>OZ038477.1:130539612-130572112 GCA_964036315.1 Acanthosepion esculentum
TCTCTATTTAAAAAATCATATAAGTAGTCACAGCTACTTTGCCTTCTGATCTCACTTTGGCATTAATCAACTTAGTAAAAAATGTCTTTCCTGTATCTCCTGGTGTATCAAGGAATATTAAACCACCTTGTTTTTTACACAATCAAGTACAGCATCATACACATGTCTCCGATCATTATTGGGTTACGGGAGACCATCACGAACAATTTCTTCTTGTGTTGCTGATAACTAATTTCACGCATCCATGCATTATTGACAGGATCTGTATAAGTTCCATCAGATTAGTCAAGACCCAAGTTCGTAAGAGTTAATATAAGAAATGATATCTTCGATATAAACCAGAGCCATATTGAAGATGACATAGGAAAACTGTATATCAACTGGATATCCAATGACGGAACTGATTTACATTTGAGAGTCTTTCGACGAAATCGGTGTATAAAAGAAAATTACTCCAAAATTTGATCAGTGAGCAAAATTTGAAAATCTTCTGTCGGATCTGGCATTCTGATAAGTACGGACGCTCAAACATGAACATATACGCAAGTACAGAAATTAACTATTGTGTCTACAAACAATACATACGGACACACGCAAAATCCCGATTCGACAGTTGTCCGTTTAATTCCACTGCAATTTTTTTATCAGCACTTCATTGCAAGAACCTCGCTATTATTTCAGTCTATTCAATTTGTATTGAAGTGTGGTAATTCAATAAATCTCCTCAATAGAGTTTCATAAGAAAAGACATTTGTGAAGTAGACACTTTATCTGAGCTATATTTACCTACGCTTGTCAATAGTTATCTACCTCAGTCGATTCGTATCTATATGCTTAAATATTAGCATATGCATCCCAACGGTGGAGTAATGGATAACGGCTCGGATTGAGGAATGGGAGAGCCGAGTTCGAATTCCAGTCGAATCTATTACATTCACTTACGTGCTAATACCCTTGGGAAAAGTATGAATCCTCTTCTCCCCACTCCCAGCTATGGGTAAAGAGCAGGATAGACCGGGTTCTATAGCCGTGGATGGCAGCTGGTCTACCGCAGAAAGAAATGCCAACCTACTGCAGAGAAAAATCTGCCTCGTCAGTCATATATTGAAAGATACATTATCGCCTAAGCGTGTATCACGTATGGCACATAACTGACTGATCTCAATATATATATATATATATATATATATATATATATATCAAGATGTTAAAATAAACAGAATCGTGTTGCGCATGAAAAAATCCAGAGAGATATTCGTAAGGGACTTGATGTTAATTTTTCAGAAACAAAAATTGATTTAACGTCTAATGAATGAAGCCGCGTCTGTATAAGGTTGAAACACCGGTTCCCGTATGATCACCGAAGTTCAATACTTAGATGGGTCACTGCTTGGTAATACCATGTGCGACTGGTGTAATGATTCGGAATTATTAATCGGAGAGCCAAAGTTCTAATTCCAGTTAGTTTCAATATATTCACATACGCGCAAATACCCCTTCTCCCCTCCAGCTATGGATTAATTAGTTCTATTTGTATCACTAAACTATATTTATCTAAAAGGAATTATATTTTCTGATTTTAAATAACTTTGATGAATTGTCAAAGACGTACAAAATGAATCAGTCAATCAAAGTAGGGTGGGTCTAAAAACTCATCATCGACGTCACACACTGAGAAAAAGTCATACATTACACGTTATGTGGTACTTATGTAACAACTACTGCAAAAGACAACCCATGTTGTCGCATCTACGCAAGACAACGTAAGACCTGAGCAGAGCTCAAAAGCCATATCTGCACTATCCATATTTGATATGGGTCAAATGATGGCATTGCTCGGAATCGTGTCGCAGCCAGCAAATAACTTACATAACAAACTTACATAAAATATATAGACAACGCTTATCTATATTATTTAATGAGACATGTATTAATATATATATATATATATATATATATATATATATATATATATATATATATATATATATATATATATATATATATTAACGTATTTGTTCCATTTTATCAGTTAAATCATCTGTCTGTGCCTGCACAAATACAATCACTTTAGCGTGCTCATATCAATTTAGATTATATCTATAAGATTTGTTCCTCCCTATTAATTTACAGCCCTGCTCACTACATCCACAAATGGACAGTTTGTCGCCATCGTAATATGTGTATATGTGTCATAAATTTCAGTGACGTGTTCAATTTGAAAAACGCTAAGAACTTCTGTTCTAATCCAATACAAATATACAAACACAAGTATTTATCTAAAGATTGCAAGAGAGAAAAAATCATTATTTTAATTAAACATATATGAAAAACTAGATATCAGGTATTCACAATAGGAGCACATTTGCAGGGGTAGGTATATGATCATATGTGCGCAGGGGTAGGTATATGATCATATGTGCGCAAAGGGAATGCTTTTGAAAGTATCATGAAAACTGAGTAGCGTTGCATTGAAATCTAGCATTAGAAATAGGGTCATTTTAACTATCAAACATTTAATATTGGCACCGTATAGATTGATTTGTTTTCAATATTCAAGATATTCTCTCTTCGAAAATTGTTAACCATGATTGAATTTATTTAAAATCCAAACGATTTCGAGGGCGATGTAGGTCTAAACCTTTGAGCCATGTGTTCCTGAACAATTTTAACTCTTCTGCTTGAGCTCCTGAGTCAAAATTCGAAAATAATTGGTATGTAATGTTTCACGGTAGATATAAAAATAGTTACAAGTGTTTACCCACCGTTCAATCCGTAGCTGGACATTAAGACATTTTTCTCTACCACTGTTCAACCGATGGCTGGACATTACGCCATTTTTCTCTACCATCGGTAAAGCGGTGGCCAGGGCTCAAAAGGATAAAAATTAAGTTTAATTGGTAGGAGAAATATTTGTGTATATCCTACTGACGCTAATGGTGAGCTTTGGATTCTAGGGGAAATTGATGCAGTTCTTTAGGCAAAACGGAGCTACCATTTTTAAAAACTGACGCAATGCAGTCTTCCTAACCCCTATTTTCTAACTTGATCTTGTGCTCTACCAGTCCCAGCTTAGTTAATATCAATTACAGTGATGACCGCCTCGTAATAACTGCGCATTTCCAACAACCAAAGCCGGTAATCAGTGTTTCAACCCAAACAAAAACGAAGATTTTCAAGTGAAGATTTTCGAAGCTGATAAAATTATTTCTACTAATTACTCTATTTGATCTTTAACTGGAGTAATTCTTTATTGATTGATTGTTTAATTCGTTTTCTACAGCTTATCAACCTTTTCAGGTTTTTTAAAGACAGAAAATATTTTTGGAGTGTAATAATTTGGGAGGGGAATATAATAATGATTTATTGATATAAGTCTTACTAATTAACCTATACCTGGGGGAAAGAGATGGATTCATACCTTCCCCAAGAGTATTTCCGTGTAAGTGAATATAAGGAATCCAACTGAAATTGGAACTCAGCCCTCCGATTAACAATTCCGAGCCATTATCCATTACACCATCCGCACATCCATGCCTACAGCCCCTGCTATTCTCAAGCGGTCTTATCCATTACACCATCCGCACATCCATGCCTACAGCCCCTGCTATTCTCAAGCGGTCTTATCCATTACACCATCCGCACATCCATGCCTACAGCCCCTGCTATTCTCAAGCGGTCTTATCCATTACACCATCCGCACATCCATGCCTACAGCCCCTGCTGTTCTCAAGCGGTCTTATCCATTACACCATCCGCACATCCATGCCTACAGCCCCTGCTATTCTCAAGCGGTCTTATCCATTACACCATCCGCACATCCATGCCTACAGCCCCTGCTATTCTCAAGCGGTCTTATCCATTACACCATCCGCACATCCATGCCTACAGCCCCTGCTATTCTCAAGCGGTCTTATCCATTACACCATCCGCACATCCATGCCTACAGCCCCTGCTATTCTCAAGCGGTCTTATCCATTACACCATCCGCACATCCATGCCTACAGCCCCTGCTATTCTCAAGCGGTCTTATCCATTACACCATCCGCACATCCATGCCTACAGCCCCTGCTATTCTCAAGCGGTCTTATCCATTACACCATCCGCACATCCATGCCTACAGCCCCTGCTATTCTCAAGCGGTCTTATCCATTACACCATCCGCACATCCATGCCTACAGCCCCTGCTATTCTCAAGCGGTCTTATCCATTACACCATCCGCACATCCATGCCTACAGCCCCTGCTATTCTCAAGCGGTCACCCATCATGGTACTGACCTGGTTCGACTGTGCTTAACTTCGGTTATTGTACGGGAACCGGTGTTTCAACATAAGCTGTAATTATTTAATAAGTATTGATATTAACTGGCTATGTTGTGACGGGAAGGGACGCTGTCACTATATAGTAATTTAGTTCGTTTCCAGTAACCTACGCTGTAATTAAGCTGACCTATTTGGAAATTATAAATAACTAGCAGGGACTAGCCGGCGTTGCCCGGGTGTCAAATATGTAAAACATACCCAGCAATCACTTTTCTTTACCCTGTTACCACCTCCCAGGACGTGGGGCAGAGGTTAGATTTTAGGAGGCAAAAAGATCTGGTAGGTTTTAATTGTTAAGCAGACCAAAGCGTTTTTCCCGGAAGAACAGTAAAAACCATCAGTTAGCAAGTGTCATCCTGGACTCACTTTTAAACTGCATATGGGATTACTGCAAATCCCTTGGATACACAATGTTTGATGTTCTGCCTTCTGGTGCTAAGATGCAGAGAGATTCTACCAATCCTATCCTAGAGTATCCTACATAAAACTGTCCATGGCTAAAACAAGTTAAATTTAGGTTGAGACCAACAACAGCCAGTGATTGTCATTGAGACTTAGTAATAGTCATACTGAAACACACCCTAACTAGGAATTGAGCCCTTTTAAATTCACTTGTAGAATCTGATGGAATAAGAGGTATTCTAGGAATTAAATCCGTTCTCCTTTTGCCCTACCAATTAGTATGACAGCTTCTATGAAATGAGGTTGTATGCGTTTGACACAGAATCTTGTTCCATTACATAATGTTGGAGCATCAAGATTCAGGAACAACATAATAGGTCATCTAAATTTTAGGCTTAACTTGTGTGTTGGGATACTAGACAATTCTAAGGAATTTAAAAATCCTGTAGGGTATTGCACAGCTTCTTCATCGTTCACAGAATAGAAAGTTTTTTCATCACCTGGAATTTTATTGAGAAGTTGTTGATTGATAACATTCACCAATTCGTTTTTAGATGCTAGAATTGCTCTCTCAGTTAGCCATTCATGATTCACATAGTTTTCTGCTATATTTGGTTACACCTTGTTCTTCAGTTCTTCAATTGAAGATACAACTGATTCTAATCCTGGAGGAATTACAATGTTGTCATGGGCGCTTTTAGCAATCTTGCCATCTCCTATTGTCAGTAGTAGAGATGCAAACTCACCAGCCATTGGCTTTCTATTAAGATAGGCTCTCGTCTTAGCATTTAACGTTACTGTCTTGATGTCCTTCCACAAATATGATAATTTAATGCAAGCGTTGGGTTCGTCAGCGGGGTTTCCACGTGGAACAACTGGAAGTGTTTGTCGGAAGTCACCTGATAATAAAAGCCTAAAGCCACAGACGTTCAGCATGCATTTCCATGTAGGGTGATTGTTCACTATTTACATTATTCGGACTATTGTCCTCATCTTTGTCGCCATATTTATTACAACGTTTCGGTCGTTCTACGTTCCGACCTTCTTCACGTAGTTGGAATGTCGAACTGAACCCTTTATTTCGCTCACTGGGGTAGACTGTTCTGTAACTGGATCTAACCAACGCCTTTATCCACTGTGCCATGTGTCCTTGAGGACATCTGTGTATGAATTTCTGGGTCATTTCTAATGTCATCAGCAACCATTTTTTACAGGACTCAAAGAGTGTGAGTTCAATACCCAGTTAAGGCAGTGGAGAACTTCGAGAGGGGAATTAACATGAGATAACTGATAACTGACATCCATTAAACATGGCACGTGGAACTAGAACAGTCTACCCCAGTGAGCGAAATAAAGGGTGCAGTTCGACATTCCAACCACCTGAAGAAGGCCGGAAAGTACAATGGCCGAAACTTTGTAATAAATATGGCGACAAAGATGAGGACAATAGTCCGAATAATGTAAATAGTGTACATAATACCTCATCTCAGAAATATAGACAGATACTGAGGGTAATTGTTGTCTCAAAGCCTCCAGCCTCAGTAGATTGCTTGCGATATTGTGGGTAGCCACCACTATCAGACTGAGTTTCATTTAATAACTGCCTGGGAGACCTCTTGCAGCATTTTCCATCCTTCATGCATGCTGAACGTCTGTTTATATTTCCACACGGCCCATGAATCGTGTGATGTGTAACGATATCATGTAAAACTGGATCGACCACAGGGTCTGTAATTTCTGCATTGATAACAGAGTCAATGTCAGAGGCTCTCAACTTATCTCCAAGTCAAACCAGACAATGAGCATGTGGCAATCCACTTTTTTGCCACTCAACAGTGTACACGTAAGCTAGTACCGCTCCAAAGATACAGCCTTTAGTTATCAGTTGTATAAGGATACATAGTTTATGATGAAAATGTTTTGCTATATGGTCATGACGATTATGTGGTACTCGATTCTGAAGGTGTTCATACATAATCTCAGACCATTTTGGATTGCAGGTAAAAGTTATATATAACTTCGCAGTTCCATGTTTTCTAACATCTTGGGTACGTTCATGCATATACCAATGTCCTCCAGTAATCATTACTGATAGAATTTTCAGTTGCCCGACATTTTCTACATTAGTTAGGGAGTCCCTCAAATGAATTAAGTTGGCTACTCTGATGTCATTTTGATGATTCTTAATATGCAGAAGCCTCTCATGCTCTATTTTAGTATACATATTGACCATGTACTGATGGAATAAATTCTTTCATTTACTTAGTATGTTGTAACTCTCTTCACGCACCGTTAACCTATATGCATAGAAAATCATTAGCAGATACCTTTTTTCCCCACTAGCAATTGTTTTGTTTGAGGATTTATTTGCCAAACCTTGAAATTATATCCTTCTTGACCTTTCCAGTGACTTATTGGGTACTGCAAGGCATCATATGCCTGATTTGTTTCCGATATGCGCTAAAGTTGATTGTTTCGTAGATGTAAAGGGATGCTACGATGATGAGACTCTTGCCCAACCATTACAGTGGCAACTTCCAGTGTTTGTGAAACATTATAGCACCGTTCATGTTCTCTTCTAGAAACTTCTGTCGGCATGGATAAACACTTTTAAATCTTCACCTCGAGCATGATCCATAGCCATCTTGAACGCACTGACATATTTATTCTCTCGGTGAAGCATATTTTGTAGGTCAAGAACAATACCTAACTTTGAATTCTTTATATTGTTGCATCTAATTGATGCTTGTTGCTGTTCATCAGCAAGAAAATAAATTTGAAGAAACTTAGGAGTAGTTTCACCTTCAATCGGTAGCAAGGAACCCATTCTATGAAAAACCTGTCCACAAACCTTAAATGTAGCCATTTTCGTGTATTTCCTCCGCCACAAAGCTGGCCATTGTGAAACACTGGTAGTAAATTCGAGTGTTGCGCAGAAAAATGTATCGAATCAGGCGAAGTGTTATCTACAAAAGATTTATCCGGGGGTGGGGGGGGGGTTCCTAAATCTGTCAGAAGAACTTTTCCACCAGAACAACACATACCATCACCTCAACCATTTTTTTTTTGACCCCGCAATTGGTACATGTTTTTTCTGTTGTTCATAGTACCTATTTGCAATTATACATGAAGATAATAATCACATTCACAGTCATAACTAAGTCCTTCATTTAACCAAAATCTTGAATAAGGTAAAGCGGTTTTCGATGCACAAACCTGCATTGCTGCTAATATATCATTCCTGTTTATTTCTACAGCATTTGCTCCGCGCCTGGCAACTTTTTCTGCCTCAATTTCTTCAGCTGTCTGCAAGGCACGTTGCTGCCGTGCACTAATGCGACTGGCCTCATGCCATTCCTGTGACTATTCAGCTGTCTTCATAGCCCGTCGGTGACGTGCTCTGACACGTTCAGCATCCCGCCGTTCCTGTGAAAGGGCGAGAAACCTTTCTTTTTGAAATTTTCATTTTTGCCCCAGTTTGCTTGTGATTATAACGGACAAGCGAGGACTTTTTAGAAGTTATGGTGATAATTTGTAACTCAAGGGTACTTAGAACTTTTGGTAATTTCCTGAAAGAGAATAATATATGGAAATATTATAGAAATAAAAAAAAAATCTGAAAAAATGAAAGAAATCGAAACACTTGTGAAAAGGTCCTACAAAATTTTTGACTTTTAACAATGAAAAATACGTTATGTTGATGTTATCGCTTTGAAGCTCGGAAATAAATTTATGTATTCTAAATATAATGTTTTTCTGGTGTCGATAAAAATCCAATAAATAAACAAAAACCAAGTTTATTTTATTCACAGTTTATTCATGATCTCATTTATGTGTAGCCACAAAAAAGACTTTCCACATTGTACGTACCTCCACGAATTCGGCATACGTAAGGTTTAAAATGAACTTCTAGAAATGAGAAAGCTTTCCTGAAGTTTTCACTTTAGCTTTAAATGAAAGCTAAAGTATTGAATTTATTATATTCGATAAGCAAAATACTTTGGTATCTTTCAGATTGAAATTATATTGATTGGAATATAGTTTCATTTTTTTTTAAATCGATCACGTCGGCTATTTTTAAGACATCTGTAGACAAAACTTAATTTTCTGTTTTAAAAATCTTGCAAAAATAAAATATATATTTCTGAAACGTTATTTGAATAAATTTAGCAAATTTAAAGTTAATTTAATCTGATTTGAAACAGATATTACTTACTCATAGCATAAAGTGTTTTATGTAATTATGTCTTAACAACGGAGTTTTGTTTTTCTGACATGTTAATAATTATCTATGGTGGAGCAGGACTTTTTTCCTCGTAAGGGGGTACAACCCTTAAAACACGTGACTTTTTATTAATAAATTTATCGGTTTGTGCATCCATATTTCAGAAATTCTGCATCGATATACATATATAAAAACACAAATCGAAATTCTTTTTAAAATAGTCGGAGTCTTCAGATTGTAATAAGCGTTAAAATATATGATGAGGAAATATAGTTTTACTTAATAACAATATTCACTAAAGATTATCTCATCGAAATTGAACTATAAAACATTCAAAAACTTTGTAAATTATTCAATTTTAAATTATAAAATGTGAAAACAAATCTTGTAAAAATTCATTTTACATCTAATTTTTTTCTCAGACAATATTGTCTTTAATATATATTATTCATAAAAACAATTAAAAGCTTCTCTAATTAAATGATGTCTTAGTTTTACTGCGTTTTTATTTTTTGATTCAGAACAGATTTTCGGTAAGACTGGGTCCAATTTTGAAAAAAAAAAATCAGTGATTTAAGTTCTTCAAAAAATTCTGCTTTTAACTAATACAATCATTACAAATTATCCCAATGATTTTCTGAAGATCTCATAAAATTAGGGGAAGATACACATTGAAAAAAAAATATATTTTTCCCAAGATTTTCTAATAAAAAATTTCAAAAACAATTTCATTCATTTGTACATAAATCCTGAAAATTTCATTAAAATCCGACAATTATTTGATCTTTGCAAGAATTCCCAAATTAATGTATTTGTCACCACAAAAAAGAGGCGAAAACTTGTTATGCCAAAAGTTAGTAAAACCACTGACGCAAGCAAAACAAATTTTTAATCAAAATTTCGAATGTTCTAAAAAGGAGTGAATAATTTTAAAAACATATTTAAAATAAATGGCTACTTTCTCTTAATAATATAACGATTTTGACGATAAAACTATGTTTTCATTACGTTTGGAGAATGTTTTCATCCCTGTATGCTGATTTTTTAGCGTTTTCGTAGAGGTAAAGAAGACACGTTATTTTTTTTAATTTAGCTTTGAATTTTTTTTAAATCCAAAGACTAATGTTCATATTTTATGCCCGATAAGAAAATGAAGCCGGTATAAATGCATCATTTACGAAGAATTTAATTTTGAATTTAAAAAAATCAACAAACTTATATTTGTTTATATTTTTTATCAGAAAATAAAGAGGAAGTAAAAGCTTTGTGTGCTATGGAGTTAATTGTTTGTTCCGGAAGCTCGGAAATAAATTTACATTTTTTAAATATAATTTTTTCTGGTGTCGATAAAAATTCAATAAATAAACAAAAACAAAGTTTATTTTATCCACATTTTATTTATGAACTCATTTATGTGTGTCCACCCTTAAATAGTCAGACAGATTAATTCGGTTTTCCACTTTATATTATAGATAAGAGAGAAATGGCAATAAAGAAAAGTGTTTACCAATACAAAAAACTTCCGGTTACTGATAACAGAAATACCTCGGAGATTCCCCTATACGATCGGACAGATTTCTGCAGATTCACAAATTAGATATCATTTTAATTAACAAGAGAACAGTTCAGAAGTAACTAATACGTACTTGAAAGCAGTTCTGAAAAATATGAAGATGGAATCATGGGATTGCCATCGTTCGACATGTATTCTTTTTAATCCTCCATCTTTAACGAACAGGTTTCTGCAGTAATTTGAAAGCATAAAGTTATACTAAAAAATTTAAGTTAATTGGAAGATAAGTTATTCGTGAATAAAAATGTTCTTTTTTCTTTTTCCAGCTTTTAAATAACGTAGCAACGAGGTGGAAAATCAGCACGTTTCCTTTTCACTTACAGTTTAACGAAATTCATGCCAAGCGTTGCAAAAAATAGGTTCGTATTTAGGTAAAGGCTACAGCAAATAAATAATTGAAACCAATATTAAAATTTGAAGGTAGCAAAACATCAAAGCATTTGTACACTTTCCAAAACTGGAAAACAATCGGGTGAATATTACAGTGGTTTTATGCGTGTCTAATTACTTCCTTTTTAAGTGACACGTGCCTTCAAGATAATACGTGATCATGACTCTCCACAGCTTCCTTTCATTTCATATATACAGGGTGTATTAAAAATACTTTGACAAACATTGGGGCGGGTTCCTCATGCCAAAACAAGGTAAAATGTCTATATAAACATACGTCCAAAAGGTCATCGTTGTACGTCAACTCATAACAAATGTTCAAAATGTCCTCCGTATGCTTCTACACACGCATGCATCCGTCGGATCATTGACTGGCGGACCCTTTAAATACTCTCATATGGTGTCGAATGGTTTCGCAGGCCCCCATGACACGATGATGAAGCGTCTCTGCATTATTAATGTCTGCTGCATAAACCAGTTGTTTTAGGTGGCTCCACAGATAAAAATCCAAAGGATTGAGGTCGGGAGGAATGTGAAAGCTATGGAACCGGTCCTCCTTTACCTATCCATCTTTCATGGTAGATGTCAGTCAGTACATCGCGAACAAGATGACTAAAATGTGCAGGAGCCTCATCATGCATGAACCATATGCGTCTTCGTTTTAGCAGGGGTACATCCTCTAGCACATATGGAAGTATGTTCGAAATAAAACCCCTGTACAGAGTTCCTGTAAGGCGTGCTGGGAGAACATATAAACATACCAGTCAACACATTTATCGTAAACTGATGCTGGAGTCTAGCCTGTATTGTACCATAGGGATTCCGATCACCCATAAATGTTGGTTGATTAAATTTATATCTCTCCCAAATCTTGCCTCTTCCGTAAATAGAATAAACAGATGAACAACGGATCGGCAGTTTATGCAATAAATCATCGGCAAAAGTCCTCTCGTGGTGAGTGATCAGAGGACGAAAGACCCTGCACACATTTCAAATGATACGTATACAGGGGCTGCTCTCGAAGTAACCTCCATCCGCTAGTATAAGATGTACAACATGCTCAGGTCACTTGGCATGTGCTGATACCTGGATCGTCTCAGACAGCCTCTAGAATGTGTTCGCTTATCAGGCGGATCTCGGTCTTCCGCGATCATTAGTCTATGGCGCCACGGATCCTGCCTCAGCAACTCAACGATAAACAGCAGCAGAGGTTGGATGACTCGGTTGCCTTCGGTCTGGAAACTAAATCTGATACAGCAGTGCAGCCTCGCGTCTATTGCATTTCGCACGGCCCAATGTACAAATCATATCTGCCTGCTCACGATATGAATATCTTGCCATTGTTGAACGAAACCCTTCTCAGTTTACTCACTACTACACACGTTAAACGTTGAAGACAGACTAGCCACAAAGTACACGAATGAAAATGTAACATAGTCTACATGGCAACACAGCGCCATCTACCGTAAACTTTCTTTAAACTTAATAACTCAAAAACGAAGGATTTGCGGACATATGTTTATATGGACTTTTGTCTTTGTTTTGGTGTGAGGAACCCGCCCTCAAAGTTTGTAAAAGCATTTTTGATATACCATATATATAAATTGTACGTTGCCATGATTTTTCTTCGCTAAGGGGGAGGCCTCGTGCTTTGAGAAACTACTGGATCTTAAGCAACCCACACCTCAAGTGGAGCTCGTACATACGATCCATCGATAAAGATGCTGGAAAGATGATCAGTTTCCTGTACTGCACCAGTAAGTACCTGACTCTTTATGCTATCCTCTACATTTACAAGAGCCCGATGAGGCCTAATATGTACTACTGCTGCCATATATGAACAGGAGCTGTCCAATTTTTTTTACTTTCCAGTCTCGATTGAGTTCAAAAGCTCCCTCGTGCCCTTGTGGGTGACAATTTTTTCCACCTTACAACCCCTTTTTTCTCTGCTCTATCTCTATTTCCATATAAAGTGCTCAGACGAACTATATTTCTTAGTTTCACCAGTTCTAACCTTCATGGCTAAGAACCGCCATGCCAGGCACATTGTAGCGATCTACCTTCATTCCCTTCGTATTCCACTGATGAGGTGTAAGTTCTACTCAAGAAGACTCTTCCTGCAAACCACTGCTCTGTGGAACCGACTCGCAAAATGACGTTTTTTTTTTTCGATTACGACAATCTTAACCTGTTCAATTCTAGGGTTAACCGATATGTTCCGCATAAACTGTGCCTCTTACTCTGCGACCCTTTACCTAGAGTGGCTCCTGGGCCTTGTACATGGTGAAACCCATTGTAAAAAAAAAGGAATGATAGTGAAATGTTTTTATGTTGCTTTCTCCTAGATTGGTTGCCAACTAAAAGTAGAAAAAACAATCTGCCCTGCTATTTAATCCATAACTTGGAGAGAATAGAGGAATAATTCCTATTCGAATGGTACTAGTGATAAGTGAATAGCCGGGATTTTATATATTCCACCTATGATATAACATGTAATGGGGGTGCAACTTAATAATAACACAACATTTTATTCACTATAACATTTTGTCAGTTACTTCCGACCAGTATGTATTGCGAGGATTGTTGCCTCATATCCGATACGTGGACCTTAAACTCCCTCTGCGATATGTGAGAGACTTCGAGATTATTTGGGGAGTTGGTTTATAGATCCATCTGTCTAATATTCTCGTTCGCACGCATGTAATAATTAATGTATGTGTGAGGCCACGTACTTCTACATTCACTGGCCGGATATAACCGCAAGTCAACCCTCGCTTCCTTTGGCGGGTTGGTGTGAAAATTAAGTGCAATGTCTATTTCTACATAACACACACGAGCTTCATAAAGTAAGTAAAAGTGTAAAGATAACATTACACTTATCGTAGCTACGTATTTCTTTTGCTTCTATTTGAATTTCTAAGATAACGCATTGTTACTATTTTATAACTCGTTTGCTAGCGCCCTCCAAAAGATGACAGCTTTTGCAAGTGAATTGTATCTAAAAAAAAAATGTCGGAAACTATATTACTTTGCATTTTATCATTTATATTCCATACTTCCTGAACAGGATATAAAATTCTATTTTCACTACGTTACTATCAGCGACTGTTTCATCAGACGATAATTAGACCCTGGAGGATTTGTAACGTGTGGCAGTATTCGATGAGTCACAGTTTATGTTGTTTTTGGTTGATAGTAGGTTTTGAGTGTGGTGCAGAGCCGACGAGGCCACGGATCCTACTTCCCTACAAGAACCCAATGAAAGCTGTTGGCATTTCAATAATGTTCTCATGGCATGGGTTGAATCCGCCTAAACACGTTATTTACCAGTAACCGCTATGTTGCACTGACTGGTGAAGATTTTCATCCATCCACAGATCCCATGTGACCCAGCGAAGATAGGTTATCCCAGCGGGATTGCGCATCATGGTATCGGACTCAAGTTGTCCAGAATTAGCTTGAGGAGCATTCTGCATGTTTCCGACAAAGGTTTGCACCCTATTTGCCCAACATGGACTTAGGTGATCGTTTATATGTTGTCGTGGAGAAGTCTATTCACACACAAGATGCTGTACTTACAAATATTAGGAAGATATAAACAGCTTTCTTGGTGGTATTACTGAACATCTTTCTTGGTTACTAGTGGAATCGATGAGACGTCGAGTTCATTGACATCGATACGCTAGAGAAAGAGAGAGAGAGAGCTTACAATACTAGCAATGTGCCCAATGACCATTGGCACGTCAGGACATATATAGAATATATATGGATTCTTTCAGGGTGGCATTCTCATCTTTGGTGCATTTATTAAGACATTTTAATCTGTATATACTCCAAGCTTGTTCTGGTGTATAATGTACTCAATATGCCTTCCAAAAACTAAACTAGCTTTTTAAAATCATTTCAACCCAAGCAAGGCGATCAAGCCACTAAGACACAAGGGGTTAACGAGTGTGAAAAATCAGAGAAAATGTTTCTAAGGAGAGAGGACAATAAAAGAACAGGTATTAAGGAGGCAGAAGATTTCATTTAAAATTTTAAAGATCAAAAATGATTGGAAAGAGGGAAGTACAATAGAAGAAACTGTTAGCATAGAACTTACGGTTGCATTTTGCAATTTCCACTGTAAAATGATGAGACCTTGCCGCCAATCTAGTAGTGCGTTTAAATTCGTAAAGTCAAGGTACCAGAGGGGAAAGCTCATCAGAACAATTACTATGAAAATATTTATAGAAAAGGCACAGGAGAGCGACATTACAGCGATAGAAAAATGATTGAAGCCGAGATGCCAAGTCAAGACCAATAACATTGCAGATTTTTTTTTGGAATATGTCACGAATCTATAGATACATAGAAGCTCCAAACCAGATGTATTAGCAATATCCAATACATGGACTAATTGTAGATTTATAAAAGTGTAAGGCTGAAAGATAGGAAGTACGGTGGAGTAAGCGGTTCGGATTGAGGAATCGGAGAGCCAAGTTCGAATTCCCGTTGAATCCATTACATTCCCTTACGTGCTAATACCTTTGGTAAAGGTATGAATCTTCTTCTTCTTCTTCTCCCCCTCCCCCCAGCTACGGGTAAATAGCAGGACGGACCGGGTTCTAGAGCTTTGGTTGGCAACTGGTCTACCACAGAAAGAAATGGCAACCTACTGCGGGAAAAAATCTGCCTCGTCAATCATGTATCGAAAGATACCTGATCGCCTAAGCGCGTATCACGCATGGCACATAACTAAAGATAGAAAGTGTAAGATGAATAGGTACCACGAAACGGGAAATGTTATTAGAAAAAAAAGAGAAAAAACAGCTTGTATAAGTAGATGAAAGAATTGTGACGTGGGGGATGTGTCAAAAAGATAAACGTTAGAAAGATCTGCAAAGGATAGGAAGCTGTGAACAGCCATAATCACCAATGTCCAGAAGGGACATGGCATATAAAAGAAGAATCTGTAATTTATTTTGTTCAAGTGATGAAAAATAATCCTTCACGTGATTTTTTTTTATTAAAAGGAATTAATTTTCCTTGTTTTCTCATGTTTAACCATTGTCTTTTAATCTACATTATTACCAAAAACATTTGCGGTTTCTCTCTTCTCTTTAAAATATACATTTTTCTCTCACTCCGCCAGAAATTTGGAAACGGCATCCTGTACTGCTTGGCATTCGCACCAGAAGATCCAATACGAGCATTTCACAGTGTTTGGGTATCAATCTGAAGATAGTGTAGAGAATTCGGAAAGAGTCTAATGTTAATTATGAAGGTATGGCAGCTCAGAAAACTCACTCTGATCGTTTTGATAAGAAAAGAACTCCCGGGTCTGTTGGCGAGGGCCTCAGACGCCCTACATCAAGTGACTTGGGGAGGTAATGCTGTCCTGGGTGGCTGCTGGAAGACCCTATGTCTGGCAACGGGACTCTAGCGCCATGCCGCACAAGCAGGACAACCCTGTCATGGCTGTCAGACAATTTCGGCGACCACATCACCCCTTACATTTGGCCACCTAACTCCCCAAACTGCAACCTCTTTGATCATTATGTGTGGACGCAGTTGAGCCAACGAAACTCCGTGTAACACCAAAGATGACCTGAAGGCAAGGATTATGGCAGTATTCAGCAACTTAAGTAAGTATTGAATAAATTACTCTTTAATATTTCAAGATATTTTTATCTAATTTTGAATTTTGCTAAATATATGTTAAAATGAGATATCATTGTTCTTTACATTTTGGCATAATTTAGACAGCAATTTATCCATCGCTCTCTCTCTCTCTCTCTCTCTCTATATATATATATATATATATATATATATAATAAAAGATGTTTACTTATCTCTCAAGTTGTGAAATCCATTCATCAGGAGAGAAAAATATTTTTTTATTTTTCATATATATTTTTAAAAGACGTTAAGTCATCTTGTAAATTATATATTTTTCTTAAATGCATTTGTTTATGACTTAATTTTTTGAATTTGAATTTACTAGGAAGTTAGATATTTGCTGTGACGAAGAATATTTTCCTACAAGTTTGCACTCGGCTGTCGGACGAAAGACATAAAAATAGTCCTACATCAAGAGGAGTAGCAGGAGGGGCAGTAGCTTTTTTCTGAAAACAGTCATTCGCGGCTCAACATTCTCTTCCTGAGTTTCTATTCTACATTATCTTTCCCTGTACCAAAAGATAATAAACTTATTGTTAAACCAATTCCGTTTTTCTACTCTTGTTTTGATAACTCAGTTACAACAATATTACTTCGGTGTGATATAATGATTAGCAAACCTGACTCGGTAAATCAATTATGACTGAATAGTGAGTTCGATCCTCACTAGGTGTTCCATATTTTCAGTCTTATGCTACATTTAATAAGTTACGCTTAGTAAATTGCATTAGTAGTCAAATCCTTGCCCTTTTGGGTAGGTGACTACAATTATATATCTCAACATGTGTCTTTGTCTTCGGACAAAGCGCAAGGAAAAATAAATGAGAAATGCCAAGTCCCGGGGATTCCAAACCTGTTGCAGAACCTCCCTCATTGCACAAAAAGAGGGAGGGTCGGTAGAATATCGACGCCAGCGCAACTTTGGTTGCGGGAACTGAACAATTTCTGGCATTAGCCCGATACACGAGCTTGGGCTCCCCACATTAAACCGACCTTGTGTCACATTTCGTCAACGTGTAGGGACGAGTAAATCGTTAGATATTAATGTGAAGCACTTCGACGTGGCATAATGGTTAGCATATTCGTCTCACTAAGTCAATTACAACAGAGTAGTGAGTTCGAGCTTCAGTCAGTGCTCCATACTTTCGACCTTGTGCCACATCTAAGCTACGCTTAGTAAATCGCTAGATATTTATGTGACTTTTAAATTCAGTTACTGTTTCCGTTTTGGATACGAATGTGTAAAAGATTTTCTAAATAAATTGTTAATCTAGCGAAGGGATTTTACTATTTATAGCTTGTTAGCTAAATAGCAAAATTACAAAAACCCTCCACTAGAGTCGAATCTGTATTTCCTTAAATCTAGAAAACCACGTTCAAATCAGGCGTGCTTTACCAAGCTTTGAGAGTTGTGCATTTCTGGAATTGGGGTTATTGAATTTTGCTTAGCTGTAACGGCTTCTCGTGGCTTAATGTTAAAGCACGGCTGGCTTAAAGCTGGCTCCTCAGATCAACGGGAATACAGGTTCGTTTTCTGTCGAGAGGCACATCTTCTTTAAGAAGGCTTTCGGTGTGTAGGCCGGTAGATGTTAATTTCACTGTTTAAAAAAACAGAGATGACTACTCATCAACTAAATATACATTTCTACCTTTCGACTAGTATCGGTATTGTCTATAGAGTAGGATGAACAAAACCCCAAAAGTGATGAAAATTTTCAGGGTCTTCTGACCTGACAAGCAAGAGAAAATAAACCTAACTGCTGACAATGATATTTCCTGTATTATCCCGTCTGACGTTTAACTACGATCGATGGTAAGGCCGCTGATCGAGAGATAGGAGGTTTTGACTACCGTGGAACCACCTCTTAATTGCTGTTGTTCCCAGTTCCACCCTGACCCGGGTGGTAGCATCTGTCAGGGTACCGGCTATGGGTAAATAATGAACCCCCAAACAAAAATCGGCAGTACATTTTACAGCAAAATGACCAACAATACATTTTTATAGTAAAATTACAAGCAATATATTTTTAATAAAAAATATTACTAACAAGGCGCTTTTGTAGTGAAATTGTCAGCCATACATTTTATGATCTATGAACTATATAATAAAAACATACCTTCTACCTTGAAAGTATATAATAATGTACAAAATACTTAAATTTCGGCATTAAATAACCTGATATGCCGCTAAACAAAATCAACCAACAAACATATATATGCACAAAAGCTGAGTATCGTCTACCATGTATTCAATTGTGAAAGCAGAATAACATATATTTTTATTATTCCAATGCCCCCCAATGCCCCCATGAAAATTACTTTACGACATTAAATGACCCATTAGAAGTTGATATGCCGTTAAACAAACTAATCAATCAATCTTGTGTTACCCGTGACATCAAAATTTTGGGTGTGTTAAATAATAATAAAACTGATATAACTCTTTGAATCCGAGCGGCCAGTAGACCAACCGCTGTGTGAAAGTGTATATATCGTGCTCATCAAGAGGCCAGGGTTCAGGGTTAAACATTTCATGAACTAGGGAAAATAATTCTGGATGTGTTTGTCGTAACTGCAAGGACAATGAGAACTGGCATAATGATCTCAAATAAGTGGAATTTTGAAGGAAATAAGTGAAATTTAACGAAGTGGGATTTTGAGCATTACAGAGGTTTAAAAACAAATGAGCATATTTAATAATGGGAGAATAACTGTTCAAGGTTTTCGCGGAATTTGACATCAAACCGTAGCTATCAGCGAATTCAGGCGTTGAACAAAGTAAAAGCTGTCCTTGAGAAGAGTAAAAGAATAGTAAAAAAAAAAGAAAAAAGTAAGAAGTTTTTGGTGCTTCGTCAGATCAGCTAACTCGGATCAGATTATCAAGTTCAGTTGCAAACAAGACAATAAAATGTATCAAATCATTGATGTAGTTTGAGAAACAAGCAAGATAAGTAAAGAGATATATACCAGGACTTTGTCTGAGACTTGCGAAAACTAAAAATGACATTTGTATCCTTAATTACAAGAGTATTTGAAATAGATTCAAAGATTCTTTCCATGAAATTGAATTATATATATATATATATATATATATATATATATAGGGTGTCCATAAAATTCGTGTGCACTTTAAAAACTTTATAACTTTATTTGTATTTGCGATAGAAATAATTTGTAAAAAGGATTAGAAAGAAGTAAATTATATTTTTTCAGGTTTTATTGAAATTTTATTAAAGTTTCCACATGTCCTCCATTATTAGCAATACAAAGGGTGATACGATTTTGCAGTTCACGGAAAACATTTGCCAACTGATTTACGGTAATGCCTGAAATCACATTAGTTATTTTAGCTATATTAAAACAAGGTACATGAAACTTTATAACATTTTTTACAGATTATTTCTATCGCAAATACAAATAAAATTATAAATTTTTTAAAGTGCACACGAACTTTATGGACACCCTGTATATGTATATATATATATATATATATATATATATATATATATATATATATATATATATATATATATCCGATGAAAATTAGGGTTCAGATTACAGCGTTATTGAAATCAGGAAGAAGGATGCTGAAAACCTAAGAATATTTGCTGTCATTTGATCTCTCACAATGGCTACCACGTCCACTTGTTATAAAGATACAAATAATTGGTAAATGTTTGATATTCAATAGATATTTTTCTTTTTTCTTTTTTGTCTACCTTTGTGGTGGTAGGGGGTGGGGGTTATTTATATGAGTACAAAACAGGTAATCTAAGCGATTTTCTACTTTAGTAATAAATATGACAGCAACAGGAGGCGACAGAAAGGCAGTTGTGGAGAGACAGTATTGCCTACGTCCGGAAGAGACATGGCTTTGTAAAAAATAAATTCAGTGCTTTTTTTTTTCAAGAAGTTAGTCTGTCTTGCTAGATCGATATCCTTACAGATTATCTAGCAAACGCATCAGGCTAACGCCGGGTAAAGTATGATAAAATTAAGGTTACGAATAAAAGAAAGCAGGTGACCAGTACTAGTTTAAAGACAATGCGGTACATCTTGATTTTAACATAATTGAACGTGTACGCGGATACTGAGAGAGTTTCCATATCAAGTTTCAGCATCGGAAAAACTAGGCAAATTGTGTAGTGGATATAATTGGAATAGCTGCGGTTGAAATCGTAGTAGTAACTGTGATGATATTGGCAGTGGTGGTTGTAGTGATGGTAATAGCTGCTGTTGTAGTATTACGTCAATAACCGCAGTAGTAGTAGTTTAGGAAACGGAGAGAATGGGTAAGAAATGAAGGAGAGGGCTAAAAAAAAAAGAGTGAGGAAACAAAGAAAGAAAGAAAGAAAGAAATGAGACAAAATGATAACAAAGGAAAGTGAATAAGAGAAGTTGAGAAAGATTGCGACAAGGTAAAATGAGCAAGCATGAAAGTGAAGGAGGCGAAGAAAAAAAGCAATGCAAGGGAGAGAGGGAGAGAAGAAGCCGAAGAGAGAGGCGACGAGGAAGTGGAAGAAAGAGGAGTAGAATGAGGAGAAAGGATTGGTTAAACGAATGAAGAGTCGGTGTGCCGCAGTGATGTCTACGACTGAATCTCCGGAACCACACACAAGCACATACACACAAAACGCATGCACAAAACACACACACACACACACACACACACACACACACACACAACTAAGCCTTCCCGTCATCCCATCCCTTTCTCTTACTCCCCACCCATCTTTGTTACCAGCTCCTTTACCCCTACACCCTACCAACACTATCTTTCCGTAATCTGTTTGGGCTAAATCAATACAAGACCTACATCTCATTGCTTGCAAGCAGAAAAGCGATCATTGTAAATACAAAAAGTACATTACAGGAATGAAGGTGGGAATCGACAGGCAGGGTAGCACGCACACACACGCATACACACACACACACACACACACACATATACACACAAACAACACTGATGTTCAATTCTTTAGGCTGGATGGGAAGGGTTTGATGAAAGAGTGTATTCGTGAATGGGTGAAGTCGTGTATGAGTGAGGGAATGGGCGAGAACTGTGTATTCATGTGTACGTATGCATGCATGTTAGAAATAGCTATTTACTAAACTCAGCTTAGTCAGACACAAGAACTCAGTAGTCGAGCACTTCGGGAGGTTTCACAAGCGAACTGAACCGTAAAACATGCTTATCAGCCCTTAGGTATACGCTTTATGCATATTATATATATATATATATATATATATATATATATATAATTGTTATTTATTAATCAGACATATTTTTGACGCTCCATTTATTTTTTTAAACAGTATTTTATTTAGTCTACCGGCCTGAACATTCGAGAAATATTATTAAAGAAAAATGCCCCCTTCGGCAGGATTCGAACCTGTGTCCTTTGCATGAGAAACCGTCGTTATATCCGATGTGCTTTAATCGATTCGGCTACAAAGAGCGTCTGTGCTTGATATTTTCTATTTTACCAATTTTCGAAAAACTGTGAATAAACTGCTGAATCTTAAAGTTTTGTTGTTTTTGTTCGAGTACTTTCAACCGCCTCGGTCATTAGCAGGATCTAAATATTAGTATCGTAGACAAATTTATATTAGCTGCATCCTGGCATTTTTGGAACGTTACATTTTTTATTTAAATATATGTGTATCGTTTAATTAAGGTCAGGTGTAAAACGGTTTCACCAAGAAACGAATATATTAAATATTTGATAGTGTTTAACCTTCGTGCCCACGAAAAAAGAGGTGTGTCAAAAGGACGGTTATTCCCTTGTCACCGCTATTACTGTATACACTTTTGACTCCCTCGGAAATGTTTATTGTTTTTTTTTTTTCTAAGCTTTTCGCCCCAAGCAAGGCTGGAAGCCACTAGCACGCAAGGGGTTACAGAAGGTTTGGAGGAAGAGCAGATAGGAGTGGTAAAGGAGAGGATGTGGAGAAAGATAGTGGATCGATCAAGGCAAGGGGGTTACAGAAGATTTGGAGCGAGAGCAGATAGGAATGAAAGGTGAAAGGATGTGGAGAAGGGAAGTGGATAGATCAAGGCAGCTGGAGATGTCGATTGACGTTACACTTAAATAGTTGGAGCTTGTATTTGTCAGGGAAACAGGAATAAGGAAGGGAGTTCCACAGGCGAGATGTGCGAGACATGAAGCTATTGGAGTAGAAGAGACGTCTACATCTAACAGTTTCAACGGTGAAGGGGTGGGAAAAAAGCGATTCTTAGAATTTTAATAAAAACCGAAGCATATGAAAGCAGATTTATACATTTTCTTTATTCTTGAGATAGATTTAACAAACACATTAGAGTTATCATTTACTATAAAAAGTTTAAAACATTTTACCTAATAAGTCGGTACTTTGAAACTCTTTCCTCATTGAAAGCAATGTTGTTTATGAATTCTCTTGCCCTTTTGGGAGATTGCATCTCCAAGACCAATAAACATAGAGCAACATTAAATATTTACATTGGTCTCACAAACAGCATTCACTCTCGTGGGTTATCTTGTCACTTATCGAAATTTAGCGCGGTTTGTGCACATGTCGATCATCACATCACAAATATTTAGAGGTAACAGCAATATACTATACAGCACTCACTTTAAAATAATAAAGATATTAAACACTATTTAAGAGACTGAACAAAAACTTGTTTCCGTAGTTATTTATAAAATAAGTAAATAATAAATATTGCTTTGTAGTTGGTTTGCCTATTTTGATAATTTTGTAAAATTTTATAAATTTTTGAATAAAAAGATTTCTTTTCAAATGTATTTCTTTATTAATTGGTAAATAATAGATCTTTATAAAATGTAAATAATAAATATCGTGTATTGTATTTGGTTGATATATTATTTTGGTCTAAATAAACATTACCGAGAGAGTCAAAAGTGTCTACAATAATAGCGGCGTCAAGTGAATAACTGTCATTTTGACAGACCGTTTTTTTTTTGGTGGGGGGTACCATAGTTAAACATTGCCAAACATTTTATATACATTATAAATATTTTATACCCACTTTAAAATCCCCTGTGATGAAAAATATTTTAATGCAGGTGGTTTCATTTAGATAAAAATAGTTTCAAAATTTTTTAACTTTTCTTTATAGTGAGTGCTGTATAATATTTTGTCGTTACTTCCTAATATTTGTGTCATGTTAATAGTCTTAAATTGGTTGTTTGTTGACGTGATGATCAACATGTGCACGAACTGCGCTAAATTTCAATAAGTGACAAGTTAACCTACGAGAGTGAATGCTGTTTGTGAGACCAATGTAAATATTTAATGTTGCTCTATGTTTATTGGTCTTCAATGTCAACGAGCCTGGCATCTCCGCTTCATCCCTTTCCTGCCGCCATAATGTAGCTTCCCTCTGCTTTTTCTGTAAATGTTTTTATAGTAATTATTTTCATGAACTTTCCTCTTTGTTACCTAGACTTTATGAATTTAAGCGCAGTACTAGATTGGAAGCTAGGTCTCATCATTTTACAGTTGAAATGGCTACATGCAACCGGAAGTTCTATGTTAACATTTTCTTCTATCGCACTTCTAGCTGGTGGAACTCTCTTCTGGCTTATTATTTCCCAGTCGACTTTAATCTTAGTACAATGTCGATCGTTTATCTTCTATCTTCTTAATTCTTCTTCTTTTATTGTTCTCTCACCTTAATAGTATTTTCCTCATAGTCTCTAACACTCAGTAACCCCCACCCCCATGCGTCTTAGTGGAGGTATTGCCTTACTTGGGGTGAAATGATTAAAAATAACTCCATTCGTCTGTAATCATTATCATTTTTAACTTGCTTTAATCAACGCATCCAGTATTTTTTCTTTGCGGCTAAAAATTTTAATTAAAATTAGTTCTACAGCTTTCTGAAAATTCCATGAATGGAACAAATAAACAACAAGCAAGAATTTGTAAAAATGCCAAGAGAAAGAACTCTTATACACAAAATCAGAAAAGGAATCTGAAATTCCTTGGATACATAAAGAGGGTAATGGTCTTGGAAAACTTAACCCTCACTGGGAATATTAAGGGCAAGAGAGATAAAGGGAGACAGCGAGATACTTACCAGATGGTGGAACGTGGCGTGAGGGCTTTAGAAAACGAAGAAAAACTGCTAAGAAGCACCTAGCATTTAGATCACAACTTTAGAGTACAATGAAATAAGTAATACTGATATGTTTAATAGTATATTTTGAAATTCCAATAAAACTTATAAATTACCGTCCTGGGTATGACGATAAACTACATCCACGTCCTGGGTAAGACGATAAACTACTTCCAACAGCAAGGCCTCTGATCAGGAGGTTTTGAGGAGCGTGAAACCTCTTAATTGTTGGTGTTCTCAGGTCCACCCTGACCCTGTGTGGTATTAACCCCCAAACTGGGGTCAAACACTAAGAAAGTGTAAAAAAATAGGTTTTAATACCAGAAATACTTTGTAAAAAATTATTACCACCAATACATATTTTTTTTAAATTACCAGCAATAAAAATTTTGTCGGCATTAAATAACCTATTGTGGTTGATATGCCGTAAAACAAACCAAACTAAACCTTATAAATTATTAACATACCGTATATGAAATAAACGACTTTTGTTTTAAATACCATACCCTTTAAGGATGCAGGCGATCATGGCTCGCTACAGTTTCCTTTTCGTTATTATCTCTAAAATGCGATGCCTCTTTCGGAAAGATAGTGGAGCGGTTTCCGCTGCTTTCATCACGGTTTGGATTTCAGAGTTTTCGTTCTCTTTGAGTGGTTCCTACCCAAAGATATAGAGTCAAGTCTACACTACTATTTAACCCATAACTAAGGGAAAGAAGAAAAGGATTCATACGTTTTCCAAGGGCAATAAAAAATAAATGCAGCATATCAGGCCGGAATTTGAACTCTGCTCACTGATTACATTTTCTGTGTCAATAATCGTTACGCTACTTGCACCAAAATGCTTAATCCTATTTTAATTACGACAATTTTGCTGATACGCAGATCTCTTAAAAAACGACTGTGTAATACAGCAGAACAAAGAAACGCGACTTGACCCAAACAACGACGTTCATCGTTGATAGTTTTAAATAATTAGAAAGTTTTTGAGACTATAGTTCTCTTGATTGTCTAAACTGATATAGTTCGTTTTTCTGCAAATTTTCAAAAGCCAACTTTTACTGTTCATTCGCTGGCAGCATTGTTTCAAAACAGGGAATTTATATTCTTTGTAAATGCGGCATCAGGTTTGTTCTCCATCTTGAATTCATAATTACATCAAAAGCTATAACCACGCGTTTAAAATGATTTCTCGGTGTACTTAAAATAGTCAAAATTGATTGGGACCAAATGAAATGATTAATAGAAAATCAGCTACAAAATTACTGAGTGCGCCAGTTAATTAAGAAAAATTCATAATATTAAGAAAAACAAAGATCTTCAATCGAAAACTCAGTCTATTTTGTTAATATAAACAACTAGTAGTCCTCGTGAAAGTGCTTTTACCCACTCGGTTACAAAAAGCTTCATAATCACGCAAGCTTCTATCTGCCTTTAAAGCCAACTTTATTCGTTCAGATTTCTTCGAAAGTCCTAACTGTTTAGTTTTGTATCAGAAATGCGAACAAAGCAATTTCTAAAGAATTAATGGATTTTATTTATTAATCCGAAACGTTTTTATTACTTTAAGCGTTAATTTTATTGGGCATCCATATTTGATCAAACAACCCGTTTATTTTAAACAGTAATTTATTTTGTCTGAACATTCGAGAAATTTTATTCAAGAAAAATACTGTAGGCGAAATAAAATACTGTTTAAGAAATAAACGGAGCGTCTACTCAAATATGGATATCCACTAAAAATAACGTTTAAAGTAATAATATATACATGTGTGTGTGTGTGTGTGTGTGTATGTGTGTTATAAATTTGTGTATATAATTCCGACAGAGTTATAAATTATTGACACTTGGAAAACTGTCCATGAAAGTATGTTTCGAAAAGAACATCCGACTATGCATTTCGCCTTCATCAGATCGAAGACGAAAAATGTGTTGCGTGTGTATGTATTTGTGTGTGTTTAAAATAATGAAATCTTATATTTTTCCCAAGCTGGCGTTGCTCGTGACTAATAAAAAAAGAAAAAGAAAATGGGTTACTTTTTTTTTTAAATCTTTTAACACACACAAATGCATACACACGCAACACATTTCTTGTCTTCGGTCTGACGAAGCCAAAACAGGTGAAATACATAGCCGGGTGTTGTTTTTTCATTTTTTTTTTTTTTTTTTTTCGAAACATACTTTCATTAACATTTTTCCAAATGTCAATTATTTATAACTCTGTCGGGATTATATACCCAAATTTATAACATACTGTCGACATGGAGAATACATGGATAAAAACAATTCTCTCATTTATTTTCTACCCATTCTGATTTCTATCTCTAAACTCCGACATTTAAGTCGGGGAATATAAAATGTTAAACGATTTTTTTTCGTTTAATAATAATAATAATAATAATAATAATAGCTGTCCTCTCGTATTCGAGGATACCCGACTACTAGGGCGGTTAGCCAATCCCTTTTGTAGACGCTTGCTCAGGCACATTTGTGCTTGTTCAGCACCCACAGAACCCACCTGTGGTTTATTCTGCAACTATGCTGAGCAGACCTTAGTTACAGTTTCTGGATGAGAGCGTGTTATCTAACGTGATCAACAATCTGAACAAGGCCAGCACGCTCAAACCCTCGGTCACAGCTACCGACAACCCCCAAGGGTACCGTCTAAAAATATTCACTAAAAATGTGTGGGTGTGTGTGTATAAATATATATATATATATATACAGGGTGACCCCAAAAAACGGGAACTTTTTAACAATCCAATAAAACCAAGAGTGATGGAAGAAAAATATTTAATTCATAGTAATTGAAACCTTAAAATATGCCATTTAAGAAACAATAATGGAATTTTCATTTTTTTTTAAATTACGTCCTGTAGATGGCGTCCTCCTGTACGAATGCATTCTTGAAATCTGCTGTTGAGATTCCTCATTGACTGCTGCAACATCTCAGCTGGGATACTGTGAATTTCATTCTCGTTACTAAAATGGCGAAATGTTTACTTGCTCAAGGATACTGACTCGCAATGTTGCCACTTGCTCATGTCTGGCAATACGCACTTCAAAAATTCCCATTTTTCTGGGTCACCCTATATATATGTTCCTTCCGGAATTGAATATTCATGGCTCTTCACAACTTCCTTTTTATTGTTCACAGCAGGGTTTCTTCCTTCATGAAATCTCTTTGTACATTTGATATTTATTCCTCCATCCATTTGATCAAATTTTTCAAGTTGGTTATTGGCTGATTTGTTTTGCCTTAGATGTGCCAAGTGTTGGACTTTCCAAGATTTCTTTCCTTTTTATAGAACCTAAGACCTTCAGCTAAGCCTTTTTTAACAAGGTTTTCATGGTACTTCCTATTCTAGCAAGAACTTCCTCATTTTTCACATGTTCCATCTAAGTTATCCCACGTTCTCCAGTAGAACAGCATCTCGGTCGCTTCAAGTCTTTTCTTCAGTCGTGACAAAACTATACAGTACTTACTATCACATAGGAGACCCTCACATAGTAGTCTTCGTTTCCGACTCCTTAACTCCTCAATGCTTACGGCTACAACACTTTGAAACACCGGTTCTTGTGCGACCACCGAAGGTAAGCAACGTCGAGCTTGGTCAGTACCTAGATGGGTAACCGATTGGGAATGCCAGGTGCCGTAATTTTAGATGTACGGTTGATATAATGGATTATGGCTCAGAATTGGAAATCGGAGAGCTATGTTCCAATTCCAGTCGTGTTTATTATATTCACTTATGTGTAAATACCTTTGGGGAGGGTATGACTCTACCTCCCATCTTCTCGCTCCAGCTATCAACAAACCAATCAAGCAATCTTAACACCTCAATCTATGCTGTATTTAATTACTTCCAACAAATCTCGTTACGATAACGTAACGCAAGTTTAAAACCAATGAGAATATACGTGAATATTGCAATGCTCTTACACTATATGTACTCAGCGGTAATCTAATCAGTTGTTGTTTTTTTTAATGTCGTTTTAAGTTAAAAATCTGATTGAATATGATAGTGTGGAAATGCCTATTTGGCCTAACGATCGACAACCTAAGGTGCAGTCAGTGCTAGTTGCACATCTGGCAAGGTGACAGCAACTTTCTTGGTTGTCACCGAGAACTGAACTGTATATTGATGTGTGCGGATCGATATATGTGTGTAAAGATTTCCCAACCAACAGACACAAACATGCACGTGACGACGCATGCGCAGTAGCGCACGATTAGGTATGGATTTATGAAAGCATCATGTTTATTTTCCATTCTGTCTTTGTTTTTCTTTCACAATTTCATATATATATATATATATATATATATATATATATTATATATATATATATATATATATAATATATATATATAATTCATAACATATATATATATAATTCATAATATATATATATATATAATTCATAACATATATATATATAATTCATAATATATATATAATTCATAATATATATATATATGTATATATATAATTCATAACATATATATATATATATAATGAATTATATATATATATATATAATTCATTATATATATATATATATATATATATATATATATATATATATATATATATTATACATATTGCATATACGCTGACAGAGTAATTTCTGATAGTAGGGGCGTGGGAATGAAACAATATTCATGGTTGTACTTTTGCTACGTTTGATTCAAGTATACACAACTTTCAGCTTTTTCTTATAGATACCTGCTGACTTTAGCTACTTCCTCTGTCTTTCTCTCTCTTCTCCCCTCTAACTTACTCACTCTTTCTCTCTACTCTTCTCTCTCTCTCTACTCTTCTCTCTCTCTCTCTCTCTCTACTCTTCTCTCTCTCTACTCTTCTCTCTCTCTCTACTCTTCTCTCTCTCTCGCTCTCTCTCTACTCTTCTCTCTCTCTACTCTTCTCTCTCTCTCTCTACTCTTCTCTCTCTCTCTACTCTTCTCTCTCCCTCTACTCTTCTCTCTCTCTCACTCTCTCTACTCTTCTCTCTCTCTACTCTTCTCTCTCTCTCTACTCTTCTCTCTCTCTAACTCTACTCTTCTCTCTCTCTACTCTTCTCTCTCTCTCTACTCTTCTCTCTCTCTCTCACTCTCTCTAAAATTATGGCTATTGCAATCGACTAATACTTTAGATTTTATTGTTAATCTTGAGTTCGTAATAAAGTGTATGTCAGTGTTATTCGCAAAGGTTTACTTCAGTTTTTTAATTTTTTCTAAACTGTTTGCTAATATGAATTTGTTGTCGATATAGTGTGCGTATGTAGGATCTTGGCGGAATTATTGATGACCTTGTTTTCCACATTAGGAACTTAGCAACCATAAATGATTTCCCTAACCACGTCGTCGACAAACAAATAAAATTAGCCTTAACGAAATTTTTTTTAAAAATGTCGCCAACCCACTCCCTAACACAAACAAAAATAAACATACCATTAAATTAATGTATCGTAAATAAATGCACCCGAATTATTAACAGGATTAAAATACAATTAAAAACATTTACTGGTACATATCACTAAATGATCCTAACAAACAGCTAAGATTTATCATCTACTAAAATAAGTTTAAAACAACTTACCAACAACATCGGGCCTTATAAATCCCCCATGTGTAAAAATAATGTTGTCTATGTGTTGTAACCTAGGGAAGGTTACTGAATAGAAAAATTACACGAAGGTGGGTAGTGAACGATAATACTTAGGACACGAACAACATATATAAGATTCACCAGCGGTGCGTGGAAGATGTCGTCACCTGCTAGAAGTGATTCAAGTGAATTCCACAATGAATCTCTAACATCAGGATATCTACCAACCGCCCTACACGGTGAGATGTGCCACAAGGCCGAATTTAATGTGGAGTATCCGAGCCCTTAGGCTCAGCCAAAAATTCCCCGTAGACTCCGTATAAAAAAGGGTCGGATAACTGTTTCCCGAGACAAAACTTTGCCTTTCGAAATAGCCTCGTTTAGAGATCCTCTCTGTCCGGCGGCAGAGAGTTTGACCAGCACAGCTGGAGACGAATCTCCAACTGCAAGATATCTACCAACAACCTCCCGCGGTCAGATGTGACAGAAGGCTTTATTTAATCTGGGGTATCCGAGCCCTTAGGGCTCGGTCAAAAATTCCCCGTATATCCCGTATAAAACGAGGCCGGATAGCTGTTTCCCCGAGACGGGACTCTGCCCTTCGACATAGCCTCGTCTGAGGATCCTCTCTGCCCGGAGGCAGAGAGTTTGACCAGCACAGCTGGAGACGAATCTCCAACTGCAGACCAGCATACAGTATTTACTACTGTATTTATGTGAATGGGGACATACCCATTATCGTCCATAGGTATGCTACAACACTATGAATTCTCATGAACCCTGGAAGATTGCATCTCCAACACCAATAATAAAAAAAAACATTAAATACTTCTATCCGGCACACATGCACCACACTCTCATAGATTGGCCCGTAACCAATCGAAAACTGGTGCAATCCGTGCACATTTCGAGCAACACATCAAGAACGATCAAAACACAACTATTAACATAAGACAAATACGAGTAGATAACACCTTATGCAAAGGAAAGACTCTAAACTCTAGAAGCTATTATTATACAAAATAAACAGCTCGCATTAAATAAAATATCATTCACCACAGAGGAAGGTATCTTGAAGCGCATTATGATATAATTAATGTGTGCACGTATTTTATCAGTATTATAATAATAAAAAATATATATTATCAGTATTATAATAATATAAGTTTTTTTTTAAATAAATAATAAATTATAATAAAAAATTTTTAAATAAATAATAAATTATTATAATAAAAAATTTAAAAATTAAATAATAAATTATAATAAAAATTAAAATAACATAAAAATAGAAATTATAAATTAAATTAATAAATAAATAAATAAATCGCCTATTTTCCAATCGCCGTTACACATGACGTCACACTAGATCATTTCAAACGACCAGCTTCCCAAAGAATACTAGGATTCAGACAAAAGAATTTTAACTACCACACAGACACTTTTTGGCTTTGACTCACTAAGGAATCTGGGTGTGGCAAGGCATTTTGATCCTTTCAATTCTTGCTGTTGTTTCAGTTTCTTCGCGATTTTTTGGTTTTCTATCAAAACTTAAACAAATGCAATTACTCACTGTCGGAATTCCATTCCCGCGCAGTTTCCTAACCAGCAGTTTTCCATTCTGGGTCAGTCTACGCATTCGCTAACGATTTCTATTCTACAGATGGGATTTGGAAACTAGAATTGCATTTTTCATTATTTTCTAAAATCACATGTAGAAAATACTTGTGCTATGAGTTTTCCAATTACTAATGAACATCCGACAAAAAGCCTTTAACGCTGATTTTTACTTTACCCATAAGAAAGCAAAATAAACACGCCTTACGTCATCTCCTTCATCGAGAGTTTAAGTTTCAAGTTACTTACTTTCTTATGTTTAAATATTCGATAACACTGACTGTGAAATGTGGTTATTCATTATTGTGTGGTAGATTTTTTGGTCGAGAATCATAATCACCTTCGTACATAGGTCGATACAACTACTGATGCCTCTCCCTCACCCTCTCGGCCTTAAGATTCATCTTTAACTCTTCTTTTTAACAACTCTTCATCTTTTCCCTCGTCTTCCTACTTAGCACTTATAAGTTTCTCACAAAGTATTTGTTATTGCAATAATTTTTGTTCACTCTTCAAAGCCACTCTCTTTATGCAAGAAAACACCAATTCTGTTACCTTGCTCTCCTTCCTATCTCTC
>OZ038477.1:130577112-130734612 GCA_964036315.1 Acanthosepion esculentum
TAGGCAGAATTTCAACATTCTCAATTTGTGTGCCCAGAGCGCCATTGTTCTCTCAAAACACACACAGCGCACATACACGTCACTTCCTGATACCTCTACTTCCATTCATATCACACCCCTCATTCTTCATAACTATTTTTCCAGTAACCTTCTGCATTGAGTTGCTCCAGAGCCTTGTATTGAGTGAACTATGACAGTCGATATTAATGACCAACCTCCTTGTTTTACCCATCCCCACTATCCTTGTGGTGTATACTCGCCCGATTCCATGTTATCTTATTGTTGTGGCCTTGTTGGAGGCCAGAATAAAGACACAAGAGTGGATTTGAGTTAACAAATATATTAACGAAAATCGGTAATACAATAATATACAAACGAGCAAGAATGTTAAGTCCGAACTGTCAGAGATGACTGTATATTTATTGTATAAAAATACAATTATGGCACAAGGCCGAAAAGGGGGGAAAGAGGTTGAGGCTGGTCTTCACTATCTATCTCATACCTAGCTAATCCGATTTACGACCCATTCGCTCGTTACAATTTACGTATCTCCCACAAAAACTCGCCCGTCACCAATCAATCCTCCATACACCATAATACCGCATCATCTCAAGGGGACCTACAAAACGCACCCCGTGATATAAAAATTTGGTTATAATAAATAGATAAAAATTTAGCATATGACAATGAGAGGGAGGGGATGAACCCAAAAAGAAACTAAATACCAACACAAAGCAAACTAAAACATAACTGATGTCCGTCCAACCCTCAAAAAAGAGAGGCCGCTGTATTCTGCCCATTGGCAAAATCAAGAGGCTCTCTCGCTAATGGAGAGGGAAAGGAAAAAAGATATACGGACATGGGAAATATATAAAGCTGACCCAGTCGAGTAGAAAGGGGGGCGCAAAACAAACTGTGGAGCTTGGGAATCTCAACTTGGATCATAACCAAAGATGGAGCCGGGAGCAGGCCAGGAACAGCACTTACTCACATTACCTAGGTACACAGAGCTTGTCTAGCCAAACCAGGGGAGGGCCCCACAGGAAACCACCTCGATGTGACATAGGTTGAACTAAAAGAGAAGATCAAAGCTAGCTCCGTTCAAACGATCCAAGCTCACCTCAGTCACCCACCATTCGCTAAAGGCTGTCGTATGCAAGCGTTTTCTATCAGTTCTAATCTTCATCTTGAGCTGATGCTCAAAGAATCGGATCAGATCCTGATGAGAAAGACGGTCGCCTCGCAAGACTTCCTCCATTCGCATAGTCCATATCACTATTCGGGCCGTGGCCAGCAGCATTAGAAACACTATCCGTTTCACCCCATAATACGGGAGCGACACATTGTCACACGCGTACGCACGATCGATGAGCATGAGCTTTTCGGGAGCAATAAGAGCCGTCAGATCACCAACATGATCCCATAAGGGGCGGACCCGAGGACAATGGTAGAAGGCGTGCGAAGCCGTTTCTTCCAGGCCAAGGACATATCGTTCACAGTCTGGCAAATCCACCAAGCCCTATATGATGACCATGTCATTGAGAGGTAGCTTATTCCGAGGCAGTCGCCAGGTAAGCGAAAACTCAGTGATACTAAGGCAATCCGCCGCTGGCGCCCAAGACCAGAAGGAGTGAAACTCCTCCTCCGACAAGTCGAGCCGCTCACGTAGAGGATCCTTCGCAGCCCCCACCACTAGATAACGATAGAAGAACCTCCTGGACCGAAAATGACCTCCAGGGCGTATCGACACTCACGAAGGAAACTCTATAGTGCTCGCGGCTTACGATGGCGCACAGCCCACGAGATGGGGGGCGGGTTGATGGTAAGGTAAGGGAAGATAGAATAAAATTTTATATCTCGTTTCACTCTTTTGTTTGTCTATTTTCCCAACTAATTTAACACTTCTAGTTTGTTTTTGTTTTTTTTTTGGGTGGGGGGGTCAGCATCAAACGACGACCTTAACACTAACAACATTTTCCTACAGTTTCAGTTTTTTCTTTGCGCCTTTTTTTTTATTACAGCGTCTAGGATTTCTTGAAGTTTTCTTTCTGAGTTTGCCATCAGCACCTTGACATCTGCGTAAATTAAGTTATTAACTGCAATGACATACAGTGTTAATTTACTTCTTATGCATTATACACGACCGGTGGATAATTTACGGTGGCAGAATTCGTCAGCTTTGTTCCGTTTTAAGCAACTAAAGTTCGTTTCTTTTCTATTCTTATATTCGATGTGGCTCTCCACAATTTCCTATATTTTATTTCTCTAAGTAACTTTTAACCCTTTTCTACCCCTTTCGTCCTCATTCTGCCATCTATTCTCACAAATGTTAATTAGGTTTCTCGTTGTTTTCTCCTGCTTCTCTTGCCTTCGTCACGTCCTGTGAGTGTTAGATTTTCCAGGTCCTCTTTTCTCATTAAGTATCTAAGATACTTCAGTTGTCTCCTTCAGATTGTAAGTATAAGTTTCCTTAAATTTCTCATTCTCTTTAGAACATCCTCATTATTCACATGCTCTGTCCATAGTGTTCTCAGCATTCATCGATAGAACAACATTGTTACTTCATGTTTCTTTTTCATCTGTAAGATTGTCAGCATTAACTGTTATTTCAGCATTCCTTACTTCGTTTCTATGTGCATTTTTCTATCTCTTAATACTTTGCTTAGTTTCCATAAAGCATCTTTCGCTATTTTTTCGTGCTTTCGGATTTCTATACCAGCGTTTCAGTCGTCTGTTACTATTTATCCTACATTAACATATTCGTATTTTGTGTATCAATTCAAAATGATTTATTACAGAAAACATTCACAGTAGAAGGGATTTTTACCACGATTTAACCAATACCATTGTTAGAAAAATAGTGACGAATAAGAATAATAAAATGCATATTTAAGATATTAAATTGTTTTAATGATTTAAAAATAACAAAAAAAAGAAGTTCATATCTTTTAATAGATTTTATCAATTTATTGTAGACATTTTATAAAAGTTTTCGTTGGAAAAAACGGTTTTAAACTGTATAATCAGTATCTATATTAAAAAAGAGTGCTAGGAACTTTTACAGAGGCGTAATAAAAAAAAGAACGCTGGGAACTTTTACACAGGCGTAATAAAAAGAGATCTTTAGGAACTTTTACTCAGCCGTAATAAAAAATAACTGACTGTAGTTGTAATTAGGTAATCAGACAGAATTTGATATTCTGCCCTACATTAATATATTTTTTCCTTGGTTTCGTGGGTTCTAAATTGACAGGGAAATGTTTCTTTACGCTCTGTTTTGAAATTTAGGCTTCTTTCTTCAGATGAAAATTCGTAGACACAAGCATCACAGACCCAGCATTTCGTATGATTTACACGCTAAAGCAAATAAATACAAAATCATAAAGCACTCGTTTTAAAATAGCCGCTTTAGATCCACGTTTATAACGAAAGACAAAAAAAACAGAATTCTAGTCAAGAGAGATTCCAACTTGTTTTTGTTTTATAGCAATATATATATATATATATATATATATATATATATATATAGAGAGAGAGAGAGAGAGAGAGAGAGAGAGAGAGTTTTCCATATGTTTTGTCCTTGTCGTTTTTTACTTTTGCTCTGTTATTTTTTATAGTTTTGTTTAGTTTTTTCTTTTTTTTTCTGTGTGTATGTTTTTTTTGTTTTTTTTTTCAACCGACCTCGATGATTCCAGAACCAGAATATATTATTGAAGGTCATAAGTAGCGAATTTCTAAAACAAACACTTATGACACGCAGTATATATATATATATATATATATATATATATATATATATATATATATATATATATATATATATATATGTGTGTGTGTGTATGTATGTATGTATATATATATACAAATCGTGAATAATAATAAAATAAAATATGAGTTCAATTGCAATGTATAATGTTCATTATATACAATTCTTATGACAAAAGAATATTTAAAAAATAAGAAACAAAGAGAAAAAGAATCAAAAGCAGAAAAAGTACTTGGAGCAACACGTAATAGACTTTCTATAATTGAGCATATTTCATACGACACACAATGTTTTTTCCTCAAAAAGACATTACTAAAGTAATCATCCTGACTCTTATGTGCGAATATACGAGTATTGATTACTTTAATCAGTATTATATATATATATATATATTACATATTCAATAAATCAACAAAAATTCAAGGGACTTATCTGAATGACCTCAAGAGTTTCTCGTCAAAATGCTCATCAAGGCCAGGTTTTCGATAAATCTATCTTTATAGATTTATCGAACATCTAACACTGATGGGCGTTTCGACGCAAAACTTTTCAGTCGGTCATTCAGATAAGTCCCTTGAATTTTTTATTAATTTATCGAATAAATTGACGTCAGTGACAACTTTTATTTTTATATTTATATACATACGCTTTATCTATTTATATACGCTCTATCTCTGATAATGGGCACTTTTACCCATAAATATAGCATACCATACAACCATATTTTATTTTATATATATATATATATATATATATATATATATATATATAGTACAGGTAATAGATCAGTTGGTAACAGAGCATATATATTTTTTACGGCAAAAGACAAAATTACCGCAGCATGAGTACAGTCTATTTCTGGCTGATCTGGACCCAGCCATCTTAAGAGTTGAGAAACGGCTGGTTTCAAATAAGCCAGAAATAGACTATACTCATGCTGAGGTCATCATTTGGGTTTTCGCCGTAATAAATATATAAAAGTGAACATAGAAGTTAACATTTAGAGGCGACAGTCTGTTTCATGCTAGATGCAATCGTCAGGCCACTGAACTATGTTCCCTTTTATATATATATATATATATATATATATATATATATATAAAAGGGAACATAGAAGTTCACACTTAGAGGCGACAGTCTGTTTCATGCTAGATGTAATCGTCAGTGGCCTGACGATTGCATCTAGCATGAAACAGACTGTCGCCTCTAAGTGTGAACTTCTATGTTCCCTTTTATATTTACATACGCTCTATCTCTGATATTGAGCACTTTATCCCATAAATATGGCACACCTTAAGACTATATTTCTTCATATATATATATATATATATATATATATATATATATATATATATATATATATAAGCTAATGCTGTAAAATTATATCGAATAAAAAATGGTTATTATTAAATTCGAATACATGAAGAGCACTGAATTTTCAGCTATCGCAATGAACGGGTGTTCTCCCTGGGGCCGGGGCAGTGCCTTGGACGCCTATGTGTTTTAAACTCAACCCTGACCTCAAATGGAACTCGTACATATGATACATCGCTAAATATAGTGAGAAAATGGTCGGATCCCTGTGCCGCTCCAGCAAGTACCTGACTCCTCTTGCTCTTTGCCAAATCAGGCCCAAAACAGAGTACTACTGCCATATATGGGTAGGAGCTGCTCAGTCTTCACTTTACAGTCTTGACAAAGTCCCAATGTGTCTCCGCATCCTTGTGGATGATGAATTACTTTCAACCTCTTTCCCACAGACGAAACGTCACAAACCCCCTCACTACTCTATCGCTATTTCCATGGAAAATGATCATATGAACTACATTCCTTAGTTCCACCAGTTTTAACCTTCACGGCTAAGACCCTCCCCCCATGCCACGCCCATTGTAGCGAACCGCGACCATTCCTTTCATAATCCACTTGAGCAACTTCTTCTCACGAACCTATGCTTTGTGGAACCGACACCCAAAGGAATGCTTCCTTGATCATTACAGTCTTAACCTATTCAAGTCTAGGGTTAACCGTTATCTTTCTCAGATATCCGCATAACTGGCGCTTTTTACTCTGTAAGCCTCTACTTCGAGTGGCTCTTACTCCTTGTACAGAGTGAACATCATTGTAAGCAAAAAAAATCATTCTACATTTGATTGTGTTTCTTTCAATCTCAAAAGCTTTAAGTATTACTTTAAATTAGGATTGTCCTTAGAATGCGAGCAGTTTGTTAGTTAACAATTTTTGTTGCTTTCTCTTGTATATTGTTTACCTGGAATCTGCACACGATTGTCGTTAACCCAGTAACGCCCACCTTTGCGGATGGTGGACAATAATGGGTTATCGGTAGAACGCTTTACTTGATATTCGACTTTTTTCTTCAGATTTTTATGAACCTATAATTAATACCGGAGCTTTATTTTAATTTTCATAAATTACACCGGATTTTCTGGCGGGAATTAACAGGTTAAGATCAGTTTACGTAATACTTAGCCTTCTAATGCCTTTCTGGTGTCATTGTTGCCGTTGTGTTTCACATACTTCAAGACGTTTCCGCTGCATCTTGCTGGGGATTTGCTGCGTTTGAGACCGCAACATAAAAGCAAAGGGATGATTTATTATTATTATTATTATTTAGTGAATGAAAAAATCGGCAAAGAGTGTACACTAGCCATTTGAACATTAACACTATTGGGCATTAATGCTGGTAATGTTCAAGTGGTTGGTTACTATGATAATGATATTGTAGTTTTTGTTGTTGTTTACTTATTGTATGTTTTCACCAGCAGTAACTGGTGACTTACACATGAGATTAGGTGACAGGAAGTCTCTTCTATACTCCAGAACTTTTTTTTATTATTATTATTATTATTGAGAGAATATATCGTCAACAAAGTGACGCTGGGATACAAATATACGAAGCCCAATATACTCATCACGATACTCAGTCTGATAAGGGTAAATCATACACATGAATCCCAGTGCATGATATGGGACAGGTATTGATAAAAGCTGTACAGAACGTTGCAGGTGAGGCCCAGTTATAAATACCTTAATGTCGGGTAACCCAGTGCTATCAGGCGTTCTCTGGTTGAGCGAGTTTCCAAGTATCTAGATGTGAGTCCAAAGTCACCTTGGTTGCCTCATTTTTCAAACAATCTTCTCAATTTCCGGCCATAAAATTCCGCCTCTACTCCCGCTCATAAACAGAGATGCGCAGTGCATCCGCCCCATGGAAACATGCCCAAAATGGCTACGGTCAGGCAACTAACAATCACATCTGTGGGATTGAACGTGATATCTACTGTAACACATCAAATTCACCAAGACAAAACAAGTGTTTGTTAACACCGACAATCAGTTAAGAGCAGAAGCCACAAAAGCCATGCCTGACGTAGTATCGGAGTATTATTATTATTATTGTTATTATTTTTATTATTATTATTATTATTATTATTATTATTATTATTACTGAATTAGAGAGAACTATACCAAAAAAGTGACGTCTAAGTATAACTGTCTGATTAAGGTATATCAGGCACATGCATCACAGCCAAATGCGCGCGATATGGTGACAGTTATTTTTATAAAAGCAGCTGAAACCCAATTAGAAATACATTATTATTATTATTATTATCATCAATATTATTATTATTATTATTATTATTATTATTATTGCTGTTGTTGTACTAAATAAAATATCAGCAATGATGCAGTGATGATGTTAGACCAGCTACTTATTGTTGTAGCTAATATTGTTCTGTTCTTATATTAATCGAAATGAAAATTCAGTTCATTATAAAACATGTATGAGTTTTTAAATTCAAGAAACCAATAAACATTTTTTTCAAAAATAGTAACCGTTTTTAGGCTATTTTTTCATCCTAAAACCACCTCAATTATTCCGCGGCTGATTTTTGTCAACAACATTCGCAAGATGAGAAAAGACCTTCTTGAAAATAATGGCCAAGTGTTAAGACGAGAAATTGTCGTCGCGTTTCGTTTGTCCGATTTCAATCTGTTCAATAATGCTGAGAAAATTTTCGCTCAGTTGCAATCGACAAGCTTTCTCCTCTTTCATCAAGGCTGACTTTATCTGTAAATATAAATTTGATAATAAATTCATTTATTTTTGTTTTTTACATTCATTGTTTATCTTTAATATTTTTAATTAAATTTTATTTTTAATTATTTTTTAATTACTTTCGAGTTCTGTTTATTTTATTTATGAAAAATGAGTCGTTAGCAGATCCAACCCAGATATGAAATATTACTACCCTATCTGGGCTGGAGCTGGCCAATTTTCACATTCTAGTCTTGATAGCGTTTATTATCGTTTATGTAGTCTTGTGTGCGAAAACTTATTTTCCACTCTGCCACCTCTTTCCCCACAGTTGCAACGGCGTTAGACTATCGCTATTTTCATGGCAAATGTTGAGATGAGATCCATTTTTTAATTTAGTTCAATACTTTATCGCTCGAGCATATCATGCCATTTCCATAGAGTTGAATCACACTCATTTCCTATCTATTCCAAATATAAGGAGACATTTCCACTCATCTTTTTCTCAAAGAACTTCTCATTTGTTAAACAGACTCCTGCGTGGATGCTTCCCTGAACACTAGACTCTTAACCTCTTCAAGTCAAGAGTCAATCCTTTTCCATTTTCCTTATCTTCATAATTTTCATTTCCTAGCATCACCCCTTCTATTCATGTCGCTGTCTTCATTCATCGTAACCATGTTTACATTAACTTTCTATCTCCAGTGGATTTCAAGTCTCATATTAGGTGAATTATCTATTGTTTTGGTAACATGAGGTTGAAGAGCCGCTTTATATTTGATGACGTTTTCTTTCACTTTTCAGCGCTCAAGTCTCAAAAGTCATACCGTGATTATCGTAAAGAAAGAAAAATATTGAGCGTGTAGATGAACAGACAGAACGAATATAGATGCGTTTAATTTAAACGCATGCCAGAAAATGTCAATAACTTTCATATAATCAATCATAAGAATATCCATGGGTTCTCTTTCTTGTAGTTACAAGTTACTTAGATTCTCACCTGTGTGTGTGTGTGTGTGTGTGTGTGTGTGTGTGTGTGTGTGTGTGTGTGTGTGTGTGTGTGTGTGAACATGTAGATAGATATGAAGAGACTAAGATAGATAGATAGATAATTAACAGATTGAGATAGTTAGATAGATAGATAGATATGAATAGCCTGAGATAGATAGATAGATATGAATAGCCTGAGATAGATAGATAGATAGATAGATAGATAGATATGAATAGCCTGAGATAGATAGATAGATAGATAGATAGATATTAATAGCCTGAGATAGATAGATAGATAGATAGATAGATAGATAGATAGATAGATAGATAGATAGATAGATAGATAGATATGAATAGCCTGAGATAGATAGATAGATAGATAGATAGATAGATAGATTATCTATCTATCTGTAGATAGATGAGTAGTTAGAACGTTAGCGTTCCAGCCATGATACCCGGGTTCAAAGAGGTGACTTTGATAATATCCGCTTGAATAGATGATCCCAGCGAGGGGCACCACTGGGAAGTACCTAAAAGCCATAACCAGTCTTGCGTGTAAAACGGAGTAGTAGGAACTCTTTGTAAGCTGCCAATGGTTGTGCTTAGCCCGAAGCCAGAAGTCATGATGGCCGAGCGTCTGAACTTACTGGCCTTGTATAATTTCTGATCACACCAGACTGTACGATTTCTCCCATAAATAGTTACAGTATGAACTACGGGATGGCTCAATAAGCGATAAAGAAACACAAAAGCGCCTGAGCCGGTGTCTGCAATAGGGATTACCTAGCCACCCAAGTGAACGCTGAAAACTGGTTTTCAATATATCTGGAAAAAGAGTGCAAAGAACTACAGATATAGAATTGCCAATATAGTCCGCTTTGTATTGTTTTAAATCCGATGATCAAATTATTTTAGAACAGCTAGCTTTTACAAAATATTATTACCTTGGAGGTTTTTGCTTAATCATCTATGCAACTTCTTCAATGTACCGCGTCCCTTCAGGACGTAGGCTATCATGGCTCTCCATAACTTCCTCTTATTTGTACCACTTATTAAGATTTTCGTTTTTGCTATCTCTCCTAATCCCTGTTCTGTCAACCATTTACACAAGCTCGTTCTTATTCTATGTTCAGTGTCTCTTCAGGACGTCGACAACCATGACTCTCCACAACTTCTTTCTTTTGTACTTCTTAATAAGTTTTGTCCTTTCGCCTTCTCTCCTAATCACTGTTCTGCCAACCATTGAAACAAACTCGTTCTTCTATATACCGTTCCCCTTCAGAATATGGGAGATCATGGCTCTCCACAACTTCCTGTCCTTTGTACCTCTTACTAAGGTTCTTTTTTTCTTTTGCTATCTCTCCTAATCCATGTTCCGCCAACCATGCAAACAAATATATATAAATCTATGGAGTAAAAAAGTTAATCTCAAAGAGATAGAATCAATATTATAATAATACGTTTCTATATAGGAATCCCAATGAATATTATTCAAGGGTTAATACAGTAACGATTAAAATATTTCATTAAATGGCTTAGCATTTCAACAATAATATTAGGTTGGTGCAAAAATAATGTCGTTTTTTGACATGATCTTGAACGTCAAAAAACATTATTTTTGCACCAACCTAATAATAATAAAAAAAAATCTTAATATCTATACTTACCAGCATGTAATTATTTTTCATCAGTTTGAATATATAATATAAGGAATTCTCTTTACAGAACTTCACGTCTCTCACGATATCCTGCAAATAGATTTATATATTTTAAATCGGGTTTATTACAAATTGTGACGATTAAGCTGAGGTGTATCTTAAGAGAGAATATAACTGTTAACATTTTCTTTTGGCTTCTAAGTATTTACTTAGATTAACCTAATCTGAGATAAAGTCACAGATGGAAGGTGACCAATGAAAATTAAACTCGCTGGAAATGTTTGTTTTTTTTAAGTTTTTATTTTTTTTAATCATTTAATTCCAACTCATTAAGACACTAGGGTTTACTGAGTGTGAAATAATATGAGAAGAAGAAACATTATTAAGGACGGATAACAATAAAAGAACAAGAATTAAGAAGTCAGAAGATAACGATTGGAAAAGCATTCTTGTAAGAACAGCATTCTAGCTACGGTTCTAAAACAGGTGCCATTTCTCTGTTCGCTTGTGGGTCATAAATAATGACTTATATATTTTCATAACATTTCCAGAGCTCTTTTTTATCGTTTCTTTTTTCCATTTTTATTTTATTTTTTTTTTGCACAAAACCAAATATTTTTCCTCTTCTGACCAAGAAAAGGACCAAAATAATTAATTTCCTATAAATAAAAGATATGTTTATCTGATTCCAGCATAAAGCCATATAAGAGTATTGTATTGAGTAGGTCTCTCAAACAGCGGGAGCCAAATCGCCTTCAAAATTAACATTCAAAATTGACTGCTATGAGCGATGAAGCCATTCGAACATTGACCACTGAGGTAACTGACATATGCAACTATCTCATCTACTAAGCAGGCACAAGTAAACTTTATGTGAGCATTCTTCTGTCCACCTGTATCTGATTATATATATATATATATATATATATATATATATATATATATATATATATAAAAGTGGACATGGAAGTCAGCACTTAGAGGCGACAGTATGTTTCATGCTAGTGCAATCGTCAGGCAACTCTTCGCTTAAATTCGTAAAGTCGATGCACCAAAGAAGAATTACCATGAAAATATTTATAGAAATGGCACAAGGAAGCTACTTTACGGTGGTGGGAAAGTGACTGAAGCCGAGATGCCAGATCAGGACCGATAATACTGTAGAATCTTCTTTGGATTTTGTCAATAATCTCTAAATACATACCATGGCAGATATGACAGCAATATGCAATGCATAGACAAATCGTACTTATAAAGGTTTAAGATAGGTTCTGGCGAGAAATATTGTCTAGCACGATACTTAAACCAATTTTCCTAGCAGAAAATCTAGAAATTGATTCAATATAACCGTTCCACTTTATATCAGTAAAAAAACGTTAGCTTGAGTCAATGAGTCACTCTCCTGGGGGTTAGCAACAGCCATACTGATGGAAGGCAAAAAGATTATATTAAAAGTGAGCAGTTTCGTTTCAGAGGTGTTAAAATTAGCACTTAACATTTCTTGCCCCGATTAACAGGAGATTGGAGGTCATTTTTTGAAATCAGCTGCCAATTTGACTATACTTATCGAAATCTATTAGGTTGGTGCAAAAATAATGTCGTTTTCTCGCATGAAGTTGAACGTCAAAAAACGACATTATTTTTGCACCAACCTAATATTAGACAGGGGTAAATAATCGTGCCATCAGCATAGATACTGAATCGAGAACTGCTCATACTGGGTAGGTCGTTGATGAAAATTAGGGATAAAGTAGATCCAAGGATAGAACTCTGTGTGTCATCCGCTCTTCGAGATATTATTAAGTAAAAACAAAAAACCTAGAAGAGTGGTTGATCAAGACAACTTTCATTTCGCGATTTGATGAGAAAGATTGCATCAGGGTATTTCTGGACAAATCTTTGATTATCAAATCAAAAATGTGTCCAGAAATACCCTTTAAATTGTAAAGAAGACCAGCATACCAAACCCTGTCAAATGCCTTCTAGACATCCAAAGCAACAACAACCCGAGTTTCACTCTTCTTATCTAGAGTATGACGGAATTTTTCAGCAATAATCGTTAATATATCAATAGCTGACTTAGAGAATCGAAAGCCATATTGTTTTTCTCAAAGAAGACCCTACGAGGTGAGATGTTTAACCAATTTTGAGTTGATTAGAGCCTCTAGAACACTGCCAAAAAGAGACAGAAGACTTAGAGGCCGATAGTTTGAAGGATCAAACCCCAAACAAAAACAAAACACTATGAAAGTGTAAAAATATCAGCAATTAATTTTTTTACAAAAAAATTACCGACAATACATATTATCTGTAGATTTCGGCATTAAATAACCCATAGAGGTGTAGATATGCCGCTAAAGAAAATCAACCAAACCAAACCAATCTTAATTCTATAATATACAAAAAAAAATTTTCATTTAAAATTTCATGAATATGCAATAATTTTGCTTAATAGAAAAAGTTTTATTTTTTATGAGACTAAATAGAAAAGCGTTAATGTTCATTACTATGTCGAATTTATTCTAAAGCTAAAAATGCACTTATTAAAATGTTTATATATTGCTTTGCATAACCAGGAACATCCGTTTAATTGGGTCTGATTACTATATGTGTCTCAATTAACCAGAATTTCCTCTATCGAGTTGTAAAAAGAGCGGAAAGAACGCTGACCAGTTTCTGTACCTCGCTCTACAGAGAACAAGTATGTTCGTTTTGTTTGTTTACCGGTATATCGACATTCTTATGGGTCATTTAATGCCAAAATTTAATTTTCTCGGAAGATTTTAAGTAAAAAAATATTATATATGTTATTCTGCAGTGATGTGTGTGTTTTATGTTGTAGCTTTGTTGATGTTATATTTTGGAATATAGTTTGATTTTTTAAAGAAATCGTAGGATATTATGTGAATTAATGTCATGAAAATGTTCTTTCATGTTGGTCGTTTGAATGATTTTGTTTAGCAGCATATCAATCTCTATGGAGTAATGCCAAAATCTACATATTTTGAACGCAGTTGCATGCCTTTAGCTACAGATAAAATGTATTGCTTGTCATTTTGCAATAAATATATATATATTGTTGTTTATTTTACTATAAATATATATTGTTAGTTATTTTGCTATAAATAGGTATTTTTATACTTTCACACTGTTTTGTTTTTATTTGGGGGTTCGCTATTTACCCTAGCTGGGACTATAATAGGTGCTACCACCCCGGATCAAGGTGGACAACAGCAATTAAAAGGTGGTTCCGCACTCCTCAAAACTTCCAGTCTCCCGATCAGAAGCCCTGCTGCTGGATGTAGTTTATCGTTATGCCCAGGACTGACAGAGGAAAAGAATGATGAACGAAAACTATTCATTTGTTTTCTTCAATCTTTCTCTTTCATTCTTTTCGGTTTGCTGTTGAAGGTAATTATAATCATTTCTTCTTGCTTTATTCCTTGCTCTTCAATAAAATATGTCTGTTTTAATGACCATAACAAATTTTTGCACCCCGAAAATAATATTTAAATGTGTGTGTGTGTGTGTGTGTGTGTGTGTGTGTGTGTGTGTGTGTGTGTGTGTGTGTGTGTGTGTGTAAGTAATGACCCGTGTGCTCTGATGAAGTATTCAGATCGGACGACCATCTCTAAAAGTTAACAGGAGAGAATGATGCTGGATTTAACATTGGTAGTAGATAAAAACGTACTTACATTAGAAATGCTTTGAATAGTCGACATCTGTTCTTGTACATCATCTTTTACTTCTGAGAACCCAGAAAGAAAGTCTTTAACGTTTCTGCTTAATTCCGGATCTTTGCATTGATCCTTCTGGAACAAAGTAAAACAATTTCCACTTTTTATGTCTATTCCATAGAATGTCATGCGATTGAAAACTCTTTTTTCGTCAACTTCTATGAAAAGTAAAAATGAATCAGATTGTGCCTGCATTTTTATATTTATAGCTATTTTTTTTTCATAAAAGTCATTAATAAACCCCAAATTATCAAGGTTATTTACTGGCCGATATATGATTTAATAGCCACCACCGCAATGTATACGGCTAAGGAACCTGACTTATACGATGTTTAGCACCTAAATGCGTTTTTCAATATTATATCAAATATGATGTCAGGGATCGGTAATGGTAATGGAAATATTTGCCGTTTCCTTATAAGGAAACATTCGGTGCTCAATGACCAAGCAGCCAGTGCTACTTTCGGTTAAAATTTATTAAATCTTACTATTCAAACAATTTTTCAGGAACATAGGTTTCTCAAGTCCTATCCGTTATCTCTCTTTCCAGTACTGATGAGCGAGAAGAAGTCAACACTGCCGACTCAACAACGCCAACTCAACACCGCCGACTCTGCGCCGGGACAACTCAGAACCACGACAACTCAGCACCAGAAAAACATAACTCTTTTTTATAACCGAATAAAAGTAATTTATTAAGGATTAAAATCTTAATTAGTGAATATTTTTCGTCAAATAAAACATTTGATATTTTAGGGATGTCTTTCTGTTTTCCATGTAGACAATATATGGATAAATAGTACATATATATATAATTAAGTAATTCATTGAGTCTGAAAGAAACTTCAACAGAATGCAGAAAGCACTGGACGGCCGTTTAGTCCTATATTTGGGACTCATCAGCAGTGCGCATCCACTAACGAGAATTGAAACCCTGACAGTTAGGTCGACAAGCAAACACCATACCAACTGTTCCAACGGGCCTCGGTGACGAAGAGATAGCAAATCAGACTCAATATAGCGCCGCTCGCTCACATAATCCGTGGTGGAACTCTACTGAGATTCTCTTTAACCATAGGACTGTGTCCCCCGGAGCCACGACTACTATCACCAAGCTGCTCAAACTGAAGCATTAAAAGCCGGATCAATCAGTGATATACATATGATAGAAATTGTAAGGAGGATTTGATAATTATTATTAAGTAATTCATTGAGTCTGAAAGAAACCTCAACAGAATGCAGAAAGCACGAAACGGCCGTCCAGTGCTTTCTGCATTCTGTTGAGGTTTCTTTCAGACTCAATGACTTACTTAATTATCAAATCCTCCTTACAATTTCTAGCATATATATATATATATATATATATATATATATATATATATATATATATATATATATTATTTTTTTTAAATATATTTTAAGATATGCTATATTTATGGAATTATCATAAAGCGTATGTAAATATAAAAGTGGATATTAAAGACAACACCCAGCGGTGACATTCTGTTTCAAGCTTAAGCGCAATCGATGGCCAAGAGAAGTAACACGAATGCTATTTGTTGAAGTTTGAAACTCAGCTCGGTTCTCCAATTTCTTATTCTGTGGATTTAACCGCTAGGTGACACGGTTTTCCATACTGACATTGGAACTTGCTTAGCACCAAGAAACTAGGAAGCGATCTTCAGCAAAGACCCACCTTAAATCTCTTTGTTGTCCGTCGCATTTCATGCTGTTACACAGGATATGATGATATGCTGAGATTTAGATTCCTAAAGTATCTAATATCGTTTTTTTTTGGGGGGGGGGGTTGTGATAAAAATATACTTAACAAAGATTTAAAGTTTATCATTACTCACCAAACAACTTTCCATGGTGGAAACTGCGTAATTCTTTATACCTTCGAGATTTTTCTTCATGAACAATTCCAGGTTAATATCCAACAGAATATTCGGTTCGGCAATGAACTGACAGCAAAACTGGATGCAACAACTGAAAATAAATTCTTTTTTAATAATTTCACGCTAAACAAAAGGATAATACCAATAGGGTGCAAGGGATTACTGGGAGTGAAAGAGAACGAGAAGACCTGAGAGAGGAGAAAGGACAATAAAAAAACAAGGCTCAGGAAGTCGGAAGATGGCGATTTAAATTTCTGAAGATAGTACAGTGGCTTAAGAAAAGTTTAGCCAGGAGAAATAAACTAAATCCAATTTCAAAATTTAATTACGTAATCCCTATTCAACATAAATAAACAGTATTTGAAACTGGTATGGAGTAGGTCCTCCATTTGCTAATTTCAGTGCTTGTATTTAATTTTTCATGGATTTGATCAAGTTATCAACAATCGTCTGATCCATATTTTGCCACTCTTTTGTTTCTTTAAGAGTTGCCACTGACGTGATTTTGGTTGCACGCTCTCGAGTCTTCGGTGAAGGTACTCCAAAACGTGCTTTATTGGATTCATATCAAGACTTTGGGCTAACAATGGCAGTGACTTGATTCCTTGCGATTCCTTCCAGCCCTTTGTTACTTTGCTCGTATGACATGCCGCTCCATCTTCTTGAAAAAGGTAAACATTCTTGTCAATCTTATTGGTTTCAAATAGTGGGAGTCGTCCTTTCTCTAATATTTGACAGTATTTTGGACCATTCAGTCGCTCGTCAACAAAAATCAGCTCAGATTTTCCTCCAAACCAGACAGCGCCCCACACCATTACTCCAATCCCTCCATGTTTCACAGTCGCCTGCAGACATTCAGTGTTCCAAGTCTCATTCTGATTTCTCCAAACATGAACCTATCTCGAATTCGAATATTGGCAGAATTTACTTTCATGTGATCAAATTACAGACTGCCAAAATTCATAATCTTTACTCGCGAATTCTCTCGCCCAGTCCATCCGCCTGTTCCTGTTAACCTCTGAAATCAAGGGCTTGTTCACCTAATTCAAAGCTTAAGAGCCCCTCAAGGTAGAGGATAACTGAATGGGGTTGTTTTATGGACGTCAGAAGAGAAAGTAAGAAGTGCAGATATGTAGAACATATGACAGTCGACCCAAGCCTTGTAAGTTAATATGGATAGACGGAGCCGTTCGGAATCTGTCGAGGTTGTGCTAGCACGAAGTTATGAGTAAGCGTGACTGAGATTTTGAGCATACTAGTCTTATAAACAAAATGAAGGCTTGAACTACGAATGGCTGAACTGATGGAATCAAGGAATGTAGTTCGCCCGAAAAACCGGCCCATAAAAATAGCGATAGGGTAACAAAAAGCCAGCAGACCATTTTTCTAGCGTCTTTACCTGTGGATCGTATATATGAATTCCACTTGAGGTCTGGTGTGAAAGCGAGTGCCAATAGACATCCCAGGCAAGAAGCCTCATTAAGAGTGCAGTCATTCATCGTGACTGGAGAAAACTCAGGGTCCGCTCTGTGATGATAACATGTTACTAGCTTGGTTTTGTGAGTACTGGATGTGGCAAGCCAGTTCCCCCCTTCCTTGAGCTGTGTGAGCTCGGTCAGAGAAGAGATCAGATGCTAGGTTCTGGTTATCTCGGCTTTTGGTGGCGCTCCCATAAACTAAACCCAACGTCAAATCATCGCATAGAAAGAGACATTATTAAACGAAGATTTATGAATAGACAAAAAGATACAGTTATATTGTTACGGAGCCTGTGATGATATCATATTTATATATTATATATCATATATATTATATATCATATATATCATATTTATATATTATATATCATATATATTATATATCATATATATCATATTTATATATTATATTTGCATTGGTATTCAAATAAGGGTCTGCAATCGATCTTGACTTGGCATCTAGACTTCAGCCATTTTCTTACGGACGTGACGTGGCCTCCCTCTGCCTTTTCTACAAATATTTTCATACCAATTGTTCTGGTCAGTTTTCCTTTTTGACGCTGCGGCTGCATGAATTTAAGCGTTCTACTTGATTGGCAATTAGGCCTCATCGTTTTACGGTTGAACTAGCAAGATGCAACCGTATCTCCTATTCTAATAGTTTATTTACTCGCACTTATCACCTGTGGAACTTCCTTCGATTTTTTTTGTTACTTGTCACCTACAGTGGGCTATGATAAGTTTCTAGCCACCCTTGATTACAGCAATTTTGGCTTGTTTAATAACATCTCTTCTTTTTTTTTCAGACAATACCATGTTAGTATCAAGCTACTCTCATCTATGAACAATAGTTGACTTATATTTTGCAATGAAAGTTCGTGGAAGTAAGGAAATTAGTGAATTTCAACAAGGGCAAATAATGGGATGGCATCAGTGTGGCAAGTTAAATAGAGAAATTACTATATTTATGAAATACAGTGTTGAATATCATAAAGCGTATGTAAATATAAAATGGATATTAAAGGCAACACCCAGCGGTGACATTCTATTTCATGCTTAAGCGCAATCGATGACCAAGAGAAGTAACACGAATGCTATTTGTTGAAGTCTGAAACTCATCTCGGTTCCCCAATTCCATATTCTGTGGATTTAATCGCGAGATGACACGGTTTTCCATACTGACAATGGAACTTGCTTAGCACCAAGAAACTAGGAAGCGATCTTCAGGAAAGACCAACATTAAATCTCTTCGTTGTCCGTCGCATTTTACGCAATTTTTCCAGGTTAATCATCAAACGGTTAATAATATTGTCAAGAAATCTAATGAAGAAGACCATTGTCGTGTGGAACAACGTTCAGGAAGACCAAGCATCGTGTCTGAGCGAACGAAAAGGGCGCTGAATAGGGAAGTCATCAGAAACTGTCGTCAGAACGTCAAAGATGTCTCCAACAACATGGAAATGTCGCCATATGTGGTGAGAAAGACTCTGAAAGAGCTAGGCTATCAAAGAAGAGTTGCAAGAAAGAAGCCCTAGGGCAAACTAGAAGGTATTTCATACTCTGTGATTGCCTGCATTGCAAGTTGGGATCATCATCAGTGGCATATCCCCATTTCTGAAGGTTGACTCTACAGCGACCAACAGCACTTTCGGAGACGATTCAGGCAGGACCAGAAGAGGCAGGCATCACTGGAGCTAGTGGGGGATTCTGTAGAGCTGAGAGAAAGCCTGTGTTCCACGTTGTTAAGGTGGCTGCATCAAAAGGACAGACGATCACTACGGGCTATGTTGTTCAGTAGTTCGGCTGAGTGTAAAAAGCGGTGTTTTGACTTGAGCCTCTTTGTCATTGGTTCATAGCCTTGGAGTAGATGACCAGGGTCAATTTTCTGCTTTAACTTCTCGAGTTGGAAATGGACTGTCCTTTTTATGTAAGCGGGAGATCCTATTTCTTTTGACAATAATACAATTGTATTATAAAATAAAATCTGTAGTTACCTCCCTTGCACTAGTTTTGGAAAAATATTTTGGTTATTTCCCTTTAAATGTTTTTTTTTTTTATGGGATACTGTTTATCAAGAACAATTTTAGGGGAAATAAGTATCACAAAGTGCTACTTTATTTAAAAAGAGAAAAAATTGCAAAGACGAATATGTTTAGAAAGTGCTTTAATCACTAAGGTCATCGACAGTAAATTTGCGTTCAAGTTCTTATAACGTTTCACCATTCAATTATTATCACAATGTGGAATATTTAATAACAAAAGTAATGGAAACGTAAACAAAAATAAAAACATTTTAAATGTAATAAGCAAGATTATATGCCCAAAACACATATTAAAAATACATTTTTAAAAATTCTCAGCGTCTCTCTTTCGTTCGTGTGAATATGTAACGGCATCAACATAAAGGACGAAAAATGTCACAGGAAAACTTTTTTCACTTTGTCATACATCTTTCCCCTAATATATATATATATATATATATATATATATATATATATATATATATATATATATATATATATATATATGCATATGTGTGGAAACTGTGTGGAAGACCTCGTGGGCCAAAGCTAGCACGATATCACAAAAAACACTGTGATTGCGAGTTGAGGTGGCCAGCCTTGTTCATTCATGATCACGCTGGGTTCGCACCAACGCTCTAAAAAACTGTTATTGGTTCTGCACACGCCAATAACAGTATAAACTGCAGGTGGGCTCTGTGGGCATTTCCCAGTTGCAAAAATGCCTGTGCAAATATTGCAATATGCGCTAGCTAGCTGTGCATTGCAACGGGTGTCCTCGATATTGAGTGGCCAATTATTTATGTATATGTATATATATATATATATATATATGTATGCAATTTTTTTGTTTATATATTATATATGCGCTATACATATTGGAAAACGCTCAATATCAGCGATAGAGCTAGCATATTTAGTTGCGTTGATGTGACCATGGGTTTCACGCCGTTTGCGATCGTCAGACAAACTGGTTAGGGTCACAAACTCACATCAACGCAAATATGCAACTATATATATATATATATATATATATATATATATATATATATATATATATATATGAAAACCAGATCCTTCTCTGTATCTGAGTTGTATAGCACGTCAGATCAATTAAGAGTTCCGTGTATATATATATATATATATATATATATATATATATATGTGCGTGTGTGTGCGCGTGCACGCGCATGTATGTGTGTGTGCGTAAAGAACAACATTTATTCATTTTCATTTATTAAACATTAAATTACATCATTTTGCATCCTCCATAATTTACCTGAACTTTCAATTAGTCTGATCTAAGCGTTCTCAAATTCTTTTCTTTTTTTTTTTTAAATAAAACAATTTTTACTTTTATACGCACTTACATATTAGTATCATTGACTACAAATTTAAAAGACGTATAAAATAATTATATCACGTACAACCTATTTCATAGATTCCTTTTCTGATATTATCACGCTCTGTAAAACTGTTCTACAAATGACGCCACTTATACGACAATCGTATATTTAAATTTAATGAAAAATGGCAGGATATAGCGACAAACCTTTTGTCTACAAAAATGTCAACAATTAGTTCTTGATAATGAGCGAAACAGTCGAGATTACTTGAACAAAAATGAGAACTTTGGACAAGTTATTGATAAGAATAGTCTTAAGTATGACAGTAAACTACATCTGGCTGCAAGGCCTCTGATCAGGAAGTTTTGAGAAGCGTGGAACCACATCTTAATTACTGTTGTTCCCAGGTTCACACTGGGTGGTAGAACCAGTTAGGGTCCCAGCTATGGGCACATAGTGAGCCCTCAAACAAAAACAAAACACTATGAAAGTATAATAATACAAAAAATATATATTTATAGTAAAATTACCAAAAATGCATTATGTACAAAAGCTGAGTATCAACTACCATGTATTCAATTGTGAAAGCAGATCATATTTTTTATTACTTCAAAGTTCCCAAGAAAATTAAATTTCGGCATTAAATAACCCATAAGGATTTGATATACCGTTAAGCAAAAACATGGGTGAAAATACAACGAATTGAAGCGATCGGATGTCTAGCCACACTGATGAACTGTGATATAGGGAAACAGTCTGTCTGTAGATGACGATATTAGCTCTCGATAAAATAATTTAATCGGTCGAGCACTGTGAGGAGTAAGGTACAAATTTGTAAACAGTCACTATTACTGCTGATAATGCAAGACTCTCGTAGCTGATTGAGATTCAAAAGCTTTCATGTTTCAATACTTTGAATGTACTTTTTCAGATGATGGTAAGTAACTTTGTTTTTAAATTTCCTTAAAAATCATTTAATCATCAGTTAATTACCATCGTCTGAAGAGGTACCATCAAAGTATTGAAACATGAACGCTTTTGTGTAGCGATTTAAAGATGTTTTTATTATAATCTCTTATAATAAAAATAATAATAATATATTGCTCTACTTTGTATTGAGCACTTTTCAAAAGTAAATGCTTCGAACAGTAGTGGAATTTTACATTTTGCTCCATCTGTTCTTTCTCTCATTTGGATATATATATATATATATATATATATATATATATATATATATATATATATATATATATATATACCGTAATTCCGCATGTATAATACGCCTTCATCCATAATACACACATCTAAAATTGTGCTGCAAGTGTGGGAAAATGTTTCTACTCATGCATAATACGCACCCCTTGTTTCGTAATCAAACCCTATAAGTTGTACCACTCCAATTTCATTACGGCCAGCGTTTCCTATTCTTATTTAAAAAATGGTTTTAAGCATAGAATGGTATGATTCTAATTTAGTTTTATGATAATTCTTATTTTACGGCAATTTTTTAAGATTTTTTGTAGCTGTGCATAATACGCACCATTGATTTTGCTTATTATTTTTTTTAGAAAAAAAATATGTATTACACATGGGGAATTACGGTATGCATAAAATTATAATATATATATATATATATATATATATATATATATATATATATATATATATATATATATATATAATCTATTATAATAGAATTCAATAGAAAGAACAATTTTGCTGTTCTTCAAATTAAAAAATCGTTTTGGCATTGATTTTTCTACTCTTTTCTCATCTGTTTCATTATAATTCGACTTGTTCCTTAGTTCGACCACATCACATTGAAACACCGGTCCTTGTATGATCGCTGATGTTAAGCAACATCGAGCCTGATCGCTATCTAGGTGGCTGACCTCTTGGGAATACCAGGTGCTGTAAGTTTTGATGCGCGACTGGTGTAATGGATAATGGCTAAGAATTGTTAATCGGAGATTCGAGTTCCAATTCCAGTTTGGTTTATTATATTTACTTACGCGTAAATACCCTTGGGAAAGGTATAAATCGACCGCTTCTGCCCCCATTTATGGGTTAATTAGTAAGACTTGTATCACTAAAATCATTATTATCTCCAAGAGAAATCTTAAAATCTAAACAAATATTTTCTGGCTTTAAATAACCTGAAATTAGTTAAGTCATAGAAAACGAATCAATCAATATATAAAATTAGTTCCATAGTTAGTTAAGTTACGCCCTACCAATATCTTAGAAATAATGAACTATTCCATTTTGATCGCGATGGAAGACGGAAAAGACTTATCAGAGGCTGTTTGATTTAAAAGAAAGAAAGAAAGAAAAATAACGTTCTCATGTATTTAACTACTGATTCTATGAAATAAATAAAAAACTTACCTGTTCTAAATCATTTTATTTGTATTCTTTTACTTCTTTAAATAATGACCTGCATTCATATTTATAAATATTATTGCAGTATTTTGTTAAAGTTGTTATGCTCAAATATTTAACGACGCAATAGTATAATTTTCGCGGGTATTTTATAGTCGTATAATTCGCAAGGAGTATATCCAGATACTAACTTCAGAAAATTCAAATAGCAATTACTAGTTAAATGTTTAAGAAAAATAGAATTTTCAAAACACAATGATGGCGAACAACAAACAAAGCAAAGTTACTTACGCGTTCATCATCCATGTTTTTTCTGCTCCAGTTTTCTTAGCTGCTTTCTTGAATAGATTATAAAGACAACGGTGTGGGGCAGATATTTTTTTGCTGTCCAAGAATTTGCGTGTAAACTGCAACAATTTATACTCCAGATTTGCTGGCAGATTTATTTTCTTCAAATCCATATTCTGCACGCAAAAGTAAGATAAACACAAGATAGCATGTTATTTTGGAGTATATCTGCAGTGCCTAGAAACGGTGAAATTGCAGCTGAAATAATGGAGAGTAGCTGCAAGTTTTTATTAACAAATTATTTCATAAGAAACAAAATCCAAATGCTGAAATGTTATGTAATATCAGTCCTCCTATGTCAATGCTGGACAATTCTCTCATAGATGAAAAGTTTTGAGGTCACTAAGATGTAGTTCTACATAAGGATACTGAGAATTCCATGGACGTAACATGCGAATAACAAGGGAAAATGGGAATAAAATAACGCATAGACTTAATTTTAAAAAGACAGTTGACATTTGGCACATTATGAGGAAAGCGGGCGTGGATAATTTGACACTCAAAGGACATACTGAATGCAAGAGGGACGGAGGAAAGCAGCGAGTAATCTAAAAAGCTTGTGTAAATGGATAGCGAAACAGGGAGTAAGAGTGATAGTGAAAGACAAACCTTACTAAAAGCTAGAAGGATAGGGAGTTGTGGAGAACCATGATCATCTACGTTCTGAAGAGACATGGCACATAGAAGAAGACTTTCCTTGGGGGTTTAACATCATTCAAAAGCTGCTAAACTATGTGACATTAAAATTTGAATAGGACTGTAGGAGATTTTGTACCATTTCACTGTTAAATCTTGCAAATGAACGGTGTATAATCGTAAGAGTTATCGGGTGATGACTGAAGGGACAAGGTCCATAAAAAACGAAGAATCCGATTTTTCCGGCTATTACCTCTAGGGTTGCAAATAGACAAAAATAAAAATTATATGACAACCTCTCAACGGTAAAAGTCAACTTTTTAACAAATCGACTAAAATTAAATTTTCTTATCTCATTTCATTTGTGGTTTAACACTTTAAAAATCATATCCAATTGCTATAAACGTTAATTGTTAGTGGGTGCACTTATTTGAGTTGCTATACCTGTTGTTTTTTTTTAATTTTCTTAAGCAGTGAAATTAATAGCAATCAAACTTTCAAATTTATTTATTACGTTTATTATTTATTATTTGAGTTACTATAACTTATTTTTATTTTTTAAAGCAGTGAAATTAATAACAATAGGCCCTACTAAACCTTGCCCTGTCAGACTGGCTACAGTGGTTTTCCTGATGGTCAAAAAGGATGCAGGTTCGATTCCTGTCGGAAGCGTTGTTTTCTTTTATAAGACTTTTCAATTTAAGCAGATTGTTATTAATATTACTGTTTAATTAAATAAAAAAGGGATAGCAACGCAAACACGTTTACCGACTAAATATATATATATATATATGTGTGTGTGTGTGTGTGTGTGTGTTTATATAAGTATGAATAAAAGACAAGAGGAAAAAATGTTCATGAATAGTTTTTCTTCATGTCTTTTTATTTATTTTCTTCTTTTACATTCTCTCTGAAAATAATTTTCAATGTTTTTTTTTATTTATTAATAAGACAGAATTTTTTACTTTAAACGTTAAACGGAGAGCGTATAATTTTCTTTAATAAGACGAAAATAAATAAATATACTGTTTAATAAATAAACGTTGCATCAACTTAAATATGGGTAACCACTAAAATAACGTCTAAATTGGTACTATATATATATATATATATATATATATATATATATATATATATATATATATATATATATATATATATATATATATATATATATATATATATAGAATGAAAATCTAAAGTTACCTCATTCGAATAGCTATTTCGACCCCTTAGTGGTCTTGTGGGTCGAAATAGCTATTCGAATGCGGTAACTTTAGACTTGTATTCTATGTAATCTATATGCTCTGTTAAAATAAATACATTGAGCTCTTTTTATTGATCAGTTTTAATATTTTATATTACTAGGATTCACTTGGATTATTTACCAACGGATTATTACCTATATATATATATATATATATATATATATATATATATATATATAGATAGATAGAGAGAGAGAGAGATCTTATTGCTATTTGCCCTATTAAAGAAAAACTAAAAAAAATAACGTTTACAGTAATAAATAATAATGTCAGATAAAACATTCTTTTCAAATAATATACAATACTTGATTAGTGTGCTTACCGCTATATCATGTTGAAACACCGTTTCTCGTACGATCATCGAAGTTAAGCAACGTCAAGCCTAGTCACTACCTAGATGGGTGAGAGATTGGAAATACTACGTACTGTAACCGGTCCTGGTTATTCCAAGCCTGTGACAGTACCTCTTTCATTGCTCTGAAGAAGTAGGTTTGGTGGTTACCGACGCCAAGGTAACCATGGTCACGGGGACTAAACAGTTTTTGTCCTTAGTTCGTATGTCTGCGTGTGAGCATCTAATGTTAAAGAGATCATGTTTCATAGCCTGTGCGTAAATAATTCGGTTGTTTTTTACGGGTAGTATGCTAGGAAATGTAACGATACTTACTGTTAAAGGCTGTTCCGTTTTCTGGGTCAGCGGTACTTCCTTAAAAAAAAAGGAAATATTTTAATTGCTGTGAATAATTAACACTTTGTGAAAATTAACTTCGATCTTCAATACTCAAGTACACTTCGCAATATTCTTATTGGCGTCTCGGCGTGTGGGTCGCTGTTAGTGAGGTTAGTCTGGTTCACTATTAGTAGTCACATACAAAATTTCACCGTCCTGGGTATGACGATAAACTACATCCGCGTCCAGGGTAAGACGATAAACTACGTCCAACAGCAAGGCCTCTGATCAGGAGGTTTTGAGGAGCGTGGAACCACCTCTTAATTGCTGGTGTTCCCAGGTCCGCCCTGACCCGGGGTGGTAGCACCTGTTAGGGTCCCAGCTATGGGCAAATAGTTAACCCCGAAACTGAGTATAAAAGTGTAAAAATAGGTTTTAATACCAGAAATATTTTTTTTTAAATTATTACCAGAAATAAATTTTTGAAGAAAAAAAAAAACTATTACCAGCAATGTTTTTTAAAAATATTATCAGCTATACGTTTTTGAAAAATGATATTACCAGCTATATATTTTTGAGGAAAAATATTAACAGAAATAGATTTTTGACAAAACAAAAATATTACAAAAAAAAAAGTTGTCGGCATTAAATGTCCCATTGAGGTTGATATGCCGTAAAACAAAACAAACTAAAACAAACAAAATTTCATATAAAATAACACAATAAGTGTTGATATGTCGTTAAATCCAAGGGGTATTTAATTATACCATGCATTTATCTAACAAAGCAGACAGTGCTAGTTCAATACTAGCTTAAGTTGTACTTTTAATTTTATAGTTATAAAATCAAGGATAAACTCAATTGATAAAAATATTTAACATTTATATAGACCGTTCTTTAACTTAACTCAAGATGAAAAGATGAATTATTTTGTAATATAACGAAGAAATACTAATGTTCACAATCAATATTATTATCGATTTTACTAATATTCATTTCAGTTTCCGTTGCTTTTCATCGGATCCTATACAGGTCGTCATTCTACGAGCGTTACTAAACAGTCATCATTTATTCAGTTAGTGCACTTTGCGCTGCTGTGGTAACCACTCAGCTCCATCTCACAATTGTGGTTCATGGTGACATTCAAGGCAGAATAGTGCAATTTCTTGCCGGTTTCTTTTGCACAGGGGGGAGCTTACCCCGTCACTCCACTCAGAAGTTAGAGAGGCAGACCTACAAGGCAGCAGGTGGTTTGAATTCAGAGTTGTCATTCTCCGAGACTGGTTGCCAACCAAAGCTTTAGAGCCTAGCCTGTCCTGCTATTTATCCATAGATGGAGGGAAGAGATAGATTCATACCTTTCCTAAGCTTATTAGCACGTAACTGAATGCAATGAAAATTGAATTTTGAACTCAACTCTCCGATTCCTCAATCCGAGACGCTATCATGCCTCCAGCTTCTAAACAGTAAGGATCGAAAACAAAGAAGAAGATCTAAGCGAGATTCGAGCTCGCGTCCGTTTTTATCCCAGAAGCCTGTCTACGTACGACAGCTTCTCTACTGTTTGAGCTACAGGAACTAACAATGGCAGGCGATCAAATCTAACTTACTCGCTTCGTACCATATTTAATGTTATTGTTTTTATTTATACTCGTAGTATTAGTAGTAATATTATATTGCATGTTATTATTTGATGAAGCTTTATCTTTATTATTAATTTTTAATTAGTATTTGGATGCGCAGGTAGTGTAATTGTTATTGATTCGAAACGAGAAATCGGCGAGCGGAGTTCGAATTCAGGGTGAATTCGTTTCATTCACTTTCGCCTAAATAACCTTGAGAAAATTATGAATCCATCAATTCTTCCAATAGCAAGAAAGATTGGGTTATCTAGCCTCAGTTGGAGTCCAGTCTAGACGGAGAACTCTGAATTCAAAACCACTTAGCTAGCTAAAGCTCTAAGGATATGGTAGGGACACAGGGTACATATGATTGGCCATCTTTGTGCAAGAATAGTACAGCTTTTGTAAAAGAAAAACAAGATATATTTCAACAAACAAAGATGAGCCTAGAATGGTGTTCATTGGAAAGGGGGTTGTGTTCCAGGAAGTTGATAATTAGTTCATCTTAATTTCAGTTGCTTCTTATCGTATTTACCCAGAGGAATCATTCCTCTATCGTTGATAAATAGTACGGATGGGGAAAAACCCTGAGCGAGACAAATTAACAATAATTGACAGTGTTTAATCTAAAAATAATGACATTCAAGATTCACAGTCTTTTGATTAGCAGGAAGCGATCATCAACTGATTTACTCTAAAACTGAAGTTTAATTTCAAAAAAGAAAAGTTAGTTATTTTCGTTGTTTTGATAAAAAAATTAAAGATTCTAATTTTTTTCTTACATGAAATGTGCTATGTATTGGATAACTCTAACTGTCGTACTATCCCTATAACTTTCGTCCTAGCCCTATAACTATCGCCCTGGCCCTATAACTTTCGTCCTATCCCTATAACATCTATACCTAGACAAATTACAGTTTAAATGTGTATGCTTTAAAAAGAAAAATTTGCATTAATCTGTAAATATCATTTGAATAACATAATCTACGATTTCGTTACAATCATAAAAAATTAATTTTCAAAGCACAAAGATTGATTATAAAATGAGGTCTTCTCTTTAGTAATGCCGTTGATATTCGAGATCGATATGTCTGAAGATGTATTTGGTTTTAGTTGAAATACTGTTCAAATATATTTAGCGTTTGTTCCCTGTAGCCATTGACATATTTTTCTTATTCCTAAACATCTAATAATTATAATTTTAATTTTTCTTTACAAGAAAGACAAATATTGTCAGTAGAAATAATTTATAGAATACTATTTCATGGATAGAAAACGACAAGTAATTGATCATACTAAACGTCTGGTTGGTGCCCGTCTGTTTCGGGAGACGATGATGTAACACAGAACACTATGGGGCTGGCCAGACGCTATAGAAATCTTGGGTTGCCCATACGTCAAGATCCCTCACTCAGCGTTGCCCGTAAATTGCCGGAAGATGACGGAGTATACCATCTATCTAGCTTCGTGGCTACATTTTGAATTTGTGTACGGTTTACTCTTTAGACTTCTCTTTTCTTGGAATTACACCCAAGTTAGTATGGATTTAAACTCGAAATTTTCCTTCTCTTAGACTAGCTATCAAGATATTCCAGTCTACAGTGCTACTTAACTACTAGATGGCTTTCATAGTTCCCCCAAGTTTTAAAAGAAAATTTTTAAATAATTTTCACCTTAGACTCTGAAACGCATTTTAGGTATATCCGTTAAAAATAATTGTTACTTAATGTTTAAAAAGAAAACGTCTGAATAATTTGCTTTAGCTTCGGAAACGCATTCATTTTAACGCTCATTTTCATACACATTATTATGCATCACAATCCTTTTATCTAACACACATTCTGCAGCCAATGAAAAACTAGCTGACATAAGACACCAAACATTTTTCAACCAACGAAAATCCTTAAAACAACAGCGAAAAATAATCTAAAACCTTAGTAGTTGATTGTTAATCTCACACAAATATATAAACCAAATGATTATATCCCTTCAATCAACAACGATGCCTCCAGCGCGATTGTTCTATTCCTTTTCCCTCTCAAGAAACAGCATGTTCTTTTCAATATTTTACGCATACATAGAACTTTTTTTAACTTTACAAAACCTCCGTAACAAATGAACGACTTTATTAAAAGATCCATAGCAAACATTCTTTCATAGTCATAGAGCATTCAACAAAGATATTTATTACAAATTTTATATATCAACTTTTTCAGTTGTTAAAAATCTTTCTACACATTTTGTACATTTTGTTTACTGAAGTTGCTTTCCACACTGTATTGCCATGAAATACTGTTATCAACTTTCGCTATTTGCTTGTTTTTTAAATAATGTTTCTATTTTTGTCAACTCTATGAGAAAGAAAGGCATGGCCAGGCGAAAAGTAGCAAATAATCGGGCTTATAGAAAATTAAATTCTTTTAAATGATGCGCTTAAAAAAAGAAAAAAATACAGCAATAACAGAATGAAAACGTCTGAAAATTGACTTACTAAATGCATGAACTTTCTCTTTGATTTTGTTGTTATTCGATCAACTGACGCTCCAAGTGTTACGTCTAAAATAAAAACAAATTAAAAACAGATGATAATGTAAAAAATGCATATACCATGACATTTGTAGTTATAGAAAATCATTTGCATATAAAAAAAAGATTCACCATGTGATTTAAATCACTAGTCGTGATTTCCAAATACCAATGATTCTTATAAAATCAACAGATGTTTGCTAAATTATATAAACTAGTTTTAAGCCGTGAAAATTTCATGGCTTTCTTATTTTAATATTCTGATGAATCTTAATTCTTAAGTTAATGACTGAGTAAACTCCCAGCGAATTCTACAATAAAATATTCATAGAAATTCCTCTATCACATCGTTAGATATTTGAGCTTAATAACTTTAACAAAATACTGCAATAACAATCCTAAATATGAATTCTGGTTGTTATTTTAAGAAGGGGGTACAAATGAAAAGATTTTAAATAGACATTTTTTTTTCATTTCACTGAAAGAACAACACCTCTATCTTCCCTTCTTTCTTTCTTTCTTTTTTCTTTCTTTCATTTTCTCACAAAAACCAAGTAGTGCCTTTTCCCCTCTATCCACGCGATCAAAAGAGAATAGTTCATTATTTATTAGGTATTGGCAGGGCGTAACGCTAGTGCGAACTAACAAATGGGGGTACAAGCACAATTATAATAGTATTATATAAATGATGTCGACAAAGATTAAGATTGCTAATAATAAATCGTGGCAAGTGTAAGGAAGAATTTTTTAATAATGCTTAAAGATGAGGATTTCTTATTGTTTACATTATTTACAAGCGGACTATTGTCCTGATCTTTGTTGTTGTTGTTATTATCACAATATTTCGGCCGTTTTATCCTCCGGCCTTCATTAGGTGCTTGTTGATCCGAGTGACTTTCAGGGAATTTCCAACTGACAATAGACAAGCGGATTAAAACGTGTGTTTATAAATTTGGTGACATCGTAATTGTGAGTTCAATTCCTAGTCCGGACAATGTGGAAACGGAAAGAGCAATAACTGAGCAGTACTAAATAAGAACTAGCTGAGGTATCTCTATAGCGGAACGAGAACAATCTACCCACGTGGATAAAATAAGAGTTTCAGTTCAGAATTTTGTCTACTTTTATGAATCATCATCATCATCATCATCCCCTTGACTTTTGTAATCGTAGGGGGGATCCGAATGCAAAAGTCATATTGAGTCTCCTCCACAACGGTCTATCAACGACAGCCATCAGCAATTCTGATATAGTCATACTTGTCCATTGTTTGGCATTGTCCAATCAGTTTTTACGTTGGCGTTCTCTCCTACGTCCACCTTCAACGATGCCTTGCATGTTGGTCTTGCACAGGCTGTCGTGCCGTGTAATGTGTCCAAACCACGCCATTTTTCTTCGTTTGACAGTGACGAGAAGTTCCTGGTGGCCCACAAAATTTTCAACCCTTTTCCGCACAAACTCATTAGATTTATGTTCCCAATAGAAGATGCCAAGGCGTTTTCTCATGCATTTGTTCTCAAATGCTTGGATCCTTCTCTCTGTGTTCATGTTTCACATGCATATAGGAGAATGGAGACTACCAGCGATTTGTACAGTCTGTACTTCGTTTGAAAGCTGATTTTATGATTCACGCAATCCAAATATTCTATAAACAAAGGAACTAGTTTATACTGACCCATTACACAATCTATGGCCAATTTATTCAGTTTAATCTGTACTGAAATACAATTGCTTGTTGACTAAAAACATTTCTACAGGCGCCGTAAAAGCTATAGTCATTCATTTCCATAATATTTGTTGCAATCTGTTACGTTATATCCACTTGAGTTATCTGTCAAACGCAGTCTATTGTTATTTATCTATCTCTGTTCATGCCTATCTCTCTCGGTGTTTTCATATCTATATCTGCTTGTATCTATCCATCATTGGAGAGTGGTAACCATTGATACAAAAAGATAAGACGGAGGAGGTTGCCTTGGCCAGCCTCTTCATAAGCCACACTTAAATTACACATAATCACCTGCTGAAAAACGAATAATCGTCAATGTGCATTGCATGTCAAGAACAATACACAGGGAAACACATTCTAGCAAATTGTAGAGGTTTAAACACAATTCGAACGCAATATTATCAAGTAAACAATTTAAATCACCCAAAACGAACCAATTCCTGAAAAAAAAGCCAGATTTTACATGAGAATATAATCACAAAATCTTAAGATATTATTTTCCTACACTACTTGTTACATTTTCTATACAAACTATGTCTTAACCCCTAGAGTTTTTCTCTTTTTTTCTTCTGAATCATATTCCAATCCTTCATTCCAAATACTAAATAATTCCGGTATTAAATGACTCACATAAAAGTCGATATGCCGATAAACGAAATATACCAAACCAAATATATATATCTATCTCAGTCTGTCCATATTTATCTGTTTCCATCTGCTCATATCTATCTATCTATCTATCTATCTATCTATCTATCTATCTATCTATCTATCTATCTATCTCAGTCTGCACATATCTATCTATCTATCTATCTCAGTCCACTCATATCTATCTATCTATCTATCTCGGTTCACTCATATCTATCTATCTATCTATTTCAGTCTACTCATATCTATCTATCAGTCTACTCATATCTATCTATCTATACAGGTGCAGCAATATTCAATACTTAATGTATTTATTGTAGCATTTATTTTTCAAACAAACTATGTATTATTTAATATAAACTCTTATCTCAATTTAATGACAAATATTAACTACATGGTTAGAGCGAAAATTTCCTATCAAAATTCACTCCGTTCCAGATTTATTGAAGCACCTTGCTATGTATGATTTTATCACCGTTTATATCTATCTATCTAGCAACGTAAATAGCTGCAATTCCTGTGAACAGACTTAGATAGATAGATAAATAGATAGATAGATAGATAGATAGATAGATAGATAGATAGATAGATAGATAGATAGATAGATAGGGTTGTATATTGCTTTTAAGAAGTATTTCTAATAGATTTTAACACTTTAAAACTACTTTCTTTGGAGAAAGGTATCGCTTTTACGTAGAATACAGAGTCTATATTTGTGCAAAAGAAAGATTACTAGAGAGGAAAAACTAAGTTTATATAATACAATATAGATGTATTCAACTATAAATAAACAGTACCTGGAATGAAGTTATTAATTATTTCAATCATTTTTTATTATATACATACATCTGTCATCGGCGTTCGCTTCTGTTACTTGAGGCACCTTGGAAATGGTAAGTTTTAACAAATCATCTTCTTGAATATTCCAGTTATCTATTGTCAGGTGCTGTGTAAAGTTCATGCTGTTTTCCTCTTTGAATTCTTCAATTCTAACTCCGTTGTACTCTAAAACATGAACAAAAAATTTCATACAGTATTTCAAAATCCATTCAGCAAAAATTTATTTATACATTATTGTAAATGAATGAAAAACTATTTATACATTATTGTAAATGAATGAAAAACTATTTATACATTATTGTAAATGAATGAAAAACTATTTATACATTATTGTAAATGAATGAAAAACTATTTATACATTATTGTAAATGAATGAAAAACTATTTATACATTATTGTAAATGAAATCATAGCTAAAACCGATACCGGATGTTCAAAATCTGACGGCGGAAACTGAAATGAGGACAGAGCTCTCGGCACGCAGCAAACGCCATTTCCTGTTGAAGTATATATAAAATCATAATTTACCTTTCAATATTTTTCAAGCATTCCATTACAGAAATTCCTGAAGATCTCGTTTCTGAACAACATGGAACAGATAAATTCAGGTGAAATCAACCTTTTCACCAAGGAACAAGTAGGAAAGTTTTAATCAATATATATATATGTATGTATGTGTGTGTATTCATTCAAAATTTTTCGTATTATACACAAAGAAATACGGCAATTTACAGACTTTCTATAGTGAAGCGCTGTGCGTTACGCGGGAGATTTTAATACGACTTTCGCAAAGTTGAATTAAAATCTTCCGCTAACGCTCGAATTAAAACTGTCGAATTAAAACCAGAGTGGTAGCACCTGATAGAATCCCAGCTATGGGCAACTAGTTTACCCTCGAACTGGGGTCAAAATACTATGAAAGTATAAAAATAGATTTTTATAGTTAAAATACCAGCAAACTTTTTATATTACCAGCAATACATTTTTGAAAAAAAATTACGAGCAATAATTTTTTGAAAAAAAATTACCAGCAATACATTTTTGAAAAAAATATATTACTAGCAATACATTTGACTCTCGACAAAAACCCTATTTACAAAAATACGTCAATGAAACCTGATCTACAAATTGATTTCTCACAAAGAATATATATTCTATTCATACGAGCCTATCCTAAAAATCACTAAATTAAAATAACCCATTGAAGTTGATATACTTAGGCCACCTGCATCAGTGTTATTTCAATAAAACAATTAGCGTCGGGACACTGGATACACGTGATCAACACTTACCAACACAGACATCATCAATATCCGGAATTTCTGAGGCTATCTGTCCCCGGTAGAATGCAGCTATGCATTTCTTTTTCAATTGTACAATGGAGTCACAGGTGAAAACGGACACAATTTCTATCTCTCCTCCCATTTGAGCTTGAATTTGCTGCAAAATAATATTAGACATTTACTGTTACATTTTATTTCTTTCCGAGGTGAAAAGTTGTCGAAAAACATTTGTGAATTACAGCTCAGTTTCTTGTCTCTATTTTCACGTCGCATCATCGGTCGTGAGGGCTCACCCATAAACTGAAGCCATAGCAGAAGTGATGTGTCGGGCAAGATCGCCTGATGGAGCCCGTCCCCTCTTCAGACTGGTTTCAGAATTCAGAGTTTTCATTTTTCCTAGACTGGTTGCCGCCTCAAGGCAAGAGAGTACAGTCAGCCCTGCTATTTAACTCATAACTTGAGGGGAGGGAGAAGAAATGGAGTCATATCTTTCCCAGGTGTATTTGTTCGAAAGTGAACAGAACAAACGCGTTTACACTATTTACATTGTTCGGACTGTTGTGCTCACTTTGTTGTCGTATTCACGACATTTCGGTCGTTGTACGCTCAAACCTTTTTCAGGTGATTGAAATTTTGAACGGAAGCCTTTATTTCGTCCACTGGGGGAGATTGTTCTAGCTCCACGTGCCATGCCTCTTCCAGTTTCAGTTTATCCATTGAGCCATGGTGACACATGGCGCAGTGGATAAAAGTGCTGGTTGAAGTAATCCAGTGACTTGACCCAAAGAGTTGTGAGTTCAATACCTGGCCGCAGCAGAGGTGAGCAAAAACTTGGAGAGTCGAGTTACTACAGAGAAATAACTGGAAGGGTTCGGTTCAAAACTGCAATCACCTGAAGAAGGCCGGAGCGTACAACGGCCGAAACGTCGTTAATATAACAACAAAGGTGAAGACAGCAATCCGAACATTGTGAATAGTTACAATACCTCATCTCAGAAATATAGACAGATATAACAAACTCTGTCACAATTCGAACTCGGCTCACCAATTTCTCTTTCTGATTCGCTAACCGTTGTACTATTCTATATTTTTAATATCTTACAAACTTACAATTTCTTCATATTTTGTGTTCATCTTCAGTCGATATTTTTCAAACAGATATTGATAAGCGTTTCCCGTAACTTCATCAATTGGCATTTTCTCAAAATGACTCTTTAAGTCATGAATAAAAAAGTAGAGTATATCGCCAATATTTTCCTAAAAGAAAGAAGAAAAAAAAGATATCGAAAGTTACAATAAAATAAACAATAAGTAGAGTTTAGAAAAAGAATTAAATTTACGTCAACTGAAAATGCAACAGCAAATTCGAGATTAATTTCTATTAAAATCACAAAATCATCTTTATACTTTATAATATACGTGTAATAGGAATATTTTTAGCAGAAAGATAAACATTAGAAAAATTTAACAAATTAACTCAGAATGTTTTCCTTCTTCGATACCGACTGACGTTTTCCAAATCCATGGTATTTATTAACGCTGGCTTACACAAATAAAAGAATTCTTAACAAATAAATACCGATGAAAATTCTACTGATTTAGATGATTTTCTCTATTAATAACTCTACTCAGTTTTAATTTCTGCTCTCTATTAACCACCACAAGGATCCATCCCTGCATCCCATTAGAATGTCTGAAGACCAACTTCTCGAGAGCTCCTCTCTACGGCTGCTCGGTCTCACGCTGTCCGCTGATCTGAGATGGAACAAATACATCGAGTCAGTTGCATCATCCACCGCAAGGAAAGTTGGTTCCCTGTGCCGAGCCAGGAAATTTTTCTACCCGGAATCGATCCTCCAAGTCTATAAATCGACCATTTGCCCTTGCATGGAGTATTGCTGCCATTTATGGTCTGGAGCCCCTGCTGTTTGCCTCAGGGTTCTTGATAAGATCCAGAGACGGATATGCAATGTGATTGGCCTTGATCTGTCATCTCGCCTGCACTCACTCTCTCACAGACGCGATGTTGCCTCGCTCTGTCTTTTTTACAAATACTTTCACGGTAATTGCTCCGAGGAGCTGCTTTCGCTTGTCCCTAGACCTCATGAATTTAAACGTCCTACGAGGCTGGCATCCCGTTCCCACCCCTTCACCGTTGAAACTGTTAGATGTAGACGTCTCTTCTACTCCAATAGCTTCATGTCTCGCACATCTCGCCTGTGGAACTCCCTTCCCTATTACTGTTTCCCTGACAAATACAATCTCCAACTATTTAAGTGTAACGTCAATCGACATCTCCAGTTGCCTTGATCTATCCACTTCCCTTCTCCACATCCTTTCACCTTTCATTCCTATCTGCTCTCGCTCCAAATCTTCTGTAACCCCCTTGCCTTGATCGATCCACTGTCTTTCTCTTTCTCCACATCCTCTCCTTTACCACTCCTATCTGCTCTTCCTCCAACCCTTCTATAACCCCTTGCGTGATAGTGGCCTCCAGCCTTGCTTGGGGTGATACGCTTAAAAAATATATATATATACATATATAGGGTGTCCATAAAGTTCGTGTGCGCTTTAAAAAATTTATAACTTTATTTGTATTTGCGATAGAAATAATTTGTAAAACGGATTAGAAAGAAGTAAATCTATACTTTTTAAGGTTTTATTGAAATTTTATTTAAGTTTCCACATATCCTCCATCATTAGCAATACAAAGTGTAATACGATTTTGCAGTTCACGGAAAACATTTGCCAACTGATTTACAGTAATGCCTGAAATCACATTAGTTATTTTAGCTATACTTAAAACTAGGCACATTAAACTTACATTTTTTACAGATTATTTCTATCGCAAAAACAAATAAAATTATAAATTATTTAAAGTGCACACGAACTTTATGGACACCCTATATATATATATATATATATATATATATATATATATATATATATATATATATTGCTTTAGGACTATTATTGTGGTATTTTAATTTTGAACTATGAATCAGCGTCCATCCTATGAGCATCTGTATACGTTTTTTTAAAATAAACAATAAGCGATATCTTGTACCCGATGAATTGGGTAACCAACGAAATTCAGGTCGCACATCAAACGTAGGTATATGTGCATTTATTAACATATATTTCTTAGCTCTGTCTCATCACATTGAGCACTCTTATGTCTACACCTCTTGGGTAAATTTGGTAATTATTTATTTGCTTACCAGTGTATGCACGTCAGCACGCGCGTATACAGTTGCTAATATCTAGTTATTTCGTTATTTCGTTTACCTAATCATATATATATATATTATATATATATATATATATATATATATATATATATATATATATATATATTAATAGATTTAAAATATGGTTTTACCGCTACACAGTGATAACCATGTTGCAGAAATGGAAGCTAAAGCCCCTGAATTTAATTTTGTTATTAAACCAAAGTTCGCTTGATGAGGAAATGGAACTAATGTCTTTGGTTTAATAACAAAATTAAATTCAGGGGCTTTAGCTTCCATTTCTGAAACATGGTTATCACTGTGTAGCGGTAAAACCATATTTTAAATCTATTAATTTATAATATTAATGCTCTGTAAATTTAAATTTACATTGAGCACTATTGTGTAAAAATAAAAATATCTATAAGAACACCGGATTTTATATCTTACTGTTCTTTCCTTTTTATATACATATATATATATATATATATATATATATATATATATATATATATATATATATATATATAGGGTGCGGTGGATAATATATTTACATATATTTACCTAAATTACACAAAAATATCTTTAAATTCTAAAGAGTATATTTATTCAATAAAATTGCCATTCGGCATCTCCTGCAACTCTTCTGAATAATATCCTTCTATAAGTTGGTGAATGCTACCATAATCCTTGCCTTCAGTTCATCTTTGATGTTACAAGGAATTTTGTTGGTCTCTCGCTCAACTGCTCATAATAATCAAGAGAGTTGCAGTCTGGGGAGTTAGGTGGCCAGATGTAAGATGTGATGTGGTTGCAGAAGTTTTTCCATAACAGACACAGGGTTTTCCAGCAGCAATACCTCCTCAAGGTACTTGATGTAGGCCTCTGTGTTGAGTGAGGCCCTATGGGAAGATGAATGAAGGCATAACGTCGCCATCACTAATGATTACTCGAAACATTTTCGTAATCCCCTTTAGACCCATCCAACACTTTTGAATCTTCTGCACTGTCCTCAGATTAACACCTAAACACTCTGAAATATTCGTATTGGGGCGTCCAGAGCGAATGCCAAGCAATACAACATGTTTTGAAATTTCTGTCAGAGTGAATTGCGCCATGTTGCTCCTTTTCTTAAAAATTGATTCTACTATACTATGCAGTCGACAAATCAAAAACGAACAACGCCCATGCGCGAAAATAAAAATATAAACTGGCAGCAATTTACCCATCTCACCCTGTATATGTAAGTTTCATTAAAAACGACTGAAAAGTAGTTCAGTTTTGTATTTAATTTTTCATCTGATCTTATAGTTTTTTTTGTTTTTGTTTTTTTTTTTACTTATGGACGTAAATTATATAAAACTGTCCAAATGTTTTATAAGTCCGTGCGTTTTCGTCTATACTTTTATATACTAAAGTTATAGGAATGTTTTATTTTCCAGACACAATCAAATTCGTAAATATTTAAAATTGGATATACCACAACATGCCTTACAAGAGGACTGACGTTATATCTCTCTGACCACAGCTCAATTAGGTTTCATTTAAATACACATGAAGCCGTGCCAAACTCTATCCGCAGTATACTCGTTGATAATACAAACAGCATCATCCACATGAAAAATAAGGCTAAAATAATGGAATCATTATTAATAATAAAGAAAAATCCAACACTCAATAATATCAACTATGAACACGGTCGAAATGTGCTGACCGTGTTTAAAAAATAAATATTTCAATAAAAAAGCAAACATACATAAAACAATCCATACATTCAGTTAAAAGTAAAAATAAAATTCATCTTTTGATAATTGCTAAAAGTATAGCCGAAAGTGCTATTTGGACAATTTTTATATAATTTACGTCTAGAAAAGGAAAAAGTTATGGTCACATAAAAATCAAATACAAAACTTAACCACAGTACGTTATCAATCGTTTGCAATGAAAGTTGCACAAAAGAGGCATTGATGCCTAAATATACAACCAGATAGATAGATAGATAGTGTTATAAAGTTCGTATAAGCTGGTTGTCACTGGTTAATAAGAATGTAAGGAAAACACTGGAAACAAAGGGTTGAATGAAGAAAGGTTTAATTACACGAGACATGAATTGAGAATACAGTAGTTCAGTATGAATGAAAGTACTAGGACTTCGCGATTAACTTTTTACCACTATTTCATGATCAGACGCTCTACTCATAGCGGTTGGACAAGTCTATATTTCAATAATAATGTACTTAATGTTAGACAGTCTTTCTACACAACACATAATTTTTTTAAATTACTTAATTCTACATATATTTAGCATGCTCAATTTTCCATATAGAATTGAGTATCTTGTCTCTTGAACCATTTGAAGATTGTGAGACGGCCGTGTCACAAACTGGGAAGCCATATGAAACTTTAAAACTCAAAATGGCAGCAATATCTGAATATCGTTTCACATATATATTTCTTATATGAACTCTGTTTATACAGGGTGTATCAAAATGCTTTTACAAACTTTGGCGCGAGTTCCTCACACCAAAACAAGGACAAAAGTCCTTATAAACATATGTCAGCAAATCCTTTGAGTTATTAAGTTTAAAGTTTATGGTGGATGCTGTTAAATATACGATCCAAGATACAATCCCAAATACTTCTACAGACTTTGGGGGCGGGTTCCTGACACCAAAACAAAAAGGTAAAATGTCCATATAAACATATGTTCAAAAGGCCATCATTGTGCCTCAACACAGCAACTCATAAAAAAAAATGTTTAATTTGTCCTCCGTCTGCTTCTACACACTCATGCACCCATCGGAACCTTGACTGGCGTAACCTTTCTAATACTCCCACACGCTATCGAATGGTTTCGTAGACCCCCATGACACGTTGATAAAGCGTCTCTGCATTATCAATGTCTGCTGCATAAAACAATTGTTTTAGATGGCCTCACAGACAAAAATTCAAAGGATTGCGATCGGATGAACATGCAGACCATGGAACCAGTCCTCCCCTATCTAGCCATATTTTTCCTTGTTTTAGTGTCAGGAGCCCGCCCCCAAAGTTTGTAAAGGTATTTATGGTGTACTCTGTATATATTCTTATATATTTTACATCGAGCACTATTTATATAATTACAAATAAAATTGTTGTTTGTTGGCAATGTGAAATATTAATTTTTTTAAACTATTAATAAATCAACAATGAAATAAGGTAGGTAAAACATTTATTATTAAACATAATAATTACGTATCTAATTTTTTTAAAATTCAATAACTTTCTTTTCTTTATACGGATTTAGAAACAAGGGAGATTACTTGTAAGAAATTGTAATGCTAGTTATTTCCCTTCAAATCTTCCGACTTGTTTTTTATTTCTTAATTTTTCTGTCAAACCCCCTACTCATCGAATTACATTTTTCTACTTCTACTATTTTAGTAATAATTTCAGCTTAAATTATTCATAGCAATAAGATCCGCATTATTAGTATTATATCAAAATTATCTTAAAAAATATTTTACCTTCATAAAGGAATACATTGTGACACCAAACCAGTTTAAAATCATGTATTCGGTTATGCTGGAACAGCTAGAACGAAAAAACGATATTTTTTTTTTAGAAATAGTGATATGTCTTCTTTTCTTTCATGTACAAAATTACACAAATGATTTCATTATTCGTTTTTATCGTATACGCTAGTTTTGTTTTTGTTTTTATTTTGGTTGTTTGTTAATTTTGTTTGTTTTTTAAGGGTTTTCTTTTTTCTTTTTCTTTTCTTTTTTGTCTTTTTTGTTTTGTTTAGTATTTTGGCGCTTATTCGATTTTTAATCCTTTACCTCGTTCTGGCTTTTGTTTTGTTTTTATGTTTGTTTTTTTTTGTTTTTGTTTTTTTTTTTTGCATTTCTTTGTTTTGTTTTTACGTGCGTGCGTGCGTTCTTTGTTTTTGTTATTTGGGGATTTTTTATTTTTTCGTGGGGAGGTTGTGGGGACTGAAAAAACTTAATTTGCAAAATTAAATAGATTGCTGAAAAATATAAATTCAATATATTAACAAACAGATATTTTGTAGATAATTCTTTAATGATATGGATTTTTTTTTATCCTAAACATCAAATCTAAAACATAAATTATCTAATTTTGTCCATCAAGAAAAATCATGATTTTGGCATTCTTTTTATTCTATTTCTCCACACTTCATAAACATTTTTTTAAACAGAGCATCGGGTATAATCAAAATTGGACAAATTCAGAAAAATGCGGTTATTAATCAACAGAAACACTGTGCAGATACATTGCTGCTCTAACAATATTCATTATCCTTTCCAATATTGGCAAAGTTATTTAAGCACTGCCTAAAGGAGAAATGTTTCTCAGATCGATGGAAATGGCCAGATGCGTACCATGTTTTCAAGAATTCTGGTGAACGCTCATCCCCGTAACAATCTTTTTAGTGGCATCAGCAAAATCTTTTAATCTGTTATCTACAAAAAGGTTGTTAATCACCTCAGCAAAAACAACCTCCTAAATGACAAACAATATGGACTTCACTGCTCTCGGCCCACTGCCGATGCCCTGACACACAGAATCAGCGAAACACTCGATAAATTTATCACGTGAGCGATCACCTTAGATATCTAAAAGGTTTTTGATAAGCTGTGATATAAGGAGTGCCGCACAAATAGCAATGAATGCTTGGCAAAGTCTTGACTAATAAAGAAGAGAATTGAAGCAACAGAAAGTGAGTGACGAGGAAGTTTTAAGGAAAATGGAAACAAGAAAAAATGCTTATATTTAAAATCAGAAAGAGATTAGTTTAAATTTCTCGGAGACACAATGAGAAAAGCGAACTTGAATATATATAACTGTCCGGGTTTCAATTCTCGGTAGTGGATGCGCACTGCTGATGAGTCCCAAATATAGGACGTAACGACCGTCCAGTGCTTTCTGCATTCTGTTTAGGTTTCTTCTAGACTCGATGAATTACTTAATTATGATTATCTCAAATCCTCCTATATATTTCTATCACTTATATATATATATATATATATATATATATATATATATATATATATATATATTTATATATATATTCCCTTTTACTTGCGAAGCAACAAGACACGTTGTCTCTGGCTCCGATAGACTCGAGGTATGTAGGTACTTCAAAGGCATACATACTGAACGTTGCTTTGAACTCTCACAGCTTTAACCTCATGTACCAGGAAGCATAAAATGTATAACAATATATATATATATATATATATATATATATATATATATATATATAATAAGAACGAAAAGAATATGAATTCAAACGTTCACAGCATTAATTCAAAAGAGGGCTCAGTACCAGGAGTAGAGCAGTAGTTATTTATTATAAAATTTTACATACGGACAAAAACAATTAGTCACGACAAAGATGCATTTTTGTTTCGATGCAATGGAGCTTCTCGACTGATGAGGAACAAAGATGGTTATGACTAATCCATCGAAACAACAATGCATCTTTGTCGTGAGTAATTGTTTTTGTATTTAAAGAAAATTATTTAACATATATATATATATATATATATATATATATATATATATATATATATATATATATAACTCATGTGTTGCCTTAAACCAACCAAATTTGAGTAATGACGTGAAGACAAAATTGTAGTTTCTTTTATCGCACTTCTTACTTGTGGAAGTCTCTTCCGATTTCTTGCTTCCCTTTCCACCTATAATCTTCAGAAATTTAAATGCAAAGTCAATCGCAATCTTCTGACTTCCTGAATCTGTTCTTTTATTGTCCGTTCTCTAAACTAAAGTCTTCTCATTCTCTTTTAACTCTTAAGAACCCATTGCGTTTTAGTGGCATTGTCGCCTTGCTTGGAGTGAAATCATTTTTTTTTCTAAATGATTTCATAACTTTTTACTTTCTAATCTTGTTAAGGGTGTCTTTCTGTTTGATGTTATTCTCAGTTGTGTTGTGTGCAGTTACAACAATGAACACGTACTAAGAGAACACATAAATATAAAAGTGTATACCACCTCCACATCAGTTTCTTCCTTTTGGCGCCTTTTATCTGAGATGCTAAATGAACAAAGAGATCTTCGCACAACCTGAAATTAATAAAAAAAAAATAATAGCAATAATCATAATTATCCCCATAATATATCCATCAAATATTTAAACAGCAAGTTATACAAGTCATTTGCAACCATCACAGAAGGATTGCGAACTAATTATCAACGGCATGCTTTTTACGTTAATCCGGTGTTAAATTTCTATATAATTATGTTATTTCACCACTGCTGTTATTAAATGACAATTTCCTACAATAAGCTACACCAGAAGACCCTGAACCAGACAAAATTCCAGTGGTTGCCCTTATGAATATCAACCCGGAATTATCCCGATCTTAGCGAAGTTATTTAAATCCTTCCCAAACCCGTAGCAAATGTTAAACGTATGCCCGGTATTCAAGAACGCGGACGAGCGCTCTTCCCCCTTTCAATATAGACCCATCAGTCACCTCAGTAAGCTTTTTAAGGCTATAATCAACAAGCTCGTTGAGCAGCTAGATAAGAACAACCGCTTCAGTAACGAGCAGTACAGGTTTCGAACGGCCCAATCCACTGCTGATATCCTAACAACCATTGCTCACAGAACTAGTTAGGCTCTTGACGACAAATAAACTTCAAGGACCATAACATTAGATATTTCGAAGGCCTTTGACAAGGTGTGACACAAAGGTTTGCTGCTCAAGATCTCCAGCTATGGAAGCGCTGAAAGGATCTTCTCGATTATAAAGTCCTTCTTAACGGTAAGTCTCTGAAGCTAATTGTTAACGACCGGTCCACCGGGGCCCTAGCAATCAACGCGGCGTCCCCCAAGAGTCACTTCTCGGGCCAACCTTCTTTTTTACTTTACATAAAACATATACCTAAGAATATACTGAGATCATTTGTAAATGTCTAAGCTCATGATACGACGATATATCGAAGCACCTCCAAAACCTAAGATGCTCAAAGATTGACGGCTCATCTCTCATCCGAACTTGATCTAACTTCTCAGTGCGGGAAAACTAACTGGTTATATACAATGCCTCGAAAACCAAACCTAGAGGAGGCTACATGCCTTGAGAGACTATTATTCACCCCTGACCGCAATTGGACTCATACATATGACCTATCGCTAAAGATGAAAAAAAATGCTCGGTTCCGTGTACCACTCCAGTAGGTACCTGACTCCTCGTGCTATCCACTACCTTCACAACAGCCAGATCAAACCTAAAATGGAGTACTGTTGTCACATTTAGTTGGGAGCTTCCCTGACCTCATTTTCCAGTCTCGATAGAGTCCAAAAGCGTCTCAGAGTCCTTGTAAGTGATAAATTATTTTTCACCTTCCAACCTCTCTCTCTCTCTCAAAGGCGGGATGCGGCAAGCCACTCCCTGTTCTATCGCTACTTCCATAGAAAGTTCTCAGGGGTATTGCATTCCTTGGTTCCGCCAGTTCTAATCTTCACGGCCATGACCCGCTATGCCACTCATATTGTAACAAACCACCCACATTCTATTTTTATTCCATTGGTGAAAAGTGAGTAGCACTCGAGCAGGTTCTTCCCGCGAACTACTGCTCTGTGGAACCGACTCCCAAGAGGGTATTTCCTAGATCATTACAGTCTTAACCTGTTCTTAACCGTTATTTTCCTTTCCTATCCGCATAAACTATCTTTTACTGTATTTACCTCTATTTCGAGTGGTCCTCTGGCCTTGTACACGGTAAACATCCCTGGAAAAAAACTCTCACGTGATCTTTCCTCTTTCTGAAGTAGATATTGAACACGAATCATTAAATTTAATTATATTTCATTTTATCGTTGTAACGTAATCATTTTATTCACTATCTTCTTTATCGCAATGTTGCATTTTATGTGTGTATTTATAATCTGAAAAATTTTAATTTATAAGAGGTTTTACGGCAATATCTGTTGTATAAATAAATAAACGTGAGTTATTCCCCTTGAATTGTCGCTTCTTTTTTTTTTTCTTTTTTTTTCTTTTTTTTTTTCTTTTTTTTTTCTTTTTTTTTTCTTTTTTTTTTGCTTTTTTTGCGGGTGATCATAACAAGAAATATTGTGAAAGACATTGAAACAATGAATGCAATATTTAAGCTCATGACATCGGACAGAGAAATACATATACAAAATGATGTCTACCTATGTTTCATAGATTATACAAAAGCCTTTAATAAGGTACGAGACAAAGAACTGTATGAACTGCAAGGAAAACGTAATTTATTGGAAAAGATAATTCGAATAAACCAGAACAAACCGTATATAAAATGAATTCAGTACATTGAAAGGGCTGTAAAGCAAGAATGTGTTTTCTCACCAGATTTATTCAACCTTTACAATGAGGCGAGCTTGACAGAAGTAGGAGCCCTACCAGGATTTATTATTGGCGGACACAGTCTTAACAAAATAACATATGCAGGTGACACAGTCTAAATAGCAGTCACAGAAAAGTAACAAGAGGAACTTTTAGACAAGGGAATAACAGAAAGGGAGAAAAAAGGACTAACTCTCATTTGTAAGAAAATAGGATGTATGGTTATCAGTGAGTGGAACAGCACATTATACAAAATACGAATTGGAGATGCCAAAATCAAGTACGATCATTTAAATATCTAGAAACTGTTTTAACAGAGAACGGAATATGTGACATCGAAATACGAAGGAGCATTATGAGAGCGAAAGATGCCTTCCAAAAGCCATGCAGAGTATTAAGAAACATGGAAATTCGTTACAAACAAAGAAAAGAGTAATAAAATGTTATGCAATCCCAGTCCTCCTCTATGGCAATGATTGACTGATTGATTCATTTTCTACGTCTTATCAACCCTTTGCAGAAAATTGCTTCTTGTAGTTTATAAGTCCTTTCTTCTCGCTTTCCCTCGCTAATTTCTGCAGGAGCTTTTATAGTTCCCTTTCAATGTCTGCTATCAACCCTGTGTCATCTGTATATCTTATATTGTTAACATTGTGGCCGCCAGTAATGAATTCTGGTAGGACTTCTAGGTCTATCAGTGTTGCCTCGCTGTATAAGTTGAATGAATCCAGTGAGAAAACTTACACCCCTTTCTATTTTTGTATAACTGCTGAACTCATTTTCTGTCCGTGTGCAGGCGGTTTGCTGCCAGTATAGATTCTTGATTATTCTAATATCTTTCCCGAATATGTCAACGTCGCTGAGCAGCTCCAACAGATCTTTGTAGCGTGACTTATCGAACACCTTTGCATAATCCATAAAACAAAAGGACACGTCCTTCTGCATTTGTATTGCTCTTTCTAATAACATTCTGAAGATGAATATCGCATTCCTTGACCTGGTGTCTTTGACGAATTCGCATTGTTCTTGTCCTATCTCTGGTCAAATTTTGTTGAGCGTTCTATTCATCAGAATTCGGATCATGAGTTTTGTTATTTGGCTCATAAGGCTTATTGTCTGATGGAGTTTACATTCGCTTGTGTCTGGTTTCTTAGGCAGTGTTATGAAAATAGATCTGCTTAGGTTTTCCGATATGTCCCCACTGTTGTAGATTTCATTTATTCTTTCTGTTATCTTGTCTATACCGAAATCAATTAAGGCTGCCAGCATCTCTATTACAATTCGCTCTGGCCCTGCCGCTTTGTTTCTGTTCAATTTGGCGAGTGCTGCTTCCACTTCGGTTTTTAATATTTCTGGACCGTTTGATATATCTGTGTACTGCCAGTTGTTCTCTTTCGTCGTGGAAGAGTTCTCCAATATATTCGTTTCATCTCTCAAGTATTTTTCTTTCTCTAATATCAGCGTTCCGTTCTTGGATTTTATACACAGCCTGTTGATGAGCAAGTCTTTTCTCCTGCTCTCTCATATTTTTTTTATGCGTATCTCCTTTATCTGTGATACTCATTTTTTCTATTTCCGCACATTTTTCGTTAAGCCGTTCCACTTTAGCCTGCCTGCATTTGTTCCTTATTTCTTTGTGTAGTTTTCTATATTCCGTTCTGAGTCTTGGCATTGTTTTCTGTTTTGCTTTGCATCATGTCGAGAATCTCATTTGTGATCGATTCTTTTGTCGTCTGCTTTCCTTTGCGATGATCTCGTTTGCTGATGTCACTAAAGCTTCTCTTAGGGTGTCCCACTTCGAGTTACCATTTCTATTTTGTCCCTCGTACCTTCTTTTCACACTGTCCATATAAATTATCATTCAGGTTCGGGTCGTTCAAGTGTCTGTTGTATCGAAATTTGGGTACTGCGTTAGGCCTCTTCAGTTTCCGTAGTATCAGTCTAAGTTTACAAATAACAGAGGTGATCACTTCCACAGTTGGCACTTGAATAGGTTTTGCAGTGTACAATTGCATTTCTGAATCTTTTGTTGATAGTTATATAGTCGATTTGGTTTTTCCTTTCTCCTCCTGGGCTTCTCCATGTCCATATTCGTGTTGGATGTTCTTGGAACCAGGTGTTGGATATTACCTGGTCATTCGCCATGCACCATTGGACCCATTTTTCTCTGCGTTTGTTGCAAGTTCCTAGTCCGAATTAGCCAACTATTTCTTCATCCTTCTCCTTGCTAACTTTGGCATTCATGTCTCCTGTGATAATTGGCGTTGTCTTGTATGAAAGTTTCGGTTTCTTCTTCCCTGCTTTTTTCTGTCGGTGCATAGACAATTATAATGGATATGTTGAAAGGCTTTCCTTTCAGTTTAACGACAAGAGTTCTTTCAGATAAATGACAGTATCCCAGAAAGCATTTCTTCGTGTCTTGGTCTAGTATCAATCCAACTCCTTTTTCATTTTTCTCTCCGCCTGCATATATAATCCTGTGTTTGTCATTGACAAAATATCCGTTGTTTCGCCGCCTAGTTTCACATACCCTTAAAATGTTGATATTTAACCTACTCATCTCCTCTTTATATTTTCCAACTGGCCATAGTGGTTTAACGTTTTAATATTCCATGTCCCGAGGATTCGACTTTGTAAAAATGTTTAAATTTAAGAATGCTCATGAATACTCTTCAGGCTAACAGTGAAAGACTATGGAAGATGCTAAGTGATTTTCTCGGCCATCACACTTTATCTTCATTTCTTCTTGGTGTTATTGAAAACAAAAAAAAATTGTTCCAAATGGTTAGCGGACTAAAGGTTAACAGAATATCTGTCATCAGCTTGAATATCAATCTTGGATCCCCTATAAAGATCCCCTATAAATATCCCCTATAAATATCACCATAGCCAAAGAAGACTATCAATGGAAATTAGAAGTAATAAATCAAAAAATAGCATAGCTAAGCAGAGGAGTGAATAACCTAAATATGAGCAAGCTTAGGATAGTATAATTAATTTCAAAACAACTTAAGAATTAGGTAATCGCAACCTACAGATAAGAAATGAATGATTTTTTAGTTGGAGTCGAGCATTCATGGCAGGGCCAGTACAAGGGTCTCTCCTACCAGCAATCTATGATACGTTCCCTACAGGAACCGTAGTTAAAAATGCTTGTATACTACGTTTTTTATGCTTTAAATAAGTATTAGGTTGGTGCAAAAATAATGTCGTTTTCTCACATGAAGTTGAACGTCAAAAAACGACATTATTTTTGCACCAACCTAATAATATTTATTTCAAATCAGATTAATTTAACTATAAATTTGCTAATTTTCCTCGAATAATGTGTCACAAATATATATTTTGTTTCTGGAAGATTTTTAAAACTGATAATTAATTTTTTTTTATATATCACTATAGTAACTAAAAGTCAATAAATATTAGATAATTGCTGAAAATACGTTAATTTGTAAAAATTACTAGGTAGTTAAAAAAAAACCCAAAAAAATGCGTTCACTTAGATTTCGTAAATTTATGTCAATTCTGGTCATCCATACTTAGCCCTCAACACTTTAGCCCGTCAATAACATCCATCAATACATCAGAAAAAAACAGGAACCGTAGTTAAAAATTCTTGTATACTACGTTTTTTATGCTTTACATAAGTAATATTTATTTCAAATCAGATTAATTTAACTTTAAATTTGCTAATTTTCCTCAAATATATATTTTGTTTCTGGAAGATTTTTAAAACTGATAATTAATTTTTAATTTTTTTTTTTTTACAAATTTCTTAAACCGTGAGGAAATGGACGCTTGTAATCGATTTTGTGAAAGCTAGCAAAAATTGATATTCCAATCTTTATAATTTCTATTTGAAATACACCAGAGTATTTTAATCATTTAGCTTTCAATTAAAGCTAAAAAGAAAACTTCAAGAATGCTTTTTGATCTTTTAAAATTCATTTTAAACCTTAATAGATTATTCAATCTTAAATACATCAATGTTTTGCGGTAATTTTTTAACATCAGCTTTGAGATTTTTCTTGTTAAGAAGTTGAATAATTTAACACATTTAATATTATGGATAAAACATAGTGAATTTTATATCATGATTTTTCGAGATTTGCCATGAGCGAAACAAATTCACGGACGAAAAAAAAAAGTAACCAATGAAATTTTTTTGTGTATTTTTGATTCAAAAATACACAAAAAATTTCATCCTTTTTATAGTCAAATGTGCTTAGTTTATTTTGTAACGTATATAAATGTAAGTAGAAAAAACAAATGTTGATAAGATAGTGAGGTCCCCAATCAGGCTCCCCTTACCCGTTCGGAAGGTTTGGGAGTAGTGCACGCCAGTCCTGATTCATGATGTCATAATAAAGTTGGCTGTTCAAAGAAAAGAAAAAGCACCATAGCAGATAGGCTCAGTATAGATGAGTTAAATTAGGCTTTGGATTGATGAAATGAAGAAATAGATCAATTGTGGTGTTGGCGGCTAAGGAACTGCTCTGATAACAAGCCAAATTATGTGGATAATTTTGTGAACAACGAGATAGTTTTTTGTTTTTTTTATAGCTTAATCTGACATGTAAGGAAAGGACACTAACATCTAAATTAATACTGAATTATTTACTCCCATTCTGTGATTTGACATATTGTTCTGTTTCTGTAATATTCTGGCGCCTTGACCGTAGACGACATATTTAGGGAATATCAGAACATACCCTAATATATAAATTCTTGTTAACGATAGGTTAAAGAAGTTTTGGGCATAAAATAAAATATGGTCTTCTTGTTGAAGTGCCATAATTTATTATATATATTAATAGTCTTGACTTGTATTTTTGATATAATAATTATGGTTGTTCCTTCCTTCGTTTGCTCGCGCAACCGTTACGCCCTGTCAACACCTCATAAATAATGAACTATTCCATTTTGATCGCGTAGAAACACAAAATACATATAAAAGACGCTACTTATTTTCAGTGACAAAAGAAAGAAAGAAAGAAAGAAAGAAAGAAGTGTTTAACCTCTCCTGCTAATACCTAACAATTAATGGACTATTCCGTTTTGACCGCGTGAAATGATAAAATACATATCAAAGACGCTACTTGGTTTCAGTGAGAAAATGAGAGAAAGTAAGATGGTAGTGTTTAACGTCTGTTTCAGTGAGATGGAAAAAGTTGTCAATTTCAAATCTTTTCATTTGTACCCACTTCTTAAAATAACAACCGGCATGCATACTTATGATTGTTATTGCCATATTTTGTTAAAGTTGTTAAGTTCAAATGTTTAACGATGCGATAGGGAAATTTTTACGGATATTTTATTTTTGTAGAACTCGCCATGAGTTTATTCAATCATTAACTGAATAATTAAGATTCATCGGAAGTTTCAAATAGGAAATCGTTATAGTTTCAAATAATTAAAACTTGTATATATTAATAGCGGTGACTTGTATTTTCGATTTAGTAGGTCTACTTTGTACTTTTTAAAGGTATCAGATGTTTAGATATGGAAATAAATTTTAGTGGCATGCCATGAGCGCCACTTTTCATTGATACGTCACTGATTTTGCATTAGACATTTTGCTGCTCTTCTCTACTGATACACAAGTTCTGAAATTGTGAAATTCCACCCAAAATGACCAGTGAATGTGTATTGACGAACGGTTAGATCTTGGATCTTAGCTTCTGTTTTCTTTTCTTTTTTTTTTTTTTTTACACGTAGTAAACAAAAACGCGTTTCTGGTTACAAATAGTAAAACATCAACTCACTCAAGAAAATAGCGCAGGTCCGACGAAAACAGAATACTCAAATGGAACGAACAGATAAATCTGTAAAAGAAATTTAAAACAAAAAACTTAGATACTATTTTTAGTGCGGTGACGTCAGAATTCATGGTTTTATTCAATCTATGCATTGATTTCTTTCTTGTTACCTCTCTGTACCACTCTTCATTAATCGTTTTAAGCAGTCATTGATTTTTCAGTCGCGTATAAAGTGGTTTTATTTTTAGAAAGATACTATCTACGATTGCGAGCTAAATCTATAGTGTACAAATCAATTGACGGATATTATTTGTCTGAAAGACGCTGACAAATTTACAGACGCGCTATAACTGTGATGCATTATCTGCTGCAGATAAGGTGTGTGAAAAATGTAGCATTAATACATTTATTGCCTGGATATGTGGGTAGTGTAACAGATATAAATACGGAAATTGAAACCGGCAAACCGAGTTCAAATTTCAGGCTAATCTGTTTCGTTCAATTTCGCAAAAATGCCTTTGAGAAAGACAGAATCTGTCTCTTCTCACCTGGGTTAAATAGCAGGTCAGACTGACCTTGAGTGATAACCGGTCTAAGAGAACATTGTTCGTCCTGTGAGAATTTGGTACTTTCTATTCTGTACATTCACAAGCCAAAACAGGTGACCTAATTCTTCTTCTTTTAGTTTTCTTGTTATTGTTCCGACATTTCGATAAAGTTCTTCTTAGTTTATCACACTAATTCCAAAACTGAGATCACAAATAACTGCCACATTCTTTGGATTTAAACACAAATGAAGGCACCTCCAGTTTTTTGCTGAAAAACAGCGTAGCATGTGATGAAAAAGGCCCCAAACTTAATAAAAACAAATTTTTTATGGTCAAAATGTTTGTTATTATTAACAGGAAAGACCAAAGTATCTTTTAATTATTTTATTAAACTTTTAATCCTTTCTAGCATTTTTCTAGAAATTTTGGTTAAAAATCTTTTACGCCAGCAGTTGACGTAAGAATTACGATTAGTGTTTTTGTGCTTTTTTGACAGTGAAAAACACAATGATTTGGAAATTCTTGTAAAAATCAAATAATTGTCGAATTCTAATGAAACTTTCAAGATTTATTCACAAATGAATGAAATTATTTTTGAAATTTGTTTTTTGTTGTTTTGTTTTTTTTAATAACTTGGTAAATCTTTTTTTTTTTTACATATGTTAACCCCGCTTATTTAATTTCATGAAATTTCGAGAAATTAATTTATTTTTCAAAACATTTTTTCATTAGTTATAAGTAGGACTCTTTGGAGAATGTAAATCATCCAATTATTTTTTCAAGCAGGACCCCCAGTTACCGAAAATCTGCTCTGAATCATAAACTAAAATAATGCAATAAAACTATGACATTATTTAATTAGAATAGCTTTTAATTGCTTTTAGAAATAAGATATATTAAGGACACTATTGTCTTAAGAAAAACATTTTTTCGATGAATAATGAATTTTTAAAATAATTGTTTTCATTTTTTAAAATTTTAATTATAATAATTTATAATAATTTAAAAATCGTTTAAAATTCGACAATACTTTCTTTCTTTTAGATGATATTGTAATTAAGTGAAAACTATATTTACGAATCAAAAATTGAAACGCTTAATAAAAGTCGTTTACTCCCAATATTTTTAACATATATATTTTTTTGGTTTAAACATATCAAATTTTGTATGTATGATATTCTATACACGGCATTATTATTAAAAGGTCACTTGTCGTAAGAGTTGTCCTCCCTTTGCTGAGAAATTCACTTGCCCACAATTCTTTATTCATTTCAATAGGCTTTGCGCATCATCTCTTCAAAGTTTTAAAACTTTAAAATAAGTTTTACTTTTTTTAATTTCTATTTCATTAAATATTTTTATTTTATGCATTTATTTTAGGGCAGGTCATATTTCAATTGAGTAATTTTTTAAAAAACATTTTTTAAAAAAACAACGTAGAATAATTTTTTATTGTTAGTAGTTTTTTTTTTAATTTTTTCAATTTATTCTTTTTTATAGTATTTTAAATTTTATTATTTTTTCAGAAAGTATCTTTAAACGTAAGGCTATAACACTATAGTAACTAAAAGTCAATAAATATTAGATAATTGCTGAAAATACGTTAATTTGTAAAAATTACTATGTAGTTAAAAAAACCCAAAAATGCGTTCACTTAGATTTTGTAAATTTATGTCAATTCTGGTCATCCATACTTAGCTGTCAACACTTTAGCCCGTCAATAACATCCATCAACACATCAGAAAAAAAAAAGAAGAACCGTGGTTAAAAATGCTTGTATACTACATTTTTATGCCTTAAATAAGTAATATTTATTTCAAATCAGATTAATTTAACTTTAAATTTGCTAATTTTCCTCAAATATATATTTTGTTTCTGGAAGATTTTTGAAACTGATAATTAATTTTTTTTTTTTTTACAAATTTCTTAAACTGTGAGGAAATGGACGCTTGTAATCGATTTTGTGAAAGCTAGCAAAAATTGACCGTCCAATCTTTATAATTTCTATTTGAAATACACCAGAGTATTTTAATCATTTAGCTTTCAATTAAAGCTAAAAAGAAAACTTCAAGAATGCTTTTTGATCTTTTAAAATTCATTTTAAACCTTAGGTATCGAAAATTTAGTGGAGGTACCTAAAATACTTTCCATTCCTCTTTCATTATCACAAATTACTTATATTTGTCTTCGACTTTAATTTCTAAAATTACTTTGTACTTCTAAAAATTTATAAGCTCAATTATATGGTAATTTTTACATAATGTAATGGTTAACGATTTTCTCTCCCTAGATCATTTACGACTGAATAGTGAATTCAATTTTCACTGGGTGTTCCATATGTGTGGCTTTGTACTACATCCAAGCTATGTTTAATTAATATTACTAATATTATTTTCTCTTTGATTTTGTAAATATAATTTTAAATTTTTTTGAAGTTGTTATGATCATTCCTTACCCCTGCAGACAATTGTAATTATGGAGACTAGTTATAGAAATTTTCTACTTCATTTCTACTTCGTAGAAAATTTTTTATGGTGACTGTCTTGAGAAAAGTAAATAAGAACGTAACGCTATTTACATTATTCGGACTATTGTTCTCATCTTTGTCGCCATATTTATTACAACGTTTCGGCCGTTGTACGCTCCGGCTTTCTTCAGGTGGTTGGAATGTCGAACTGAACCCTTTATTTCGCTTTCTGGGGTAGACTGTTCTAGTTCCACGTGCCATGTTTTAATGGATGTCAGTTATCTCTTGTTAATTTCCCTCTGAAAGTTCTCCACTGCCTTAACCGGGTATTGAACTCACACTCTTTGGGTCTAACCAACGCTTTTATCCACTGTGCAACGTTTTGATGAATGCAATATTGTTAAATAATTGGGTCAATGTTTGTAACTACTTAAGTTAAACATTAGGACAGATGAAGATCAGCCGTTCACTCTGCCTCGATTCTTGGCCATTAGCCATATTTATGTATTTTTACATAAATAAATATTTATAAACTCAATTCTTTCTACTTTATGGTTGCACCGAGATTCCCACGTATGCCCTTTTCCAACTCTCAAGCCCAGATAAAAAACACCCACAATTTAGAATTATTTTGAAGGCAGGCAGATCCTCCCCACTTTGTGAATTGATCAAACACACTTTTCCCTCTATTTTTGCCTTGTGCCAGATTAATCTAAACATTGTAAATATCGCAATTGATGAAGAATTTTGAAATGTTTACTTACTTCTGATCAAGAGTTAAAGATTTGTCTTTTTCCAAAGCTTTCAATGTGGGAAGCAAAAAGAATTTATTCTTCAGCAAGTGTCCAAATTTGTCCAAGTTTTGTTTCAGATCCTCATATATAGTCTGAAAAAGACAAGCATTCTGTAAATTGAGGCCATCATTGCAAAGATGGAAATTTCATTTTTCATTTTATTTTATTTTATTTCTTTTATCTTTTTTAAACCAATCCATATTTTGAATGTATTTCAATTCTAACTTCTGAGCTTGCTAATATATTTTATTTTGTTTTTTTTATTACTGAACTGTTTAAACTTTAGATTTAGATAAGTATTTTAAAAGACGCATATATAGAGGTTAAAAAGGGGGAGATAACACATACTTCATTGTCATAACGCATGTTGCCTGGAGATTTGTGTGTCCAAAGGATCCGTTTGATGTAATCCGACGGTTTCTGAAATGGAATGCCTTGTCGCACAATCAATGATATTACCTGCCCAGCTACAAGAAAAAAGAAAATTTATATATCTTTAATCTACTGTAATACAATTGAATACGTTTATATACAATACATATTAAAAAGAAGAGAGAGACAGCATACGTTTTTGGTTGTAATGTGTATTTTTTTTAAAAGCATAATTTTTTTTTTAAATCCACATTACAACCAAAAACATTTCTCTCGTTGGAACTACTATAACCTCTTCCTTGTATATATATATATATATATATATATATATATATATATATATATATATATATATATATTGAACAATAAAAATTATTAAAAAAATTAAAATCTTCAGACACACTTGGTTGTACATTAATATTCTTTCGTTTTTATTATTATTATTTCATTTAGATTCCTCGACTAGTTTCGGCCAACATGGCCATCATCAGGAGAAAAAAATATTTCTGCTTGCTGGTAGCAGTGAACTACACACACACACACACACATATATATATATATATATGTGTGTGTGTGTGTGTGTGTGTGTTAATTGATTGAATGATTCCTTTTTCGACGGTTTATCAACCTTCTGCAGATTATTTAAAGCCAAAAAATATTTTTAGAATGTAAAAATCTTTTTTTTTTAGATAATAATAGTTTAATGTTGCAAACCTTACTAATTAACCCATAGTTGAGGGGAAGGAGAGGTGGATTCATACCTTTCCCAAGGGTATTTGCACGTAAGTGAATATAACGAACCCAACGGGGAATTGAACTCGGCTTTCCTATTAACAATTTCGAGTCGTTATTCATTACACCACCCGCACATACAAGCAATTCGAATTTCTACTTCCATTTTCAAGTGAAAATTGGAATTAGCCTTGCTCAGCACAGAAAATGTGTCTGGGTTATATGCGCAAATACCCTTGGGAAAGGTATGAATCCCCGTTTTTCTCCTTCCAGCTATGAATTAATTATTAAAACTTGTATCATTAATCATTATTATGTCAAAAAAACAAAATTCTTACAATCTAAAAATGTTTTTCTGCAAAAGGTTGATAAGTGGTAGAAAACCAATCCATCAATGTAGTTCATGGAATTACCTTTAAAATTTCTAACTGTATTTAATAACTTAATACCATACAACTGACAATAAATGTTTTCACGACACATTCGGTCAATACACGCTTTATCCACCAGAGTAAGCAGCACGACATCGGGAAGACAAAGTATCGACGCAAAATGTTCTGATAAAAAGCAACAATAAGAAAACCAAGTTCTTATTGGTATTTACCAGATTAACGTAATACCACGCTACACAACAATCACATAGTATTTTTTTCAGCATTTCCCCCCAAGCAGGGCAAGGAGTTACAGAGAATGGGAGCAAGAGTAAAGAGGCGTGATAGAGGAAAGCGTGAAGAGAAGGACGGGGAATAGATCAAGGCATCTGGAGATGTCGATTGACATTGCATTTGAATATTTGGAGATTATAGCTATCAGGGAAGCAAATAAGAGGAAGGGAGTTCCACTGTCGGGAAGAACGAGATAAGAAGCTCTTAGACTAGAAGAGACGGCTACATTTAACCGTTTCGACAGTGAAAGGGTGGGACTGAGATGCTAACCTAGTAGCACGTTTAAATTCATGTATTCACTGAGAATTTAACTAGTTTCAGTAGTTGGCTTGTAAGACAAAGTTGTTTATTTGTAGCTCACAGACGCCCTCGATAAATTGTAAAACGAACAAAAATGAATTAACTCTTCAGATAAAAAGAAATATGAGATGTCAAAAATTATTCTTTGAATAAAAACGAGCTATTGCTAAACTATTTTTCATTGTAGCATACACATTCAATAAACTTAATTCTAAGATGTTGATAACACTATTCTTTTTAAAATACTTTTTGAAGTAATTCACTTCTCTATGTTATCCTTAAAAAACAGGAAATCAGCAGAAAATTCAACTTCTTTCTTAACTAAACGATGATCTTAAAACCCAACTGTCATATGCTGAAAATATATAAACGAAGAGAAGGATTTCGAATAATTATAATTGTATGATTCAAATTATTGCCAGGTCACTCTACACGTGTTACTAAATGTTGCAAGGTCGGACCATAGGCGACTAAACCGGTTTCTAGGATTTTCTGGTGCGGAGGTTGATTAGACACACGACGGGATTAAAAAAAAGACCAACGGCCATCTCGCACAATTTAGCAGACTGGGTTCCGTAGCTATATACGCAGCCAGGGAGGTGAATGACACGGCACCGCTGAGCAGAGGGCTTCTTATACTGAACTCAACAACCAGGGCGAAGAGTTCCACCAATGGAATCAATGTCCACATGCCCGTGACCAAGATGGAGGACATTAGCGGTGGTTTACTTGCCCATGAATACCTCTCCATCTTTCAACCCAGAGAGATGTGGAGAGAATTGGTCTGGTGCTTAGCTGTGCAGTCACCATTCCACTACAATCGGTCATTAGACTAACGATAGTAATTATCATCATTTGAAAATATAAAAAAATAAGGGATATAATGACATTATACAAACAAACATGGAAATGTAGAGTAACCCACCACCTGAGGCAAATTGCCTACTCTGCCTAGTAAAGCATTGATGTAAGAACTTACTATAATCGTCCGTATAATCAAAGGTTCTTCTCTCGCTTCGACCATTAGATTTATACCAAATTCCGAAGATGAAAATCGCCAAAATCGCAGCGGCAGGAATTACAAACAGATAATACAGAACGTTATAGTTTGATGTTTTTTCAAGAATCAACGTCTTGGTTTTTAAATGTAGGGTAACCTGAAAAAAAAAACAAATATTAAGACTCTGATCAATTATAACAAATTAAATATTGAAGAGAAAGAAATTGAATACAATATAGGTGGCTTTAGGGGCACTGCTGTATTGTGTTGTTCTACGACACGTGATCAGTAGTCAACATTTTAGCCCTAGTCTGGACTGAAAAAACACGGGATCCAAGTCTGGACAAATCCTGGTTCATCCGAACGAAAACATATCAGCGACGCGACAGGCATTTTTGTCCTACACTGTATGATGCTACAAAATATATATATATATATATATATATCAACAAAAAACACATCACTTGAACACTTCCAATAGTAGCAAGAACTGAAATGGGTAAAACGTATAACTAAAGGGAAAAATAATGATATAATTTTAATGTTAACTTTACCCACTAACAGAAACTTCGTAAAAAAACGGTTTCCCAAATTCAAGTTACGAGTTTTAACTCGTGAAAATTTCCAGTTAATGATTGCATAAGGTCATTACAATAAAATATCCGTATAAATCCCCTTATCACATCGTTAAATCTTTGAGCTTAACAACTCTAACCAAATATTACAATAATAATCATAAATATGAATGCTAGTCGTTATTTTAAAAATTGGTTACAAATGAAAAGATTTTAAATAGACAACTTTTTCTATTTCACTGAAACAGTCGTTAAACACTTCTATCTTCCCTTCTTTCTGTCAATTTCTCACTGAAACCAAATAGCGTCTTTTCCACGCGACCAAAATAGAATTGTCCATTATTTATTGGGTATTGGCAGGGCGTAACAGTCGTGCGAACTAACGAGGGGATGGGCATGCACAATTATAATAGAATAAAAAAATAACCCAAGAAACTCAGTAAACATTTAAAGGGCGACAATTTATAGTTATCTTCCGTTCATTGTTGCAATTAGTAAAATCAGTATTGGTATTTACTAAGAGTTTATACAGTGGATTTATTTTTTGTATTTAATAATTTACTGATATCTGATCCAATATGTCTGGCAAGCGATGTCCTACTACCAATATTTAATCTCATCTGCACGTATTTCGTTCCAATTCAGTTTTAACAACGGTTAGGTTTGCTATACGTTTGGCTATGAAGAACCGTTTGTTACAATATGATTAGTCTTTCTTCTCCCACACCAAGCAGCAGTAAGAAGCGGGAAAAGCCATGAGTTTAAAAGAGCTTTACAAGTCTTTTCGCGGGTAAAAAGTGTGTCGGAGTTAGCTCCTCCTCAGTTCTTTAATCCTTCAACAGGGGTCTCTCTTCCCTGGCTATAAATACTGGCTGACCCTTCTCTCTCTCTCTCTCTTTTCCGACTCAGGCCTTGGGTCGCCACCTCGCGTGGAGATGAGGTAAAAACTTTCTTTTCCGACTTGGGCCTTGTGGCCGCTATCTCGCGCGGAGACGAGGTAAAATCTCTCTCTTTTTCACTTAGGCCAATATGTGACCTCTCACAGATACAGCGTTTCCCAAATTCCGGGAACACGCTAAGAACAATACACGTATGTGCGAACACTTACAACACACGCACATAATTTCTCCATACAAACTCTATGTAACTGTCCATGTTTTTGTTTAACTTGCTTTGTTATTAATATATATTTGTTTACCCATGTATATCGGTCTTGTTTGTTTCTTTGTCTTCTTTGGACTTAATTAAAGTCTGACATTCCCATGTAGCTGGACCGGCCAGCAGGAAAGTTTAACCTTCTGATATCTCTTCACATCTTCACCCCCACGGTCCGCTACAAGTAAAATCTACATCTAAAGATAATGAACCCAGAGACTGAGAAGTGTTTGAATAAGACAAAGGTTAACATTATTTTGTTTAGAATTTTAAAGAATTAATTGATGAAAGAGTGAACGTTTCAGTGTTTATTTATGAAATACAATGTTCGCTCCTGAATCGCCTAAAGTGCCTCTGAACGAGCAGTCATTTTTGTAGTAATGACGTTGTCTGTTGAAGATACACTTATTTTATATTTGTTGTAATAATTTTCGGTGGAATGTACATTTTTTTTTTTGTTGCGTGGTGTGAAACCTCAGACGTACTGTGGTGGTTAAGTGACTAGATTCCATGAGAATATAGTCGTATACTAATGAACTGTCTTTTCTATTGCAATTTTATCTTTTTCTATTGCAATTTTATCTTCCAAAAGAGGCTCCTACAGAGAATTTTCTGAAATGACAACTGTGCGTTCTTATTTAAAAACACTGTCTAAATTTGTATGATTAGCCAAAACATTTTGAATCTTGTTTGAATTTATTTTTAGGTGAGAACATTACAGAGCTTCTATAAACTATTTACACTATCTATATTCGGACTATTGTCCTAATCTTCGGTTTTATCATATTTCGGCCGTTGTGCCCTCCGGCCTTCATCAGGTGTATATCGATCCGGGTAACCTACAGGAAATTCCAAACTGAACCCTTTATTTAATCTACAGGGATAAACCGTTCTCGTTCCTCTGCTCATGTCTAGAGATATCGTCTAGTTCTTACTTTTATTGTGTACTGTTCAGTTGTTTCTCGGTTTCCACTCATTTGTAATTGTACATGCTTCATTCGAATCTGGCATGATAAATTTGATAAAATCTACCGTTTTGGAGTTATCGACAGTGAAAGTTCGGATTCATTCGCGTCGCGGGCAGCCATTACTGGTGTTGTTTGCATACATTCGCTGCAGAATAGCTATCAGTGTAGGTATCACTGCGCAAACTGAGCGTCTCTATGTAAATAGTTCTCGTGTGCAGTAATTGAGACAAATTTAGACAAGAAAGATCAGTTCTGCGTTTAGCTTTCTGTAGCGAATGTATGCAAACAACGACAGTAATGGCTGCCGCGAACGACGCGAATGAATCTAAACTTTCACTGTCGATAACTCCAAAACGGTGGATTTTAACAAATTTAACAGGCTAGATTCGAATGGAGCATGTACAATTACACATAAAAGTAAGTATTGTGTAATTTTTTATGCGAACTGAGTGCGGGTGAAACACTACAAATTAACCTTTGGAATACACACACACACACACACACACACACACACACACACACACACACACACACATATATATATATATATATATATATATATAAGTGCGGCAATTTATGAAAAAATATATATATATATATATATATATATATATATATATATATATATATATATATATATATATATAGGAACAGTTTTTTTTTTCAGTTGTTATTTAGGCGTGAATGCTTGTTATCAGTTTATCATTAAACAATTTCACCATTGTGAGCGCCAAGTGAGTATCGAATTCACTACAGATTATTAATTTAGGATACTAGCTTTTTAAAAATTACACTATTTTGTTCCATAGCAAATAGGTCTGATGTAGTTTCTTGATCATTTGAAATGAGATAATTTGGTAAAATTACTGCATTTCCTAGAATTCTGTGTTTTTTCTGCACTTAGATTCATTCCTCTTTTTTTTTCTTACTTTTTTCAATGCATGTTTTATTATTCTATGTGTATCAATAGAAATTAATTGACATTAAGCCATTTCTAAGACTACAATTTTTAAGTACAATTTTTAAAGGTTGAATGCACAATAATTAACTTATTAGGTTTTAATTCTAACCACTACACAAGAAACTGAAGTTCAATATTATAAAAAAATATAAGTAAAACCAATGAAATTAAATCTCATTAATTCTCTAAGTGAAATATTAACAATGAAAATAGTTTACATTTATTTTAATTGCCACCACTGATTTGGGCATACAATGATGAAAAAATGCCCCAAACCTAAAACGAAGTTTTATTGTCAAGAACTTTATTATTATTAAGAGGAGATTATAATTTTTCAACCTTTTTTCGAAATTTCGGTTAAAATATTTGTCTTTCTTGCGTTAGCAGGGGGGAGGGGAAACTAAAAATTAGTATAGGAAATTTTAGTGTCATTTTTTGTAGTGAAAAACACATTTCTGCGATAATTTAAAGTAAATGCAAGTAATATTTCTTTCAAATCAGATTAATTAAACTTTAAATTTGCTAATATTCCTCAAATAAAGCTTCAAAAAAGCATATTTTATTTTTCAAAGATGTTTTTAATAAAGAGAATTATTTTGTAATGAAAGATGGCTAAAAATGTCATTAAGAGCAGCCATTTTTTGTAATCTCAAAACGAAAACTCCTTCCAATCAATTTAAAATCATCTTGAAATGCAGAAAAGTATTTTGCTTATTGGAAATATTAAATTTAATCTATTAGCTTGAAATTGAAACTAAAATAAAAGCTTCAAAAAAGTTTTTTATTTCTTTAAATTCATTTTAAACCTTTCTGTGGAGGTCCCTACATTTAGGCAACTGTCTTATAAAAAGTAATTTGATAAGCATTATTTGCATTTCGTTAAAACCCACTCGATGAACAAGTTTATATATATATATATATATATATATATATATATATATATATATATATATATATTCCTACGTTAGTTTGGATTTGTAAGCAGTCGTGGACTGGGTATAAAAATATTAATTGCCACAATATGCTATCATTTAATTTTCATAACGAATAAATAAAACTAGCATCCTGCCCCCATTTCATTTCACGAGCGTTTAACTTTGTTAACACTAAGTGTTTATTTCTTTCTTTCTTTATTGCATTTTTAGTTTGTATTTTTCTTTTTAAAAACAATTATATTTTACTAAATTAAAATACAAAATTCAGAAATGAAGTTGAAGATTTATTTATCTAATTATCATTTTTAAGAGTCATTCAGCGATTCCCTAGCCTCTTCTTGGCTCTCCATGCTCCTGGACTTGTGTGAACCAGGACTACTGCTTGATATCCTTTGAACGGTAACGACCATCTGAAATCTTGAATTGTAACTTTATCTTTAAATCCATACACTCTTGATGAAAATATGAAATTTCTTTAATTATGGCCGACCTATCTGCCCATATCTCACGTCCTTCCAACAGCCTTCACTACTTCGTTCCTTTTCATGCACTGCGTATTTCCGCCCTGTTCGCTTTAGGTTTCTTTTTCTTATTCCTTTTCATTGATTCATGGTGACGATTGAAGTAATAAAAATAGAATAAGAAAGACAAAAACTAGAATTGAGATGTAGCGAAATGGTAACCACAAATGGCGCAAAATGTGCTAACTGAATAAGACGATGACGATTTTATTGCTAAAATAATTGTCTTTGTTTCTTTATTGTATTTTATTCGATATATGGGGCTCACTTCATCAGGGGCCTACTTTCCATCGGGCAAGCTGACAACCTGGCTAGTTCGCAACTATTTGTAAGTAACTAAAAAAAGTTAATGTTCCAGAAAACATTACTTGTTATAACCATAAAATACAAGGTGTGCCATTTAAATGGCCTTACATGGAAGACGATATAACGTAATGTTACATGGCATGCGCCATTTTTTTTTTTTAATTTCTCTTTTCTTTATCAGATACAGTGTAACCCGGATATAAGAGACCCGGATATAAGAGAAACCGGGATATAAGATATATTTTCTCTGATCCCAAATGTGTTAATAAAACAAAATAGACCAAACCCGGATATAAGAGAAACCCGGATATAAGATACTTATTCTCCGGTCCCGACAACTCTCTTATATCCGGGTTTCACTGTATATGGAAAGCATTAATGGGAGATTCCAATCTGACATTAAACGACACGCCGTATTCGTATCATCGGCACCAACCAAAGCGACTCGGAGACAGAGAGCTTTTTGAAAGTAGCCAGGTAATCAGGAGAAAAGATAGGAGGATCTACACGGACTACTCAGAGGTACCCGCGTGGAGGTCGTGAGTAATGAAAGGTTAGTAGACCATGTTATCCCGCTTCTTCCCGAACAGTTTCAGGATCAATACCACCGCATACATCGAGGTACTGGACCCGGGGCTCAACCCCTTGACAGTGAAATTGGGTAGACGTGATTCGGCACGAACCTGCCGCCTCCCACATGCTTCACGTGATCTAAGAGTGACTTGCTGATAGTTTCCACGGTTATTGTCAACAAGGAAGAGTAAGCAACAGCGGAAGAGTACTAAGGACTTCTTGAAAACCATCATTGTATTGTTTTTAAATATGTTGATTTTTTTCAACTGAATATTTTTAATCAATTCATCCCAAGCAAGGCGATAACGCCACTAAGACGCAAGGGTTCAAATGAAAGAGAATGAAGAAACCTAAAATCCAATCCTAAACTGAAAACAAGGGATAAACCTCTATGCTTATTCAAAAGATAGAGAAGGAGTGTGAACAGGACGATAGGCGAACCTATCTACTCCTATTGAGGGAGAAAAAAGTAAAAAATTCAGAGTTTATGCGGAAATGTTAGAAGTATAGGATTGAATTTGGATTTAGAAGGAACCGAAAACCCAATCCTAAACGAGAAACAAGCGATAAACCTCTACGCCTGTTCAAAAAACCGAGGAGGAGTGTGAACCGGACGATAGGTGAATTTATCTATTATATTTGAATATGATAATTTCTTCTCAGTTACCTGACGTATTCTATATATTAACTTGTGTACTCAGTTATTGTTTTGCTTTGGTCTTATTTTGTCTTGCGCGTATAAATCTCATATGATTTTAAATGACCGGATTTTTCAAAAAACTTGAACATGGTTCTTTAGGCTTGAACATAGAATTTAGTATAGAAATGATAATAGAAATGAATATTTAAACAGAAAACACGTTTTTCACTCTTCATGTACACTGTGATCATCTTATATTTGAATACGACACGCGTCCTAGGTAAGACGATAAACTACATCCAACAACAAGGCCTCTGATCAGAAGGCTTTGAGGAGCGTGGAACAACCTTTTAGTTGCTGGTGTTCCCAGGTCCATCCGGACCCTGGGTGGTAGTACCTGTTAGGGTCCTAGCTATGGGCAAATAGTTAACCCCCAAACTGGGGTCAAACACTATGAAAGAGTAAAAATAGGTTTTAATACCAGCAATACATTTTTGAAGGAAAAATATTACCAACAATATATGTTTTAAGAAAAAATATTGCCAGCAATAGATTTTTTTTTTAAATATTACCCGCAATAAAAGTCTCGTCGGCATTAAATAACCCACTGAGGTTGACAAGCCGTAAAACAAAACAAACCAGACCATAAATATGACACTTACGTGATTAACAGAAAATTGTTTTACAAAAGTCAAGATGATCAGTGATCGTACCAAATACGACCCATTCTTATACAAATGAGCAACTTCATATACGTGCAAAAGTAATCATTTAATTATGTAAATAGCTACCCAGAAATAAAAACAAAATACATACGTTGACAGAACCTTCGAATTTTTCCGTTTGGATTTTACATGTAATCAAGTCATTTTTAAAAATTTCTATCGTACAATTCTCCGTCCCAGAAATAATTTCGTATTCTTCTTTCTTAGCAGCATTGTTGAGACGTTGTCCCTATAAAAATAAAAAAGAAATGAAATAAACTTGCATGCTTTGTATCGATAAAATTGAATCAATAATTAGCGAATTAGCTGATAAACGTTTTTGTGAGTAATCAAACATTGAAGAATTAACGATTATTAAAAAGACAGACATAAGTTCTTTTGCACGGGCGGGATGTGGCAAACCTCTCACTGTCCTATCGCTATTTCCATGGGAAATGCTTGGACGATCCTTCACGGCAGGGTTCTGCCATGCAATTTACATTGTAGCAAACAACCCACACTCCCTCTGGTGAGAAGTAAGTTCCACTCGAATAGATTCTTTTCACGAACCGTTGTTCTATGGAACCGATTCTCAAGAGAATGTTTTCCCCGATGACTACACTCTTAATCTGTTCAAGTCTAAGGTTAACCGTTATCTTCCTCTCCTATCCATATAAACTGCCTCTTAATGTAACTCTACTTCGAGTAGCACCCGGGATTGTACAAGGTGACCATCACTGTAAAAAAAAAAAAAAAAAAAATAGAGCATTTATCGAATGTGGTTTATTCATGAAGCAAAATCCTGTAGGTATCTATAAATATTTCTAGGAAACTACATTTATATTAATAAAAATATTATCGGGTTGAAGCAAAAAATTACTTCGTTTACGTTTCGGGTACGAAAATACAAATTAGGAGATGTCAACACTGAAAAGGTATTTTCCTTGCTTTACTGTAACGGCCTTCGTGGCTGAAATGGTAACGGCACGCCTAACGAAATAGTGGCTTTCCAGAAAAAAAAGAGGTGCATCTTGAATGAAACTTCGATCTGTAAATTTATTAGACCCCACGGGACAATAAACTTCTGGATTGAAGCGTTGGTTTATGAATTTGGTGACATAGCAATTGTGAGTTCAATCCTTGAGCCTGGCAGTGTGTACTTGTACTCGACGAAGACGGGGCGAGCAATAACTGAGCAGTACTAAAACAAGAGAAGATATCCCTTGACTTGGGCAAGAGAACGAGAACAGTTTCGTTCGAAATCACCTTTTCGCGAGCCAACGCAAAAATTTGTTCATCGTCCAATGAAAAGGCCTGAATCATATCCGGAGTGAATTCCCAAATGACTTTTTCAAGCCCCAAAAACAAAACAAAAGACGGGCAAGTTACCTTGTCGCCAGAGAGGAGCGGACGAGCGTATTAACAAGTCCCTTGACAAACGTCAAGCGAGCGTTATTATTATCTCTACCTTTCACCCTCACCTCTTTTATACTTGATAAACTAAAGGAACATTTTAAGACTGAGCACTTACTTCACAGACATTCCTACCCTTCGATAACGCTCATACATACATACATCCACATACGTTCCTGACTACGTACACATAAACTCATTCTTGCAAGGACTACTACGAACATTTTGACGGCCTTGTATCAACCAAAATACATTAATTTAATTTGTAAAGACTTTAATTGATATATATGTATATAAATTTGTTGTTCACCTTACAATTTGATTATTTTGTTTTATACCCCTCTTATAGTGGGCTATCTAACTAACAAGGCCAAATCAAACTAACCCGTTTCCACACTCATACACTGATAACTCACTATAAATATATTCACTGACCTTGATTTTGATGACTTTGTCTTTTATTGACGCTTTTTCCTCAAATTCCGGGTCGAGATAATAAACCAACGTTACATTTTCTTTATAGGTATCCATTTGCAAAACTGCCGTAATTACATTTGGTGAATCTGAGGAATTATTTTGAACACTTATATTTGGCGAAAAGCATTCTATCTTTTCTTCTTTTAAGCTACATTTGCTGGCCTAGAAAGAAAACAACAAAAACAGATGATGTATTAAAATGTTATCATAAATTTTACAAGAAAAAAATGAAAATTTCTTTAAAAAAAACAAAAAAACAGAGGAAGTAAAGCTTTTTGGTGAGTTTCTCTTCGTTTCGCATAAATCGTTTAATGCCAAATGCAAACTTGTAAAGATAACTTGCCGAAATGATTGTTGTCGTTTTTAAGGAGAAAAGATTTAGAAAGTTTAGAAAGTTTGGGTTCACATGCTATGAGCGTGGAATAGATTTTAACGTCATGTGAAAAAAAATGAGATTACCATTCAAAAGATTTTCAAAACCTGTGTGCCTACATTTAAACAAATTTTATTAATAGTAGGTTACCTTCCTTTGATGTAAAGGATTTCCAAGATTTGGAATTTTTTTTCAGTTAGTGTTAGAGCACTATTCTCATGTGGATCAAAATCTGAGAGAATTTATAAATTGTAATTTAATTCTAACTGAATGGCTTTCAAATTTGGAAAAACATCTTGCAAATGCAAATAGCCGCACACACACGCATATATATATATATATATATATATATATATATATATATATATATATATATATATATATATATATATATATATATATCGGCGACAGATTGTTTTATGGTTGAACGCAATCTTCAGGCCTGAAGATTATGATCAAGCATGAAACAGTCTGTCGTCGCTTGGTGTTGACCTCAGTGTCCATTTTTATATTTATATATGCTCTATCTGGGCACTTCAAATTGGTGTAATAGATAGCAAGCTTGTCTCGCTCGATTAATTACGACAGATTAATAAGTTCGATCCACACTAAGTATCCTACACTTTTGGCCTTGTGACACATGTAAGCTACGCTTAGAAAATCATTTGGGTCACATCGTGGCAGTGTAATGGTTAGCAAGCTCGTCTCGCTAGAACAATTACAACTGAGTATCGAGTTCGATCCTCACTGGGTGCCCGTTACTTTCGGCCTTGTGGCACATTTAAGCTACGCTTGGAAAATCACTATATAAGCTCTGACATTGATCACTTTTACGCATAAATTTAGCATATCTTAAAATTATATATTTTTACCATGCACACACACACACACACACACATACACACACAGACACACATACATATATATATATATATATATATATATATATATATATGCATGCTAGATGTTCGTAGTTTATTTTTTCACTGTCAAGTTACCTAGATTTTGGGTAGCACATCGTATATGGGACGCCATAAAGTATTGGTTACGAACTTATTCTTGTTGATCACTACTGAGTTCGCTTCTTCATTGCCGCCCATTACTCAAGACCTTATGCCAAACTATGTTAAGCTTGATAAATTACAATAAAGTGCGTCGGGCTATTGTAAGGAAAGAAAGAAAATTTCTAGAAAAAAACTCTAGCCTAAAATAATTTGCTTATATAGAGAGAAATAAACATTGTGTGTGTGTGCGCGCGTGCAAGGGACTGTCTCGAATTTAAGTAGCCATTTTGAATCTCTCTCTCTCTCTCCCTCTCTCTCTCTCCCTCTCTCTCTCTCACACATCTATCTTATATATATATATATATATATATATATATTTCAGAATTTGCTATATTCATAGACAAGAGTGATCGATATCTGAGATGAGCGTTTATAGATACAGTGTAACCCGGATATAAGAGAGTTGTCGGGACAAGTATCTTATATCCGGGTTTATCTTATATCCGGGTTTGGTCTATTTTGTTTTATTAACACATGCTCTAATTTGGGACCAGATAAACTCTCTCTTATATCCGAGTACTGAATAGAAGAAATTTCTTCAATTGCACATATAGATTTGAAATAGTAGTAATCTATATGGCGGCATGCCAAGATATTTCATCTTCATTTGCAGAAAGGTCTTCATAAAATTCATTAATGTTTCCTCAAATTAACGATATAACGAGCAACGAATCTAACTGCACTGGTTATTAGTCTAGCTTATTAACTATCACTTGGTACAGCACAAAGTCACAAATCGGATGAACCCAGTAAAAAATGAACTCCCTAAATATTAAGAGTCTATAAAATAAAATAGGTGTTCTCATTGAATAACACGAGACTTGAATTTTTCATTACTTAACATTACTTTTGCTTCACTCCAATCCTCCATAATTTATTGTTGTGTGTGTGTATGTGTGTGCGCGAGAAAGAGAGAGAGAGAGAGATCCCGTCACCTCTAGTCCGAATGTGAACCTTACAATCTTGATCTGCAATGTCTGAGAGACTGCCCAACTATCTTCTGGGACATCTATTTATATAACTATCCCCATCACGGTTACCGTTCCTACGCTTGCAACACCGGATGCAGCTATGATGTCACGTGATTCTGCATTCAGCGATTAAATGCAAAGCCTGTTCTGGTATGATTTTCTTTTAACTAACTTCACGCCAAGCAAAGTGATAAAACCACTAAGACTCAAGGGGTTATTGAGCGTGAAAGTATCTTAGGAAACGCTATTGAGAAGGAACGACAATAAAAGAACAGGTTTCAAAACAATAAAAGATGGCGATTGTCATTATATTTAAACTTTGAAAATCGTAGTTGACAGTAAAGCACGAAGCCGAAAGAGAGTTCCAGGAGCAAGAAGTGCAAGAGAAGACACTATTAGCATAACACTTACAGTTACATCTTGTAAGTTCAAGAGTAAAACATTGAGACCTAGCTGCCAATCTAGTACCGCAGAAAGTCTTGGTACTAAGGAGGAAAGCTCATCAAAAGAACTGCCATGAAAATATTTACAGCAAGTTTCTAGATGTCTGGCACAAGGCAACAAGTGTGGAGAACCCAGCTAGTTTCGAACTCTCTTCAATAATAATGGCCTGAGAAGCTAGCTTGTTAACCTACATCGTGCTGTCAATCACTATTGTATAATCATTTACTACAGAGATATGATTCTAAGAATACCATGGATAGAGCATATGAGCAATTAGGAAGGCTTAAGGTATTAGGAAGTACAAGGAAACGTATAATCAGAGAGAGAGAATTGAAATTTCTGGGACACATAATAAGGAAATAATATCAAGATAATTTAACACCCGCAAGATATATTGAATGCAGGCGAAACGGAGGAAAACAGAGAGTAACTTACTTAAGGTGAGTCTTTGTGAACAGATTGCAGAACAGGGACAAAAGGGGGTGGTAAATAAGAACAGTTTCTTAGAGCAAAAAAGACAGGAAGTTGTAGAGAGTCATGATCACCCATGTCCTGAAGAAAGATAGAACATAAAAGAAACTCACCATAAGTTCCAAAGTCACAACAGTGATTTACCCAATGAGGTTCGAACTCATTATAGTAATGATGGTCTGCACAATTAATACACACCCTACGAGAGTGGGCTGAAAAGTTCATAGTCTAAATATGAAGGAGTGATGCTAAAGCTGTGACAACTCTTTTTATTAATAACTACATTTTTTTCTTTCTCGGAAAACTGACTTCTATTCAAAGAAGACTGTTCATCCTGCTTTTAAAAAAAGTCATCAACAGCAAATATGACATCTTCATCACTACTATACAACCATGTGGTTTTTCATGCTGGGGAACAGATGGACAAACGTGCTCGCAATAAGACGTACTGTCAAAAGTGCGGGGTTTTTCCGTGATTCCGTTTCTTCACTCTTCGGCAATTTTTATATTAGGTTGGTGCAAAAATAATGTCGTTTTTTGACGTTCAACTTCATGTGAGAAAACGACATTATTTTTGCACCAACCTAATAGTTTTAAAAAGTGATGATAAAAATTTTAATAAAACCTAAACATATCAAAGTGAATTTATTTATTTTCTTTGTTCTTGAGAATTTACAAAAAAAAATAAACAGTATTTATTTATTAGGTTGTTTATTTACACTATTTATTATATTATTTATTGGAATGATTGTTAAAACATCGGCTAATTGTCAATTGATTCAAACTTTATAAAATGGTAAATAATAAGGATTTCCTTATAGTTGGTTCACTTATTTTAATAATTTAGCAAATGTTTATAAATAGATGGATAAAAAATTATTTTCATATTTAATTCTTTATAAATTGGTAAATAATAAATATTTCATTGCATTATTTTTAATTGTATTAGTTTTTAGAATGTTGTAATAGTGTTTAATATTTTTTGTTGTAAATTCTCAAGAACAAAAATTAATTTATAAATTCACTTTCATCATATGTTTAGGTTTCATTCCAATTTTAATCATCGCTTTTTAAAACAATAAACATGCCGAAGAGTGCAGGTAGTTAAAAAAAAAAAGTGGTGTCATTGGAAAAATCGTCTTTTTGATTCTGTAATATTTCCACGTAGGGTGTTTTGGTATGAAAGACAAAGAGATTCTCTTGACAGTTGTTTATTCCAAGTTCACACGCTCAAAAATGTATGTAGTGTCCGCGTCTCACGGTGAGCTCTCGTTATTTATTTCACCACGTCCGAATCATGTTCAAGAATGTCCTGTATCAAGGGACGTAACTCGTGGTTAACTAGTTTATGCGCACAAACTACATTTTCATCATTAAGACGAAAGTACAGATATTTGTAGCAATGTGGTTAGTAACAGGCACACAAGCGAGACAAAGCAAAACGAGAAAACAAAATATATAGCCATATGTATATTGCCTAGTAACATACGTGGAAACAAAAAGAATTCCTGTGGATAAAATTAACAGTTTACTGATCTATTCTGTGGTTTTGACATACAACTTGAACGCCGCAACTTTGATGAGCCGTTTCCGTTTTTTGTTGTTACTGATCTCTGTTCCTCAGTCGAACGTCGCATGGTCTCTGTTCATCTTCGTGTACTGATTCAGGCACTACTTGCTGATTTTAATTTTCGTCAACGTCGTCCGTGTCTGGTGGCGGTGGAACTGTGGAGGTATTCGTGCTGTGGTGGATAAAGAATCCAAGCGATGGCTCCCCGCATTTCAGTAGAATGTTTTTCACGGTTTTCACCGTTTTTTATTTTTTTTTTCAGTGAGGCCATTCGCTTCTGGGTAATGTGGGGATGATGTGATTTTGAAGTCCCACTTTGTTGCAAAGTGTTAGTATTCCTCCTGACATGAAGTACGGGTTTCATGCCAAGCAAGTCCATGAATACTTCTTGTGGAACTTCGAATCTGTGTTGCATAGATTTAATCACAGCTCCACTGTTCTGCGACAGTATTTTGTATACATCCGGATAATTGGTGTATGCTTATACATCCACTGCAATGGGATAGCCAATATTGTGATGGTGTGGAACAATACACAGTGTTTACACTTTCATCTGACGCGCGCGCCAGTTTTCACCCCCTTCCTTTCACTTTCGGCTAGTAATAGCAGTAAACCGTTTCTTTTTGGCCGAAAGTGAGGAAGATTTAGCTCGCTGCCCCTGTTGTTCATTTTCGCGCGCTTTTGCTCTGACGTCACGGACAAACTTTTTCTTTGAATTTAGTCGCCGCCAGTACATGGAAGAGATAAGACGACTCATCTATCTCTCGTCGTTCAACCATATATTTAGACAGAGATGCCTTACCAGCAAATATTGTTTTGTCCCTCATAGCTTGACGCGTGCAACCTTAGCACCTAAGACACTGTAATTTCATTATCTCTTTGATGACTTATTTCTCGTCATGCTGCGAATATTCTGACGAACGTCGTCACCTCTTCGACGACTTATTTCTCGTCTTGATACGAACATCCTGTTCGAAACGGCGAACGTCCTAGACCAGAGATCTGTGCAACTTCCAACCTGAAGAACAAGAATTTTCATATTCTTCGAACTCTGTCCTTTCAGAACCAGTTACCTTAAAAAGAATTACATTACACTCACAATTACAAACTCTCGCAGTGAGTATTTTTCTTTGCCGTGTATGTTTATTATTCATCGTAAACTGACTTTCTGAACTCTCTTCCTGAGGAACTTTTCCCGCCTTAGCCATCTTGAATTGCATTTTTGGCGCGGAACCTTACCTATCTTTTGTGACTACTTGACACGGCCTTTCCATTGATTTCAAATTTCCAGTATCTTACTGAAGGTCTCCACTGAAGACAATCTACTAGTCACTGTCCCTTTTTCACTTACATTTCCAGTAGCTTTACTGATGGTCTTCACTAAAGACAATTTACTTGTTAAACACAAATAAAATTTTACATTTGTTCTCTTGACCAGGCTTATCTTCGTCATTCCTCCTGCCTATTTATTTTTACTTTGTTTGTGGATTCGGTAGTAGTGTGTGCAGTGTCCAGCGCTGCACCGCTATCGGGTCCGCAACAATGGCACAGATTTGCTGTTACTTTCTGCCAAGGCTGCGTGTGTACTTCCTGGCTGTTTCGATTGCTCATCTCTATACGTTTGTCAGATGTCGTAATTTTGGACGCTATAATCTATTTCTTTGTCTTTCAGTTCTTCGCGCGCGCACGCTCGTGTGTATGTGTGTGTGTGTGTGTGTGTGTGCGTGTGTGTGTGTGTGTGTGTGTGTGTGTGTGTGTTTCGGGAATATTAATATTGACTCTTTTGATTAAGTTTAGTCAGTCGCAAGCGGGTTTTTCTATTATGGGCTGTACGTTCCTTGGTGTTATAATAAAAGGAATTTTATGGGACCTACCTTTTCTTTGAGTTATTATGTCCACATTACCGGCTTCTGGGACTATGACGTTAGTCCTATTTTTACTGAGAATATTTTGAACTTGATTTTCATTTTGTTTAAATAATTCAACTGTAGGATGGCATCGTTCCCTGTGTCAAGTTTTAGTGGCACTTGAAGTAGCAAGTTCAGTGCCCACTGTGATTCGGGTTTCGCACGTGCGTTCAACTACATTGGAATGATCGTAGTCGTTTTCGCTTGTAGCAAACCCGTTTACACAGTTTTCTTTGTCCGGCACGTATTTTTAAAATGTCCGACCTTCAGACACTTCCTTTGGCCGGGCAACCTCTATCCATGTGGCAATATCCCCAACTGCCACATTCGTTGGACTCAGTTTGTTTGTTTTTCTTTTCTTTCGTGTATATTTCCCGGTGTCCAGCCGTATTTTCCTGTTTTGTGGATGGGCAGTATCGTGCTTACTGAAGGCGTGTTAGAAACTTTTAAGGTACGGCTTGTAGTTATTTCGTCATTTTTGCAGACATTTACTACAGATTGGGTTGTCTAAGTCCATTAGTTTTCTTCTTCTTATCTTGTCACTCCGGATTCCCATTATGACACGGTCACGTAGCATACTATCTTTTAAATACTCATACTCACATCTTCGTGCTTGTGTTTGTATGCCTGAAAGAAACGACAGGAATGTTTCTCCTTCACGCTATGTCCTTGTGTTAAATTGATAACTTTCGTAGGCTATATCTTTGTTACCTTGAACATATTTCCGGAATTTTTTCACTCGTGCATTATAATTTACTTTTCCTGTGTCAGTGAATGTTAGGGCAATGTATACCTCTGTTGCATTTTCTCCGGTCATGTGCAAGAACAAAGCATATTTTATTTTGTCCGGCTTGGTCATTTTTCTTTTCATGCCACAAGGTAGAATTCAAATTTCTGTAACCAGTCTCTCTATTTTTCTTCAACGTTTCCTTGCCAGGACATCTGCGTGAGAGGTTGAATAATATCCATTATTCTATATGTCGGTTTTCACTTCTGACACCGTGTAATATTTCCACGTGGGGAGTTTCGGTATGAAAGACAAGGAGATGCGCTTTACAGTTCTTTATTCCAAATTCATATGTCCAAAAGTGTATATACAATGCCCACGTCTCGCGGTGAGCTCTCGTTTTTTTGTTGTTGTTGTTTTTTTTTTTTTTAACACGTCAGAATCTCGTTCAAGAATGTCCTATATCAAGGGACGTAACTCGGGGTTAACTAGTTTTTACGGACATACTACAGACACTATGTATTATTGAGGGAACGTTTATTCATATTTGTCAACATATGATAGTCAAATCAGGAGAATAGGGAGGGTGTTGAACCAGTTCAAAGTCACATTAACGCGCAGCAGCCATTGAAACCAAGGACATGTGTGCTGGAGCATTGTCTTGATGAAACAAGATCCTTTTCGTCAGTTTTCCTGGGCGTTTGGTCTTGATAGCCTATCCTAACTGCCTCAATAAGCTGGCATAGTACTCATCATTGATGGTATGGCCCTTTTGAAGATATTCAATAAACACAATGCTTTTTGCATCTAAAAACACTGAGGCTATATCCTTCCCTGCAGATAAAATGACCATGGCCTTCTTTGGAGCAAGTGAGAAGGGCTGTTTCTACTGTATGTTCTCTGACTAAAAGTGATGAACCCAACACACATTCTGGGTTAGGAAACTTTCAAGGAAATCAGCTGTAGCTGCCTCAGACAATGTCATGTTTTCTCGTGATGTACTCAGGCTAGTGCGCTTTTGAAAAGATGTCTAAAGACGTGACACCCACCGAACAGAAACTTTCATCATGCCAAGTTCATTGTACAGAATATTCTCACGGCAAATACTAATAGCAATGGCTATTTGATTTATAGTCAATTTCCTATTATCTATCATCATCTGTTTTTTTTGTTTTGGTTTTTACAGTAAGGTTCACCCTGTACACGGCCCGAGCGTCACTCATGGTAGAGGGTTACGTTAAGGGATAGTTTATTGTTGTGAGACCGATACTTCCCTACATCATGGACTCTCTCAGTACTATATTATTATGTGAATGGTAGTATCATGAGAGTAGCACCAGCCGCGTACGATACCAATATCGGACACCACTGGATAGTAAGCTCTGCTTACACTATTCTTTGTAACTTTTCTGTTTAATATATATTTCTTACCTCTAACCCGTTTTCCCTGTTTTCCTTCCGTGGCCCCTACTTCGGATTCACATCAGTTTATATGGATAGGAGGGGAAGATAACGGTTGACTCTAGAATTGAACAGGTTAAGATTGTAGTGATTGGAGAAATATCCTCTTGGGAGTCTGTTCTATAGGGTAGTGGTTCGTGGAAATTGTTTCTCGCCGATGAAATACGGAGAGAGTGTGGGTGGTTTGCTACTATGTAAGTGCCATGGTGGGTCCTAGCCATGAACTTCAGACCTGGGGGAACCAGGAGATACAGTTCGGCCGAGCACTTTCCATGGTAGTAGCGATAAAACAATGAGATACTCGCCACATCCTGCCTGAGAGAGATAGGTTGGAGTGTGGAATTTTTTTTTTCAACAAGGACTCGGAGACCCTATCAAGGCTCGAAAGTGAGGTAACAGTACTCCTTTTTCGGCTCGATCTGGCTCTTATAAAGGTAGAGGATAGCATGAGGAGTCATGCACAGAGAGCCGATCATTTTACCTGCATCTTTATATAGTTCCACTTAAAGTCGGGTGTGAGTTTGAGGCCCCAAATCCTCTCCAGGCACGAAGCCTCCTCGTGGGGACACCCGTTCATTGTGACTGGCGGTAGTTCGGGATTTGATCGGCGGTGATGGAATGTAACCAGTTTGGTTTTAGAGGCATTGAATGTAACCAACCAGTTTTCTCCCACTGGGAAGTTAGTGTTAGAACGGAAGGGAAGTCAGTTGCCAATCTCCAATCGTCAAGAGTTTTAGAGGTACGCCCTTATATCGTCGTACCATCGGCATAGACGTTTACAAATGATCGGAGTATATTCTTAGGTAAATCATTTATGTAAATCAGAAAGAGGTTTTGTCCGAGAAGTGATCCCTGGGAGATGCCTGCGTTGACCACCTGGGCCTCGGAGGACTGGCTGTTAATAACTACCTTCAGACCAGTTAATAACTACTAACCAGACCTTGGGACATCTTCAAGATTCTCCCTTCTTCCATGTTAGGATGTATTTAATAATTTTTGAAAACCCTTCCAGTGATTCCATATTCGGAGAGCTTGTGTAGCAAACCTTTGTACCACACCTTGTCGAAGGCCTTCTAGATAACTAATGCTGACATCGTTGCTCTATGTGTGTCGTCAAGGGCTTCACTACTTCTGTGTGTAATGGTAATGAGGACATCAGCAGCGGAACGGGCTGATCGGAACCCATACTGCTCGTCGCACAAGAGGTTGTTCCTATCCAGGTGCTCGATGACCTTCTTGTTGATTAGGGTTTCAAAAAGTTTACTGATGCTACTGAGGGGACTATTGGGTTTCTACTGGGAAGGGGAGCACGTGTCGCCGCATTCGTCAAGACCGGGCATACGCTTGCCACCTTCCACATGATTAGAAAAGACTAAAGCCGCAGTTAAATAACTTTGCTAGGATCGGGGATAATTCGCGGTTGGTATTCTTAAGGACGAGCACTGGAATTTTGTCTCGGACAGTGGCTTTTTGGAGGTCAAGGCTTACTGAAATGAATATATTACTGAAATTATATTCAGTGAGACGTGGGAAGTTGGGAAGGGGATGGCCTTTGGTAAATCGGAGGATGTCATTGATTTGGAGTCAATCTGGACACTGATTAGGGAATGGTCTGACGTGGCGAAAAGGTCGAAGAGGTTTGCCTGCTGTCCCGTCGCATCCGGGACTTGGGTGGGTTCTTCAATGATCTGGGTTAGTTCATATGCGATGGAGAAGTCTCAGCAATATCTGCCTTCCTCATTGGTTTTGTTATAGTCGACTATCCACTCTTTGTGGTGAATACTGAAGTCGCCGCATATGTGAAAGTTGGGCAAGGAAAATTCAGTGACGATATTGTCAAACTTCTCTGTTTATTCGATCGAAGATTACCGACTCTTCATCCTGAGAACGATACAGTGCAAAGATGTATACGGTACTATGGATAAGTGCCACGCGGAAGCACATATATGAGAAATCAGGGTCCTCGTTTTTTGTGTCCATGCCACAGGGAAACCCGTCCTTGACCGTGGCAATTTAGGTGGTCGTATTTTGTTATAATGGGTGAGTAGCCCGGGATTGTGAGCTCCTGCAATGGGATTGAGGCATTGATACCCGTATCTGTAACAGGAGGTCAAGATTTAGACAGAAGATGGTCTGTGGTAGCAGTTGCAGGATGTCCAGACCTTGGGTCATCTTCAAGATTCTCCCTTCTCCTCCTAAATGCAGCTGCCCAATTTTGCACTATTGATAAAGCTGAGACGTCACCCTCTAATATAGCAACTATGACGGCACGAATGAATAAATTTCCGTTGTGTACGCGGATGTTTACTTAAAAAGAAAAATAATAGGTGCAGATTTAAAGACAAAAAGACTTACTGGAAAATATTGGGAAAGAATTTCAGCGCTACCTATGTTAGACAGATTTTCCCCTTCAAATGTCAGCAGGCGTCCACCCCTGATAAAACAAAACAAATCAAATTAAAAGACGATAAAAACAATAACACTAGGATGCAAGGGGTTACTGAAAGTGAAAGAAACAGAAAGGACGATAAAAGAACATATTTAAAAAACAGAAAATGACGATTGACCTTGTATTTTTGAAGATTGGAGTTGATAGGAAACCAAAAAAAAAAACGTAAGAAATCTCCATAAACGAAAAGTGCGAGAGAAGAAACTATTAGATGAAACCTAACTGTCAATCTAGCACTGCGCTTATATTCGTAAAGTTGGGGAGCCAATCAGGAAAGCTCATCAGAACAATTACCTTGAGAATATTTGTAGAAAAGGCAGAGAGAAGCCAAGATGCCAGGTCAGGACGGCTTTCAGTGTGTCCTGTGAGTGTCATATTCTTCAGGCCCTCTTTCCTTATTAACATTTTGACCATTTTGTGCCATGTCTTCTTCGGGTACTGCCATTATATCAGAAATATTCCAGTTAACGAGGATGTTAAATGTTACTGTTATTCTGAGAAAATGTTTCTTTAATCAAATTCTAAGTTTTTTACCCTTTAAATGATTTTCCGATCACCCCACCTTTTATTAAGGCTCCCCATTTATTTAATACCGAGAAAAAAATCCCCCCCATTAAGACGGTGAGAAAAGGTTTATTGTTCCGCTGGGCTTCATAGTTGTTGTAACCTAGAGAATGTTACTGAATGTGGAATAACCAAAATGGAGGTTGGAAATGAAATGGTAATCTTTATAACATCAACAAAATACAATACTCGCCAGCGGCGTGAAGTAAGTAAACCACTGCTAGTGGTGGACTACTTAGACAGCATATTACCTCCAGTTACAATAGTGTCCAACGTATTTATGAGAAATGGGACATACACATTAGTGTTCATACGGTATATAGCAATAGTTAACACTAAGTACCACCAAAATGGATACTTTTTTAAACAATGAAAGCCAAAAATAGCCCACCCCCGTTTTAAAATATTTGCCAAAAATCAGGGAATTATCAGATTCAAACGAAATTTTCAGGATTTATTCATTAATGAATGAATATTTTACTGAATATGTTATTTTATTAAAAACTTTTTGAAAAAAGTATATTTCACCCACTCCCCACCTCTTTTCGATATCACGTGTATACTTTTTAATTTAGAGGGTCAATTTTTTTTACAGTTACATAAAAAGAAATACGCGAAGATATTATTTCAGTAAAACATTTATGAAATATCGAGTGTGAACATACGGAAAATTCAGCCTGCATCTTGCCAAAAATAATCCAGTAAAACTAAATATTTTTTAAGAATTGGTGCTTGCATAATTTGATAAAACATGTTATTTTCTTTCAGATTCGACAGAAAAAAAAACTTGTTTTTCTTTAATTACATGTCCTTTTTCAGTGCAATTTTGAAATTAATCCCGTTGCTGTTCGTCACAAGAGTTTATTTTCTTAAATAAAGGCATGTTTGAAGATTTCAAAAATGTAAAGTTCAATGTTATTTTCGAGTGTGAACCTGTAATGATCATCATCACACACATACATACATACTTATCCAAATTCAAATTATACAACAACAAGCATTCATTGGATAATAAATCAACACTACTTTGTAATGGACAATTTATAAATCGCTGCTATGCGACAATTTTGTAATCGCTATATTTTCATGTAGTCGATTTTGTGCACTTTTGGGAGAATCGGATCCCAAGAGCCCTCTCAACTTAGTAAATATTTTCAGGAAATATCAGCTTCTAATTGGTCTGTGTGTGTGTGTGTGTGTGTGTGTGTGTGTGTGTGTGTGTGTGTGTGTGTGTGTGTGTGTGTGTTTGAATGTGTATTTTCATATACTAAGGCAGGATATTACACAAGGTAGATTTTTTACGAGGGGAGCCCCATACACATCGTATGCATATGGGAAAAAGACAAAAATTGCCCAGTACCAGCAACCACTATCACGCTGGAGTCAATATTACACTGACTCTTTAACTGCAATGTGGAATGTGCTGCCGCGGGGTTGGAATCCTCGGGACCGAGTGTTTTGTCCCATCTTAAATGAAGAGAACAGTTTACTCCACTCCCCGCCAAAAGCGAGCGCTTGTGCCAGTTAAGTATGTGTATTCGCGTCTGTGCGTTCGCATGTATATGCGTTAGTGCATTTACCCGTGTTTTTGTACACGTAGGTGTCTCTCCCCCCCTCCTCTCTCTCTCTCTCTCTCTCTCTCTCTCTCTCTCTCTCTCTCTCTCTCTCTCTCTCTCTCTCTCTCTCTCTCTTTGCGCGAGTGGATATATCTGGAAGTGTATTCTGACGGTTCAGAATTTTGTACTCTCAATTCCAAATCATACAACACCTTAGAAAAATTTTCTTTTTACCATGAACTTAAAGAAACGACTAACAATAAAATAAAACATTGTTTACCAGTAATAACTTGAGTTTGAACCAGTCAATTCAACATCTGGATTTTCAAGATAATCAAATGGGATGAAATATTTCACATAATTCGAAATAAATGTCAAGTTTGCTTCTTTGGAGTTGACCTCAGGCGAAATGCAATATATTTTACCTGATTTTTTTTTGCTGAAACAAAAAATAAAATCCATTGAATATTTTTTTTTCAATTATTTTTAAAAATTCTACAAAAACTCTTAAAACAATTTATTTCAAATTTGTGGGCAATATTTATAGTGGTTTGGGCCTTAAAATAAACAGTTGATTTATCCACGCCAAAAAGATTAAACATGGATAATAATAAGGAGGAAACACACGGGTAATTTTAAAAAACAAGTTACGGAATTTATTCACGTATTTACACGATTGTCATGAACAGGAAATGTTCATACAACAGATTAAATGATTTGACACAAAATAATATTCAAGAATGTTTAAGACAAAGGTAAGAGAGTTCGTTGCTCACCGAAGGGATATATGGTTGCATACGCTCAAAAGTAGACGAAAAGCGATAATTTGAAATACGTTTCTTGAACTGTTGAAAGAAAATACTTTGAAGTGCCCCGTGTCGGTTAGAGGCCGATAATATAAATGGCGGGTAATTTTACACTGGCGTGTACTTCAACGCTGGTCGCGAAGAACTGAAACGAAACCTTTCACATGACTTTAGACATTCTTTTGATTAATTTAATTTTTGCCTCATTTTATATCAAAAAGAATTTCGCGTAGGCTCGCTACTTTTTTCTCTTTCTTCTTTTTAGCACACCGGCTAATTTCTGTGAAGGCAAAGTTTTCATTGGTAAACAAAAACAATTTCACATAGGCTCTCGAATTTATTTCCTCCTTCTTCTCGGCTCACTGGCTAATTTCTGTGAAAGGCAAAATCTCACATAGGCTCGCAATTTTCTTTCTTTCTTGTTTCTCAGTCCTCCGAAATGGATGGAAGTGAATGAAGGGATATATTATTATTTCGCACCCACTACACATACAGCAGCGGTTTGCTAAATTGCTTAAGAGTTCGAAATTCCGCCTTCCTTACCATAATTCGAATACTAACCAAAGTTGCCTGAAATGCCTACAACGTCCAAAGTGACGCACGTGTAGTTAACTCAAACAGCTTGCTTTGGTTTTTGACGTGGGTTTGCGTTTTCCGACATTCGAAAGCAAGATTTTAAAGAAAACTTGCAACACCCTAAAGAACAAAGCCAATTTTGACCTGAGTATTGTTTGCTCCTGAGTAGTAGATTTTCCAATAAATTTTCAATCATTGGCCATCTTGTGACGTAATAACACTCAAATGTTGAGCTGTTACTCTTCCTAATAACCATACATTCTGTCTTCTTACACTTGATGGTTAGTCTTTCATTCTCGGTTTTCTTCGCTGCCTTTTCTAGCAGTTCCTGCATTTTCATTGCTGTGTCTGCCATAAACACGGTGTCATCTACGTGTCTTATGTCGTTAAGATGGTGTTCAATAATAATAAATACTCGTAGGACTTCTAGCCACCCCCTCACCTAAGGCTAGACAAAATATAGTAATTATTTTTAGAAGTCAATTTATGTACGGCGAACGTAGAACCATAACCTAATCCTTTCACATACGCCTGAGTCCATTTTCATAAAACTTCTAAATAATAAAAATTATTTCTTAAATATTGTCCATGTTTTTTTAGTTTTCATTTCTTTTCTTTTTTTCTTTAATCCACAATTTTTATTTACTTGTTCTCTACCTAACACTTGACTTCACCAATTCTGTTAATATTTTTGTGCCTTCAGGATGAAGCGATCGTGGTCCTCCACAAATTCATTTTCTTTTCTATCAGTGAGTTGACATAATTTCTTGGGAAAGATAGTGAGGTGATTTCTCGTTTTCCTTCACCACAGTTTTGGATTCAGAATTGTCCTTCTCCAGGATTGGCTGCCACCCAGTGCTGGAGAATCCACTCTACCTTGTTATTTAACCCATAGCCAGGGGAAAAAGATGGATCCATGTTTTTTGCCCAAGGTGGTTAGTGCGTAATGAAGGCAACAGACGAGGCCTGAACTTGAACCCGGCTTGCCGATTCCACTTTCCACGCCAATAACTGTTACGCTACTCGTACATAAATATGTTGCAAAGGCGTGTTAATTATAAACACTGAAACTAAAAAAGTATTTGTATACGTTTATGCTCAACTAGTTGTATCTTTAATCTGATATAGTAATTTCAAGTTTTCTAACAACTATAACATTTTAATTGAATTTATTATTTACATTATTACTTACTTATTTTAATTAAATTGTTCTTATTATAGGTTCGTCTATCGTCCGGTTCACACTCCTCTCCAGTTTTTAGAACAGGAGTAGAGGTTTATCCCTTGTTCCCTCGTTTAGGATTGGGTTTCCGGTTCCTTCTAATGTCTTTTTATTCTCTTTCACTCCTAGTAGCTCCTTACGTTTTAGTGGCATTATCGCGTTGCTTCGGGTGAATTGATTTGATTTGCTGAATTCCTATTACAAAATTGATTTTTTTCAAATTTATCCACCCATCTTGCGTAGAAGATCTTGTGGACTGAATGCTTGTTTCTCAACAGATTTATTTTTACTTTGTGCAAACTTTTAACCTTTTATATATTTAGAAACGGTACGATAGGAAAAGGACGTGTTTGGTGGTGAGGTGGTTATCGGCTCGGAAAATAGAATCGTGATAATCGTGATATTATTGTTGTGTTCTCTTCATTCTTCTGAAAATTGCTGATTCTACCTCTTTTCATCGGTACCTAGCAGCACAGGCTGGACTTTCTAAATTTGGTAAAAGGCGTTTTAAGCATTTCTGGCTACGGTAGCCAGAAGCAGGCAACAGCAAACTTATCCCCTACATTTACTAAGAATATTTTGATAATTCACAGATATTAAAGAGAAGGAAGCGATGGAGAGTCATGCCCTTCTACATCATGAAAGAAAATGGCACTTTCAAAAATAAATACTTACTTTATTATTCTGCAAGTTTTGTTCATCGGTTCCATAACTAGAGATAATTTTTCATAAATCTTATCGATTTTGATTTCGATTTCCGTCCCGCCAGCCATTAAACCTTTTTGAGGCTCAGCAGATATTTCCTGGAATATAAAATTATAGACAATAATTTTTTTTTTAAATCATTAAATTAAAAAAAAAAAACATTTTCTTACACCTAAGGGACATAACTCTGTATGTATTTTTAAAATATATTTTTAAATATGGTTTTGACTCGAGTCAATAATTACAAAGTGAGGAATCACTAAAAATAAATCGAAGACAAAATTTGATGTCTGATGGGGGGAGGGGGGCGAATAAAAAACTAAAATTTTAATTGTTTCTTCTCTGAAGTGATTTGATTGATTTTTCTTCAGTGGAAAATAACCCTTAAACGATGGTCACCATCAATCGATGTTTCCTTGGAGATGTTGAAAGAACAGGGCAACGACTGTGCCGTATCTGCATGCAAACTTCTTAAAAAGAAAAGAGGAAAAAATAGTGACAATATATGACTATTTTGCATGGAATATTTTAAGGATAAAATACTGTTAAAAATTATTCCATTTAGGAACCTAATATTGGTTTTGCCCCTTTTTTCACTATTTTTTATAATCTAAAAGAATTAAAATATCATTTTTATATTTAGTATATAAATGAATCGAAAACCACCCTTTAAAAATGAATTTTCTCGTTTTTTACCCGTTTGGCGTTCACACTCGGGTAACTTTTTTCCTACCATTAAGGGTTAATACCTAAAAAGAAATAGAAACTTTTTTCTCCGTCTTTTAACATTTTTCCATGTTTGTATAACTACTTTTTGATTTGTTTTGTAACCTATCAGTTGCACACATTGAATATCAAAAATCGAATGGCGAAAGTAGTTTTGTCCGCCAAATCAGATGCAAAAGCTTACAAAATGGATTTCGCTCTCTCTTGCATGCACACACACAAACACACACCTGCGCGCATACATACACACGCACATACCCTTTCAAGATAAGCTTTAATTATATTTAATTCAATTAAATATGCAAAACAGTTTAATTATATTTCATTTAGGTACCTCCACAGATTCACGCTACTGATGTTTTAAAATGAATTTCGCAAAATGAAAAATCTTTCTTGAAGCTTTTATTTTAGTTTTAATTTCAAGCTAATAGATTAAATTTAATATGTCCAATAAATAAAATAATTTTCTGTATTTCAAAACTAATTTAAATTGACCGGGAGGAGTTTACGTTTTGAAATTACTATCGTAGCCCCTTCGCTACACCGTTCACGTGATCAAGAGCAGACGTTATATATGTTCATAACCTTGACATTTTCTTCGTTGCGTTACCCCACTCCCTTCAATTCAATATAGTAATTTCATTTAGATTTATAATAAAACTAATGTCTTTTCATTCGTTTCAGTATTACAAACTTAGTCTGAATACTTTTCGGGAATATTTTAATACCTTTTGTACTTCGTAGCAACTTTGGATGTATGTCCTTTTGATTTTGAGTGCAATGGCAGACCCTGTTAATGTTATTATACTTCCTTATCAGGTAAACCGAACGGGGATGATGTCGAGCTCTCTGACTCCGGGGGGATATATTTACTAACGAAAAGAACCCAGGCGAGGCTATGCCGAAGAACAAAGTCTCGTTTGGGGAGGTAGACAAACCCGACCCCGTGTATACGTGTCTACGGGCAATTTCTGCCCAAGCCGGAACGCCACACGTTAAAAACTGTCCTTGTGCAACATCTTGCCTTGTGGGGAGGTTGGTAAATAGATAGGACTGGGAGGAGGCGAAATACAGGCACCCTGGTCTTTGTGACCAGTGGGCCTGGACGGGTTATGTATTAAGTTACGTGCCCTTATATTTTTGCCTGCCAATTGGACGCTAGTTGGGCTTTCCTATTCATTCTTATAATTTTTGGCTACCACCGCTCCTTAGCTTCCGGCGTTTCTTACTTTATTTCCGCCGTTTCTGATCTGCACATACTTCCGGATACTACGGAACCTGACATTCCTTGACTTTATTACTTCTGGCTACCACAGACTCTTACTTCCGGCATACTTGGCCTTACCACTTCTGGCTATTTCGGATCCTTACTTTCGGCAATTCTCACCTAAACTACTTATGGCTACCACAAACCCTTACTTCCGGCTACCACGGACCCTTTTATCTTCCAGCATTCCAAGCCTTTATTATTTCCGGCCACCACACACTCTTACTTCTGACATCACCGGACTTTATTACTTCTGGCTACCACGGACCCTTATTTTACGGCATTCCTGGCCTTTATAACTTCCGGATGTGCAATGGTCCCTACTTCCAGCATCTCTATCTCAACCTAATTCACCTGGTTGATTGGCGTTAATGGGCCTACTTACAACAACCCTAAATTCCCGGCTACTTCCATACTTCCTATATCATCCAAACTTCAACCAACCTATTTCCGTACACTTGGGTTAAATACTACGGAAGGTTCACCATCGGACTTAACCAGCAACTTTTCAACACTTTCACCGGACATGTGAACTGAACTTTCGAACTGTGGACTTACATACCAACTTACTTTTAACTCTACATTTAGTCATAGTTATAGTATCTAGATCGTCTAGCCGGTCACTATTCTTCAGTTTACTTAATTCCGCCTCCATTACTTAATTCATTGTGTGCTAATATTCCTTTAATCCAAACACGTACTTTTGTATGTGATGTAAATAAATTTTGTATTAATTTAAAGTTTGTCGCTTGTAGTCCTCTTGTTGACCTGTCAGATTCGCATCTTTTATTTTTAAAATGTTAGTGGGCCTCTTGTGACATCCTTATTTGGGCGCACAGGCCAAATTATATCGCACCCCCTCCAGGGGATCCGCTACATTAATAAAATTGCCTTATTTTAGCTATTTTTCATCACAATATAATTTTCTTTATTAAAAACTCTTTCCAAAATAAGATATACTTTTCTGAAACTTTATTTGAGGAATATTACCTGATTTAAAGTTTAATTTGATTTGAAACAAATATTACTTTAAGTTTAAAGTATCGCAGCGGTAGCTGTTTATTTGAGGTGTTGACAGCTTGACTGACAGACAGAAGTTTATCTAATTTTGTTCTACGATGGACATACCTGTAAAATTTTTCTTGGGGAATGTAACGTGAGCGCCTTTTCTATATAATTTTAACTATACAGTAATCTTAAAAATTTAGGAAGATATTTTAAGTAATCCAATGTCTTATTAATTTTACATACTTTGGCTTTAAATGTACTATAGTTATCGCTCTTATTTTCAGATAATGTCATATATGGACGTTCGTATTTTCAAAATTCGGGACGTTTATACGCACAAAACATTTTCAAAATTCTTTTTAAAATATTGGTGTTCGATGAATTGCGGTAAGCTTTTCCATTTATGGTTATTAAATATATTTTTTTTACTTAATAACACAACCTCACGCAACATGACGTGCCGAACTTGTGCGTAAAGACTGTGTTTGTAAAATCCACTAGCTTTCCTTTTCAGGGTCGGAGGGAAGGCATTTAACACATGTCTACGCTTTGTTAGCATGTTCTCTTTTTAAAAAATAAAAAATTCATTTACCTTCTTCTGAACCTCCCTAACCGTCTTTATTTTAAATATTTAGGTAAATATCTGCACCAAAGTCGCCAATATATATTTGAAAAACTCAGCACTGTCAAATATCAGGTAATAGAAAGTTATTAGTAAGGTTGTTAAGCTAATATAAATATAGAAGATAAATAGCCACCATCTTGAATACTACTGTTTTCTTACTACCAGCTTGCAACGTTTCAGCTACCCAGTCTACCTTTTACCAAATATTTTTTTACTGGCTCATTAGATAACTATTTAATATACACTTCTTAGTATTACACAACAAAATCCAAAATTACCTCATATGGGGGGATAGATCTATTTCAGTCTTATTCAACCCCGGTGTATACACAGATAGGATCCACTTAGATTATATACCAACGGATTTATTACCTGTACTATATATATATGTGTGTGTGTGTGTGTGTGTGTGGTTCTGTATTTAGGCAGTCAGTAAGCCCTCTTTAATACATGATTTCTTAATAAAGACTGACACGGTACTTTTGTTAAGTTTTTATTATTATTAATATATTTTCTTGTATCGTATAAATGAGTGTAAAAAATGGTACACACGTTTATTGATTTCGAGCGTTTTTCATTTGTACTAATATTTAGTGCCTTGTTCAGACGCACCACCTGTAAGCCAAGCGTTGTACTTACCATTGTTTTTAAGTAACAAAGTCCTGTTCGGTCATCCTGTAAAATCCTGTACAAAAAAATATTAATATATATTAGGTCATATAATATTGGTGATTTCTGAGCAAAGTATTTCTTGCAATTCCCCTCATATTAACAAAAAATGATGGATTTAAAAATGAATAAAATCTTTTTTAAACATTTTATCTCTTCTAAATCTTTTTCTAAATATTTTAGCTAAATTCAAAGTCTTTTTATAGAACCCTTATACATATAAATTATTTTTTCATTTCCTACATTTTAATCAAAAATTTAATATAATATAAAGTAATTATATTATTATAAAATAATAATTATCATTGTAGTATCGTATGTAAATTAGATAGACAAGTATAAATAGAGAACAATTGGTGAATATAGGGTGGCTATGCCTAGCAAACTCGGTTGCTATTCAGGACACGAAGAACTGTAGTACGATTACTATTACATATATATGCGAAACATTATTATTATTATTATTATTATTATTATTATTAAAGAAAATGATAGACGTAACTTTACTGATATTTTTCAATACTTAGCAATGAGTGTGATTTAATAAAAGGGAAGACGAACATCTTAAAGTGCACATTCTGAAAAAATATCCAAAAATATCCAGAATCCCCCGACCTTTCAACCCTTAAAACGCATGCAGATAGTTACAAATGTAAATTACTAACGCCCCACCTCAAGGACGAGATGAGCAGAATGATGGGAGAATTCCATAATCAACTAACTGAAAATTTGAAGATGAACATCATCATCATCATGTTATTTACGTTTCAGTTGTATGCCATTCACGCTAGGTGCGTTTCATTCGTTTTGACGGCTTGATTACGAGTACAATCGTTTTTCTCGTGACAAGTTAACGTTCTTACGGTAACTCGTAATTTTTTGTAGATTTTTTTTTATGTTTTTCTACTTGTATGCAATTTTCAAACAAAATCTGAAGAAGACAGACATACTATGGAAATATTGTCGAACATTCATTCATTTATTCAGTTGTGGTCACTACTTCTCTCCGTCTCACATTTGTAGTTCATGGTGACATTCAAGGCAGAATAGTGCAATGGCTTGCCAGTTTCTTTTGTACTGGGGATGTTGAGGTTACCCCGCTCCTCCTCTCATAAGTTAAAGAGGCAAGACCTACAAGGCAGCAGGTGGTTTGAATTCAGTTTCCCTTTTCTTAGACTGGTGATGGTATATGGAGGCCGTCCGCTGCCCAGACTACATAGCTCACTTTCTCGGCCGCATCGACAAGATCCAAAGGAATACAGGGCATTACATTTGGAAATGGCTTAGCTGCAGGAGTTGCCTGTAAGGTTGTCAGTGTTGATAGCCAACTGTCTTCATGGCTCCACTCCGGATATTCTGTCTAAAATCAGTGTTTTCATTCTCCTGGGCTAACGAGCTCCATCAATGCAAAACATTGTCAAACACTGTGTTTGTCCTCCTTTCTTTCCTTTTCTTAAATTGCTCCCTTCTCTAAGTGCCTTTATTATTCTTATTTTTATTATTAACAACAACAACAACCCTCATTGAGCAGGCCTACACAATTAAAAATATGAAGCGTCACAACCCACATTGCTCATGAAGCCGCAAGCCTAACTTTTTAGAGTAAACCGAGTAAAAAACATGGCGCAGATGGACTAATACATACGAAGGAAAGTATGTCGTTAAAAAAAATGATTAATTTGCTGTATAAGCACCAAAAGCCCCCGATACTGAGAATGTACCATTCTGGTGTGAATCTGCCTGATTATTTCGAAAATGACATTAAAACTTTGCGCTCGATTACCGTTTACGATTTATCGTCAATGCTTGTTCGATCTCTTTCGAGTTGTCCTGCCGCCATTTCTGTCGTTGTTTACATACGTTTGCCTCGATAGTAATGCGCGGAAGCTTACTTAGTTAAAGGCCTTTTTACAATTTTTCGTATCTTACTCGTCTTGATTACTGCGCAGTTTTCGCGGGTATTATTTTTAAATGAGGATGTTTTTTTATTAAATTGGTTTAAATTTGTTATAGAAACAATTGAGAGCTTTTCTAAATAAATATAATGTCATGGTTGAACACTTTTTCCAAAAATATTCTTATGAAGCTTTAAATGAATAGTTTTTTGTGGTATAAATTCTTTGTTTTCCAATTAGAAGAATTGATTCTTTGTGGAACTGAAGCTTTATTAACTAATGAACTCTTTTTTTATTAAATTGTGATAGAAACAATTGAAAGCTTTTGTAAATAAATATATCATGGTTACTTTTAAAATTTCATGTTTTTTTTAAAATGGCGGTCATTCTCTCAGAACGCCTGTTTTTTTTGTTTGTTTTTTTTTTGGCGGGGGGTATATTGTGGGGGTGTCCAAATTCAAAAATTCGATATTTTTTTTATCTTTCTAACTATCTGAACAGGACCCGCTACACGCCAGCCAGATCAGACTACTGACATCTGCTGGACCAATGCACTAGTTTTTATATGTGTGGCGATAGAGCCATGAACGTTTGTCTGGCGACATCTTATCTAATGGTATTGTAGGGATACAAACAGCGAATGTCTCCTTTTCGTTGAAATAGTCACGGGGGTCACGTGACGGCTGATGAATGACTTTAGGGGAGAGAGTGACGAAGGGCCTTTGTTATGTAGAAACCAGAGAAGAATGACGTCCATAGCTCGCAACGGTAGATCTTACAAAAAAAATCATATGGCTTAATCAGGTTCATAAAGAAACCGCCATAAATCCAGTTTTCCCTTCGGGAAATATTACAAGTAAGATTCCTCTTTTAACACCGTTTGTTGTTGAATACATGTTATAATTTCTATGCGTAGGACATTATATATATATATATATATATATATATGAAGAAATATAGTTTTATGGTATGCTATTGGATACAGCGAAACAGTCTGTCTGTGGATGATTATATATATATATATATATATATATATATATATATATATATATATATATATATATATATATATATATATAATTTTGTGTACGTCCTAGCATTATAAAACTTTCTCCGAGAACAAAGCATGTTTGTCATTCGTTTTCCATTCAGCTATTCCGTGAAGTACGGTATTATTATATCACAGATATAATAATGCCCATAATGGGGAAAATACAAATGGGAGAATAAATCTTTCTTCCATACCAAACTCCCGTTATAGCATTTAAGAAAAGCCGAAATCTATATGCATGCTTACAGTGTTAATGTATTTGATGTTTTGAATGTGAAGTATAGCAAATACGAAGAAATGACTTATGATTGTGGGAGAGACGCTAGAGATATGGTCTTGGAGACAAGGTGCTGGCAGCTAGAAAAGTTTAGGAACTACTTGTATAAAACAATTAAAATCATATACAAATAACAGTTCTTAAACTTGAATGTTTCAAAAATAAAAGTTAACACTCACAAGACGTATTAAAGGTAAGTGGGGCATAGGAAAGCTTATTTGGCAGAACAGGGATTAGGAGATATAGCAAGGCGTACTAGTTTAAAGGACAAGAGCGGCATAGTGAGACAACGGTCAGTCTACCTTATAAACGTAAGATATGTTTGAATAAATACAAAGGGTTAGCAGTCCGTACAACGCCAGTAGTTGGCATGCATCTAATGAGTTAAACTTACACCAGAATACTTAATGACCAAAAATACAAAAGCCTGATTAGCCCTCTACTAAAAAGTAGGTCTTTTCACGTTTTTCTCAAATCTTATTTTTACATGGGGTGGCTAAGAATTTTTATTTTTATTTTGCTGACGTTATTTGGACAGGAAGCACTATATGCGAGTTAAATCAGCCAGATGACGCCTGCAAGTGCCAATGCTCGAGGTTCTGTAGATGTAGTGATAGCATTTAAGAAAAGCCAAAATGTATATGCGTGTTTACAGTGTTAGATTATTTGTTGTTTTGAATTTGCGGTATAGAAAGTATAAAGTAAGCAATGTCAATATAGGTGCCGTATAGGTAATTTGGCCTGGAAGCCGTAAGTAGAAAGGTTTGGGAATTACTGATGTAAAAGTTGAAGATACCTTCGAAAAATACTACTTGTAAGGCAATATGTTAAAAGCAAATAAGAATTAGAGTTGTTTCGATGTTTTTACATACATCATCATCAGATTAGTGTTCCGGATCTGGATCTGGAGCATGATTAAATTCATTACACCTAACTAATAAACGAGATAATTTTTCAAATCCAGAAAGTTCAATATAAACTATACTCACGTGTGTTTACTCGACACTTGCAAACTGGAATTCTCTAATTTGAAAACCTTTAAGAAAAAAGAAAATGCTCGTTTTATGTTAAGAAATAATTTGCAACCTGTTGCAAAACTACAACTGAGGAATACAACTGACGAAGCAGAAACGCTGAACTAATTTTCAACGGAATACACGATTTAAAGTAAAAAATATTTTCCTTTAAAGGAAATAATGATACAAATTATTATTATTATTATCATTATTATTATTATTATTATTATTATTGAAGGAGACTAACACGCCGACAAAACAAAGTCCAGCTGAAGTACGTGTATATATATATATACAACTGCAACAAACAAAACAGACAAAACTATAAAAGCAATAATAAAGATTTTCAAAAATAACGGATTCGACATAAACATAAAAACTAACCTAAATGAAGTAGATTTTCTAGATGTTACCTTCAACGTAAGAAAAGGCACATACAAACCATACAGAAAACCCAATGATAAACCACTCTATATACACACATGTTCCAACCACCCGCCTTCTATAATCAAACAGATACCAAAATCGATTAACCGCAGGCTTTCCGACAATTCCTCCAATGAATATATATATATATATATATATATATATATATATATATATATATATATATATATATCAATTATGTAGTGCGTATTCAATTTATGTAACGTAAATCATTCAAACGAAAAACAAATACTGAAGCTAATTATACAGCAAGAATCACTCTCGCAAACAATATTTAATAATAAAATACAATCAACTTCGAATCCGTTAATGAATGGTATGATCCTTGTTTATAAATTCCGGTTTTATCAGGTCTTATTTTTTCTACGAGCCGGGCTTTCAGTCGTTTCGAACGACCATCATCAGGTAGACATTTCAGTGTGTTTTTGTTAAATTCCAAGTAGTAATGCGACATCGAAAGATTGTGCAGTCCGAAAGAGTGTTTTTTTAGCAATGAGATATTTTTAAATGTAAGAATAATTTGGGAGCGTGCAGTCACGACGCTGAGGTAATGTCTACCTGATGATGGTCGTTCGAAACGACTGAAAGCCCGGCTCGTAGAAAAAATAAGACCTGATAAAACCGGAATTTATAAACAAGGATCATACCATTCATTAACGGATTCGAAGTTGATTGTATTTTATTATTAAATATTGTTTGCGAGAGTGATTCTTGCCGTATAATTAGCTTCAGTATTTGTTTTTCGTTTGAATGATTTACGTTATATATACATATATATATATATATATATATATATATATATATATATATATATATATATATATATATATGATAAAATATACTTTTTCAAATGTGCGCGGTATGGTGACATGTTTTGACAGGTGGAACCCAGTTAGAAATAACTTCAGGTCGAGTAACCCAGTCCGCTCAGACCATCTCCGATTGAGTATGTTTTCAAATATCTTGATGTGAATTGCAAGAAAACTTGGCTGACTCATCCTTCGAACTTAAAATAACAAAACCCCTCTTAACACCCCACTATGATGCTCCCCCACTTCTCCTGCACATGGATTGAGAAGTACAGTTTATAAACCTCCCAGGGGTTATGTTCAACCAACTGAAAAGTAAATCCGTGGCACTGAACGGGTTATTTACCGGAGCACATCGTGATTGACCAAAATAGAATATGCACGTGTTAACACCCCCGATCAGTTAAAATTAGAAGCCACAAGGGTTATGCATGGGCATTTATTATTACTTTTGTTATTATTTGAGTTCGTTTTATGGGCTTCCTCCAAGTTTCAACCTAAAACCCCAATAAACTGCAAGTCAACAAGTCTTGATTATTGGTACAGTTGGTTGTATATGTAATTGACATTTCTCGCATCGTTTTTCTTAATTGTGTGATGTATTACTGTGTGTACTGTTTTAACTTTCATTAAAAGGTGTATGTGTATGCAGAAATACAAATATACAATTAAAATGTATAAAATGGAGAGTCTCAGGGACTAGAATCATGTCACAGGCGTAAAATTCAGAATCTTCAAAATATGTAGAACCAAATGTAAAACATTTTGAGATTGTAAAACGACTAGAGTTCTATGAATATATGAGAATTTGCTTGCAAATTCTAGCAGTATTGATAAAACTTTCCAGTGGATGTGGGAAGCACCCGTGTGTGCAATCTTTTGCATTTCAGCCAAACTCAGTTTACCAGGTTCAGTCATTTCAATCAAACTCGGTTTACCAAGTTTCAGCTATTTCAGCTAAACACAGTTTACCAGATTTCAGCCATTTCAGCCAAAGTAGGTTGCCAGACTTCAGCCATTTCAGCCGAACTCGGTTTTTCAGGTTTCAGTCATTTCAACCAAACTCGGTTTACCAAGTTTCAGCTATTTCAGCTAAACACAGTTTACCAGATTTCAGCCATTTCATCCAAAGTAGGTTTACCAAGTTTCAGGCAAACACAGTTTACCAGATTTCAGCCATTTCAGCCAAAGTAGGTTTCCAGGCTTCAGCCATTTTAGCCAAACCCTGTTTATCAGGTTTCAGTCATTTCAACTAAACTCGGTTTACCAGGGAAACGAGAAACATGAGTTTTCGTATTTCTTTCTGCATTGGTTCTAAGTGCACTTATAACAATTGGGGTTGTTTATGTTTAGTGATGCCACATCTTCTGAATTTCAACTTCTTGATTCTTGCATTTACTTAATTTGTTGAACAATTTGTCTGGATTATTTGCATCAAGAGAAATTGTTGCCGCAATGAGCAAGCAGTTTTTTTCCAACAGATCTTCCACAATTATATCCGAGTGAGATTTGTATGTAGACGAGTACGGTTAATAGTTAATTGTTAATAGTTAACAGATGAAGACAATTTCAAATGACTTCAAGTCTCGCGTATAAACCTGTATTCAGAGTCCGATAAGGCTACTGATTTATTTAAAGAGATATTATATCCATTTACTTCAATTATATTACATATTAATGAATTCAATAGATTTATCTGATCCTGAATAGTGATTTACAGATGAAACTAAGTCGATAGCAAACATGAGTCTTTTGAACTTTTTATATATATATATATATATATATATATATATATATATATATATATATATATATATATATGTGTGTGTGTGTGTGTGTGTATATATATACTATTTTAAAAACAAGGAATTTATTAATGGTAATAGTCCCTAAGGCCCTTTCGTCCAACATCTCATCTGGAGAAAATCGATGTAAAAATTGATAAATTAAACGAAAAGAACAGCAACGAAAATGAAGAGCAAAAAAAAGGGAGGGCGCTAAAATCAATAACGTATAAGTATATATACTTATAACGAGGGGATGGGAAATTGCGTGTAAATAATTAGCAAGGGACAGTTAAAATAAAATATCCAAATTAAGAGACTTCACAAAATCCTTCTGCCGGCAAAGAGAAGGTTTCCGTAATCCTATACAGATTGATTCCAAAATCTTCAAATGATTGTTGGGACCAGCTATGTGAATAATTTGGTAAACCATGACGAGTAATAAAACAACCTTTCTGATTTGTTTTCTATGATGTTATATCATACGCTTTAATTGGTGTTTTAAGATGTATTAAGCACTTTATTGCGTGTTATTGCATGTTATTGTTTTATAAATATTTTATAGCTGTGCTTTAATGTTTATGTAGCTATTGTTGACTGAAAATGCTTCTCGTGTTTAAAATTAATAAGTTTATAATTAAGTTTATAATTGATATAATAATTAGTTTTATTATGTGAAATATGTTGCATATTTTATTGAATATTTTAATGAACAGGACACTATATTCTATATTATTATTATCATTATTACTAGTTTTTAGCCATATCGTCAAAGCTGAGGGCAACATTAAAGTAAATTTGCAGATGCATTGTGCTTATAGAATATAAAACAACTTTATTCATTTGCATAAGAATGATCACGAACAAGAAAAAGAATTCTACAAAAACACTTCTCCCAAGTGTTCCAATAAATAGGAATTAAGATAAACCTTTCCAAAACAAAAACTATGATTTGAAATTAGAATAAAAGCAGTGATAGCACACACTCAGAATCCGGCAAGAACATTCAGGATATGGAATTAATAAACAGTAAAAATTCAAAATACTTCTATTGTGCGTGGATATGAAACTCATTTACAAAGTGAATGCACATACGACAACATAAACATATGCAAAAGTTCAAATAAATACAAGTCTTCGTATAAAAACACTTGCATGAATATGTATATTTTATATTTTATATTCGAAATTCTTAATACAAAGTTAATTAGTGCAATGCGAGAAGAAGAAATAAGTGCTGTTTTTATATCATCCGTGTGTGCATTTTCATTTGATTTTATGCTGATACCAGGTTGAGTTTGCTAAATTTTGTTTTGTTGGCTAGTTTATTAGCAACTGAATTAATGTTCGGGATTAGGTATTTATCACTTTTTGTAATACTGTTTAATGCGCGGTAATCACTGCAGTATCTGAAATTTCTATCTGGCTTTTAACAACGTGTGGAGGGGCTACTCCATTCGCTATCATAAGGCGTAATGACACTATTGTTCTACAATTTTTAAAATTCCTTCTTTACTGCCTGGGTTTTCTCTTCTGGTAGACATCTAAACTGTGTTGGGTTGAAATGACTGAAACCTGATAAACCGAGGTTGACTGAAATGATTGAAACCTGCGAACCTACTTTAGCTGAAATGGCTGAAACCTAGGAACCTACTGTGGCTGAAATGGCTGAAACCTTGTTTATCTGAAATGGCTGAAACTTGGTAAACCAAGTTTGGTTGAAATGACTGAACCTGGTAAACTGAGTTTGGCTGAAATGCAAAAGATTGCACACACGGGTGCTTCCCACATCCACAGGAAAGTTTTATCAATACTGCTAGAATTTGCAAGCATATTCTCATATATTCATAGAACTCTACTCGTTTTACAATCTCAAAATGTTTTACATTTGGTTCTACATATTTTGAAGATTCTGAATTTTACGCCTGTGACATGATTCTAGTCCCTGAGACTCTCCATTTAATATGTTTACACATGACTGCCTGTATCAATTCTATGGTATACTCCTGCATATGCGCTTGCTGGGTTGGTATGTAGGGATATAATGTTGGGATATATTTTTATAAAGCCTTTAGTTAAATCGGGCGTATTATTATTTACGACTAAGTTGATAGAGTCGTTGAATGTTTTAGTTTCTTTGAACACAATGTCGTGGGATCGATCATCGTTCTCTGCTGACAATTTATTGATAAACTAAAATTGTTTCGGAAGTCGAATCCTAGTAAGGGGTAGTGAATGTCCGCTACTACGAACATCTACAGAAAAGGTCGTCGAATAAGTAGGCTTATCTCGGCTTTAATTTGCCCGTAGTGGCGTATATCAGAACCTGTAGACGACGTAAGAGAAACTAGTGTTGGTTCCGTTGATAAACTGTTGACGTAGCTATGTGGAATGATAAATAAGCTGGCACCGGTATCTATCATATTTGAAAATTTGTGTCTCCCCAACATTGCTGATATCTGTAATAATGGCAGACTCGGGGGAAGTCGTCGTCCGCCCAATTAATTTCCCGCTTCGTTTAGCGCTGATGAGGATGGGCGCGGACTTGGCTGTTGCATCAAGTCTCTTTTTTTTTTTTTTTGTTCAGCCATTTGTACTAGTGCTTATATGAACGTGTCGCGTCTGCATAATAAATGTGTGTTTTACATACTTTTTGTACTTGTCCCTTTTCGAAAGTTTTGAGACCGTGAGGTATTGCTGACATTTTAGTAGGCAATTCATTCGTTTGACTTTGGTTACACGTGCTTATTTTAGCTGTGTCTTGTATTAAAGACATTAATTCATCCGCCAATTGTCCCAGCCTGGTTGGGTTTAAATCTTTTTGCGTTGGTGATGTGAAAACTCGTAACGCCTGTAAAAAAATATGTAACACTATTCCGTTGCTTATCTCTAATCTTTTTGCAACTGACAACATTTATTAAAGGTAAATTGAAGGTCGACCTGTAATAACACAGGTGAACATTAATTTATTTCGCAGTTCTGGCTTCGTTTGTTCATGCGTTTCTATTAAAGGTTTTTTAACTCATCGCAGTTGTCAGTATTCAGAATGTTGCTAGGCCACTATTTCAGTACAAACGCAATAACATTGAAAAATTCGTTGTTTGGTAACTTACATTTTTCAGATAGAATGGAGATTCAGTAATGTTAGCGTGCATGAACTCCGATGTCTTAATTGTTATTTGTTGGACAGTGTCGCAGTTAGCTCCTCCTCAGTTCTTTAATCCTTCAACAGGGGTCTCTCTCTCCCCTGGCTATAAATACTGGCTGACCCTTCTCTCTCTCTCTCTCTGTTTTCTCATTTTGGCCTCGGACCACTTCCTGGCGCGGTGATGAGGTAAAATCTTTCTTTTTCCACTTACACCAATATGTGACCTCTCACAGATTCAGCGTTTCCCAAATTCTGGGAACGCGCTAAGAAAAATATACGTACGTACAAACACTTACAACACACACACATAATTTCTCCATACAAACTCTATGTAACAGTCCATGTCTTTGTTTAACTTGTTTTGTTATTAATATATATTTGTTTACCCATATATATCGGTCTTGTTTGTTTTCTTTGTCTTCTTTGGACTTAAGTAAAGTCCGACATTCTCATGTAGCTGGACCCGCCAACAGGAAAGTTTAACCTTCTGATATCTCTTCACATCTTCACCCCCACGGTCCGCTACAACAGTCGGCTCGTGTTGCTCTTGCACCATTTTGTTTATTTTTTGTATTCTTTGTGCAATATATATATATATATATATATATTGGAATTCACCAAATATATGGTTAATAAGATGTGTGTGTTGTTTTTTTTTGGGGGGGGGGTTCGTCGTGGTTACCAAAATATGGTGACTATTAAAAGATGCAAACTATTTCAAACAAAAGGTCAACAAGAAACCGACCATCAATACTGGAAAGAACAATAACAGCTAGCGGAACTGAGAAACCTATTTTCTTGAAAAATGCTTTAATAGAAAGATTTTATAAATTTCAATCGAAAGTAAAACTGGCTTCTCGATCTTATAAGGAAACGGTTAATATTACTATTACCATTAGAGATAAGGAGAACAGATACTACACTTGGTATCTACTTGACCTCCCACAGGGTCAGGTTGTGACACAAGGTCGGGTTTTAATGTGGGAAAAGGGGTGGGGTTTGACCCGAGTGTTTCCAGGTCTTTAGCTGGTCTTAGCTTGTCCAAGCTGGTCATAGCTGGTCATAGCTGGTCATGGCTGGTCTTAGATGGTCATAGCTTGTCCAAACTGGTCAGAGCTGGTCATAGCTAGTCAGACGTAGCCGCGATACTACCAGCGCAGGGAAACCCCGCAGACGAATCCCTGCAACCGGCCTGTATCAGTGATCAATCCCAGCCTTAAGGCGATCATTCAGAGAGTAATCTGCGAACAGATACTACACTTTGATCCCAGCCCGATGGCCAGGGAGCAAAGAAAAGCGTAACGTAAAGTACTGGCTGCTCGGTCAATGAATGCCGAATGTTTCCTTATAAGAAAACGGTTAATATTACCATTACGAATTTCCAATTTATGTTCAGTACTTCATGAGTATTAAACTAAAAGTAAATATCGAGATCTCAACTGATCCTCTGTCTTGTTTTAAATTAAAATAATTATAATAAAGGACAGATAGACTGTGACGCTCGTAGTAGCCGAGCGGTAAAGCACACCGGATCAAAGTATGGTTTCCCCTACAAGAAGAGAGGCAGGTTCGAGATTTCTCGGATGCTTAAAATAAAAATGGGCGTTTATCTTAATTACGATTATGCACTATAATAACGTTTGAAGTGATATATATATATATATATATATATATATATATAATATATATATATATATATATAAAATTAAAACAGTAAACTTGCATATTCGGATTTTGCTTTGTCTTTTCCATATTTTTCATCATACCGTCGAATCTACATCCACATATTTGCTTACATATATACACACACACATATATATATATATATATATATATATATATATATATATATATATATATATATATGTGTGTGTGTGTGTGTGTGTGTGTGTGTGTGTGTGTGATAAAAATATAGTTTAAGACATGCTATATGTATGGGTTAAAGTACTCAATATCAGGGATAGGTCGTATGTAAATATAAAAGTGGACATCGAGGTCAAAACTCAGCGGCGACAATCTGTTTCATACTTAAGCGCAATCTTCAGGCCATGTCCACTTATAACCTTAGTAATATATATTTTTCTCACGTATGTACAAAGGACATGGGTCATTTAATGACCTACATATTCTAACTTTTCATATTAATTTCATTTAACTTTAGGTGTTTTATTGGATTCTTTTAAGTGTTTGAAGTACTTTGAGAGAGGTGTTAAGGTTAGAATACGTTTTATTTAACTACAATTTTAAAAGATGTTTAGGTTAGAATCCGTTTTATTTAATTACAATTTTAAAACCAATTTTAAAATATTTTTACTGTTAAATTTAATCGACTATATTTTTTTATAAAACAAGTAAATGTAATAGAATTACTTACAGTATTTAAAATTATTTTTTCACATCAAATATAAGTATGTATATTACCAGGTCTCATTTTTTTAAATTTAATTTTTGAATATTGTTTAAAGAAAATTTTTGACAATGACGGCACAAGATAACTATTTCATTTCTCTGATTCAGTAAATTTTTATTTTTTATAAACTTAGTAATATATAGTTTCTCATGTATGCACAAAGCACATGGGTCATTTAATGACCTACATATTCTACCTTTTCTTATCAACTTCCATTTTACTGTTGGTGTTTTATTGGATTCTTTTAGGTGCCAGAAGTACTTTGAGAGAGAAATATAAAAATCAAACATCTCTCTAAGTTCATAAAAAATAAAAGTTTACTAAATAAGTGAAATAATTTAGCTATCTTTGCCGTCATTGTCATAAATTTTACTTAAATAATATTTATATATAAAATTTAAAAAATGTAACCTGGTAATATACATACTTATACTTGATATGAAAAAATAATTTCACATACTGTAAGTAATTCTAATACATTTACTTTGTTTTAAAAAGAAATATAGTCTATTAAAAATTAAAAGTGAAATTTTTTTAGAATTGTAGTTAAATAAAAAATATTCTAGCCTAAACATCCCCAAAAAATCTTTAAGTATACAAATAGAAAAAATGCCGTAAGAATTTTTTGTCGTTAACAATAAAAAATTTTATAAAAAAAACAGACGACATGCATTTAGCGGATGTCAGAATTTGTTGAAAAATACATCTTTACCCATCCTTAAACATAACCCTGCTTTCGAATGTAACTGTTAACTGATACAACAAAAATTGAAATTGAACACGCTACCACCCTTTGTCTGGATGAGTGGATTTCTCTGTATCCTTGGAAACACTGAATTATGAATCTTTGCCGTGTCTTTAAAACTGTAAATATAAAAATAATTTTCTCCAAAATTCGCTTGCGGATGAAATGGAACTAATGTCTTTAATTTAATTACAAAATTAAATCCGAAGCTTTTAGCTTCCATTTTTGAAACATGGTTATTACTGTGTAGCGAAAAAAAACATATTTTAAATCAGTTAATTTATAATATTAATGCGCTGTAAATTTACATTGAGCACTATTGTGTAAAAATAAAATAAAAATATCTATAAGAACACCGGATTATATATCTTACTGTTCTTTCTTTATATATATATATATATATATATATATATATATATATATATATATATACTAAAGAAACACAAACGGACAACTTGCCAGAGGACCTAACACCTTCGACAAGAAAAAATAATGAACAAGGAAAGAAAGACCAAAAGGCAAAAACCTACCGATGCAGTAACGTGCTCAAGGCCCAGACAAACCACAAAACGCTTCACAATGTCACCACTTAACAAAAGACAACTCCAGTCATTACTCATGTTTCATGCTTTTGCGATCTTCAGACGATTAGAACTTAACAAATATAGATTAAATGATATAAGGAACACATAGGATAACGTTTATGAATTTAACATGTTTCTCTTTTAATTTAGCTTCATCAGAAATGTTTTTAATTAAATTTTCCATGAAATTTATGTTGAAGTTAAAATAAAAGCAAAATATGTTAAATTTATAAACATTTTCCTATTTGTTCCTTATTTAATCATGTGTGTGTGTGTGTGTGAAAAAATTAGTAATAATTTTTATTTGTAAGCACAAAAATATCAATGGGAGGAAAATGGATGAAAATGATGGTGTCAGTGATTTTAAGATGATACGTGCCTAAAATTTGTGCTATTTTCAGAAATAATAATTAGTAATTGTACTTATAATTTTTTTTAATAATTTCACCCTAAGCAAAGCAATAAAGCCACTAAGACACAATGGGTCACTGTGTTTGAAAGAATATGAGAAAAGGCAAAACTTTATTAAGGGTAGAGAACAAGAACAAGAAATTAAAAAGAAAAAATACTTACCATGCTTTCGTTGATGAATAAAAGGCTATCCTTCCACAACACAGGATAGACGCTCTCTGCTTTATTTTTTGCTTCCTAGAAAACAAATAAGTTATTTAGGTGAATAAAAAATTCTTTTCGCTTAAAGCAATATTTTTTTTTTTAAATAACATACGGTTAAGTTAATTTCCTTTTAGATTTCTTAATGTTATCAATCACTAAATATGTAATTCTCAATTTTCAAAAGGTAAACATCTACAATGGGAAATAGATTCTCATTGAATTTAAGTCAGATAACGCTGGACAACTTCGTCACAGATGATAAAAGTAACAAGGGTGTGGTTCTACAGATGAGTGCTAAGAACACCATGGATAGAATATGTGAGTAACAAAGAAGTTTTTTAAAAATAGGCAAGATAATGTTGATCTCGAGGTCAGACGTTGGTTGGCGTAGAAGAAACGAACTTGGGCGCTTGTTTAGATAAATGACCAAAGATTTATTTTTATATACGAGTTATAAAAATGTCTCTGGTAAGTGGTATACTGTAGCAGGTTGAATGTGCGATGTACTAGTTGTGAAGTGAGAGCGTGAAAAAGGAATATGCTTAACCCCGGCTGACTCCTTAGTAATTTTCGATTTGTGCTTGTGGCGTTGATAGGGTCCGTTCATTTACTGTGTTTACAGTAGGTCGTTTACAAAGCCTCGTGGTCGGACGGGCAGTCAGCCGTGCATGCGTGCGTGTGTGCGTGAGTAAAGTTGGTGTGCTACTGTCCAGGTTCTCATAGCTTATATAAGGGAAACGTGCGGACGTAGTTGAAAGAATCTGTGGCAAACGAGATTCGCCTCAGTAATGGCTAGCAGTCTGATATATTTCTGTTTCTTTTAAAATTTGTTTTGATTAGAGTGCGGCGTGTGTGTAATGTAACGTAGCTAGACGAAAATTGGTGTGTAGTTAGAGGTATGTGCTTTTTAATAGTTCTGTAAACTTGGCTTTAATTTGTTACCTCTATGTGTAAATTGTGTTTTTTCCGCTACAATAACAGGAAAGGTAGCTCATTCTAGACTTGATGTGGTCAAGATTTAATTAACGAATAAAATTTCAGAGTTCTGGAGGAGACGTTGGGAGTGTGTATGTTGAATGCTGAAGTAGACTTTACAAATCACCGGAAACTCAATCCTAAACAGGAAACAAGGAGTAAACCTCTACTACGAGTAAGACCGGGGAGGTGTGTAAAACCGGACGATATTTAAACACCACCCACCCATCCCCAAAAAACGGCTGCTATGTCTGGCATCCATAACAAGGAAAGAGAGCCTAGAGAATTCAATACTCACAAGATATTTTGAAGGCAAGTGAAGCGTGTGGGAAACATTGTGTAACCTACTAATGAGTTAGCGTGAGCAGGTGGCAGAATAAGAACAAAGTCATTAGCTGAAATTTACTCAGAAATTATTACTATTCCATCTATATGATTAATACTCCCTACTGAATTAAGTGCATTAACATGTATTGATAGTTTTTTTTACAGTTTATCAACCCTTTCTGGGTTATTTAAAACCGAAACATATTTTGGATTGTAAGAATAATTCTTTTCTTTTCTTTTCAGAAAGTGAATATTACATTAACAATGATTTTTCCAAACACAAGTCCTACTGTGTAACCCATAGCTAGTGGGAGAAAAGCTGAATTAATACGTTTCCCAGGGGTATTTGCACGTAACTCAGATATCCGATTTTACATTCCGAACTGCTATCCATCACACCAGTTGCACATCCACGCATTAACAAAGAAGGAGAATGTTGAAAAATAACCATTTCTTTTTGTAGGCAATCTGGGAAATGTTTGTCGCAGATTATTTCCACAACGCAGAGAAACAAATCATTGTAAGTTCAGATTCGAACATCGGGGGCAGAAAGAAATGCCGAAAATTCGATTCGCAGGTACTATCTCACAAATCACAATGCACGCAACCATTCAGAAAAATAACTCACTCTCCAACAAAAGCGGTAGCCAAAATATCCGACTCTTCCCCCGATTCGAGAACACCAACTGCTTTTATCGGCCGAGCATTTTTTTCCATTCGTCGACAGCTGGGAGAGGACGTTCAATTTTTGCATATCAAAATACTTTTATAGCGACTCCTGCGACGGACTTGTTTTTTAATTTAAATATTCCGTCTTCGGCATGTCATGCGGAATACGTGCCCTGTTTTTTTTTTTGGGGGGGGGGGGGAAATAATTCTCTTTTTCACCATATTTTCCGTCGTAGGATATACGCGACGCGCTGTCGCTTGGTTTGACGAGGTAAGTCGCCGTTTTCTTCGCTATACTTTTGTAAAATAAGTATTTTTTTCATAAATACCACAAACTTATTGATACCTTCGACTATAAGAATCGTGTTCAAATTATCACCGTCAGTTTTCAAAACGACTCCTTGTGAAAATCGGAATTGGAAGAGGATTCCAACCTTAAGAAGTGCCTGAAAAATATACCACGGGTTGACCCAAGCTTTGTGAGTGAAACTGGAAAGACCAAACTAACCCGTCAGCGGTTGTGCTAGCATGAAGTCACAAGTCATCGTGACCGAGAGTTTGGGCGTACTGGCCTTGTTCAACTGCAGATTATGCGGTTTCTCTCAGAAATTGTAACTATGAGACTGAGGCTGTGAGGTGGTTAAGCATTAATTCTAATCAGGAAAAAAGGGGTTAAGCCCAAAATTAAATATATGCTGAAAAATAGATAGATAGATAGATAGATAGTTAGATGGATAGATAGTGTGTGTGTGTGTGTGTGTGTGTGTGTGTGTGTGTGTGTGTGTGTGTGTGTGTGTGTGTGTGTGTGTGTGTGAGAGAGAGAGAGAGGACATTTTTCTTGGTGAGATGGGGCCGTCTGGATTTCTTCTCTCCTAAAGTTTATTTGTATTATCAATCGAGAGTCTGATATGCGGACGAAAACAGATTTGGAGAATGAGTTTATCTCTTTCTTGGGAAATTAGGAAAACACATGTCACTGGCGAACAGAAAAGCAAATGAGAATTATATTTTTGTTAGCGAAAACGAATTGAGGAATGAAAACTGAGAATGAACCTGCTACGAAGGTAAAGATTATGAAAATCGATCCGTCATGATAGGCAGGTGATCTGGCCTATGTTTCTGCTGAGCCAGCGACTGGCTCAGGGATGGAACACAGAGAGTCTCTTTGCTGAGAATTTAGGTAAATAAATATATTTTCATTGACGAAAAAAATTGGGAAATAAGTTTCTCCCTTTCTGGAGAAATTAGGAAAACACATTATTAACGGAAAGAGAAGTAGATGAGAATTATGTTTTCGCTCACAAAAACGAAAACAAGGAACGAAACCTTTTTCTTAGGGTTGAGGTTATGAAGATCAATGATGTCATGCCAACAAGGTTTTCTGGTCTGTGCGAAAAGATCAGAAAATTGAAATTAATGAGAAAAATAAACCTTTCTTTTATGCACTTAAAAAATAGATTTGTCACAAAGACAGTTATCCCACCCTGAGAAGTATGCAGATTTAGAATACCGAGAAGGAAAGAGGAAGAGGCAGAGTTTCGCTTCACCTGTGCGAAGCCTTTGTTCTTTTTATGCGCCATATCCTTTCAGGAAGTGTGCGATCATAGCTCTCCACCTCCCTCTATCCCTTGCAGCTCTCAGCAAGTTACTTCCATCTGCTTCCTCCCCCAGACCACGTTCTGTCATCCACTTATTTAAGTCCGTCAGGTATGTCACGCGTTGTTTTCCCTTGTCTCTCTTTCCCTCTATTCGACCCGTGATTATCAGATTCTCCAGGTCCTACTTCCTCATTATGTGTCCCAGAAATTTCAGCTGCCTCTTCCTGGTGTTAAGTATAAGGCTTCTCCTTGTTTACAACCTCTCTAAGATCTCATCGTTGCTCACACGCTTGATATCCTTAGAATCCTTCTGTAGAACCACATCTCTGTCGCCTCGAGTCTCTTCTCCATCTTTGAGGAAATCGTCCAACACCCGCTGCCGTAAAGAAGGACAGATGTCTCGTCACAGTTGAGTATTTTTTTTCTTTGTTACCAAAGATATCCTCCTGTCTCGCAGTACTTTGCCCAGCTTTTGGAATGTGTCCTTGGCCATCCCAATACGCCTACGGATATCAGTGTTGGATTTACCGTCCTCTGTCAAGAAGCTTCCTAGATTTTAAACTTCCGCGTCTGTTTGATTCTAGTGTTCCCGGCTCATCCTCTTACTGACGACCATGCACTCCGTCTTCTTGTAGTTTATGCATAGTCCTTTCTTCTCACTTTCCGTCGCTACCTTCTGTATGTGAAAAGTTGAAGTGAAGCAGGTTGGAGTTAAGGGAAGAGCAATCCCTGTGACTACTCCCAAGGAGGGTGGATGATTTTCCAAATTTGAAAAGTGGATTAAGGAAAGCAGAAATAGGGAATAAATAAAGTCCTTACGAGAATTAATGTGAAAATTAAAGAATCAATGGCCCTTCCGCCCCACGCCATTTTTGGGCCGAAGTGCATATAAGCAGATGACTTTGGGGAGCTCATAGACTCGGGCTGAGAAGCTGCATCGAATGCCTCTGGAATCCACGTCAGCTTCCACCAGTATTCCTGATTTCAAGACTCTGATCCCAGCCTTCCAGAAGGCCTAGTGTCACTATAGAGATTAATGCGGGAAGGTTTCATTTTTGTTTTACCAAGAGCTATATAAACCAATTAAAGATTAACCCCACGAATTTCTCGTTTTATTTTTTCGCCGTGAAGTTATTTTTCTTCATTAATATAGCACCCGCCACGGCTTGAACTAGCGCTGCCATTACGACATCATTCGATCTTCTACTGCTCTGATATCAAGAACACAACGTCGGCAGAGACGGTATGGTTCGCAGCGGCCATCAACCAACAACCAGCTTGGACCAGCGTCAGTATTGACCAGCGCAGACTCAGCCCGTGGTTAAAGCGTCGAGGACCGCACCACTAAACGTAGTTACACCACCGGGATTAGACGAGGAAAAGTGTTAAATAACTAAGGTATGCTCAGCATAATTACAGTAAGGACTACAGGTTGTTTTCTGTACGTGTTGAAGAAAGACAAATGCGCCTAATCAGGCATCTGCAACGATGATTAGCTAACAATCCTAGAGACTGGCGGATGTCTATTACTGTTTCTGGTATTATATGTTTTCTTCAGGGTCATTCAAAATTAAACATAATTAAATGTAAATTAGCATAAAACAAGCAGGATCTACAGTTACAATATAGTTCCCGTAAATAACTTGATATTTTTTAAACTTCGTATTAAATCTATTGAATCAGTTGTAAATTACTGTTTAAAAAAATGCTACAGAATTTGAATGATAATAACAACAACTGATTTATATTATTTACATTCGGCCTAATATTTCTTGTTATCATCACACCGTTCCTGCTTTCCCACTCGAGGCCAGTGTACTGATGATGAGGCGGCAACGCTGATGACATAGGTATTCATAGTTGGAATAAGAATGATCATTGAACAGAACATCCTCTACTAAGAAATTGATCTCAAGATAAACCTTTCCAAAACAGAAACTATGATCGGGAATTGTAAAGAAAGCATTGATGACACCTACCCTGATTTCATCATAAAAATCCAAGATCTGGAATTAGTTAATACTAAACACTTCAGATAACTATGTGTATGGATCAGTTTTAACAAATTTAGTATCGGAGATAAGAAATTCTATTTCTATATTCAACTTTTTTATCTTGCTTTCTGCGCTAGGGTAGTTTCGCCCAATACCGCAAGTTGCTACAAAACCAAAACATTAACCTAAAAACTCGAGTCATCTTGTTAAATAACCTCATGAGATCGAGACTTTCACACCGGAGTCATGCCTGGCACTAAAGCCCGTCCAGAAAGATCTAAATTGTCAGCTATATGCAACCGCCTTCTCAAATCAATGATTATAAATGTCTTCGCGAGAATTAAACCCGTAGGAGGTATTACTGAGGGCCATCATTCTCCAAAGATTGTAGACAGAAAATGCAGAATCACAAAGAACTGTACCAAATAACAGAAACCACATCACCTGATGACTTTCAACAGCAGCAACAACTAAAATGGATATCACGTGTAATTTGAAGATAAAACAATGACATAATCAAATGTTGACGTTCCACAATATTTCAAATAAAGGTTTAGGAAGTAAGCCCCCATCAATACTAGAAAGAGCGATAACAGCTGGTGTATTTGAGAAACCCATTTTCAGACAGAAATGATTGCTCAGTTATTGAAGAAGGCCGAGGAGCACAATAAGCAAAACTCTGTGATAATGACAACAATAATGAAGGCATTACTCCAGATGCAAATAATGTAAATACCTCAGCCTCAACAATAAAATAAAAACAACTGATTTAATGGTTCTTAGTATATTATAAACAGTGGTAATAGAATGACTGTATTGTTCTCACACTCACTTAACTAATCAGTGCGAATTGGAACACTAAATCCTACTTCAGGATTCAAATGAATAAAGAGGATGTGCATACGTGATAAGCGTCCAGACGTAGGCTAGAGTGCATACCGCGTAACATCTGGTGAGCCGGATAGTACTGCTTGTAGATTAATGAATTCAACTGTTCCTTTTGTGTCGGGATCCTGCCTTTAATCACTTCTTCAGTTGTGTACCATGTCCTTTCAGGAGATAACCAATCATAGCTCTCCCCAACTTCCTATTCTTTGTAGATCTAAGCAACGTTTGTCTCCTTACTATCCTTCCCAGTCTCAGTTCTGCTATCCACTTACACAAACTTGTTAGATAGGTTATTCCCTCTACCCGTTCTCTATCTGATCTTAACCATAAGCTGTTGTCTAAAGTACGCGACCAGATGTTGAGAGAGAGAGAGAAAGAGAGGGGGAGAGAGAGAGAGAAAGAAAGGGGGAGAGAGAGGGGGAGAGAGAGAGAGAAAGAGAGGGGGAGAGAGATAGAGAGAAAGAGAGGGGAGAGGCGGAGAGAGAGAGACGTCTCCGTGAACCTTCTTCAATTGCGTCATCGAAATCAGCATTATCATCATGAGTAATAAACACAGAAACATTGTGTTTCTTCTTGTCCAACACAGAAACACACAGTATTTTTTCATGCCCACGTTGCTATAAACGGTACTGTCTTCCAACCTAAGAAACTGTCCGAAAAACATGTAACCATTAACAAGCTTGCACAACCGTGCGATCGCGCACTGAAATAAGGCATACTAGATAGACTATTCCATATCAACACAATGGACGCATATTGGCGAAGCAATCAGTCCCACTGTAGAACTCAAATTCTACATTATTCCAATCCCCCAAAAATAGTTTGGTCAAAAAGTGGATCACAGAACACTTTCAACTTCATACACTTTCAAAAATTATCGAGCACTTATTGGTTAATAAATATACAAGTAGTCGTGACTATCCACCCACGCTTAACTAATTTTTACAGCTCGTGACTGAAATCCAAGTTCGCGCCAAGTCTCTGTGAACCACCCAAAAGAAATAAAGACAGAAACTCATTCACACTCGCCGGTGAGCATCGTGACATCAAACGAAATGCAACTAAACTTCACGTCACACAATCTTAAGTTCTTCGTCCATACGAACATTATACAAACTTAAGGATATTCACACTCACTCACCAAAACTCACCAGTGAACTCTATTCCCATTCACTTACCAAATTCCTTACGTATTATTCCTACTAACAAATTAACTTTATTTCTCAACATTCGAGAACATTGTATTACACGAAACAACCAAAGGTAGATAACTTCTTTGATCACAAAATTGCATTCAACTTTACAAACATTTACTACTTACATAAACAGTAAATTCTTAAATTTTTCTCTTGCAATTAATTTACAGAATCTTCAATAACAGATTCTAACAAACATCCTTTCAAATCAGAACTCATTAACAAAATGTAATCTTACCCCAAACTTGAGTTCAACATAAATTAAACTAACAAGATTTCACCTAAAAAAATCCACTACATTTTTGTAAAATATTTTCGTTACAAAAATATACTGAAAATTACTTGTTATTCAAATATTTGCCTTTTGTCTTTTATCACAAATGTTTCTTGTTGTTTTCTCTTGTTGTTTTTGCATTTTGCTTAACATATTCGTAGAATCAAAAATTGTATGGATTGATTTGGGCCGTCAGCACCATTAAATAAATGGTAACCATCAAACTTTCCACTACACCACCGCGAAATATTTTGCCGACCCAAACCGCGCCTTGAATTACCAACCTGCTTTTTATACTTAATTAGGAATTTCATTAAAAAGGACCCGGGCTACACACCAACCGAATTAGTATTCGGAACTTCATTGTCTACATAGAAAAGAAAGTAAAAAGAAAGGAGAACGACAGTAAGAGAGACAAAATGCTTTATCTAAGATATGCAGATAACTTGTAACGTAATTATTATTTTATTGCTAATTTGAACAACGCCTAATACTTAAGGCATTGTCATAGAACTGTAAGGAGACAAAAGTCGATTATCTCCCTTTTGTTGAAATAAAATCACGAGGGTCACGTGACGGCCAGTGATTAACATCAGGGGATAGAGTGATGAAGAGCAGTTGTGATGAAAAGTCCAGAGAAGAAGGACGTCACTGGCCCACAGCACCAGGTCGTACAGGATAAACCACATGGCCTCATCAGGTTCATAGAGGAACCGCCGTACCTCCAGTTTTCCCTTTGGAAAATTTTACCTCTCTTTTTTCACACAGTTTGCTGATGTAGACATGTTATATAGTTTCTCTGTATATATAATTTTGTGTACGACTTAGCAGCATATAATAATGTAGGCAAATACAAACTGTAAGAATATTAATTTCTTCCATCATTCACCCATTATATGGTGATCATGACATATTATTAGCACTCCTCTTAGTATGATATATTTTCTGAGAATAAGGAATATGGGGAAGAATATTCTTTATTTTCTGATTAATACTGTTGAAATGATTATATAATAAGTGTAACAGTTGCAACAATTTAAAACAAGAAACAAGCAGGAAAGTATTTTCAACATACAAGCTTGTAAATATATATTTGGGGGATTATTTACATTATTCGGACTATTGTCCTCATCTTTGTCGCAATATTTATTACAACGTTTCGGGCCGTTGTACGCTCCGGTCTTCTTCAGGTGGTTGGAATGTCGAACTGAACACTTTATTTCGATCACTGGGTTAGACTGATCTAGTTCCTTGTGCCACGTTTAACAGAGTGTGAGTTAAATACCCGATTAAGGCGGTGGAGAACTTGGAGAGGGGAATTAAAAGGAGATAACTGGTAACTGATATCCATTAAACATGGCACGTGGAACAAGAATAGTCTACCCCATTGATCGAAATAAAGGGTTCAGTTCGACATTCCAACCACCTGAAGAAGGCCGAAGCATACAACGGCCGAAACGTTGTAATAAATATGGCGACAAAGATGAGGACAATAGTCCGAATTATGTAAATAACGTACATAATACCTCATCTCAGAAATATAGACAGATATTTGGGAGGATATTTTCATTCTCTGTGTCTTTGAAATAGTCTGAAGAAGTACTTTAAAATATTTGTCACATAAACACATTTTCCTATTAAAAAATTATGGTTCCAAAATATCCTCCGAGTATTATATACAAAGTTGAGGATTTTATTTGTCCTGTAAATTACAGCAATAGTGTTTAAAGGAAAAAAGGTTGTTTTTTTTTATTTACGGATCATCTTCTGTCAAATTATCTCTCCCATACTCTAGCCACTAAATGTTTCCCTGGAAATACACTAAAAACATTTTCTTAATATTTTCTGCAGAAATAACGAAGATTTATATGCCTATGTTAATGGCCGTGTTACCCAGTGATTTGAAAGTTACCACTCTGACTGTGAGACCCAAGTTCGAATCTCAACATGGCCAATTTGTCAAGGTGACTTCTTCCTAATATCGACCCAAATGATCCCATCTTGCGGCATAGTTGGGAAGTGCCTGAAAACCATAACACCAGTTGACCCAAGTATTGTAAGGGAAACTGGGTAGACAAAACTGTTCAGAAGCTGTCAATGGTTGTGCTAGCATTAAGTCACAAGTCATCGTGACCGAGGGTTTGAGCATACTGGCCTTGTTCAAACTAAGAATCATGCCAAATTATGCACTCTCTCCCAGAAACTGTAACTAATAACCGCGCACTTGCACTATAACCACAGGTGACCTCTGTGACCATTGAACAAACTTGCCTGAGCAGGTAGTTGCAACAGGGATTGGCTGGCCTCTCTAATAGATAGGCTAACTTGGAAACGAATGGCCAGGCATACTAATATGCCCATGAGGTTCAAATGCCATCAAGTAATGGTTCATATTAAAGCTTGTATTTTAAAAATATACTCTGTAACTTAATAGAAAACAGTGTTATTTTATAAGAATTCAAACTATACTTACCACTGTTTTATTACAACTGAATTCATTTGTTTTGCTGATTTTGGTGCAAATACTATCAGAACATCGTGTTTTTTGTTTGGAATCTCCATCAGTGATAATGCAAACATCCATCTCAGGTAATATATTACAGACAGAATTTGTTTGTGCTGCGTGTATTGTTTTATATGTTGTGCAAATTATAACAATCCATATTAAGCCATTCATTTTCAGATATTCTGAAAAAAAAATTGTTAGAAATTATAAACAGAGTAGACCAGATGTCGTATGGCATAAACCAAATAAAATAAAACCAGTTAATTAAAAAAAAAAGACAATAACAAATCTTTATTTAAAAGGTGATAGCACCACCAAATAAATTTAGACTGGAAAGAGTCCCGTGAACGCCTCCACCGTCTTCCAAAACTGACACAGAGCAGAGGTGGTAATTGGTCAGCATAGACCAATCACTGCACTTCTAAAATATCCTGTGACAGTTTGGATTTCCGACCAACTTCAAAAACTTTTTTTCATTGAGCCACTGACAAGAGTATTTTGACATACTGACTCATCAGAATATACTACACATTGCTAATCCCCCAGAGTCTAATTGGTGAGGTCATGAGCCTAGGTGAGGGGATTTGTCTGGTGTCATAGTGTTGACGCCATATCTCGTAAAAACTATAAAAATGCTGAACTAACATCGTGAATATGTATCTGGTACTTCCTGCATTGAATATGAATATGAGTGTGCCAGTGTCGGTTGTCTGTTTTGACAGATAATTCTAGCCAGACAACTATGGTCAGGATCATTAAGGACCAGCACTCAGCCAAATATTGCCAGTATGCACATGAACCACAGATCAAAGAGTTTCAAATATCCCCAGCAATTTCCGAAATTAAATGTCTCAGCTGTCTAGCACTCACTATCATACTGTTGTAACCTAGGGAAGGTTACTGAATAGAATAATCAAACGAAGGTTGGTAATGAACGATAATACTTAGGACAAGAACAGCACATATAAGATTCGCCAGCAGCACGTAGAAGTAGTCAACTGCTAAAAGTGAGTCAAGTGAATTCCACAATAATTCTCCAACTGTAGACCAACATACAGTATTCACTACTGTATTTATGGGAATGGGGGTGTACTCATTATCGTCTATAGATATGCTACAACAGTTACAAATTCTAGTATTTAGCACATAGCTGAGGGGAGAAGAGTATTTGTGCATACATGAATGTAATGAGCTTGACCGAAATTTGAAGTTGGATCTGAGTTCATTACTTATCACTACATCATACTTAACTTTGGTCATTTTCTACACTAACAACCTAAATATTTTTATGACAAAAAAAAATTGAATAATCTGTAGATTTTACTATGATCAAATTTTTGTAAGCTTTAACACTCAATCTGCAAGTTATGTATTGAATATAAGGATGAAAGGACTTTTCAGTGAATATTCTTTTTTTTTTTAAGCAAATCACCCCAAGCAAAGCCGGGTGTGCCATTAGTACACAAGGGGTTACAGAGATTGAGATTAAGAGTACAGATGAGTGTTTGGGAAAAGGATAACGAGAAGGACAGGAATCAAAGTGAAGGCATCAGAAGATGTTGATTGACATTACATTTGAATATTTGAAGATTATAGCTATCAGGGAAGCAAGTGATAGGAAGGGAGTTCCACTGATAGGAGGTGTGAGATAAGAAGCTGTTGGAGTAGAAAAGATGGCTACATTTAGCTATTTCAATAGTAAAAGACTGGGACCGAGATGCCAACCTAGTAGCACGCTTAAATTCATGCAGTTTGGGAAACAGTGAAAGTAGAAAAGACAGAGGGAAGCCACAGCACATCTATGAGATAGCGACTGCAAATGGGATGCCAGATCAGGACCCCAAAAAATCCCAGGCTAACTAGGATTTTATAAGTCAGCAATAGAAAGCCGTTTATGTCCAGATTTGTTAAATATTTAACTCAAAGAACAGGCGATTAAACATCTCCACACTTTCCTTATACTAGAGAAAGATAAAGTCAAGTGTATAAAAAGTTACAAATTAAAGTTACTTCTGTCTATATTTGAAACAATGTGAATTAAACAAAAAATAAAGTAAAATAAATGAATACAGTCTTCATGGGGACAAAGGCTTTCAGATCACTTCTTAGCTAGAAGAATGACTGATAAAAAAGAACAGTTGACTTTTTAATAAGACTTGAGTAAAATAAAATAGGTGTCAAAACCCTTTATTTAATCTACAGGAGTAGACTGTTCTTGTTCCACTCCTCGTGTCTAGGGATATTATCTAGTTCTTATTTAGTACTGTTCAGTTATTGCTCGCCAATTTCCACTGAATGCGAGTACACAGTACCCAACCTAAGGATTGAACTGACAACCACTATGTCACCAAATTCAGAAACGAATGCATTTATCCACTAGGCCATTGTCCCATAGGCTCAGTATAGAATTCCCTCTAGCTTACCCAGATCAATATACACCTGAGGAAGACAGGAGGGCACAATGGTTGAAACATTTTGATAACAACAACAAAGATGAAGACTATAGTCTGAATATAAATAGTGTAAATAATTCAAATCGTGTTATATTTTATAGACACTGAGTAAGCTTTCTTCATCATCAGAGCTGTTTCAACATGAAGGCACACTGCAAATCAGTATGATTTTTCATCTTTAGCATGGCTGCTTGTCTCATCTCATCAGGTCCATTTGTGTTGCAGTGAGCAAAACAAGATCTAGATTTAAAATTCAAATGCTAAGCACTGACGCATTGATTTTGTTAGAAATTAAAAATACTCGAATTTACAAACTTTGCTTAACACACACGCAAAAGCGAATCTAAAACAAAATTCGTGAAATTTCACACCTTGATGCGAAATGTTTTTCGGCCAATAGAAAACTAGGAAACATTTAAAAACAAAATTCAAATAATCTTCAATTCTCAGAAACAAATTCTTTTACGGACCTTTTCGTGAGCCGACGCGAAGTTTATTCGTCGTCCAATTGAAAGGCCCGAATCATATCCGGAAGTGAATTCGCAAATGACCTTTTCAAGCCCCACAAACAAAATAAAAGACGGGCAAGTTTGCCTGTCACCAGAGAGAAGGAGACGAGCGTATGAACACGTCCCTTGACAAACGTCAAGCGATCGTTATTATTATCTCTACCTTTCTCCCTCACATCTTTTATATTTGATAAACGAACGGAACATTTTAAGACTGAGCGATTACTTCAAAGACATTCCTACCCTTCAATAATGCACATACATACATACATCAACACGTACGATCCTGCCTACGTAAACGTAAACTCATTCTTGCAAGGACTACTACAAACATTTTGACGACCTTGTGTCAACCAAAATATATTAATTTTATTTGTAAAGACCATAATTGATTTATATGTATATAAATTTTTTGTTTCACTTTACAATTTGATTTTCTTGTTTTATACCCCTCTTATGGTGGGCTATCTAACAAACAAGGCCAAATCAAACTAATCTGTTTCAACACACACACTTCACTATAACTGATAACTCACTATAGTGTTTCTTCAACACCCACAGATTCACCCTACAACTATGCTGAGTGGACCTTATTTTTGGTTTGAGTATTTCCCCTATCAGGGCTACATGCAGTTTTAAATTCAATCCTCCTCCTCCTCCTATATTGGCTGTTAACCATGGCTTGAGAGTTCAGTCTGCTCTAATATTTAAACCATATCAGGGAGAGAAGAGATGGGTTCATACTTTTCCCAAAGGTGTTTGTGCAAAAGTGAATATAATGATCTTGGCTCACCAATTTCTTGTTCTGAGCCTCTAACCATTAAACCACCTGCACATCCTGAGTAAGCAGCATAAATAAAAAAAAAAATAATGCCATATTTTCCAAAGAGATTTAAACTTGCATTCTAATATCCTTAGGTACACCTCTGACATGAATATCTCCTCTGATTTGCTCATTAAAACAAAAATATTTAACCTAGTCATATAACAAAATCTTTTCTTGATGTTTTTTCCATGCCTTATTGTTTGTTTACACTTAGTTGTAATAGACATCATGAGCATTATGTTGTGTGAGTTTCTTACATGAAGCAGTTTCATCATTCATTTTTGACAATTGTTTCTTTTATCTTATTGTTGCATTTTATTGTACTGTCCATTACTTGGTAGCAATAATAGCTTGAAAATTAAAAGTATATTAGATACAAACAAGTTATTAGACTAACACTCTATGAAACGAGTACCATTAGTAACACTACTTTAGACACTAAAATGGCCACATGATAAAGACCTCTGACACAATAATAATAATAATAATAATCACTATAAAAACCCATGAGAATTTCACGGTTTTAATTTTCTGATGTATCTTAATTCTTAAGTTAATGTTTGAGTAAGCTCATGGTGAGTTCAATGACAATAAGATATTCATAGAAATTCCCTATAAGATTAATTGTTAAAATATATTTGAGCTTAACAACTTTAACAAAATATTGCAATAATAATCCTAAATATGAATGCTGGTTGTTATTTTGGGAAATAGGTACAAATGAATATATGTTAAATTGATACCTTTATCCATTTCACTGAAACAGATATTAAACATTTCTATCTTCCCTTCTTCCTTTCATTCGTATGTCTTGTTTTTCTACTCAATGAAAACAGAATTGTCTTTTGTTTATGAGGTATTGCCAAGAGAATTTAAACACTTCTTTCTTTCTTTCTTTCTAGATGTCTTATGAACATTTCTCTTAATAATAATTTTAAAATAATGTTATTTTATTTATTGTAACTGAATTTTTGGCGATTTCTTTACTTGGTCTCTATTGTTAAGATGAAAAATGGCACTTTTATCACGGTTGCCCCCATATCTCTGCCTTTTGGTTGAGCTCAAAGTGTAGTATCTGTCTTTGGGTGGATAAACTGCATTTTTTCATTTCTTGCAACTGAAAATAGTATTGAGACGTGCTCAGTCTCAGGAAACAGTTGCCCACAGCAGTACCTCCTTCATTGCATTGAAGAGCGGGGATCAGTAGTAATACCAATGGTTGCGGGGCTGGGCCATTTTGGAACTTGGCCTGGGTGCACACACTCAGTCTCCCCACATGAAACTGACCTTGTGTCACATCCTGCCAGTGTGGAGGCATCAAGCAAATACAATGGCTTCTCCGCCTTTTGACTGAGATCAAAGTGTAGTATTTGTTCTTATCAGCTTAATTTGAGTCTCTCCACTTCTATCTTTCTTTGATTTTTCTCACTGAAACCAAGTAGTGTCTTTTCCCCTCTTTTCACATGATCAAAATGGAACAGTTCATCATTTATGAGGTATTGGCAGGGAGTAACGGTCGTGCAAACTAACTAATTATTCATGACAAAGTATTGGCAGGAGACTTTAAGCACTACTATCTTTCCTTCTTTCTTTTTATCCAAATCCGTGTCTTATGAATATTTCTCTTAATAATAATTTTAAAATAATTCAGCAGACGATGTTATTTTATTTGTGGTAACTGATTTTTTGGCTTAGTTTCCATCATTCAATATTGTGCATCTGAAAAATTGTGGTTGCCATCACTTCTCAGCCTTTTGCCTGAGATCTGTTCTTATCAGCTAAATCTGATTCTCTCCCCACTTCTATCTTCTGTTCAATCTTTTATCTCTCTCTTTTTTGTCTATTTTTATTATCTAAATGAGTCAAAATATCATTATTATAGTTCTAGTATGTAATTAAAGTGATAATTAAAGTCATTGCTTGGATCAAAACCCGACTGAATTGGCATCAGTCAGAGATTCTACTCCTGAGGCGTTGGCATACAGCAGGGATGAAGATGAATTTAAGAGGATTTATTTTTAGATAAACACACAGTGACTAAGAGAACTCGATTTGCTTTACCAAAGAGTCTTGTACTATTAGCAATAATAGTCAATGTTTACAAACTCACCCTTCATCCCCAGAGAGCTCAACCAAAATAAATAAATATATATAAACATATATACGATCTCCTCCAAGATGAAGAAGTGACTTGAAGCAACAGAAATGGTATTCTAAAAAAGAATGTGGAGGATACCATGGGCCAAACATGTGAGCAACAACAAAGTTTTGGAGAGAAAAAGCAATATGTGTTGGGGGTGGGGGAGAAAAAATGCTTAGATGGTAATTAGTTGGAGACCCAGAATGAAATCCTTCTGTTTACACAGAGAGGGCTTCAAAGATTCCCCACCCAATACATATTGTCCATCTCTTTTTAGTGATATTCTATTATAATTTATTAACCTCGATTTAGCTCTGTTGAGTGAGGTTTGATACTGATTAGCTAGCCCATTTTTCAGTTTTACTTTTTATCTATTATCACCATGAGTGATAATGATATATATATATATATATATATATATATATATATATATATATATATATAAATAAATAAAGTGAAACGAACATAAAAGGAAACATACTTAAAATCAGGAAGAGGCAATTGAGATTTCTGGAGCATGTAATGAAGAAGGAGGGCTTGGAAAATCTGATACTCACAGGGCTTATAGAGGGGAAAAAAGGACAGAGAAAAGCATGACATATTTGATGGGCTTGAGCAAATGGATGGGAGAACATGGTTTAAGAGAAATAACAAAAAGACAAAACTTATTAAGGGCAACACAGGCCAGGAAGATGAGGAGGGCCATGAACGTTTACGTCATAAAGGGGCACATAAAAGAAGAAAGAACAAGTGCTGGCAAATGCTAACAAAAATGACTTTATGTGATTCAAATGTTGCTGGATTTAATGAAACTCAGGGAAAATATTAGTAATCATAGAGGTTGGTTGGTTTTATGACTAAGTGGGTAACTTAATGTTGAAATTAGTCTTTTTTTATTCTATTTGAGCTGATAAGCATCTACTTGGTTCAGGAGTAATCAAATACCGATTGTTTATAATTGAGATTATAAGGGTTTTCTTGATTTGGAGATAGGTAAATATTGATAATTTATATCTGAGGGGAAAAAAGGACAGAGAAAAGCATGACATATTTGATGGGCTTGAGCAAATGGATGGGAGAACATGGTTTAAGAGAAATAACAAAAAGACAAAACTTATTAAGGGCAACACAGGCCAGGAAGATGAGGAGGGCCATGAACGTTTACGTCATAAAGGGGCACATAAAAGAAGAAAGAACAAGTGCTGGCAAATGCTAACAAAAATGACTTTATGTGATTCAAATGTTGCTGGATTTAATGAAACTCAGGGAAAATATTAGTAATCATAGAGGTTGGTTGGTTTTATGACTAAGTGGGTAACTTAATGTTGAAATTAGTCTTTTTTTATTCTATTTGAGCTGATAAGCATCTACTTGGTTCAGGAGTAATCAAATACCGATTGTTTATAATTGAGATTATAAGGGTTTTCTTGATTTGGAGATAGGTAAATATTGATAATTTATATCTGAGTCTTTAAACATTTATTTTGGGGGAGTCTCACCCCCCTCTACAAGGGATGCAATCAGCAGATTTCTACATTCCACTGACAGGTCCTCAGTCAAAATGTTATGTTAAAAACAACAAAAAAGAAAATTCAAATAATTAATGAAAACTTTAAACTTTAGAAACTTTCAAAACTTTAGATATTTAGTGTGTGTGTGTGTGTGTGTGTGTGTGTGTACGAAGGGAGATTAATAACTTGGAAGTCTGATACACAGTTGAATTTTGATCTGAAATTTTCACTATATAATGTTTGATGGGATTAATTAAGTGCATTAACAAAGAAAGAGATCAATTTTAAAAATGGATATTTGTTATGCAAAATTAATTCTTTTTTTCTCATTAAGCTCAGAATTTGTTGATGTACATAAATAGATAGATAGATAGATAGATAGATAGATAGATAGATAGGTAGGTAGGGTACCTCTTAAACAGATTGATCCACTCATAAAAAATAGGGAAAAGTTAGGGGGAAAAATAATTTTTCTGCATCAGCACTCTTTTGACTTTCTGATACACTTGTCAGAATTGAAAAATATTGATTTTTTTAAATCATTTTAGAAAGGAAATACTATTAATAATAATATCAGTATAGTGTAAAATAGATCCCTGACTTTTACAGAGTTATTGAACTGTTATTTACAAATGTCAAATTTGAAAATATGATAATATCATGGATATCCGCATATATTTTTAATTTTCTGAATTTTATAATCATTTTTTTTTTTAACTTTAAAAATGTTTTTAGAAATTTTTTTCTTTGTGTGATTTTTTCAGAAACGCAGTTGAGCTTAATAATTATTTATTTTAAATGAAGAATAAATGGATACATACTTTTATTAATTCATAGAAATTTTTGTTCTGTTCTTTGATTAAAGCTGTATATATATCTGTTTGTTCTTTATTTAAAAGAAATCTTTTTGTTACCCCCACCCCCAAAAGTGTTTTCTTTACACAAAACATCTAAAGTCTAATAACTATAAAAGTCAGGGATCGATTTAACACCCCCCCCCCCCCAGGCCTAAATCAGTTTTAAAAAATCAATAATTTTTAAATTCTGACAAGTGCAATGACCTAAAAAAGGTCAAAAGAATGCAAAAGTTATTTAACAAAAAAATTTTCCTCTAAGTTTTATAAGGGAACCGGTCTATTTAAGTTGAGCAGATAGATAGATAGATAGATAGATAGATAGATAGATATGTGTCTTCAAGTCAAGCAAATTTGGTTGTCTACTTTAACAGACTCTTATATAAACATTGTATAAAATGACAAGACCAGGCATGCAAACTAAATCGGTTACAGCTTTAAACTTCCCATCACAAGAGAAATTTGTTTTAGCATAAAAATTATTACTAATTTTACTAATTTCTTTGCTTCAGTTAAAAAAACAACACCATAGAAAATCGTTTCATGTTATTTTGTTGGAAAGTTATTATTATTTAAGAAAAGTTTCTTACATGATTTGGTGTAGTAATTCTATAAGTGTCATTTCTCTCTGGTATATACAAGTTGGAAATAAACTTAGCAGCTTGAATTTCATTAAAAAAAAAAAAGAAACATTCCATACAGACATATTTTAGACAAAGCAGGAAAAGAAAACAAAATAATTATCATGGTATTTTTTCCGTGCAACCAATCATAAAAACTACAAATATCTTCAACATTTTTCTCTTTGTGGTTATCATAAATAAATTTAAAACTTAACAAAGTAACCATTTTTCTAAAATATTTATCAATCTGGACAACCAACTATTTAAACCCTTCATTTAAACTTTTAAACTTTTCTATAGATAAATTGAAAAATTAAAAGTACTTACTTTCCCCGTTTGTTGTATGTGTATAAGTTTGGGTCAAAATTTTTATATCCGTGTTACTGTTACTGTTATCATATGACTACTCACTCAACATCTATAATTCCTTCTTGAGTATCCACTTTGATAAGAGAAAATTCTGAGTTAGAAACAAAAGTTAAAATTATTAAATTTACTGAATGTGTTGTTAATCTATACAGCCTATTGTCAAGCTAACAATTTGTTCAAAACAATAAAACATTTGTTTATCTTTAGTATAGTGAAATCAAGAGTAGACGCACCCACCATAATGCCAAATGTTGAATAGCCTCCTCTTTCAGTACTCCTCCCTGATTTTCATATCCTATGAACCAGGAACTTCCAGCCAAGTCAACATATTAACAACAATAACAAATATCACTAAATAAAAGAGATACAATGAAATTTCTGGAATGAACTTAAAACAAAAAAATAGTAATTGCAAATTATTGGTTATGATAGATGTACAATATTATTTCTATTTTTGTATCCATATATTCAATGGTTATAAAAAACAAGAATAGCAATGAAAAAGCAAAATAAGACAATTTTGTTAATGACAACATCAAGACTTGTCTATCTGTCCACCTATCATTAAAATTAAAAACTATATGCTACTTCTTAACACATTGTTAAATATAACATATTATCTCTAATTATATATATATATATATATATATATATATATATATATATATTATAATTATTTTTTAAAAGTATGATTCCTTCGCTACATAAGAGTTCTCAGGTTTCAACTCTTATGAAGCGAAGGAATCATATTTTTTAAAAATAATTATAATTTAGGCTCTACTTTTGTATTGAGCACTGTTTTTTTAAAATCAAAACAAAAATACTAAAGAACTTTGGATTATTTACCTAACGTGTTCTTTCCTATTTTTCTATATATTTGCATACACACACACACACACACACACACACACACACACACATATATATATATATATATATATATATATATATATAATTGTGTATATGGGGAGCTAACCTGCTTTTATACAAGTTTTGTTAAAGATGACTAACAAGGTACTGCAATTAAGCTTTCTATTTAATCTTTTTGTGTTCGTACAAGTGTTTTCTTTTCTGGATACAAAATGTGTAAAAACTGTCCAAAGGTTCTGCATATCCGAGCACTTTGTGTCCAAAAAAGAAAACACTTGTATGAACACAAGCAAAATTAAATAAAAAGCTTAATTGCAGTACCTTGTCAGTTGTCATTAACAAAACTTGTGCATATATATATATATATATATATATATATATATATATATATATATATATATTTAATTAAATAATATAGACATATTTTAGTTTATAGGAAAAAACTACAGTGCCTTCCTTGATGAATTTCATCTTAACAACAAGAAACTGATTAAAGTACTGGATAAAATCACATAAAAATAAATAGGCATATGTCTAAATTATTCAATGAAAAATGTTTGAATGAAGATATGCTGCCTAAATATATATATATATATATATATATATATATATATATATATATATATATATATATGTGAGATAATGATATATATTTTTATATATCAAGAACAGTATGATAAAGTGGAAAAAGTTTACTTGTGATGCGTTTCATCCTTCAGGACTTCATTGGACAAAATTTGTTAAAAGTGGACATTGAAGTCAACCCCCAGAGGCAATATTCTGTTTCATGCTAAACACAATCATCAGGCTATGTGTATTGTATTTTTGCTAGACTTTTTACATATACAGGTCAGTGATGCATTGTGGGTAGTCTATTGTATTATTCTAATGGTTATTTTGGTGGGAATGGTTTGTTAACTTGCTTATTATTTAGGTAATTTATTTACTTATTTGTTTGGATTAATTTATTTTAGTTGATTTTTTTTTGTTTTTATTTATTATTTTTATTTATTCTTGTTCAATTTCAATTTTTGATTTTTACTAATGTAGTAAAATTTTGTTTTTGTGTCCGCATTTTGAGATGAGTTCCGATTGTCTATTTAGTAGTTTGTTTTGATCTGGGAAGGTGATTATAGCTTTTTTTTTCTCCATATTTCATATTTGTTTTTAATCTCCCAGATATGTTTAGAAAGCATTGTACTGTTTGCACATTTACTATTTGTAAAGTATGTTTTGTGTGCATAGTTATTTTATTTCCAGGGTGCTTCAGTTACTCCTATGTATATTTTTTCTTTGTTATCTGCTGATTTTACAGTGGCTTGGTATATTTCATTGTTCTGCAAGCAATTGCCATTTAAGGGGCATTCATTCTTTATACTACAGTTACACATGGGTTTAATTTTTTCATATTATTTGTGTTATGTTCTTGTTGCAACTGTAGCTGATTTTTACTGTGTTGTGTTGAATATCTTGTGGGGAGTGCTTGATGAAGTATTTTGTGTATGAGTTTAATGAATACCTTTTTTTTGTTTTTACATTTTTATTGTATGGTGGATTGAACCATATGATGTTTCTCTTTCTGTTGGCTTTTTTTGTGTTGTGCAGTGTGTATGTGAGTGTTGCCAGGATTCCACTATCCTTTAGGGCTGTTTCATATTATTTGTTACCTTCATTGAATATGATTTCATTGGAATAATTGTCACAAAGCTTGTCGTTAATTGATTGTGGTATCTGCTTGGTTTTGGATGGTGGTTGGTTGGAAGATGTGTGTATATACAGTGGTTTATCATTGGGTTTTCTGTATGGTATATATGTACCTTTTCTTAGGTTGAAGGTGACATCTATAAAATCTACTTCATTTAGATTAGTTTTTTATGTTTATGTCAAATCTCATATGTTTTAAAATCTTTATGATTGTTTTTCTAGTTTTGTCTGTGTTTTGTTTGTTATAGTTTCTTAAGATTATGAGACCATCATCCCTGTAGACAGAAATGATATAGGACTCTGCTAATTAACCCATAGCTCAGGGGAGAAGAGGTGGATTCATACATTTTCCAAGACTATTTACACGTAAGTGAATATAAAGAACCCAATGGTAATTAGAACTCAGCTTTCCAATTTAGAATTCTGAGCCATTTCCTTTACACCACCTGTACATCCAAAGTTAAAGCACCTGATATTCCCAAGCAGTCACCCATCTAGGTACTGACTAGGCTTGAGATTGCTTAACATCAGTGATCATACAATGACAGATGTTTCAACATGATATGGCCATAAGCTTACGCACGCACACGCACACACACACACACACACACACACACACACACACATACATACATATATATAGAAATATATATATATATATATATATATATATATATATATATATATATATATTAATTAAAGAATATCAAACACTTAAAATCCTATAGGTAATAATTTTTATTTCATTAGAGCTCTCATGAAATAAAAATTATTACCTATGAGATTTTAAGTGTTTGATATTCTCTAATTAATAATAATTTTGCTCTGTCTTTTGACATAGAGCTCTCCCTGGATCTATATCCTCCTGGAATTTCCATACAGATTACCATATTGTATAATTACTATATATATATATATATATATATATATATATATATATATATATATATATGTAAACAAATGAAAAAACAAATAAGTTAACAAGTAAATAAATAAACAAATTAACAAGCTACCAATGCTCGTATATACACAAGTAAATTTAACAATAATAATCAACTGCATATAATTAACGAATAAATACAAAATACACTAAGTAATTAATAATAAATAATGATTTAAATTTACAAATAACATTATAATAACTAAAAATAACTGCATTCAAAACCACAATTATTTCTACTTGATATCCTTTAGAATAATTTGAAATATAACTGTTGCCGTCTATGCAGTAACTGTTAGGATAATACCATAAACCTGAAATACCTGACCTTGCTACCCAGAATGCCTATTGACCAGCATTAGGTATGGAAATGATTTCAATAAGTCCAATGTTTCATCTGTAGAAAACATGATATGAAAGCTCCACTTAAATGCTGGCAATTATATGAAATTTACAATAGTTTAAAGTAGCTGAAAAATGTTCCATAATACTATGTCTGTGTGTGTGTATGCATGTGTATGGGTAAACAGTTTGCATCAGATATTTGAGAGCACATCCTTAGCAAACCATAAATGGGAGAAAAACTAATGTAATTGTAATGTTAAGTGGAATGCGATGTGCCAGATGTTAACATTCCCATATTTCTGTCAGACATATGAAGAGCATTTACACAATAACTCCTAATCTGAATCAGGAAATGAAAAGTCGTACTATGCCCATGACACTAACTGCTGACCACTGCAATTCAGAGATAACTAACTTCTTGAACATTGCCTAGTGAACAGGAAGACTGTTTATTGGCTCTGTGTGAATCCCACAGATCTATCCCTGGTGATGCACATCAATTTCATGTTTTATGTAAAACAAACTGGGTCTCATGAACAATGAAGACTATATCAAATCATCTCACCTTTTTTCATACAATCTCAGAATCTATGCCATTTTCTACACTGAATTGTTAGATATAGTTGTGAGTCCTGGATGAAGAAGGTGGCCATATGTGTTCCAGTAGGAATCTGTTCCCTCTTACAAAGCCAACATGGCCCACATAATCTGGGTGTGACTGGTCAAGAATCTTCATGATTATGTCACTCTAAACATATGATCACCTGGGTCTCCTTATTTAATTTCTTTGGCCACTACATTTGGCTCATGATTAAGTGGGATAACAAGCAACAGCTGAAAAATGCCAAAAACTTGCTGAATGGTGGTTTCATAGACATGATAGCCAACATGAATGAGAACCACTTGATCTGGGCATCCATTTGTTTCCAATGTCACATGATGGCCATCTTCAAGGATTAGCATAGTTTTGCAAAATAAACTTTTTCTTTTTTTCTAATATGAACATGTATACCACATTTTTTAATATAATGTTTTCTATTGAATATCCTTGTTTTTCTTTATAATTTTTTCTTAATTACCTGATGTACTCTGTAGAGAATATATATATATATATATATATATATATATATATATATATATATATATATATATATATACTAGTTTATATTAACAAAATAGAGTAATTTTTCTATTGAATATCTTTGTTTTACTTAATATTATAATTTGTCTAAAATTACCTGACACATTGAATGAGAATTCAGCAGAATAATAAATATATAAGACTGTTTGGAAAATTTTATATATTTTAGAATAATTTGAAATATAACTATTGTTGTCTACCCAATAACTGTTAGGATAATACCTTAAACCTGAAATATCTGACCTTGCTACCCAGAATGCCACACTGACCTGCATATATAAATAATCAAACCAACACACAACACACATGGCCTGACATGTTTCTCCAATGAAATGATGTCATCAGAAGGAAAAAAATTATTACTTAGAAAAAAGCCTACATTTGTAAAACAAAATGAAATTCATGTTAGATGGTTGAATACTTGCTTTTTACTTTAACGATATCGTTATAGAAATTGGATTTTAACTAATTTCAACTCGGTTTTTATCTTTATTTATTTTCTTACAGTATATGTATCCAACATTGATTCAGTAAGAATTGAGTAAGAATAGAGTATAAACTGCTATAGCCCTATTGTATATTAATTATAAGGGACTCGTACGTCATGTCACTTTAACCATATCTTTGTCTGAGCAAATTCATTTATTTTATGAAAACTGCATCTTTTAGATCTGACTTGTGATCCTGAAGGTTGCAGTGGGATACAAATTCATTCAGTGTGTTATTAAATTGTAAGTGTTCTTTTTATGTTCATATATTTTTTCTTTTTATTTTGGATGATTTACCAGTGTATTTTGCAGGAGCATCATTTATATTCTCTTCTTAACTGTTTTTGAAATGTTTATGATAATTTTGTTATTTTTCTGTCAAAGTAGGTATTTTCCAAGTTCTTTTATAAGGTTAAGGAGTGGAGTGAGTGCAAAGTGAAAAAAAAACTGTCAATGACGACAAATTATCATGACATTCTACACGTATGCACATATACACTCTGAAAAAAAAAACTTGCCCCAATGAAAAGTGCATATAAAAAGGAAAAATTGAGTAGTATAAGCAGTCAATAGCTGCTAACCCCTGACGAGTGGATGGAGTGATTCCCAGAGGGTCCATTTACGAAACTCTGGAATTATGATGCTGAAGGTAACATCAATCAGCTAAGTACCTTTTACTTGTACTAATTCTCTCTCTCTCTCTCCCTATATATGTGAACATTGAAGTCAACATTCAGAAGCGACAGACTGTTTCATGCTAGACACTATCATCAGGCCACATGCGTTGGTTTTTTCTCAACTATTTATAGATATGCAAAACCCAACACATATGGCCTGATGATTGCGTCTAGCATGAAACAGTCTGTCACCTCTGAGTGTTGACTTCAATGTTCACTTTTATATTCACATACGCTCTATTCCTGATGTTGAGCACTTTATTCCATAAATATAACACACCTTAAAACTATATTTCTTTATATATATATATATATATATATATATATATAATTATTTATTTGAATATTACAACATAAATATGTTATAAAATCACGACAAAAGTAGCCATTTTGTTTCAACACTTCTAGTGTCTTATCAAGTTTGATAAGACACTAGAAGTGTTGAAACAAAATGGCTACTTTTGTCGTGATTTTAAAACATATTTATGTTGTGATATTCAAATAAATAATTATATCTGCTCTACTCTGTATTGAGCACTCTTTAAAGAATATTAATTGTTGGTTATTGGATCTCACTCCGTATATACCAATCCTAAACTTGGGTATATATATATATATATATATATAAGCAAACATTGAACATATACATATGAGCATGATCTTTAAAAGATTTACAAAGCCTCTCAGTGTTAACCATAAATACTGGGAAATAGCTTTTCAGTTTTTTGCGGAGAAGAGGACTTTCTCTGCACTATACACATTCCTAATACAAAACTTACTTTCTCCTTTTGTTTTAAATAGTATTTATTATCATTTGTATTATCTGCAAATGTGATGATTACTACTATTAATTCATCATTCCGACTCAGATATATTTTTGACCAGATAATATTGAATGTTTATATGTACAAAGAGAGAGAGAGAGAGAGAGAGAGAAAGAGCAGATGCAGATCAAGGAATGAGTCAAGGAATGCCATCCCTTCTGTAGCCGGGAGGATTAATGCCACCAACAAGCTGGGTAAACCAATCTGTAAAGGGTTGATGGAAATTTGATTAACCCTCTACTTTTCTCAATTTCCCATATGTAACAAAAAGCAAGCAAACAAGAGAAATAATGATATGAAACAATACTTTGGTTCAACAATAAATATTTTTATATATAACCAATAGAAGGTACAAAATAGTATGTTGAGAGTTGTTTAAATTGCTTCAAAGTTTTTTTTGTGTGAATTGAAGATTTTATGAAGATATTATATGAAAGATTAAGAGTTCAGAAATTGTGTGTATGAAAATGGGTAAGTTTGATAAGGCATTTCTGTGTTTGTACAAAAATTAAACAGTTTGTTTTTGGTGTTGAATTTTGTAATATTGTACTTGACTTACTGTTCTGTGTATGAAGTTGTCTCCCTTTGATTGAATGTGTCACTTGATGTTTTCTGTTGAGTTTATGTAGTTGAGTGAGTGTACTTCACAAACTGTGAAAATGTTAAGTAAATTTAACTTTAAGCCTGGTAAGATATGTGACAAGGATTCGTGTGTCAAGCTGAGAAAATTCATAAGACTCACTGTCGAAGTCGAATGATGTTTCGTATTTTATTGATGTTTCAAGTCATGTGGGAGGCTCCAAGAAATTTGACACAAAATTGTATCTGCTTAGGATACACACTAAACCAATATGATACGTATATAGTTGAGAACGTATGAAATTATGATTTTCTTTGTTTATTAGCCAATCAGAAAGTGTTTTTAGTTACTTCTCATCTGGAGCCAATTTTAATGGGTTGTTGGGCTACTTGGATTGATTTGAGTTAAGTTGCGCTCTGAGCCATTTTTAATGGGTTTTTAAACAAATGTAGAAGTCTGATTCTACAGTTCTCAAGCAAAACACAATCTCAAAAATTTCTAAATATCTAGAAAAGAATTTCTTTAAGTAAAAAAAAAACAAATAATCCTAAATAATCACAAATTAAATTAAAATTAAAAATTCCTTTCAAGATATTAATCACGAAGTATGTCCTCTATAAATAAATGTTTCCATCTGAACACACCCTGCTCAAAGTCCTGGATACTCTCTCTCTCTCTCTCTCTCTCTCTCTCTCTCTCTCTCTCTCTCTCTCTCTCTCTCTCTCTCTCTCTATCTCTCTCTATCTCTCTCTCTCTATCCCCATATATATATATATATATATATAAAAGTGAACATAGAGGTCAACACTTAGAGGTGACAGTCTGTTTTATGCTAGATGCAATCGTCAGGCCATCCTCAGCATGAAACAGACTGTCGCCTCTAAGTGTTGACTTCTATGTTCACTTTTATATTTACACACACTCTATCTCTGATATTGAGCACTTTATCCCATAAATATAGCACATCTTGAGACTATATTTCTTTATATATATGTATGTGTATATATATATATATATATATATATATAGGGTGCGTGAATACACATATGTACTTAAGAACAAATTACCATAAATTATTTTGATAGGTTGAGTAAAAAGTGCATGATGTTATATTTGACTATCCTTCATATTACTAAATGCCACCATTTTATAATAATTACTATTTTGTTCTTTTTTAGCAATTAGTCATGGCATTTCTACTAAACAAGGATTTAAGCCAATAATTCATGACATGGTTTCATTGTTCACCAGCAATTGAATAAAATTAATTATTTGCTCTTTGCACATTGGCATATATAAATAAAGAATATTTTTTTAAAAATGGCTTAAATAAGACAATTATATGAATTTATATGAGTGGGTGCTGAAAAGTTCTCGGTTCAAACAAAAAAAGATTGTTTAAAAAAATGTTCTAATGTTTGGGTATTTGGTCAGATTTTGGGAAGTGGGTCATTCTGAGCAACGGGGTAGTAAGGTGATAGCAGTTGGTGGTGGGGCGATGCATTGCCTCCATCCCAGGTACAAATATGAATGGGCATACATAGAATAGTTCATCTATAGTTTTATAAAACAGTTCTTTTTTTTAAATATAAACCTAAATAAATCTACAAGATCTTGGATTTTTTTCTGTCTGTTTTATAAAACCTCGGACCCTACTACTAATGAATAGCTTTCTATGGGATTTCCAGAACTAGAGATATAATATTGTAATATGTTATTATTAAAAGGTGGACCCTAAAATAAAGATGTTGCCCCTTACCTATGTACCCACAATTCCTTTTCAATCACTGTACCCCATCCAGTGCCAAATTTACCTATAGGCTTAAAGCCTAGGGCCTCAAAATTTAGGGGGCCTCCAGCCAAGGTGTATAATATTCTTGACACTGTAATAGGCCTTTCTTACACATCCCATCATAATGCATTGTATATTCTAAACAAGCCTTCAGTAATTTCCCTTAAATTCCATTTCAGAATAATTCTGTCTTAAGCCAATAACTCACTGATTTCTTTATAGATTTTGTTTTCATTTTAGCATTCATGCATTTTTTTAATCACATACTGCATTTAGTAATAACATGTCCTTTAGAGGAGAAATTATCAACTGTGGAATTTTAAACACCCATCATCATCCTCGACTTTACTCAAATTGTTTAATTTAACACTCTTCCAATTTCCTCTACTTGTGAGAATGAGGGATTTGGAGGAGCCTAATATGTGAAATAGTGTAGGGCCTCTCTTCATCTAAATCCAGCCCTGACCCCATTTTATAAATAAATCCTTTCTATTTTACCTAAAGTCTATGTTTAACTTCAGTCTATTGTAAACATTTATTTATTCTCACTGTTACATTGAAAAAAAACATCACTGAATGACATGAATTTCATAAATTCTGTAAATTTACCTACTATATAGGTCTAATTCAGTTAATTCCAATTTTACCAATATATTATGGGGACTTTATTTTTGTCCTGGCTAATTGATGTCTTTTGTTAATTGATTTTTTGTTATAGTCATTCAGAAGGTAATAAGTCATGAAATATATAATAAAAGATTTTAGGTAACTCTGATGGGGAGTAGACCAAAATGTATATGCTACTGGGTGCTGAGAATCCTTGCTATACCACTGTGTGTTCATATACAAGTAAGTGCTGAAAAGTTTTCAGTCTCACCAAGAAGAAATTGTTTTAAGGTTTCTGATTATGGGTTAGTCAGTTGGTGATTTTGTGAAGTGGACAAAGCCAAAAACTTTCCAACACCCCTTCATATAAAAGTAATCAGCAAGAATAAAAATGTTAAACTTCAGTGTAAATGTCAGAACGCTAAATCAGCGTAACCATTTAGAAATTATAAAGCAGAAAATGAACAGGTTATATATTTATAATTTATGAAAACAATTGAAATTTTGTCAGTGACAAACACAGGATCATATCTTAGGTGGAGAAAAAAATGAGAGAGGAGTAGAACTGATATTAGATAAAGACATGAAGAAAAGTGTTCTGAGATACTACCAACTATCAGAAAGAATTCTTGTAGTTAAACTGAAAGGGAAATCTTTTAACATTTCCATCATAGTTGTTTATACACCAACAGCATAAAGTACAGAAGAGGAAATTGAAAAGTTTTACTGAATGCTAGACAATTCCAAAGCTCAATGCAAATTGCAAGATATTACAATCATCATGGGAGACCTGAATGCCAAAGTCAGTAAGACGAGAGATACTGAAATAGTTGGCAAATTTGAACTAAGAACTCATAATGAACACAGAGAAAAATGGGTTCAGTGGTTCATGGAGAATGATCAGGTAATGGGACAAGACCTGGTTTCAAGAATGCCCAAGACGTCTATGGACATGAAGAAGCCCAAGAGGAGAAACAGAAAACCAAATCTATTATATAACTTTCAGTAAGTGATTCAGGAATGCAATTTTATACTGCAAAACATAGTCAAGTGACCACCTTCCATTGATATGTAGAATGAAACTACAGAAATTGAAGAGGGCCAAGGCAGCCCCCAAACTGCAATACGACAGACTCATTAAGGAGAAATATATGGACAGTGTTAAAAGCAGATATAATGAACAAATTGAGAATGGAATCCACCAATAACTTTGCCTATCTTAATGTAAGCCATTGTTAATTTTGAAATTATTACTGATTTTCTTTTTGCCTCAAGCCATGTCTTCTGCAGCAAATTTTACCCATTTTTCTTTGTTTTTTTTCCCATTAATTTTTTACTTTTATTCCATGCTTCAACATGTGTATCTCTCTGTCTGTCCGTCTGTGTGTGTGTCTCTCTCTATATATATATACACACACACACACACACGCGCACACACACACGCACGTACACACACACACACACATACATACATATATAAATATATCTCTGGTTTGAGGTGTGAATTTGTAAACAGTGACTATTTAAGCTGATACTGCACGACTCTTCGACAGAATTGAGTCACTCTCAGTCACTGCGTGTTTATCCGAATCTAAAAAAATAAACACGCTAAAATTCATCTTCATCCCGTACCGTACGCTGACGGCTTAGTGGGAGAAGTTCGGACTGACAAAAATTCAGTCGGGTTTCGATCCTAGCTAGAGGCAACCGGACGTCTAGCCACACTGATGAGCTGTGAAACAGTGAAACAGTCTGTCTGTGGATGAAAAAAAAAAATATATATATATATATATATATATATATATGTATGATAAAATATAGTTTTAAGTTATGCTATATTTATGGATTAAATTACGCAATATCAGAGATAGAGCATATATAAATATAAAAGTGGACAGTGAAGTCAACACCCAGAGGCCACAGTCTATTTCATGCTAAACATTTATTATATATATATATATATATATATATATATATATATATATATATATATATATATATATATATATATATGTATATATATATATTCTGTTTATGTGCTATTTTATAGATACAAATATTTAAGTAAATGCTCTGTTTATAATAAACTGTTTTAACAACATTTGCCAGCCTGAATGTCCAAGAAATTTCATAGAATATATGTGTTCTTCAACAAGAATCAAACATGTATCCTACATAGCCTGATGTGCTCTACCACTTAGAGAGGAAGTGTCTGGTTAGCAATGTTAAATTACTGTTTTTAAACTACAAATTTCCCATGATTTCTCTCGAATGCTCATATCTGCTCAAAGCCTATCTTAACATAAACAAATGACATCATATCTTATGAAATGGACTAAGTCTGACAATTATTTTAATATATTTTCTGTTTATACATTATTTTCATAATAATATAATTTTACCTTGCTAACCAGATGCTTCCTTCATAGCTAAATGGTATAGCATGTAAGGCCATATGACAGTTCCATTTAGGGTACAGTTTCAATTCCTGTCAATATTTCCTGTATATATTGTGTATTTAGGCAGCAATTCCTCTTTTATATCTGTTTTGTTAAAGATGACTGACAAATACTGCAATTAAACATTTTATTTAATTTTCTTGTGTTATTTTCTACACAACCTGGCAGCCAACAAGGAAAATAACACAATAACATTCAGAAAAAAACTTATCTTAACACAAGAAAAATTAAATAAAAACTTAATTGCAGTACCTTATTAGTCATCTTTAATGAACAATTAATTTAATTAGAAAACAGACAACCTTAAGGGTCCATTGATTATATTTTATTTCACTAGGAAGGTGTTTTTTCTTGGTTCCTCAGATCACATTTCCAAGCATAAAAAATGGTTTTAAATTTACATATTATTTTTAAACACTTTTGAGTGGTAATTTTAAGTGGATGTAAGGTGATAGAGAGAGGAGGAGGACGACGACGACAGATATGGTCGAAATTAAATTTCTAATTAAATTAATATTTGCTCAGGTTTGACATTGAGCTCTCTAGATTACATCCTCCTTGGGATTATCCATACAGATTACAAAACTTTTCATTACTTACACACACACACACACATATATATATACTGATGTCTGCATTATTTGGCCACCATGATGTTTCTAACCCAAATGTTGCACTGCCTCCCCCTGTTTGGTATTTATTTGACCTGACCTGAGAAATTTAAATCTCGTAAGCGTCAAGCTAAATAGTCTTAACATCCTCCAAACTTTTCATCAAGGACTAACTTTGCATGTCTAAATTTAATTCTTACTGGATTACATTGAATTAATTTCCTGCATGATATTTATTCTTAATTAGAAGGAGATATCAGAACTTAGTATAAGTTAAAACTTAATATATTCGGTTTTCTCATAGTTTAGTCAAATCATAATTCCTTCCCTTAAAATTTTTTCCTGATATACTCTCGATTCCCCTAGAATGATTTAATCATTTAGTGATCCACCTTGGCTTGGTTGGGATCTACAGCTTTATTTGGCAACCTTTTTAGAGATGGCAGCTCAATAAAATCACCCAACCTCCCGTGCTACAATCATCTATTGAGCAGGGTTAAAGGATCATACCTTGTTCCCTGTTAAGGATATGGTTGACCGGTTCTTTCTTCCTCTTCTTTCATGGCCTTAATGATTTAACTGTCTTAACTTTCTGGTGATTGAACTAGTCGGTGGCTGCGACTTTCCATTATGAGTGTGTCGCAGTTATCTCCTCCTCATTTCCTTAATCCTGCAACAGGGGTCTCTCTCTCCCACGAGTATAAATACTGGCTGACCTTTCGCCTCTTCCTTTTTTTACGGCTTACGCACACGTGCAGCCAGCTGTCTTGACTCAGGCCACGGGCCGCAACCTCGCGCATGAGGCGAGGTAAAAAAAAAAAAACTTTCTCTTTTTTACTTATTCCAATATGTGACCTCTCACACAAACAGCGTTTCCCATATTCTGGGAACACGCTAAAAACAATATAGCCGTTCGTACGGACACTCAACACACTCACCATAACTTCTCCATACAACACTCTGTAACCCTTCATGTCATTGTAATTTGTTATTAATATATATTTGTTTACATACATGTATATCGGTCTTGTTTGTTTCTTTATCTCCTTTGGACTCCATTATAGTCCAACATTCTTATGTAGCTGGACTGGCCAGCGGGAAATCTTAACCCAGAGATATCTTCTTATCTCTCACACATCTTCACACATTCACACCCTGGTCCTCTACAAGTGTACCAGGTTAGCAGTTGGCTGCAGCTGGCTACTGTTACTGACTGGTTGTTAGGAGCCTGAACTTTTTGGTAGTGCTTAGAGAGACTAATCTGATCAACAGTTGCATAATATCAGAGTATTTGTAGTACCATGTCATGCATGGGTAAGTGTCCTTGCATGTATTTCCAGTGGGCAACTCTGTGTATGCTCTGTTCTCAGCCAGCTTCATATTGCCATTGATGACAGTGTTAAATATTTTGGCCTTTTCCTTTTCTCCCCAACACAAATCTTCTCATGACCAACACAACAAAACAAAATATGAGAAAATCACTAAACAAAAAACCACCTACTGGCCTCAACCATTTTTTCTCCAAAGTTTGTGATATCTGGTCCAACTTCAGTAGCATAGAATCTTTTCTCATGGAACTGTCGCTGGATATCCTTACACTTTGTAAAACAAAGTTAAATTCTGTCATTGCTACCAATGAATTCTTTGTTTCAGGATATCTCCTTTTTTACTGAAAAGGTTCCAGTATTCATATGCATAACCTTGATGTTTGTATCCAGGATAATCTTCTGATGACAAGGAATTGTCTCTCGAGTCCCCAGACAATTCCTACATGTGCTTTCATCTTCCATTATTACACACTGTTAGCTATCTCTTTTTCCTTTATCACTCCCCCTCTTCTCAGGACTGCAATATATTAGAGATAATCTCTGACAGTATAGAAACAGTGCTCTCTCTCCATCCATCTGCAAACATCTTTGTCTTCAGTGATTTTAATGTGCACCACAAGATAGGTCTTAAACATTTTAATATCACTGATGTTGCCGGTATTCAGACATTAAATTTTTCAATTGTTCAATCTCTTACTCAAATCATGGATTTCCCTACCCATTTCTCTAGCATACCCAAGCAACAGGATTCTCTGATTTATTTCTCACCTCCTCTCCTCACTCATGCCAAGCTTTGCAACACTGTCCTCTTGGAAAATCAGATCACTCTGTAGTATCTATTGATATTTCATTCCAGTCATCTGTTAAACAGGAACATCCTATTCATAAGACATTTTTCCATTAACAGCATGCTGACTGGGACTCACTACATGATTTTCTTCAAGACACCCACTGGACTGACATTTTTAAACTTCAAATTGAGAACTGCACCACTGAGGTTTCCTCTTGGGTCAAAACCAATATGGATGCTTTCATTCCTTCATGGAAATACCAAATAAAACTTCAGTCTTCTCTATGGTTCACACCAGCATGCTCTGCCACTATAGCCCACAGGAACCACTATTTTAAACTATATCAGCATAATAGTTACCATCACTACAGGTACCTATTCATTGCTGCTCGTAATAAATGTAAACGTGTCCTCGAAGGAGCTAAGACTCTGTTTGCTGAGAGAATGAGGCACTATATTGCATCTAACAACTTTGGCTCTCATGATTACTGGCAACTCTGTAATAGTGTATTAAATAAGTGTAAGGTCACTATTCTTCCTCTCTTCAATCAATTTGAGGTCTTAAGATCTTCTGCTGATAAAGCTGAATGTTTTGTCCAGAAATTCTCCTTAAATTCTACTCTTGACTCATTTAGAGTATCCCTGCCTAACTTCCCACTTAGAACAGTCTTTAACATACATATAACCCCTTCTGTGGTTTCTGCTATTATCTCCAATCTGGATCCCCACAAGCATGTGGAGCTAATGATATCCCTGTAATAGTCGTTAAGAAAGGTGCCCTCAAACTGGCTCCTGTTCACTCTAAACTGCATAATAAATGCCTCACAGCTTCTTGCTTTCCTGCTTGTTGGAAGTCCACATCTGTTGTTCCAGTTTTTAAGAACTCGGGGGAATTGTTCGACCCTTCCAACTATTGCCCTTTTTTTCTTCTACCTCTTTTTGGGAAACTACTAGAGGTCTGATTCAATATTGAATTGGTTAAGCATCTCACATCGCAGAGCTTTTTTTCAGACCAGCAATATGGCTTTTGTTTCTTCAGGTCAACTGCTGATAATTGCAGAAAGAGTCTATCAAGCTATAGGTAAGACTGAAGTCCAGGCAGTAGCTTTGGAATCTTGAAAATGTTCAACAGGGTTTGGTATGCAAAGTTTATAAAAAGTTACAGTTTCACTGCACAAATTTTTGAACTGATCCAATCTTTCCTATCAAATCATGAAATGAAAGTAATCCTGAACACCCACTCTTCAAATTCTTTCCATACTAATCCAGGGCTCCATCCTTGGTCCTACTTTATTTTTGATTTTCATTAATGACATTCCTGATGGCATCAGCTCTCAACTTGTTATCTACACTGATGACACAATCATTTATTCTTGTTTTCGATAATAAGGCTAATCATTGATAAGGTCAAAATGGCAACTGATATCCAAAACTATCTTCAGTCTGTTGTTAACTAGGGCAACGGATGGCTTGTTAATTTTAACAGCTCCCGAACTAAACTGTCCTCCATTAATCATCTGAGAGATCCCTCTCTACCTTCCATCAGCATGGCTGATGCTAACTTCCAAGACAGTGACTCATTGCACCTTTTTGGGTTAACATGCAGCTAGTTGACATGAAATGGACAGACTATACTGATTTCATCACTAGGTCAGCTGTTGGTCCATTGTGTCATACTAGACAATTTTACTCTCCAGAATTTATCTAACATATCTATGTTTACCATTCATCCATGCTTAGAATATTGCTACCACATATTGTCCAGTGCTCCTGCTATTTATCTAAAGTGCCATGATGAAATCTAAAGATGAATTAACTATATCATTGGCCCTTATCTGGCATCTCAGCTTTAGTCACTTTCTCACTGCTGTAAGGTTGCTTCCCTGGGTCTTTTCTATAAATATTTTCACAGTAACTGTTCATATAAGCGTTTTGCTCTGGTGCCTAGAATTTTTTGAATTTAAGCGCAGTACTAGACTGGCAATGAACCTTAGACAATTTTGGTATTGACGAGATTACAGACTTAATGAATGAAATATACAACAGTGGTGATATACCGGAAGACCTAAATAGATTCATTTTCATAGCACTACTTAAGAAGCTAAGTTCAAATGAATGTGAAGTCCATCTGACAATCAGCTTAATGAGCCATATAATAAAACTTGTCATCCAAATTCTGATGAATAAAGTGCACAGCAGAATTAGACCAGGAATAGGAGAAGAACAGTGTGGTTTCATTAAAGACACTGGAACAAGAAATGCAATATTTATGCCCAAAATTTTAATAGAAAGAGCAATATAGCAAAGTATTAAAAAAGAGGAAAATTTCATTAAAACAAAGAAAAGTCAGTCCTGTATAGCAGTGAATGCTGAACAATCTCCTCACAGATGAAGAAGAGTAACAGAAATGTATTTCTACAGAAGGATGCTGAGAATGCCATGGTCTGAATATGTTAGCAATAACAAAGTTTTGGAGAAAATGAAAGCAAAAAGGACACTTATACTTAACATCAGGTAGTTAACGTTTCTAGGGTGCATATTGAGGAAAGATGGCTTGGAAAATTCGATACTGATAGGACATATTGAAGGCAAGAGGGAAACAACTTGTGCAAATGGATGACAGAACAGAATTTAGATGAGATAGCAAGAAGATAAAATTTACTAAAGGACAGAAAATTGTGGAGAGCCATGATTGCCAATGTCCTGAAGTGACACCGCACACAGAAGGAGATGCATCAACTAAAACAAAATCTGGTAAATATCAAAGCAGTCCTGCATTTACATTATAGCTTAGAAAGTATTTTTAATTCAATATATGAACAAAACAATGCTTACAAGCAGATAGTACTAGGAAGTTTCTTGCAAATATTTAATCGTATGAAATAATTTTATAATGAAACTAATAAAATTTTTCAATTCCTTAATTAAATACAATAAGAAACTTTACCAGAATTTAAAAGTGAATATTATATCTAATGGTTTACACTTTACTTTTTTTTAATCATTTCACCCCATGCAAGGCATGAATGTCACTAGAATGCAAAGTGTTACAGAGAGTGAAAGTGAGAGAAAAGAGGAAGGATTGAGAAAAGAACAAAAAATAAACAGGATTCAAGAAGATAGAAGATGGCGATTGACATTGTATTTATATTTTTGAAGATTGTATTTATCACAGAAGTAAGTAAACAGATTAGATTAAATTAAATTAAACTTAAATCAAATTGAATTAAAATTAAATTAAAGTAAACTTCAATTAGATTAAAATAAAATTTAATTAAATTAAAATAAAATTATAATTAAAGTAAAATAAACTTAAATTAAAATTAAATTAAATTAAATTAAAATTAAATTAAAATTAAAATTAAATTAAAGTAAACTTAAAGTAAGCAGATTAAAGTAAATGAATTATATTATAATATTTACTGGTTTACTCTTTCTTTGAATCCTTTCAACCCAAACAAAGCAGGAATGCCACTAGTACACAGAGTCTTACAGAGAGTGAAAGTGTGAGAAAAGACTGAGTATAGGGAGGATTGAGGAAAGGACAAAAGATGAATGAGATTCAAGAAGACAGAAGATAGTGATTGACATTGCATTTAAATTTTTGAAATTCTATTTATCACAGAAACAAGTAAACAGAAAAGAGTTTCGTTGGTGGAAAGTGCAAGAACTGAAACTGTTGGAGTAGAAGTCAAAGTTGCATGTAACTATTTTGGCAGTAAACAGGTGGGACCTAGATGCCAATCTAGTAGCACACTTAAATTCATGTTGTTGGGGCACCAAGGAAAAAAGTTGATCAGAGCAGTTGCCATGAAAATATTTGTAGAAAAAACAGAGAAAACATAACCACATCAGTGAGAAAATGAATGAAGTCAAGATACCAAGTCAGGATCAATTACAGTGCTTCTCAAACTATCTGAGATGGCAGACCAGCATTTTTTTTTCTCAATGTGTCACGTACCTGTAATATTTTGCAGTAATATTAATTTATACCAGAAATGATATATATAATGAATATAATAAAAGTTGACTATTTTTCTTCCATTTATCTTGCAAAAAATAATTCAATATCAAAACATATAAAAAGTAATAAAAAAATAAGCTGTTTATTAACACATAAACAAAAATTACATAACCTTAATCTTTACAAATGATTCCTTATCATGGCCTGGACACTGGTTGCATATCGGTAGCTGATGGTTCATGTACCAGCACCATTCTGCAGACCACCACTTTGAGTAGCACTGAATTACATTACAGATACTTCTTTGGATCTTGTCAAGAACCTCAGGGTGAATAGCAGGAGCACCAGATATGACAGCAGTATTCAATGCAGGAATGACTCAGTCAAAATATTTTACAATTGAAGATCTTATTCAAGGTAAAAAAAAATTCATTACAGCATTTATTGCTATAATGAATAATGAAAGGAGATAATTAGAAAAAAATTTGAGAAAAGAAAAAATCACAACAGTTGATGGTGCAAAATTCAGAGCACAAAAAAGAAGAAAAATGTAATACACCAACTGGTTATTGTGACTCACTTGTCTGAGCTCAACTGAAGTAAATAAATAAAATTCTGTGCACACCAACTAAAAGGGAACATGAGAAAAATGCACATTTCAATAATATATTGAAACAAGTATATCTTTTCATAAACTTATCACATTAAGTCCCCACAACCAAACCTTCTGTTTACACAGAGAAAGTTGTTTAATTAAATAAAAATAGTTTCCAGGACTTTTAGATGGTAGCTTGATGTGACCTGTGCAAGCCAGAGTACCTGTCCTCACAGACAGATGCTACACACTCTTGATTTTTGAAAAAAATATTCCATATTTGCAGACACATATGTATAAGCATACTTATGCAAATTATCCAGTCACCCCCTTCAAATAAATGATGGAACATACTGAGTAATTCTCATCTCTAATAATTGAGTGGTCCTACCTATATAGTCAGCTTCACACTGACAATAATATTCATATATTACATTTTTACCCCATTAAAATGGATTAATGGGATTTATTATTATTATTAAATCATTTTTTTTGTTTTCTATGCATATTATTTATTATGCATCTGTGTACAGTTAATTATATGAAAAGTGTGTTTATTCATTAGATGGAAATACAATAAATTAAACATTTTAAGTGTACAAATATGTTTCCTCCACTGTCTATATATATATATATATATATATATATATATATATATATATATATATATATATATATTTAGTTCGACATACGCACGCAGAAAAAAAGAGAAATACTGGATTTTAAAATTAGACACATATAAACTAGGGTTAAACAAAGACTTGGGAATTTTAAATTTGTATAAATATTTCAATAGTTAAAAAATTTCTTTAGATATAGTTAAAAAAAAACCTTTTTAAACAACATCTAAAATATTATCGTTAGATTTACGTTAGAAATATTCAAACACAGTTGCATTCCACATCACGTGACGTCCGCGTCTCGCAACAGACGCTACTTGAAAACAAACTTCTGAATACAGTTATTTAATTAATTTCTGATGAAAAATCGGGGCGATCTGAAATATCAAATATATATATATATAAAAATATAAATAAATACTTTCACAAAAAAAACATGCAATTTTTTTTTTCTTTTAATTTGCAACTTTTCAGTTGATTTCTCCATATTATATATATATATATATATATATATATATATATATATATATATATATTATAAATTAATAGATTTAAAATATGGTTTTACTGCTACACAGTGATAACCATGTTTCAGAAATGGAAGCTAAAGCCCCTGAATTTAATTTTGTTATTAAACCAAAGACATTAGTTCCATTTCCTCTTCAAGCGAATTTTGGAGTAACTTACTTTTTAAAATTTACGGTTGTTAACGGCACAGGAAAGATTCATAATTTGAGGGTTTCCAAGGTTACCGATAAATCCATTCATCTAGACAAGGGGTGGTAGAGGGTTCAATTTTTAATTTTCGTTGTATCAGTTAATAGTTACATTTGAAAGCGGGGTTATGTTTAGGGATGGGTAGGGATGTATCTTTTAACAAATCCTGACATCCGCTAAATTCATGTGATCTGGGTTTTTTTCTAACGGCAAAAATTCTTATGGTATTTTTTCTATTTGTATATTTAAAGGTTTTGAGTGAAACAAATAAACACATCTGATAAAATTTTAGTAAAGTCAGACAAAACTGGAAACTTTTATAAGGCAACAACAAAAGACTATAACGATCTATTCAATAAGGACTTACATAAGAACTACAAAAAAGCAAATAACAGTAACCTAAATATGGTCCAGAATATCAATAATAGTAGTAAAAAAATCACTGATAAACTGAAGATCAGTGACAGAGTAGGTAAATTATATGAAAAAGAGAGCTACATAACCTTAAAAGACCACAAACCAGATTTCGAGGCAAATCCGACTACAAGGATAATTAATCCTACAAGACCTGATATAGGAAAAATTAGTAAAATGATCCTTGAAAGGATAAATAAACAAATCAAAGATAAAATAGGCCTCAAACTTTGGATAAATACCGAAGACGTGATAAACTGGTTTACCTGTATAAAAGCAAAAAACAACTGTACACTAATGCAGTTCGATATAGAAAATTATTACCAATCAATATCTAAAGAACTGTTCTTGAATGCGTTGGACTTTGCCACCCAGTACACGGATATTACAGAGGACGAAAAGAACATTATATTAAATGCGAAGAAATCGGTACTGGTTCATAATGGTGAGCAATGGGTAAAAAATTCATATGACCACTTTGACATCACAATGGGATCACTAGACTCAGCTAAGTCTTCTGATCTCATTGGTCTTTTTATTTTATACAACCTTACAGCGCACCGTGATATTGATTCAACTGACATTGGTCTATACAGGGACGATGGTCTCATGGTTATTAGGAATTCTACTAACTTCAGAATAGATAAAATTAGAAAGACATTATATAAAGAATTTAAAAGCATGGGTTTAAAAATTACCGTCAGCACTAAAATTAAAAAAGTTAACTTCCTTGATATAACATTAGATTTAAAGAACAATACATACACACCTTATAAAAAACTCAATACGAATCCTTTATATATACACCCTAAATCAAATCACCCCTCATCTATAATTAAACATATACCTTTATCTATCCGAAAAAGAATTAGTACAAATTCAGCAAATGACAAGATTTTCGACGAACATATTAATTTCTATAATAAAGCTCTAAAAGATAGTGGCTACAAAAACCTAAAACTAACTTATATTAAAAATGAAAATGGTAAGCATAGGAAAAACAGAAGTAGGAAAATAATTTGGTATACACCCCCATACAACCAAATGGTAAAAAACAAATTGGGACAAAAATTCCTCGCATTAATACTCAAGCATTTTCCCGGTGGAAGTAAACTAAGTACTATTTTCAATAGAAATACACTAAAATTAAGTTATAGCTGTACTGATAACCTAGAAAAGATTATTAAGAAACATAATACTAATATCTTAAATAAACACTTATACCAGAACCAAAAAATTGTAGACAAGGGAAAAATACAAACAACAACTAATGAGGGTGAACAAAAATTATGTAATTGTAGAAACCCTCAAAACTGTCCTCTACAAAATAAATGTTGCATGGAATCAGTAGTATACCAATGTAATATATCTTCTATTGAAAACCCTGAAAACATAAAAATTTATATAGGTTGCACTAGCCATGAGTTCAAAAAGAGGTTCAACCAACATCAATGCTCGTTTAGGATAAATAAGTATAAAAGTCAAACATCTCTCTCAAAGTACTTCTGGCACCTAAAAGAATCCAATAAAACACCTACAGTGAAATGGAAGTTAATAAGAAGGGCTAGAATATGTAGGTCATTAAATGACCCATGTCCTTTATGCATACATGAGAAACTATATATTACTAAGTTTAGAAAAAATAAAAATTTACTGAACCAGAGAAATGAAATAGCTATTTTATGTCGTCATTGCCAAAAGTTTTCTTTAAATAATCTTTAAATAATCTTTAAAAAAAAAAAAAAAAAAAATACCTGATAATTATGCATACTCATATTTGATGGGTATAAATAATTTTAAATAATGTAAGTAATTCTATTACATTTACTTGGTTTATAAAGAAATATAGCCGATTAAATTTAAAAGTTAAATTTGAAAGTAGAGTTTTTTTAAATGTTTTAAAATTGAAATTAAATAAAACAGATTCTAACCTAAACATCTTTTAAAATTGTAATTAAATAAAACGTACTCTAACCATAACACCTCTCTCAAAGCAATTCAAACACTGAAAAGAATCCAAGTGAACACCTAAAGTCAAATGAAATTAATAAGTTGGAATATAATATTGAACATTAAATGTCCTTTATACATACATATATACATTTATAATACTAAATTTATAAATAAAAGTTTATTGAATTAGTGAAATAATTTAACCACCTTTGCCGTCATTGTCATAAAGTTTACATAAAATAAAATAAAATAAAATAATATTTGCTTATACTCGATAAGAATAAATCATTTTAAATACTGTAAGTAATCCTAATACATTTACTTGGTTTTTAAAAAGAAGTATAGTATATTAAATATTAAAAATATTTTTTTAGAAAGGTGGATAAAACATATTCTAGCCTAAACAGTCCCTCAAAACCTTTAAATATACAAATAGAAAAAATACCATAAGAATTTTTGCCGTTAGAAAAAAACCCAGATCACATGAATTTAGTGGATGTCAGAATTTGTTAAAAGATACATCCCTACCCATCCCTAAACATAACCCCGCTTTCAAATGTAACTATTAACTGATACAACGAAAATTAAAAATTGAACCCTCTACCACCCCTTGTCTAGATGAATGGATTTATCGGTAACCTTGGAAACCCTCAAATTATGAATCTTTCCTGTGCCGTTAACAACCGTAAATTTTAAAAAGTAAGTTACTCCAAAATTCGCTTGATGAGGAAATGGAACTAATGTCTTTGGTTTAATAACAAAATTAAATTCAGGGGCTTTAGCTTCCATTTCTGAAACATGGTTATCACTGTGTAGCAGTAAAACCATATTTTAAATCTATTAATTTATAATATTAATGCTCTGTAAATTTAAATTTACATAGAGCACTATTGTGTAAAAATAAAAATATCTATAAGAACACCGGATTTTATATCTTACTGTTCTTTCCTTTTTATATATATATATATATATATATATATAATGGCTGATAACTCATTTCCAAGCACACCTGTCTGCTAGGGTGGCTAGCTAATCCCTGTTGCAGATGCCTGCTCAGATACATTTGAGATTTTTCAACACCCACTGAGCCAACCTGTGGCTTATACTGCAAGTATGATGAGTGGACATTAGTTACAGTCACTGGGAGAGAGTTCATAATCTTGTATAATCACCATTTTGAACATGGGCAGTACACTTAAACCCTCAGTCATGATGACTTGTGCCTTCTTGCTAGCACACCCATCGATGGCTTTTGAACAGTTCCATCTACCCAATTTCACTCACAAAGCTTCGGTCAACCTATGATATAGTTTTCATAGTAGCCAATTCCTTATAGCTATATTTACTCCTTCATCCACAGCTGACCTAGCATCCTCAAATGGCCATCACTTTGGTCCAATGAGGGAAACATTGAGGAGCATGGTGATGATGACGAAGGGAACACTGATGCAAGAAATTGGCTACATCAGCAGCCAACTGAGTTTTATAAAACTGGGATACATGCCCTCATTCAGAGATGGAACACTGCCATCAAAAGAGATGGTGACTATGTTGAGAAGTAGAGATGTGAACTTGTGATGTATAGCTGTATCTTGATGTATATGTTTGATGGTGTTCCTTATTTCTTATATGATAATTATTGGATAAAAATGTGCAAGTGGTGTAATTGATAGCAGCTCAGAATGAGAAATTGAAGAGCCAAATTTGAATTTCAGTTGAGAGAAACAATTAATATTTGTACTGATTCCTTGTATCTGGGTGACTAGTCTCCCTCTCCAATTTAGGAGGCTGCCTTCATTGAGTTTATGGAGTTTGTCACAGAGTCTATGGGATTTAGTTTTAACAGTATGCTGTATAAACAAATTGATGGGATTGCTATGGGTAGTCCTTTAGGCCCGGTCCTGGCCAACATTTTGTTGGATTTTTGTGAGCAAGGGCTATTGACTCATATAGTAAACCCATTATGTTATTACAGATATATGGATGACACATGTTGTGTCTTTGATAGTGAGGAACAATCAGAGGTGTTTTACGGGTTACACCTTATTTGCACCTGGCTTTAAGAGTCACATGCAAAAAGGAAAACAATATCGCATTGCCTTTTTATGTATTGTTACACAGGTCAGATACTTCTTTTATGATGTCTATGTATTGTAAACCTACCTCCACTGAATCTTATACTTGCTGAGACTCATTTTGTCCTAGATAGCAGAAATTTAATCTGATTAAAACATTGGTGAATCAAGCCTTGAAAATTTGTTCTCAATTACTTACAACCAGAGACTGAGTTTATCACAAAAATGTTAGCAGATAATGGTTACCCACTGGAGTTTGTGCAATCTGGTATCTGTGGCAAGATGGTACAATTTAATAAATTGTTTGGTCGAGAAAAGTCTTCCGTTTATTTCCAACTTCTGTGAATTGATGAAGTTAGTACTAGATTTGCTAAGTAAATCTCTAAAAATATGAAATCTTGTTATATTTCTGCTAGTCTACAACTGGTGTTTTCATCCCAGCCTATACTGAGATATATTTGTAAGGATGTTCTGTCCCCACATCCTGCCAGTGTGAAGCTGAATATATAGACAGAACTAATCAATAGTTGAAGATAAGATCTATCATGGGAAATTTGATAATTTACATCAATTGTTCAATACTTAGGTTCAGTGAACACTTAATAAATAATCTGGTGTGCTGTTTCATTTACCAGCAATTTCTTTAGCATAAACAGCAAAGTACATTCTGATTATCATTTGAGAATATTGTAGACAATATACATTAGATCTAGGCAGCCTTCCCTCTGTAAACAGAAGGAATGGCTGCTGGGCCTTAATATAATCAGAGTGTGGTTATATATAATTTTTTCTCTTCTGCTGATTCTCTAGCAGTTTTTATTTATTGTTTTTTTAAACATTGTGCACAAAAGTACACATTTGTCTTCGATTGACACCAAAAAGTGAGGACCAAAAAATGGTTAGACTTTTTTTGTTATTTGCTTGTTTCTTTGTTTATATTGCTTTGATTCACCTCATTGTTGTGATTTATTTTATTATCCTTGCTTTTCTTCTCCTTGTGCAATTTTTTTCTTATATACAATTTTAATATGTATGTTATATCAACAGTAATAAAATGTTGTACCCCCCATATATTATTTAATTGCAGTAGAGTTTAGTACATTCACTTACACACAAATACTTTTGAAAAAAGTATGACTCCATCTTTTCTTTCCTCAGCTATGAGTTAAATAACAGAGTAGACTGGACTCTCTAGCTATGGTTGGCAATTACTTGAGTAGAAGCACTACTCTAAATTCAAAACTGTAACAATGGTCTAGTAATGAGGGTGGGAAAAAGAAAAAAACTTCTTATAAACATTATTTTTGTGGGAACACATGTTTGAGTAGACATTCTTGTTTATATAAAAACAGTTAAATTAAACTTTACTATATCATCAAAAGTTTAATTTTTTAAAAAGTACCTGTCTTTTCTTTTCTAAAACTTTCAATGACCTAAGCCAGTAGACATTAATTTCCCTGTAAATAAACAGAGATGTCTACTCAAATATGTGCACCAACTAAAATAACATTTATAATTATAAGAAATATTGTTGGATTGAAAAAAATCATTAATTACTTTAACATGTATTTAAATTCAGTTTATTAAATGTTGTAAAATGTGATTTTTTTTCCTCTTAGTTTATTCCAACTTTATTTGAGGTTACAAACTATTAGATGAAGACTATTTCTGAGTGTACTTCCAGCATCACTATTGTAACTAATCTGAAACTAGTAGATAAGTACTTGAGGCATTTTTTTTAAACAGCAAAACGGCTTTGATTCAAATAATTGACAAAAACTTCAATATTTTCTGATACACTAAGAGAAACTTGTGTGACTGGTTGGCAAAGTTCATTACCAAACATAAATTGCAAAAAAAGAAAATGCAAGAAATAAAACTATTATTGAACAGTTGCCTCCTAATTTTTTTTTTTTAATTCTATATAAATTTTGATTTTATAAAAAAAGATAACTTCCTTTACCTCTTACAATTTTATGGGTCTCACAAACTGAATTGAGTCATTATATAATGATGAATATGCCATCTAACTTGTTCAAGTCTGGATACAATCTCCATCATTATAAATTAAATTATAGAGTTGATATAACAGTTATAAGTACAAAATCTAAATTAGTTCAGCAGATTTACAATCGAGCAGGGACTAAAATAAGTAACCCAATACTTACAAAAACCTACCATCTCATCTGGCATCCATATTGACTGGGTAGTTTATAATTGACGAAGTTACAGATGTCCTATTTTTTAAATATTGTTTTTCTTAATTTGCAAAAACTTATTGCAAGTAGTAAAGGAATTATCTGTTACTAACACAACTTTTACATTATAAAAATTAAAAGCACTTACCTGTAGATGATTCATTCATAAAATCATAGATTTTATTGATTAATCCTCTTCAATTGATTCAGAGATTCAAACACTTGTAAAACTTAAATCATAATTTTCCAAAAATTAATAAATTATTCAGTTACTGACAAAATGGAATTGGTAATCATGCCCAGTGCCATTTCTCAGGACAGCTATTATTGGTTGACGGCATGCTAGCTTAAATGAGATATCTGAAAAGCAGGAGCAGCTGCTGTCTTAAAATTTTGACCCATGCCTCACATTGAATAGCATTAGAAAATAAAAATACACATTTTAAATGTAAAAATAAAAGAACTAAACAAAATTTGACACTTTATTCAGCATTAACCTTGTTTTACATGTCACTGACTTTGAGAGCTTGGCTTCAGAAATAAAACACACAAAAAAAAATAATTAGGGGAATGTAATGAATTTGTGACAATTATAAATCAGGAAATAGGACCTGAATTATAAACTACCCCAACAAACTAACTAAGTTATTATGACATATTTTGGTAGCCTTTTTCAGTACCTGGTCTCATATTACAGATATGGCTTTTGAATAAATTTTGATAGCATTAATAATCTTTTATTTCTTCATCATGCCTAGAGACATTTAAAAGATATAATAATTCTTTTTTATACATAACTGTGGATTGTTTATTTGGTTCATATGATTTTGCTTTAAATTTAGCATTTTTAAGATTTTAACAGTATTGTATTTTTAAGATTTTAACAGTATTGCATTTTTAAGATTTTAACAGTATTGCATTTTTAAGATTTTAACAGTATTGCATTTTTAAGATTTTAACAGTATTGCATTGTTAAAATGTTAACAGTATTGCATTTCTAGATTTGTAGTTAACAGATCTTTGTTTTAAATTTGTTTTAAATACACAAAAGTAAATCTTCATAAATACAGGAACAGTTTTGACATTTCTTGAAGTACCCAGTAACTGAAAACAAATAATGATAGTGGATGAAACATAGCATACAACTGACCCACATGTTTAGTGCATTTCTTAATTTTTATATATATATATATATATATATATATAAAAGTGAACATAGAAGTCAACACTTAGAGGCGACAGTCTGTTTCATGCTAGATGCAATCATCGGGCCCGATGATTGCATCTAGCATGAAACAGACTGTCGCCTCTAAGTGTTGACTTCTATGTTCACTTTTATATTTACACATGCTCTATCTCTGATATTGAGCACTTTATCCCATAAATATAGCACACTTTAAGACTATATTTCTTCATATATATATATATATATATATATATATATATATATATATATATATATGGAGGCACGGTAGAGTAATGCATAGCGGCTTACATAGAGGAATCGGAGAGGTGAATTTGAATTCCATTACATTCATTTACGTGCTAATACCCTTGGGAAAGTTATGAATCCTCTTCTTCTCCCTCCAGCTATGGGTAAATAGCAGGACAGACTGGGTTCTATAGCCTTGCATGGCAACTGGTCTAGGAGAAGGACAACTCTGAATTCAAAACCTGCAGAGGGTCATTTGGAGACCTTGTGGCACGTAGTGCACCAGATCTCTGTATTCGGCCCTTCAAAAAGTGTGGATGATTCTACACAAATCTTCACCACTATAATCAAATCTCATGTTCTGGTGTCGGGCTTTCAGTTCTTGGGAACTGACCTGCTTGACCCTCATCATCAAAAAAATCAATGAGAGAGTCAAGTATGTGTGTGTGTGTGTGTGCGTGCGCGCACACACATATATATATACACATATACATACATAGATATATATATATATATACCCATATACATATAGCTAGCTAGCTAGCTAGCTAGCTAGATAGATAGATAGATAGATAGATAGATAGATAGATACTGTTAAAATTATCTATATTGATAGGGGAAGAGTGCTCAATATCAGAGACAGAGCATTTATAGATATAGACAGTGTGGATGTGTGGACAAAGGAATCAGCATGGTATGGTGACTGTCAATTTCAATGGTCAGAAGGTCACATTGAAGCAGGAAACTGACAGACCCAAACCATGTTCATTCCTGTGTTCACACTGTCCCTATTTATCTAGCTATTTATTATCTATCTATCTCTGTCTGTTTATCTCTCTCTACACACACACACACTCACACATATATATATAAGAAAGTGTTATGCATTGAACACAAATACAAACATAAAAAATGTATAAAACATATGACAAAGTGCTCAAGGCTTCAAAGATTAAGTTTAAATTAACTGTAGCTTATCAATAAATTAATTATAGATTATAAATAACTTTGCCATTCATAGCCTGACAAGCTAAGAGATAAAAGTAAACTAGCCAATGATTTGGTTTGTTTTGGTTTGGTTTACGGCATATCAACCTCAATGAGTTATTTAATGCCGACAAAATTTTTTATTGCTGGTAATATTTTGTTTTGTCAAAAATCTGTTTCTGGTAATATTTTTCCTTGAAAAATGTATTGCTGGTAATAATTTTTTCAAAAAAGTTTTGCTGATAATAATTTTTTTTTTCAAAAATGTATTGTTGGTAATGGTTAACTATTTGCCAATAGCTGGCACCCTAACAGGTGCCACAACCCCAAGTCAGGGTGGACCTGGGAACACCAGCAATTAAGAGGTGGTTCCACACTCCTCAAAACCTCCTGATCATAGGTCTTGTTGCTGGACATAGTTTATCGTCTTACCCAGGACACGGATGTAGTTTATCGTCATACCCAGGACAGAAACTATCAATGAGCTAGCATTATTAATTTTAACTCAATTATATATATATATATATATATATATATATATATATATATAAGGGAGATATTATAGTTGTTCCAATGAGAGAAAAGAGTATATTTTAAAGATTGAAAAAGCCACAAACGTTTTTGATTATAATGTGAATTTTTTATATAATTTATTCTATCTTTAATATATGAATAAGTTCTCACTACTTTTTCCCATCTTTCTGGCAGCATTTGAATTCTACATCAGAAAAACGATACGTCTTTTGAAGCTAACCATGAGTCAACCCATTTTCTGGCATCTTCATAAAAATGAAAGTGCTGCTCAACCAGGTCATGTGCCATTGATCAGAACAAGTGATAATTGAACAGGGTAATGTCTGGTGAATATAGCAAGTGGGTTAGGACTTCCCATTTAAGCATTTCCAAGTAGGTTTTCACCCATTTTGCAATATGTGGCCTAGTGTTGTCATGAAGCTTCAAACCATGGATATTCAACTTTGCCTATGATGTTGATGCATGGCCAAGCTTACTCCACGAACTTCTACGCTTACGGTTATCATAGTGTATCCACTTCTCATCACCAGCCACGATATGATGCAAAAATCTTTCCTATTCTGCCAATGAAGCAGCTGTTCACACATGACAAGATGCTGTTCGAAGTTTCTTGGCTTTGTTGGGATTGCTATGAATTAGTGTGAAATCAGAAGGGTTTTACTTTTGTGATAATAAGCGTGAAAAGCATGTTCTTCATATTAATCACAACAATTTTTACGTAGACATACAAATTGAATAAATCTCAAAGGCAATATTGAACAAAGAAACAAAGGTAGTTGTGAATTCAATTAGAAACAAACATTGATATTTATATACAAATAAATTATAATACAATTTGGAAAAAGTGTTGTTTCAGTTGAATATTTGATTGTTTGAAGAAAAGTTGAATTAAGTATTTTATGAACTCAAAGTTCAGGAATGTTCCTCTGTTTGGCAAAAGTGTTCACATAAAAATTTAAGGAAAATTTATCGAGAGATAAATTTTAAAGTAATGTAGTTGCAAGATTTTTGCTGAATTTTGTATGTTCTTGTTTTGGCAGAGTTATTCACCTTGGACTGTATTTTTTTATATTAATGCTTAAGTAGCAGTTTTTGTTTAGTAGTGTAGATAACACTTTTTTAGAAATTGTACAAAGATTTCAGAGAGAGAGAGAGAAAGAGGTTGAAGGTTGAGTCAGGTGTTGACGTGCGAAAAGTCCTTTTAAGTCAAGATGTAGACACACGTGGATCTCTGTAGAAATCTCTCTGAGAGTGAATTGCTGACTAGTGAATTGGACTGAGATTCATCCTTTTATTTACTCTGAGAAGTTTGGACCAGCTCCCAGGGCTTTGGTGGCAAAAATATCCTGGGGGCGTCTCGACCAATAATAAGCCAAGTTTCGCAATGTGTGGTGTTGATTGGTCGAAACTAGCTCTTATGGAATATTCCACCTTTAAACGGGGTGAGTGGAAAAATATGGACAATTCTACAGCTTCAACTCGTAAGGCACTGAATGTCCTTGCATTTGAATCATTTCTAATGCTTTCAAATGTTTCAAAACTGTTATGGGATTCTCCTAATGATTGTGCAACTTCAGCTTGCACCTGACATGAGACTTCATGAAGTAATGCCTCCAATTCTTCATCTTCAAACGTTTTTGGTGCACCAGAGCATTCTTTATCTTCAACATGAAAATCCTTATATCTTTTATTATGTCTAAATCAACCTCTGCATGTTGTTTCCAGCAGAGCATGGTCGCCATAAGTTTCATCAAGAATCCTGTATGCTTCAGCTGCAGATTTCTTTTGAATTAAGTAGTGCAATGAAATTCTCCACAAATACACTTTCTTTGGCACAAAATCCTACATTTTTAACGCTATGAAAAACAAAGTTGTTTACACTTCAGCAAAATGACATACACTGAATTTCAAGCTTGCTTATATTACTTCCTTATAGATGTGTTACCATCTGAAACTACAGACATGCAATTCTGGGAACGCCATCTGTTGGAAAACCCTGAGAACTCATTCAAGGTCCTAAGATATATATATATATATATATATATATATATATATATATATATATATATATATATATATATAGCATAATGAGAAGCCACGTATACTTTCTTGATATGTATATAATATGGATAAAACAACTGAAAAGTTGCAAATTAAAAGAAAAAAAAAAGAAAAAAATTGAATGTTTTTTTGTGAAAGTATTTATTTATATGTTTTTATATATATATATTTGATATTTCAGATCGCCTCGATCTTTCCTCAGAAATTCTGAAATATCAAATATATATATATATAAAAACATATAAATAAATACTTTCACAAAAAACATTCAATATTTTCTTTCTTTTAATTTGCAACTTTTCAGTTGTTTTATCCATATTATATATATATATATATATATATATATATATATATATATATATATATATATATAAAAATATAGTTTCAATGTATGCTATATTTATGGGTCAATATCAGGGATAGAGCACATGTAAATATAAAAGTAGACATTGAGGTCAACACCTAGCAGTGACAGTCTGTTTCATTTTCATTATTAAATGTAATATTCAGGTCATATATATATATATATATATATATATATATATATATATATATATATAACATTGTCATTAAAGAAAAATCTTTTCCACTTTGTCACATTCCTTCCCATTTCATATTCTACATCCTACTAACATGCATATAAACAGTGTGTGTGTGTTTGTGTGAATGTGTTGTTTTTTTTGTTTTGTTTTTTTTTATATTAAACATACTTCAATATATGGTTCCCTATGGAGAAATATATGACGTCACTCTAAGTGACTTGAAATTGGTTCTATCA
>OZ038477.1:130737112-130975634 GCA_964036315.1 Acanthosepion esculentum
TCGCCGATTTCTTTATCTATTATTAGTTATATTCAAAGATTCTTTTACAACATTTAGTATGAAATTTAATTCTTTACATTTTCTTATTTATTAATTGCAAAGTAACGTAATTTCAATTTTATTGAAATGCATTCCCAGTTATTTTGTTTCATTTTTACTACTAGTCAATTTGTTTTTATTATTTATCATTCAATTTTTTAAACAACAACAACAATAATAATAATAATAATATAATAATAATAATAATAATTTTCTCTTATACTTTATAATAATTTATACTTTGTAGCGATATATTGCACATTGATGACGATCTGTTTACTCCGACATCCAATGTATGTTCTAAGCGTGTAAGGTGGCAGTAGGTAGAAGTAGTACTTTTGTTACTCAGCTGCTGCTCTTATTATTAAGATGGACAGGCAACACTGGTTTTCACCCATCCCCTAAATCTCCACACGCCAAATTCTGTAAACCGCTTCAGCAGACGGGCTAAATCACGTGAAATTACCATCAAAAGGCGCTGCACTCTTCTGTGCACTGGTAGTACCGGAGAGGTATAACTCCGTGATATACCTGAGGGGTGTTGTTCATTGTGTTTGTGGCAAATATTTGTACCTACTCCTTGTTATCAGCACTTCCAATAAGTGTGGGTGGTTCTACACAAGCCTTCACCACTCTAAACAAATCTTTTGTGTTGATAGTCTGCAGGAGGCAAAAGGCAAGAGAGTTGAGATGACAGGGACAGGTACAGGATTAAAAGCTGAATTGAATGATACTCATACATCAAAAACAACAGGAGAGTTTATCATATATATATATATATATATATATATAGATAGATAGATAGATAGATAGATAGATAGAGATAGATATAGATATATATATATAATTATTTATTCAAAAATTATAACATAAATATGTTATAAAATCACTACAAAAATAGCCATTTTGATTCAACACTTCTGGTTCTTATCAAGTGATGGTGTTGAATTAACTTGATAAGACACCAGAAGTGTTGAAACAAAATGACTATTTTTGTAGTGATTTTATAATATATTTATATTATAACTTTCAAATAAATAATTATATTTGCTCTACTCTGTATTGAGCACTCTTTTAAGAATAGTATTTTTGGGTTATTGGAATTTATTCTGTATACACCAATCCTATACTTGTATATATATATATATATATGTGTGCGTGTGTGTGTGTGTGTGTATATAAACAAATAGGAAATGTATATCAATCTAACATGTTTCACTTTTATTAAAGCTTCATCAGAGATTAAGAGAAAACAGACAAAAAGACAAAAAAACACTGATATTTTCAATTATGTTTGGGTCAGTTCTCATTGGTCAGACACATTTCACATGTATTAAATGCTTAAGAACATGAAGATTGAAAATAGTGTTTTTCTGTCTGTTTTCTCTCAATCTCTGACAAAGCTTTAATAAAAGTGAAACATGTTAGATTGATATATGTTTTTTATTTGTTATTAAATGCAAGTAGATGGAAAGAGATTAGTATTCCAAATCTTATCCACACTACCTCCACACCACCTCCACACCACCTCCAAATTCTCACTTTCTGTCACTGAAACTGAAGCTTTAAATTTAGGCCTTAAATTTGCCACCAGACTGAAAAAAGATGACACTGTCACAACCTACCCAAAAGCCACAAGTTCAATGACACCAAATTCAAAAAAAGTTTTTGTACAAAATATATTAGCAGCTATGCTCACAAACCCTGATGAAACTATACTACCCAGGAGAGCACTAAAAAAAGTTATCCAGAAAGACTTAATCATAACCCCATCTGACAAAGGGGGCAGAATAGTTATAATGGGCACCAACATCTACATTGAAAAATTGGAATCCCTTCTAGATAACAATGACACCTAAACAAAAACCAATGAACAAACAGTAAACATAGAAAAACAAAGGTTCAACAAAACAGTTAAGAAAATACTAAGAAATAAAAACAAATCCTGGACCAGATTAATAGAATACCACCCCACCACACCCACAATATACAGCTTACCCAAAACACACAAACCTAACATATCAATCAGACCCATTGTTTTCAGTATAAACAGTGCACCCCACAAATTAGCTAAAGCCATTGTAAATGTCCTAACTCAGTTCCTAGGAACCATCAACACAACATGTAATAACAGAGAATACGAAACATAAATATGGAAAACATGGTCATGGCGAGCCGAGACATCAAATCATTATACACCAGCATACTCATCACAAAATGCTTCAACATATTGAGAAACCACCTCAAAAAGTCCAAAGAAAAGCTTCCTCTACCCATCCACAAATTTATAAAGATATGCAAACTTATCACTAACCACTGCTTCTCTTTCAACAATATTCTCTACAAACAAAAATTTGGCTTACCCATGGGGTCACCTATCAGCAGTGTTCTGGCATGCCTTTTTCTAAAACTTTTAGAATCTAATCTATTTAGACACATAATACCAAACAACTCTACTTATCTAAGATATGTAGATGGCGTTCTCTTATTATATCCTGAAGATACAAACCTATTAAACATAATAATGAAACTCAATAAGGTTGAACTTAGTATTGAATTCACACATGAATTTGAAACATTTCTATACCTTTCCTTGACATGTTATTAATACACAACAATGAGAAATTAGATTTTAAGGTACATCATAAACCAACAAACAAAAATGATCTAATCAACTTCTATTCCCACCACAACCAAAAAATAAAATCTGGACTAATCATAGGATTTTACCTTAGACCCCTTAGGATATGCAGCTTGTAATACCTAAATAAAGAAGAGATATATATTGAGAAAACTTTCAAACTTCTCCACTACCCACATCCTTTTATCCTAAATGCAAAAAAATGAGCTTGCAAAATCCACAAAACCTAAAAAACAGCCACCACCAATAACACTTCTAACAAAAATTATACAAATTTCATAATCCTGCCCTCAAAAACTCTTTCCACTAAACTCGCAAACAAATTAGTCATCCCTAATATGAGGATCATTATCACCACCTCCAAGACAATCAGGGATTTAATTAAGAAGAAAAATAAACCCAACATTGATTCAAATGCTAGAATTTACCAAATAAATTGTTTACAATGCAAAAATGTTTACATGGGGGAGACATCATGTGATTTAAAAACCCACCTCTACAAACACAAGAGAAGCTTACATTTGGAGAATCTAACTTTGATTTCATTAATGCCACCCTAATTAAAAAAGAACATAATTCTTTAAAGAGTAAATACATTGAAAGCTTAATAATAAAATTATGAACTATAAACCCACACCTAAAACATTACAATACATCACCCTCTTTCTTTGCATCCATTCTTAAAGAATCAACTTATATCTATCTAATACAAAGAATACATATTCTAAAGAAACAAGCCATTAATCAAAACTCTGTGACTTCTTGCTACAAGGGTGGGTCATACAAAGGGCAAGAAAAAAATCCCTACTGGACAAACAAATGCACATTACAATTTGTTGCCCACTTGAACATAAAAAATTCTTCACAAACCTTACATAGAATTAGCCACTGTTTTAATAATGACATGTGTCTGACCAATGAGAATACCTGTTTGTGTTTTATATATATATATATATATATATATATATATATATATATATATATATATATATATATATTAGAATTGTTTTATATATATATATATATATATATATATATATATATATGTATATATATATATTAGAATTGTTTTATATATATATATATGTTAGAATTGTTTTATATATATATATATATATACATATATATTAGAATTGTTATATATATATATTTTTGAATTGGACATAGTCCGACAATTTATTTAAAGACATTTTATGATATGTTTAACGTTCTTTTTATAGATACAAGTATTTTAGCAAATGCTCTGTTTTATAATAAACAATATTAAATAACATTTACTGGCCTGAATGTCCGAGAAATTTTCATAGAAAATTTTCGTTCTCCGACAGGAATCGAACCTGTATCCTATACGGAACCATCATTTCGCGTGATGTGCCTTAACCTTTCGCCCACAGAGAAGCATCTGGTTAGTAAGGTTGATTTTACTATCTTTAAACTTAAATCTTCCATGAATCTCTTCTATTCATATCTGCTCTAGCGTATCAAATGTAAACAAATGATGTCATATATTTTTGAATTGGACATAGTTCGACAATTTATTTAAAGACATTTTATGATATGTTTAACGTTCTTTTTATAGATACAAGTATTTAAGCAAATGCTCTGTTTTTTTTTTATAATAAACAGTATTAAATAACATTTACCAGCCTGAATGTCCAAGAAATTTTCATATATATATAGTCTGATTCACAATCCTCCATGGTTATTTGAACAGGAGTAGAGGTGTATTCCTTGTTTCTTGCTTAGAATTGGATTATCCAATTCCTTCTGATGTCTTTTCATTCTCTTTCAGTCACAGTAGCCCCTTGCATCTTAGTGGCATTGTTGCCTGGCTTCAGAAGATTGATATATATATATATATATATATATATATATATATATATAATACAGTAGAGTTATAGATATTTTTTAAATGTATAAATGAAATTAATTTTAGATAAATGTCTGCAAAGCCAGAAGTTCTTTTGATATACCCTGATCATCATCACACCAGTCCCATGATTGGGTGTGGTCGTAGGGTTACTGCTCAGCTGAGCACCTATCCAGTCCCCTCCATATATCTAGGTTGAAAGCTAGAGAGGTAATCATTCATGCATGGCATATCTTGGGCAACTGACCTGGCCATGTCTCTCCAAATCAAACTAAAACCAATGTCCTCCAACTTGAAAGGTCACCTTGGTCATAGACATATAACCATTAATTCCATCAGGTGAACCATCTGTCTGACCATTGACAATGTCATCACTACACTGTATACATAACTATAAAGCCTAATCTACTCCATTGTACTCAATGGACGTAGAAACTACAACAAGGTTCGTCCACCCTTTAACAGGTCTTGTTTTTAATCCTGTCAGATGTCTCACCAGAAAAACCTGATGGGGGAATGGCTTAGTCACCAATGACCTTAACCATGTATCAAGTAATACTGGGTTATGAGTACTAGTAGCACTCATCAAGTGAATAGGCATCATCATCATCATCATTGGACCATAGTCAGGATCATCGAGCCAATACAAATAATCCTTTCTTTAGCTGTATAGGCTACGCTAGGGCTACATACAGTTTTGAATTCAGAGTTACTTTCTCCTAGACCGTTTGTCACCTAAGGCTAGAGAACCCAGTCTGTCCTGCTATTTACCCATAGCTGGTGGGGAGGGAGAAGAAGAGGATTCATACCTTTCCAAAAGGTATTCACACATAAGTGAATGTAATGGAAATGACTGGAATTCGAACTTGGCTCTCAGATTCCTCAATCCGAGCCACTATCCACTAATCCACTGTGCCTCCTCTTAAATATAAAATAAATACTCTTATACAATGTGAAATAAATACCATAATGCAATGTGAAAAAGACTACATAGTGAAATTCTTTTTCAAAATATATTATCCATATGAATATTATTTTTCAGTCTCTACATCTCTTCTTATTCTAACCATAACTCTGACCCCAACTTTCTTTAACTGTTACCCACACTCTTCAATGACTCACTGAGCCTATAAATTCCCTACCTTCTAGTTGAACACAACTTGATCCTGAAAATTTCTATTATTTATCTACATTCATTATTTTCTTTTTTCCTACTTGTAGACAGCATAGGCTTATTTTTAAGCTCTTACATCTTGATATTACTGTTGGTCATCATAAAATTGTCATCCCTCCAGACCCAGGTAAAATCATTTATAGACTACTTAGCTATGTGGGTATCCTGATCAATTGAGCAGCAAAACTAAAAGAAAAAAAAAATCTTGAACATTTCAAAAGGTTGGGATACATTGATGGACTCACTGTGTCACAACCTTTGGATATGTTCAAGTATTTTTTTTTCTTTTAGTTTTACTTACTTCTGTATCTATTCTCATCTCATTTTATATTAGAGAGAAACTAGTCTATATTAATAACATTTATGACCTTTGGATTGGGATGAAAATGTAGTATCAGTTCCTCTTAATGCTGTAGTACTTTAATAAACATATTATCAACAGCAGGCCAGAGGGTATAAAAACAGGTGAACCCTTAAGTAACTTTCTTTTCCTGTTTTTCCTCCTTTTGAAGTGTGTCATCAGCTTTACACACCAAAGCAAAAAAGGATCGTGAATGCACCACATGCAAGCACACCAATACACGCAAGTCACACCCAAATACATTAACAAATTTTCTTGTGTATTCTATTTATTTCTAGGTAAAGAACTTTTAAAATTTCCTTTTGTTAATTTTGTTAAATAAATGTTATTTTGTATTGTAGATCAATCAGCCTCTGTTATTTTGTGCATATACTATTTCACAACCATTATTTCATGTAAATTTTCCCATAGAGACTTTATACATTAATTAAAGAAGGAGCCAACACACTAAAATGCTATAAGGAGGTCAGGTCCTAAAGATTCCAGCATCTTCATCATTACACTAAAAAGGAGGATTGGTGTGATATTGACACCACTGTGAAAGTGGCCACATGGACTGAGCAGTTTTTAACCTTGGCCTATACATAGACACATTGGCACCCCACAATAAACCAACCTTGTGTCACATCCTACCACTATGGAAGGGAATGTTGGAAAATACAACCTTGTATTTGACAGGAAGCAAAACTAGTATCATACTTCAGTCTTCTGAGTGAAGGCAAATTTTTTTTTTTAATTATTCATATCTTTGTTCAGAATTCTGAAATATAACCAGATTCTAGTACAGTATCATTGTTGTCAAATTGTTCTTATAAGGTCAATCAGAGAGAGAAAAAAAAAGAAAAAAGCAACTTTTTGGCAATTTTGATTTTCTAAAATTCAAAATCATTTAAACAAAAATATATTATTTAATAAATAACAGCAAAGATTTTTCTTGTTGTAGTACAGGGTGCCCAGTAAAAAAAAACAGAAAATTTATTATCACTGTTTTATCTTTCAGAAATAATTGACCTTGAATAACCTTGAATAAATTTCTTGAATATTCATGACCTTGAATAATCATCCAACTCTCGCATAATTCCTTAACTCTGATTGGTTCTTTTATGATTGATTAATTGCTGCTCGATCTTGTGGCTCATCATTTAAAGGTTATTTTAAATTGCAGACAACTTTCATCTTTCATTCTGCCCTTCTTGTATAGCTGAACAACTCACTGATTTTGAACATCAAATCATCACCAGTTTTCAATGGTTGTCTCAAGTCTTTCTGAATTTACCACTTTTTTACTGAGCACCCTGTAGTAGTAATAGGAGGAGGAGGATGATTGATTGATTTGTGTTTTTACAGTTTATCAACCCTCTGAAGGCTATTTAAAGCCAAAACATATTTTGGATTGTAAGAATAATTCTTTTCATTTATTTTGCAAAGGAATATTGCATTAACAATTTTTTTTGAGAATAACAATAATGTTTCCAGATACAAGTCCTACTACTTAACCCATAGCTGGGGGAAAGAGACAGATTCATTCTTTCCCAAAGGTATTTGCATTAAGTGAATATCATGCACTTAGCTCTCTGATTTCTCATTCTAAGCTGCTATCCATGACACCACCTACACATTCAGGTAGTCCTGTAGACTATGCTATAGAATATAGTACAACAACCTCACCAAACTAGGCATTTCTACTGTGGTTTCTGTAGCACGTAGATTTTTAGAGAGTAGAGTTGTTAGTGCCACACAGAACTAGTTTTGAGTTGTCCTTCTCTGAGACTGTTTGGCAAACAAGGCAAAAGAATCCAGTCTGATCTGTTGTCAAGCCCCAGATTGGGACAGAAGATATGCATTCATACCATTTCCAAGGGTATTTAGGTAAAAACAAATGCAACAGCCTGGGCTAGAATTTGAACTCAGCATGCCTTTCCCACTTTCTAGCCACTATGCTAGGCACACATCCATTGTGAAAACTATATAAATCCTATTTATTATTTAAACACAGAAAAATATAGTTTTCCTGTATCAAAACAGAGAAAAATATGGTTGTCCTATTCCAAATAATTATCTTCAGGAAAAAAGACTAATATGAAAGAAAAAGAGGAAATAGAAGAATCGTCAAACATGACATTGGTTCCCATGTGACCACCAAAGTTAAGCAATGTCGAGCCTGGTCAATACCCACTTAGAAATGCCAGATGCTGTAAGCTTGGATGTGTGGGTAATATAATGGATAATGGTTTGGAATTGTTAATCGGAGAGACAAGTTCAAATTCCAGTAGGGATCGTTATATTCACTTACATGCAAATACCCTTGGGAAAGATAAGAATCCACCTCTTCTCCCCACAGCTATGGGTTAATTAATAAGACTTATATCAATAAAACCATTATTATCTCAAAAAAAATAATAAACTTACAATTTAAAACTATTTTCTGGCTTTAAGTAACTTACAAAGGGTTGATAAGTCATAAAAAATGAATCAACCAATTGATCATGTCTGTAGCAATTCTTTGAAATTATTTGGATATATTAAAAAATCTAGTGCAGGGATTGCTAAATTGTGTCTTTCAGATATGGTGCCTGGAAAAAAAAGTAGAGGACAACCAAAACAGAGGTAAAAGGATAACATAATACAAACAAATACCCTTGGGAAAGGTATGAATCCACCTCTTCTCTCCCAAGCTATGTGTTAATTAGTAAGACTAGTATCACTAAATCATTATTGTCTCAAACAAAAATTCTAATAATCTAAAAATATTTTTTGGCTTTAAATAACCTACAAAGGGTTGTTAAGCCATAAAAACTGAATCAATCAACAAACCTGAGAAGCTGATCATGTTATATTAAATTATTATGATGTCTTATATTAAAATATTTACATGACTATCAGAGACCATAACAAAGAGTTTTTTCTTGCTTACCAATTAAACTTAATTGACCAACAATTTTTCTCAATGTCTATACTTATAAATTTCTTTTACAAATATCCCCATAGATTTGAATTTTTCAAAAAAGAATGTGTATTCTATAAAACAGATTGTAGTATTTGCTAGCATTCGCAGAATTTGGTTTTTTCTTTTTTTTTTACTAAGATTCACCCAATATAAGGCCTAGGAGACACTCAAGGTAAAAAGTTACTGAATAAAGTATGTGATATTAACTTAAAAGGATGAAGGAAGTGAAGATTATAATAAGGCAGATCGACAACAATAAACCCTAAGCACAAAAAGGTTAAGATTGTAGTGTTCAGGGAAGCATCTATACAGAATAAGACAGTGGTCCTTAAGAAGCTTTCAGTGTGGAACACCCTTGTTAAAAGGGATAAACAAATTTTGTACACTGAGAAGCCAAAACATGACCACCTGCCTAATAAAGTGTCAGTACTTTATATGTCTGCAAAATAGCTCTTGCTCAATGCTGGATTGTGTAACAGCTATTTTGCAAGATTCTATAAGTCTTTCTCCAGGATCTGGCGATAACCTTTTACAACTTTTACAGATTTTTTATAACTGCTGCCAATTATGTGTCTGCAGAGGAAACTTGTTGATCCAACCCATCACATAAGTGCTTAATGGGATTGACATTCTGAGTGGTTCGGTCACTAGTGCAACACGGTTATGTTCCTGAAACTATCCCTGCACAACTCATACAGCATAGCTGCATGTAGTCATGATCAAAGATGACACTAACATCAAATGGATAATGTTAGAAATGCACAGTACAAACATTTACTAACCCAGCATGTCTATTATCATACAAACAAGCATTGTGAATATGATACCAACACTATTATGCTAATTTACTACAACTGAGATTGATGTCTTTGTCATTGAAAAGGTCCAGTTCTTCAATAAATCCTATCCAAGGAGGTTTAGGTTGAATGAATAGGTGATATAACACACATCTGAAATCCACTGTTTTTTTTAAGGATATATCACAATTCAACTCACGAGTCAGATGGATCGTGTTACCTGGTGCACTACGGGCAACATAATTTGTGCTTGTCAAAGTGGATATTCCTAATGATTCCCATGTCAAATGCCATATGAGTGCGATATCAGATGCAATGTCCAACTGGAATCTTACAGGACAGTTGTTAATGCAAACAGTAATGTATTTCCTGTGAGATTCAAAATCTATCTTGAATATAGCAATAACTGAATTTGCGTTAGACCTCCAACTATAAGTTGTTGCATAAAATAGTGTTCAAAACAAGAATAATGACAAAGATGTATATTTAATAGTGAACCCCAATTCTCAGAAAACTCCCTTCCACAAAAACCTAGATCCCTGGATCACACAGGCACCTAGATTATGTTATGTACTACCAAAGACAACTGGATTGTTATACCCCATACTTTACCAATGCCAATGCTCAACTATCAGCACAGTCTAAACTAATGTAGAGATCTAGGTACCTGTGTGATCCAGGGATCTAGGTGCCTGTGTGAAGGGATCTAGGTACCTGTGTGATCCAGGGAACTAGGTGCCTGTGTGAACAAGGGATCTAGGTGCCTGTGTGATCCACGGATCTATATGCCTGTGTGATCCAAAGATCTAGGTACCTATGTGAACAAGGGATCTAGGTGTCTGTGTGATCCAGGGATTTAGGTGCATCTGTGATCCAGGGATCTAGGTGCCTGTGTGAATAAGGGATCTAGGTGCCTATGTGATCCAGGGATCTAGATGCCTGTGTGATCCAAAGATCTAGGTGCCTATGTGAACAAGGGATCTAGGTGTCTGTGTGATCCAGGGATTTAGGTGTCTCTGTGATCCAGGGATCTAGGAGCCTGTGTGTACATAGGATGTTATTTTGGCACTTTGCTATAAAAATCTCATGAGATTTATTGAGAATTTTCTATTTTTGTAAAATATTTTTCTCAGATGCACAAATCTAATAGTAGCAAGTATATTAAATATTAAACTAATGTTTTGTCCATTTGTGCAGTCAGTTCACAAAATGCATCTAATAAACAAATAAATGTACAAACAACATGTGCATTTATGATTGTCATTTATATTATTGGTATGAAACTCAAGTTATTGTGATGCAACCCTCCATGAGAAAAAGTTTACCCACCTCTGTTCTAACTTATAACTCTAGCATTCAACACATCAAAATAAGTTACTCAAGGCTGGCTTACGTGATTATTGCTACAAATGTTATATTTAGTGGCTACATGTATCTGAGCAAATATCCATTCCTTGGTAAAATTAATGTCTACTGGCTGAGAGATCAAAAAGCTCTATTAAAGAAAATATATGTCTCCCACTGCAAATGTTAAAAATGTCGGAAAATGTCTACTCAAACCCACTAATGTTTATAGTAATAAGAAATAATTTTGGAGTAAAAATTAATTGACCTGTTTATATAACTCTTGCTTTAACATGAGTAGTTGTCATGCTGTTAGCTATAATGTTATGGCTTATCATTTAAAAAAAAAAGAATGCAATATATTCACAATCTTCAGAATACAAAATAAATTCTCTACTCTAGCTTTTCAAGGCAGTAGTCCATAGACCGACCATCACAAAACTTCTTGATTGTAATTATCACATTTTTGTTCTGATTTATAAAAAAGATTCATATAGAATGCATTATTTGTTTTTGCTTGTAAACATACAATATGACCTCTATAGTGAACAGTTTAGACTACTGATCTAAGGTTAAATTACAAATTACACACTATTTCTTATTTTCAGCTTCAGAAGAAATGTAGAAATTAAAGCAATGTGAAAGATATTTTTCTAAAACAAAAAAAAACAACAACACACACAATATATATATATATATATTATGAAATGGACTAAGTCCAATAATTATTTTAATATAATTTTGTTTATACATTATTTTTATAGATACAAATATTTAAGTAAATGCTCTGTTTGTAATAAACAATATTACTTAAATATTTGTATCTCTAAAAAATAACATATAAACAAAAAATATATTAAAATAAATGTTGGACTTAGTTATTGCATAATACATTATGTCATTTGTTTATATTGATATGCTTGAAGCAGATATGAGCATTCAAGAGAAATCATGAGAAGTTTGTAGTTCAAAAACAGTCATTTAACCTTGCTAGCTAGATGCTTCCTTTGTAGCTAGATAGTATAGCATGTCAGGCTACATGGTGTTTCCGTGTAGGATACAGGTTCGATTCCTGTTGGAGGACACATATTTTCTTTGAGATTTCTTGGACAGTCAGGCCAGTAAATGTTGCTAATATTGTTTATTATAAACAGAGCATTTACTTAAATATTTGTATCTATAAAAATAATGTATAAACAATATATATATATATATATATATATATATATATATATATATATATGAGTTTGTTTAGTGGCATCAAAACTTAGAGATTTCCTGTATTAACTATCTTGAAAATAGAACTCTGGCATTAATATATGGTTATCTGGAGAGTGGATATTTTTCTTTAATAAGATTTCTTAAACATTCAGGATGGTAGACGAAAATAAATAATTAGACTGTTTAATAAATAAAAAGAGCATCTACTCAAATATGAGTATCCACTAAAAATAATGTTTAAAGTGATATATATATATATATATATATATATATATATATATATATATATATATATATATATATATATATATATATATACAGTAGTAGCCATAATATAAGAAACAGAAACAACAAAAACATAAATATGTGTATTACTTAAAAAGTAATGCATGATTAGCAATGAATTTTTTACCGAATAAAGATTAGGGTGTAATGCATAAATATTATACAAAGTTACAAAAATTTACATAATAGTTTTTTTTTAAATAAAGATTAAATGCAACAAAGGAAATAAGCTACTGGACAAAAGTTAAGGAACGATGTTAATAATTTGCATAAACTTTTAATTTACATTGTTAAAAAACTCGATGGAGCTTTTCAACAATAAGTAAAAGTTCATTTATCATTAGGACTTTATTTTTAAGCAATATGGCAAATTCTACACACAAAACGCTCTCTTTTGAAGAAAAAAAACTCATTATCGCTAACTATCAAGAAAAAAAGTCAATTTCAGAAATTTCTGATATGGTTCATAAGTCTAAAAGTGTCATTCATCGTGTAATTAGCAGGTATAAAACCGATAAAACATTAGATGCAAAACCAAAAACTGGCAGACCTCCAAAAACATCGCAAAGAGAAGATTGAAGAATTGTTAGAATATCTACAAAAAAACGTTTTGAAACTGCTACATCAATTGCCCGTAAATTTAATGAAGAGACAGATATTAAGATCTCAAGGAAAACGGTTGCTCACAAGTTAAAAAATGCAGGATTGCATGCCCATATTCCAGCTTCGAAGCCTCTCATTTCAAAGCGAAACCAAAGGGCACACCTGGAGTATGCGAGAGAACATGTTGTTTGGACTAACACACAATAGGATACAGTTCATTTCAGTGACGAGTCCAAGTTTACTATATTTGGTTCTGAGGGCAAAACTTACATACGCCATAGAACAGGTGAAAGACTGTCTTCTCAATGTGTCAAGAAAACCGTTAAGTTTGGTGGCGGCAGTGTGATAGTGTGGGGAATGATTTCATCTGCAGGAGTTGGCCCTATCATCCGCGTACATGGCAATATCAATGCTGAGATTTACAAAAGGCTTCTTCAGCAGCATGTGGTACCAAGATTACATCATAATCTTTATGAATCTCCTATTTTCATGCAGGACAATGCACCTTGCCACAAGGCTCAGAAGGTTATGGCTTTATTTGAAGAAGAAGGAATCGCCCTAATGAATTGGCCAGCCCAGAGCCCCAACCTGAATCCAATAGAAAATGTTTGGAAGATAATCGGAGAAAGGGCTCAGAAAAGAAACCCGAAAAACCAGGATCACCTATGGGAGTTATTGAAAGACGAATGGGAGGGAATGACTGCTGATTTTTGCAAGAAATTAATTAGATCATGTGGTCGACGATGCAGAGAAGTCATTGAAAATAAGGGGATGTTTACCAAATATTAAATTTTGTTGATATTTTGTTCACAATCAAGTATTAACAAGATCGTTCCTTAACTTTTGTCCATTTAATCTTTATTTTAAAACAAACTATTATGTAAATTTTTGTAACTTTGTATAATATTTATGCATTACACCCTAATCTTTATTCGGTAAAAATTTCATTGCTAATCATGCATTACTTTTTAAGTAATACACATATTTATGTCTTTGTTGTTTCCATTCCTTATATTATGGCCGCTACTGTATCGGGTTTCGATACCAGCTAGAGGCAACCGGACGTCTAGCCACACTGATGAGCTGTGAAACAGCGAAACAGTCTGTCTGTGGATGACAAAAATATTGGCTCCTGAAAAAATTAATTTCGGTTGAGCTCTTTGGTTTGAGGTGTGAGTTTGTAAACAGTGACTATTTAAGCTAATATTGCACGACTCTTCGGCAGAATTGAGTCACTGTCAGTCACTGTGTGTTTATCTAAATCTAAAAAAAAAAATAAAAAAATAAACACGCTAAAATTCACCTTCATCCCTGCTGTGAGCCGACAGCTTAGTGGTAGAAGTTCCGACTGATGCCAATTCAGTCGGGTTTCGATCCTAGCTAGAGGCAACCGGACGTCTAGCCACACTGATGAGCTGTGAAACAGCAAAACAGTCTGTCTGTGGATGACAAAAATATATATATATATATATAGATAGATAGATAGTTATCTCTTCTATTTGCAGAAAGCAATTGGAACCAATTTAAAATTTCTCTCCCCTCGTATTGTGTCTATGCAAATGCAGTAATTTAGGCTACAATCCTGAATGAACACAGATACCACTCCCAAAAGTGAAATAACATACACTTACAACTTGTTAGTTAAAATTCAACAAATTGATTTTTTAGTAAGATGGTCATAGGCTAAAGTTTAATAATCGAAAAAGACTAATAGGCTTTATGTCATTTTTAAGCTATTTAATTGAAAGTAATTTTTTCCTTCTTACCAGTTCTACAATTTTACAAATTCACAGTATTTTCTCCTTCAGGATTTTATTTTTAGTTAAAATTCATCTTAGAAATATTTTTACTCGACTGCATGTTTTAACCTTAATGTTAAATGGCCCATTTCAGTGCATAAAACTTTTGATTTGGAAACTAATTAAGTGACTTAAATTAAAACCAATAATCTTAAAATTAAAAACTTTTTCAAATTATATATATATATATATATATATATATATATAGGGCAGAATTATAATTTTATAATCTTAAACTTAATATAGATTAAATTTTAAAATTTAAAATCGGGAATTTTTAATTTCATATTATAATTTAATATTTATTAGTTAGAATGAATTCTATTTTAGTCCAACCCTAACATTAAAGCATTAAATAATTATTATAACCTAAGTCCGTTGTCAAGTTTTTTTAATTCTCATATACTTGTATTCTGATTGGTCATTCCAGCTGATGTAATAGCGTTTCCCTTAGCAAGGGATATTTGATTGATTTGAACCTTTTAAAACCCTTTATTCTACATTCAACACCATCACTTGATAAGATACCAGAAGTGTTGAAACAAAATGGCTATTTTTGTAGTGATTTTATAACATATTTATGTTATAATTTTTGAATAAATAATTACATATATATATATATATATAATATGCACGGTACTTAGTGGAAAGTACTCAATATCCATGATAGAACTAACATATTCAGTTGCATGGATAGTACTACTATATATAGTCTGATATATTATATAGTAAGGTAACGAAGTTTGACAAACTACTATCCATGCAACTGAATATATATATACAGTGTAACCCGGATATAAGAGAAACCCGGATATAAGAGAGATTTTCTCTGGTCCCCAATTAGAGCCTGTGTTAATGTATATATAATAGACCAAACCTGGATATAAGAGAAATCCGGATATAAGAGACTTCTTCTCCGGTCCCGACAACTCTCTTATATCTGGGTTACACTGTGTATATATATATATATATATATATATATATAGACAATATTAGTGGTGAATATACACATACATATGCAATTATATATGCACATACACATATGTGTATAAAAATAATTCCAAGAGGATATGATCCAGGTAGAACTCGATGTCCAGGACAGAGTAAGGATATAATAAAGACTTAAACACTAATATTCCATGGTCATAATTTATTCCATTGGAATCGCAAAAACGACCCAATTCATCAGACCTACAGATTCAAAATGAAAACGGAAAAACGACTCCGGGAGAAATTGGTGAGAGTATGTGTGAGAGTGTGGGGGGACCCGTGATCTATATAGAGGGGTAATAGATGAGAGAGACGGTGCAGACTTTAGGCGGAGAGGGCACTAAAATTTAACTGAGGGAAGATTTAAAAAGGGATTTCAGTGATAAAAGGGTGCGTATTTTCAAAGCTCACTCCGAAGGTTTAACAGTTCATCCTGATTTTTATCTCTGATGATAAAGATCTTTTCGGCGATGCACAGATTACACCTATCACGTAAGTTATTAGGTGTACTAGCTCTTGACAAGTATCTCCATTCGAAAAGTGGGGTTAGACCCCTATCTACCAGATCCCAGTAGTGTTTGGATAGGGCCGTTTGGTTTCTGAGGTATCTGTGTCTAAAGGAGTGCCTATGGCCGTATAGACGTTGCTTCCAATCACCAGCGGATATACCTATATATATATATATATATATATATATATATATATAGTAAGGTAATGAAGGGTTTGGTAATCTGTATGGATAATTCCAAAGAGGATGTAATCCAGAGATCTCAATGTAACAACAAACCAAATATTATTTAACAGACAACCTAAGGTTCCATAAATATAATTTATTTCCCCAGAAAATATATTTTTCCTGTTTCATCATGTCACATCTTTAGTTACAAAGGAATTTGTTTTCTTATATATATATATATATATATAATTTCTAAATAAATAATGTTTTTTTTTACTTACTAATCAAACATGTTTTATCATTTTAAATGTTATTTTTAGTGGATATTTGAGTAGATCTCTGTTATTTATTAAACAGTCTAATTATTTTTCATTTACTGGCCTAAATATTCAAGAAATCTTATTAAAATATGTGCTTTTGTCAAATATTCACTATGAAAATAAATATTCTGTTTAATAAATAAGCAGAGCATCTACTCAGATATGGGTATCCATTAAAAATAACATTTAAAGTTATATATATATATATATATATATATATATATATATATATATATATATATATATATATATAGTATTTACATTAGTCGGACTATTGTCCTCATCTTTGTCGCCATATTTGTCACAACGTTCCGGCCGTTGTACGCTCCGGCCTTCTTCAGGTGGTTGGAATTTCGAACTGAACCCTTTATTTCGATCACTGGGGTAGACTGTTCTAGTTCCACGTTTGATATATATATATATATATATATATATATATATATATATATATATATACACACACACACAGGATGCAAGGGTTAAATTGTCATTTAAATTATGTGAAAATGAAAATAACACTGACATCTCATTTTAGCAAATTTAATACAAAAATTACACAAAAATATCTTGCAATAGTAAAGAATAAATTTATTCAATATATATATATATATATATATATATATATATAGTGACATGACCCACTTTATTTATATTAAAAGTAATTAAATTGAATTAAATCAAACATTTGAGGTATTGATATTAAATATAAATCCCACTCCCTAAAATTTTATAATATATCTTTCATTCTTTGTTTCTTTCCATTGTTTCAAAATTGGATATTATTCAGAACTCGCAAACATCAGGTGATTGCAGAATTAGGTTACAACCAAACAGCCATGAATGCTTTTAAACTGGTTCAACAATTTGATTTGATTTCATATGTAGCATTCAACATTAGGTGCATCCCTTCACTAACTCGTCAGAAGAATCATAGCCATTTACACAGACAAGACATGCAAATGTTTATCTCTTTCTCCATGGGCTGGCTTTCACTAGAGGCGGAAAGTTCTGGAATCATCAGGAACTCAAAAGCCAAGATAGACTGTATACTCCATGAATGAAAAATGAAAAGCAAAGCACTTTCAGGTCGATAAACAAATGAACAACACTGATCAAATGAAATATTTCTACATATAAAGGGAAACAACTCAACCAAGACAAAACAAGATTTTTCTACCTTAAACTATTTATAAAAAGAAGAAAATGATCAAAAACCGTTGATAAGATTATTCAACAGATAAGTAAACCATTAAACATTTATTTCTTATGACAATTTTTATGTTTTCTTTCCTTTCTCCTATTCTTTATCATTTCCTTTTCTCCCACTCTATATCTTTATTAAAATAAAATAAGTATAACTTTACATCTTGTGTTTGTTTTTTATATGTTATCTGTGCTTGTATCGATCCCTGAATAGAAAATATCACTTTAAAAAAGGGGGGGGGGGGAGAGCGCCACACATTCACAGCCATGTTTGATAAAATTCGTAACAATATATAAGGATCATTCCAGAAGTTTTGAGACTTTATTTTAGGAAAGGCAGTTATAAGTGTTGTAGATTATTGTAATTTCAGTATATCATTACTATACACCTAATAAGCTGACCTGCCAAATTTTGTTATACCAAATTGAAGGCAGCAGCTGTAACAGCTTTTTAAACACATCCTACTAAACACTGCTTGTCACAGCTAAATAGTTTGCAGAATGCAGCCAGGATGTGTAGACAATTTGGAAGCTCACTATGCAATAAAGTTTTGCATTGACAGAAATGGGCATCAAAACTGTCCCTCACCCTACCTACAGTTCAGACCTGTGGAGTTTAGTTGTTCCCCAAGGTGAAGGAGAACCTTCAGGGAAGTCATTTTGAAGACATTGAGAGGATGAAAGAGGCAAGGGTCCTGAACACTGTCACTTTGGATGACCGCTTATGGGGCCTTCACGAAATGGCTGGAGTGCTACAACAAACACATTGAACTCAGAAGATCCGACTTTGAAGAAGATGAGAATTTCGTACTTCTTTGAAATTAATAAATATCTCTCCTGAAAATGTCTCAAAATTTCTGGAATGCACCTTATATAAACATACTTGCCAAAATGTTAATCTGTGTCACAAATCTTTTCAAATTTTCCTTTCCTAAGCCACTATAAAACTTTTTAAAGATTAAAAATGAACTAACAGTTAAATCAAAACTATTATTTAAAATAAATAAATAATTTATCAATACAATAGTTATATTAATAAATAAAATAGTAAATAAATGAATACATATAAATAAGAAAAAAAATTCAGCATTTACTCATTTTCATTTATTAAGCATTAAAGTTCTTCACTGAGCATTCTCCATAGTTTACCTTGACTTTCACAGTTACCCTTAAGACTATTTTTGAGCATTCTTTAATTAATTTTTGAAAAACCTAACAATTTTTTTTTTACTTGTTTATAAATGCATATTGCAAAATACAATCCTTAAATTTGCCTTGGTAAAGTCCATCAGAGGAAGAAACGCATTGGTAAAGTTTTCCTTTTGTCTTATATCTCAAAGCAATACCTATAAAAGGGCTGGCAGCCATGCAACTGAGGTCCATGGCTTCAGGTAGACATGTAGACACCTAAATTGCAATTTAGTCTTTTTAAAAAGAAATCCTTTTTTACCCTTGGTTTAACTGAATTTTAATATAAGGTTCATTTATTTTATTTCCACTTACAGTATTTTAACTTTGTTAGAAAACTTTTTGATGTGAAACTGACAAAAAAAAAAAATTATCATTAAGAATTTTATCACAAAGTTAATTTTTTCTCTCTATGATATTTGTTCTTCATAACAATGAACATATTGATTATAAAAATTTTTTCTAAGTCATTTTAAAAATGTATGTTGGATTTTAATTTTACTGTCTTTCATGAATACAAAACAAAAATGTAACTTTTCACACAGTTAAATTAATGAAAAGTGTTATTTATTAAGTATTTTTTTCACAAAGTTAATGTCATAAAGAAATTCAGTAAATTTAATATTTTGTAACTGTTCGTTAAAATATATTGCAAAAATGTAAACAAAGAAAACAATACATTTTTGTATAGTTTAACTATTTTAAACTATGAAACTTAATAAAATGTCATTAAGAATTTTGTCACAAAGTTAATATTTTTCTGTATAACAATGAATCAAATTTATTTTATGAATAATTTTTGTTCTTTCTAACATTTTTTTATAAGCATGTTGAATTTTAATTTTATTAATCTTTGTAAACAAAATATGTAACTTTTTTTGATGGAGTTAGACAACAGGCACTGTAACCAGAAATAATTATTTTTCAGAAATACTTTTCATATTAATATAGATATGTATTTAAAGAAAAATATTAATTAGTGCATATTTTATAACTACAAAATGTTATTGAAAAATTTCATACTGAAAAAAAAAAAAAAACCTGAATTACCTCAGTTAAATGTTGATATTAAAGAATACAACTTTGATCCCGGTCATAATTACTCAAAATGTGGATATTTGCTGAATGAAATGTCATGCCAAACATTTGATAACTCACCAGACCTTAAAACTAGGATCCTAACGATGTGACTTATTGTCCTACCGAAGAAATATTTAATACAACTTTTTATTTTCAAGAATATGAAAACCTTTTGGAAGAAATAGATTATGGTAATTTAAACATTTTACAGTAAAGTGGATGTTTTTCCAATTTATATTTGGTGTCACTAAACTGAAAACTTGCAGGAATTTTTTGACAAAAATCTTGATATTAATTTCTGGAATGCATTATTTCAATATGAAACAAAAGCATGGGACCATATTGTTAAATATATTTTTCAAAAATTATTTGATTCTCCTAAAGCAACTCAATAACCAGCACTAACAGATTTCAAATTATCTTTAAATTTTATTCATAAATAAAATTCTCATTAAGACTTACTTAAAAATTTATATTTTTCAAATAGTAAATCATGTTCATGAAGCTACACTAAAAAATGACATTCATTCAGATAAACATCTACCAGGTAATGTTTATTTTTAATTTCCACCTTTTTACATCTAATGAATTTGATACCTCACCAAATTATACTGTTAACTGTGTTCCTGTTAATGTAAATTGACTTTATTATTAAAACTATGCATGTCGGTAACATCTATTATTGTATCATAGTGAAATAAGTACTTTCTTCAGCTTCTGTAAAACAAAGGCAGACACCTATAGATGTGAGAAAAATTACATATCAAAATTATCACTAGTCTGAGATTTATTTGTTTTTCAATTACTTTCAGATTTAATTGATATATCATTTTGTAAAATGTTGAACTTGCTTTCTGAATTTCTTATACAATTATATTTTCTATGCTTTTAATCAATTAGTATAAACCAACTCATTTCTGCAATATCATCTAAAATGTTATTAATTTGTGATGAATAAAATGATGTTTTGTGCATTTAGTTGGGTAGGTAGGAGGAGGTTAGTTTTGTTTTGTACATTTGCATTTATGGAAATAAGCCAATAATTGTTAATAGTTGTAAGTTGCTTCCGTGTAATATGCATAGTTCCTTATTAGCTAATTACTGGATTACTAAAAAAGTGCCTAAAAATGTTCTGTAATTATTTAGTAATAATTCCAATATCTAGATATCTACCCCCAGTCACATGGCTGCCACGTCTGTTATAGGTATCATTTTGATTTAAATGGAATTCAAAATTAGTAAAAAGTAATTTCAGAATTATCTTTTTGAGGGTTATTCTGTTCTTACCATGACTACCAATGTTTCAAATTTATAAATTTTTATCTTTCATTATTCAAATTTTACACCTAATACTTTTACTTGTGCTTGATAGTTGATAACAGCCCATTTATTTATTTATATATATATATATATATATATAACAATAAATCATTCATACAAAAAGTAAATTAGTAAATTAATGAGATAAAATGATGAATTCACTTTGCTAACTAAAATTAAAAAATGCATTATATATATATATATATATACATACATACATACATACACACACACACAAGTATAGGATTGGTGTATACGGAATAAATTTCAATAACCAACAATTACTATTCTTAAAAGAGTGCTCAATACAGAGTAGAGCAAATATAATTATTTATTCGAAAATTATAACATAAATGTTATAAAATCACTACAAAAATAGTCATTTCGTTTCAACACTTCTGGTGATGATGTTGAACGTAGAATAAAGTGTTTTAAAAGGTTCAAATCAATTTACCACCCCTTGCAAAGGAAAACGTTGTTATATAAGCTGGAATGGCCAATCAAAATACAAGTATACAAGAATTCAAAAAACTTGACAACGAACTAAGGTTATAATAACTATTTAATGCCTTAATGTTGGGGTTAGACTAAAATAGAATTTATTCTAATAAGTATTAAATTATACGATAAAATTTGAAATGAAAAATTACCCATTTTAAAATTAATCTCTATTAAGTTTAAAATTATAAACTTACTGAGGAAAAAAGAAAAAAATACATATGTTATGCTATTTATTTTGTTTTTATTGAGATTAAGTTGGAATAAACGTTAAGATCAACTGTTGCACTGAACTTCATGACAGCATAGATACATTTGAATTCTAAACATACGCAGGGGAGGATGACATCTTGCAAAAGACAATACATACACAATCAGATTATAATACATAAGCACGCAGACGTATTTAGATATATACACACAAAAATGTGATGAGACAGGAAATATCTCCACGACCCTTTACAAAAAAAAAAAACTACATACACAATGAAAGGTGCATCCAAGTTACCATACACACAGACACCAATAAAGACACATACATACACACACATACATACATTGACATAGACACTCTATTACAACCAAGAGATATTTACGATTGAAAGTGTTATTAAACGAATTCAAACCACTTATTAAAATATAACTTATATGGGCAAATATACATAGATAAAAATGGTCTTATAGAGAACAAAGAAACAAATAGGGAAAGAAAGGGCATTAAAACAGATATATACGTATAAAAATAACACTATCTAATATATAAAAACGAAAATTCCAAACACACAAATATATATAAAAATATATATTTCATATATATCTATATATGCACTACTGCACAGTAGGTGAAAGAAAATAACTACCTACAGATATATGTGTACAGTATACACACATTCTTCACTACAGACAGAAACACAGAAAACCTACCTACAGACAAACATATACACATATATATACATATACACATATATCTACACATACACACACATACAGAAGCAAGCATAAATATATCAAGCCACACAGCAACGTAAAAAAGTAAACAAACCAAATATAAATATATATATAACATACATATATATACACATCATATATATATATATATATATAAACTGAAACATATACAAACACACGCATATATATAAAAAACACAGACGGAAACTTAAACATACATATATATATACACACACACACACGCACACAAATAGGTATATACATACATAAACCTACACATATTCTAACATCTTATTGATGATAAAGTCTATAATAATTTTAAAATGTAACGAGACAATTGTTGACTAAGTCTATAAGCAATTAAAAAACCCTTATCAAACAAAAGTAGATTTTAGTTAGTATTGATGATACATTCCAAGACACTAAGATATACATACATATACAAAGACATACGAACATACATCCACATATACATAATCATGTATAAATACCCATATCAACATATAAGTACGCACACATCCAAGCATATATATATATATATATATATATATATATATACACACACACACACACACACACCTGTAGATACAAACCAAAGTTTATATACCTACACATACAAGCTCACATGTGTCAACACACACATATATATACACACACACACACATGTATCCCTACATACATACAGAAGTACACGTAAATAGAAATATACATACACAACATACCTGGACATATATATATTTTACCCTCCTCTCCTTTTCTCCCTTTTTACCTTCTTTCTTTTTATAAAAAAAAAAACAACCTACATACATATATATACATCCAGCAGTACAAACACACACATGCAGACATGAACAACACAGTACACGTACACCAACACACATCCACATCAACAGGAGGACCATCAGGACCTATTAAATATACCGTAACATATCATTAGTGTTGAAAGTATTACAACCCCTATAATAAGTTAAATTTATAATGGTGTTAACAGTTATTTCATATCTTTGATTTAAGAGATGGGTCTTATTTTTTAATCTAAAAATTTCAAATTTTTCATTAAGACATAGATAACACGGGGCATATAGGGAGTTACATGTTCAGGCTCTCCTGATTAATTTCCATTTAACAGTAGGTGTTTTATTCTTTTAGACTCCAAAATAACTTGGATAATGAAGTCTTGTACTTATAATTACTGCTATTAAAAGATTGCACATGCCCCCACCAACATTCCTTGAATGGATTCATGGTGTTACCAATGTAAAATATTTTTATATTTGGGTTTTCTAGTGTAGAGATTGTACTAAGATAAACTACAGAACTAGTCAAACAATTATTCTGTAGGGGACAATTATTTGGATTCCTGAAATTGCACAAGTTGTTATTCGTGTCATTATACTTAGTAGTACTGCTAGCAACCTGATGAGTAGTTAAGTTTTTTTGAGTCCCTATACTTGTTAAAGACTGTTATGTTTTTTAATTATTTTCTCTAGGTTATCCGCACAACTATAGCTTAATTTAAGGGTATTAGGATTAAATATTTCACTAAGTGGGTTACTTTCTGGGTTAAGGAAATGTTTCTTGATGAGGTTTAGAAATATACGTCCTAATTTAGTTTTAACCATTATATTGAAAGGGGGAATAAACCAAACGATCTTTCTAGATCTTCTTTTCTCATTATGGTTGTAATTAACAGGGTTTCTATATTGAATAGTGGTACCTTTATATTTATGTTATAATTTTTGAATAAATAATTATATATATATATATATATATATATATATATATATATATAGGTTGGAGAATAAGATAGTACACAAGTCTGAAGAAAAAAAGATTAGTATTTCAAATCTTGGACCTGAGCTCAAACAGCAATCACTGATTCTGGTTTAAAATTGGTCACATTGAAATTGACCCTAAAATATATCTCTACCATGTCTACAGATAAAGTGATATTACTAAGCTTATCTTACTCTGACACAAGACCTTACATATAGGACACTTAGTAATGAATACACTCGTAAGAATAATGATCTGCAATATTACTTTTTTAACAATTCTAGATATGCAGGTAGTGTAATGGATACCAGGGTGAAAAGCAAAATCAGTCAGGAAAGTTCAAATTCATGGCTTGTCTCTCACATTCAAAAAAATCCCCTTGGGAAAGGTATGAATCCGTTTCTTCTCTCTTCAGCTATGAGTTAATTAACAGGGTAGACTGAACTCTATAGCCTTGAATGGCAGCCAGTCGAAGGGAAAGATAAATCTGAAATCAGACTGGAGGAAGCAAAGGGAAATCACTTTCCCAAGAATGCATGCAATTCACAGAAAGAAATAGAATTTGCAGAGAGTCACGATCACCTGTCATAAAGTGAGGTGGCATATAAAAAAAAATCCCCAAGAAAGTACCCATTACACTTATTTTATACCCAAAATAAAACTCGAATATAAAATTTTAATTTTAAAATAATCTGAAAATAAGAGTTTAAAAAATTCAATTGGGTTCCAAATATTTTTTGATTTTTCGATGAATAACAGTGAAGTGCATCTTTATCTTTCCAGTAACTATCATTTGTTTCATACAAGACAGACTTATACACTGACACTAAATGGACAAAATAAATATACACTATGTCACTGCTTTTAATGAACAGCTTTTACTATGTAAACCAATCAAAAAAATTTTTTAAATATTGTATAATCACATATCTCAAAACTTCTGTAGTAATAGTCAACTAGGCTGACTTGTTAACCATTACACTAGAGGAGTTCATAGTATTTGTATAAATCATATTGTATCCAATTTCACTTAATAAAATACATCCCGTTTGAATTTATGTAAATTACAAACTTCAATAACGCAAAAAGTCCAGAAGAAATATTTGTCAAATTGAAACTAGTCCATTTCCACCTTTGGTAAAATATCTAACTAAAATTTTAGCCACTTTTAATGGTTATATTTTAAGATATACTATTTAGAATGTATGTAAATGGACTGACCAAATTTAAGGCCTTTGAAATCTAATGAAAACATTTTTCTTTTTTCCATATATGTTGAAACATGGGTAATGCAAAGAATCTAACAAATGCAGAAAAACAGAAAAAGTTATTGAATGAAGGAATGCCCACACTTGAAATATCAAAGTAGATTTGCGGTGATCAACAAATGATGAACAGGGCTGTTGAAAATATATGTTGAGAACTAGGCTTTAAAAGCTTTTCCTCTCGAGGGGAACTTAAACTAAAGAGAGTTATAGCGAAACAACCAGTGCTCAGGTCTTTGAACAGGCATTGAGGGAGTCAAGGACAAAAGGTATACAATACTTTGCAAATTGGGATCTGTCAAAGTCTCCTAGGTAAACACCTCTCAGTAAAGTAAACATTTTAAAGTGTCAAAATTGGGCCAAAGAATACACAAAAATTAACTTTCATAAAGTAATTTTCTTGGACAAATCTCAAGTGACACTCAATGAAACTGATGGATGTACCTGTGGCTTAAAGGCAGCAAGAAAGAAGGCAGTGTGATATGGGCTGGGATTGTCAGCCAAACCATTATTGAACCATTCAAAATTGAAGGAGTTAAACGGAACAGTGCTATCACAGTTCCATGGACAAGTCATGAGTCAAATTTTTGTTATTTGTTCTATTATAGGTATTGAGCCATGATTTTATTACCTTGTTATTGAAGTAAAAAGTCATTTTCTGGTTTTGCATAACTTCATACTGCACTTTTTATAATAAATCCAATAACTTTAATAGAACATTAGTTGAAACTACCTAAACTCAAGCTTTGTTTTAACATATAAAATTTAACATTTTTCAAAGCAAATTCAAGTCATAAAGGTTTATGTAAGTTGTATAATTTCAGACGAACAGTACTAAACATCACTTATGCATACCTGTTTACTAAAGGTAATGGTGAAATTATATGGATGTATGGTGGTGTAATGGATTGCAGCTCAGAATGAAAAATCAGAGCAGAGTTCAAATTCCAGTTGAGTTTATTACATTTAATCATGTGGTAATATCCTAGGGAAAGGTATGAAACTTCCCACCTTCCATACAGAAAACTTTCAGCACCCTTGGTTGAACTGTAATTTATTAAATCATTTTTTCAGAAAACTAGACATTTTTTTTTAAGTTCACAAATTTATCACTATCTAGTACAGATGGGAGCCTACTCAAACCTTTTATTTAAAGTACTGCAGAAAATCAACATCTTGATTACGTCATTATTTTCTCTGGTTACTATTTCGATTGTCAGTGATGACTGACTATTTTACCGGCTTCATAACAAGTGCCTACTCGCTTGTTTCACAAAGGAAATCTTTTGGGTATTTTTGAGTTACCTCCCTTATAATTACATTTCCATTTTTTATCCACATAAAATTTAAATATCTTGATCCTAACTGCACAGTACACCCAATGGATTTTATGATAAAAACTAACCGTAGTATATCATTTATAATTTTCATTAAAAAGTTATATATATAATTAATGATCCTATATGTTTAAGTATTTGGTTATATTAAATACATGTGTAATCAAACTAGTAAAACATGTAAAACTAAATTTCACAAATTATGAGTCAATGAAATGTGATTAAAAGGAAAATTAGTCTGATGGTATAAAAATCTTAAAAATGAAAAATATATACAAGTACTTTTTTTATTCAATAGAAAATAATTAAAGAATTTTCATTTTTTCTTAACATTTATTATCATGAATTGGTTAACACTTCAGTGAGTAATAACAAATCCTACAAAACCTTAATGTGACTAATAACATAAGTCAATTCCATGCATTTGTGTTGAGATGGTATACACAATTTTCTTCCTTTAAATTAGGCTAAAAATTATTTTCCTATTATTCAAATAATTCAGCCAGATTTATATTCATTTATTTGCTTCAATACCATCTTGATCTATGTTCAAAGTATTTGGTAATATTAATGGCTATCAACAAATGCTCTTATACATACATATATATATATATATATATATATATATACAACAAAAATAAAACAAATGAATAGAAGATAAAATTTTCATTTATTTAGAAATATGTTATCAATTTAAGATAATTTTTGGTCGTTTTCTATCATCTTTACAGTCATAATCCCCAAAATGTTTTCTTTTGTTATCTTGGTCAGTTAATGATATGCTCTGCCCATTTGCTGAGATCAAACTAACAGGGAAAGGATTTGTGTTGCTAGTTGGTATGGTGTGAGTATTGCTGATTTGTAAAGTCTGTATATGTGAGGGAGATTCTGTTAATCTAGGTGACTGGCATGGGGAATTGGAAGGAGAGATTGTTATCACACGAGGTGATACACCACTTGAAATATTTTTGGCAGTCTGCTTCTGGAAGGAGTTCAATGGGGCCAAGCTGAGATCTACTGTTGTTGAGAGTTCAAAATTATTTAGGTCAGACTTTTTCCGGTGTATAAAAGTTTGTGATGATGAATGAGGTTCAAGTGTTGCTGTTGACCACTCTGTGAATTTGCAGTTTGTATCTGCTCCATACAGATCACTGTGTATAGATTCCTGTTTTATTTCTGTACAGTCTTCAGCAGTTAAGTCCACTTCTGGCTCCAGCTTGATGTGGCTCACTTCAGTGAGAACAGAGTTTGAATGAGGCTCAGGAAATAGACTGAAGTCATTTGACTGAGCAGAAGAAACAGACACATCCTGAAAGTTTGATGATAACTGTATAGACACTGCAGTAGGGTTAGCTGTACTGTGTGTTGATGGTCGGACAATGGGTGGTGGTGGAAGAATGGGGTCATTATAAGACATCTGGTGACTTGATTGATCATGAGAATTGGTCACATTAACAATGGTTTTATCAGGTAAACAAATGGTATCATTAAGCATGTCTGAACGGAATTGGTTGCATAGTTGCCGAATGTCATCAAGACCTAACATGCCTGATAAATATTCCATGCTGTCTAAAATTGATTTGCTCAGGTTTAATGAACCATTATAAAGATAATCAACAAAGGCTTTCAAAGCTTCAGCAGTAACCTTGCGAGGGAAGCACACCTGTACATTTGTGTCTTTCATGATGTAATCATATGTTTCAAGGATTTTGGGACAGCAAGCTATCAAAAGGATTTTGTGAACCTGAAATATAAGAAAAATAAATTCATAAGACAGTATTTTAATTTATGTGTGTGCGTATATTCTCTACCAAAGAAAAGCGATAAGGTTTAAAATGAAAACTGTTTCTTGAAGCTTTTATTTTAGTTTTAAAGTTCAAGCTAATAGATTAGATTTAATATTTCCAATCAGCAATTGGTGTATTTTAAAACTAATTTAAATTGATTGAAAGGAGAAAGCCATTTGTAAGCACAATGTAATTCTCTTTATTAAAAATTAAAATGTACTTTTCTGAAAACCTCAATTGATTTAAAGTTTAATTAATCTAATTGGAAACAAATATTACTTTTAGTTTATAATATCTCTGAAATGCATTTTTTAACAGAAATGCATTTTTTAACAGAGATATATGAAATGTTGAGAGTTTCATTAATAGCCTGACAGCTTTATTGACTACTTAAAATTTAACTAATTTTTTCTACAGGGACATATCTGTAAAAATTACTTGAAGAATATAATGTGAATGCCTTTTATTATTATATAATTTTTAACTACTCGGTAATCTTAAAAATTTAGGAAAAACATTCTCCAAAATCTAACATCTTATCAAATTTACCATAATGTCATGTATTGACATATGTATGTACAAAAATCAGCACATATCTATGCACACAAAAAAATTCTAAATTCTTTTTAAAATACAGGGTGGGGTCATTGAATCATAAACTTTTTCATTTACTAATTACAATTAGTAAATATAGTTCTTATTATTTAATAACAATTATTACCCACTCCATACCAATTAATACAGAATTTCAAAAGAATTAACACTTTATGAATTTTTCTAATTAAAACTTTTACAAAATGAAACCAATTCTTGTAAAAATTCTTAAGATAATAATGTCCAAAATATATCTTATCAACAAAAGCAAATAAAAGGTTTAAATAATGTCTTAGTTTTGTTGCATTTTTAATATTCAGAATAGATTTTTGATAAAAAATAAATAAATAAAAAAACATTGATGATGTAAATTCTTCAAGGAGTTCTATTTATAACTAATATGAACATTAATCCAGGCAAAAATGAATTTCTCAAAATTCCATAAAATTAAATAAAGTGGATGTCAAAAGAAGAAAACCAAAATTTTTAATAAAAAATTTAAATATTCTAAAAAGGATAAAATATAATTTAATAATAATAAAAACCCCATGCTCTTTCCTCTTAAAACAATTTTGACAATAAAACATTTTTATTAAGTATTGGGGCATTTATTCATCATTTTTAGCTAATCTTTGGAACACACACACACACACACACACACATATATATATATAAGTTGCACACATCTCTCTTGAATACAGTTATCAGATACTATTTCTAAATATTTAAAAAGAACTGAAAATATTTTATGAATTACTCTCTAAACTATACCTCCTTTTATACTGCATTTTAATTAAAAAATTTATTTCTTACACCATTTCTCTTAATAATTCAAGAGAATTATCAAATAACTTCAGGCAAGAATTCATAAACAAAATTTTGTAACCACAACAGTAAAATCTCAGAAAGTCATAAAACGTTTTCTACTTTAATAGATTTAGATATTTTACAATAAAATTAGTATTTAAACTTTAAAAGTTACAAGCATTCAAGGTACAGTAATTTATGCTGAGATGCAGTACTCAGCAAATATTATAATAAAAAAGAAATGAATTTTATAGTTCAGATGCAACATAAATTCTAAAATATTTTTAAAAACGTTATTGTTGCCGAGTTATTTCCCTTGTTTCATAAAGTAGTGACTTGCAAGTCACTACTTTATGAAAATAAATGTACACGTTATTTATTCAAAAATGTATTATAACTGGAGAAAATTTTCAGTTTTGTAGTTAACCAAATATTTTAAAATTCTATAATATACACCATCTGAATATCAAACTAGTTATCACTATCATGCAATTTTAAAATTAGAATAATCCAACATTTTTTTATGGAACTAGAGATCTCCAAATTACAAATCCATTTATCAAGTAACCATGCACAGAAATTCTACCATCATGCAATACTATCATTGATTACAAATTATACACATTCACCCACTGTTATCACAAAAAAAAAAAAAATAAATGATAAAACATTTTTAAAAAAAGTTAAATTTTCCCAAGAGCAAAACCTTATACATCAAATACAAACAATTAAAAGGCAATATTATGTATGGGGCAACTAGTCTAAAATTGTTAAAAGGCAAGAAATGTGAAATTTACTGTCTTGAAAATACACTGCTATAGATAAGGACCTGATAATTTATAACTTGATTACTAGACCATATTTAGCAAATACATTGAACCTTATAAAAAAATAAAACTCAGAAATTATAAATACTCAATACAAAAAATCTCCAGGTTTATATTAATAAAAGAAAAAAAAATTCTACCACTGTACAATATAAATTATTTGTTCAAATGTCCATCCTGATTTGCAGTATAGTTTATGCTGACAGTTTTCAGAGATGATTTGGAATGATGTCAGATCATTTTCTAACTTAAAACAAGATTCTTACACTTACAGGAATGGATATACATTCATTTTGTAGCGTCGCATCACAGAACTGGTTTCCTTTCCACAGTGCTCGTAATGTTTCCAAAATTTTCTTTTCGTGGTTCAACACCATGTACTTGTAAATTTTATTCTCAGATTCTTTTCGCAGTCTGTAGGGAAAAATAAAATATCAGGAACATAGAAAAATAACATTAGACAAACTCCTGGTGAGTTTGAAATGAACATTATGGCCAAAGAATGTTTTTTAAAGCAACAAATCAACAATTATTATCATATATCAGCTGTTTAAACTGAATTATGTAAGTTACTGGCTAACAAACTCCTCACACAATTTGATAAATCATGTTTATCGATATTGGAAAACAGATTTATAAAATATTACTTGTTAGCAAAGTATTTCAAAATTAAATGATGATTCTTGTTGAAATATACAGGTTATTTAAAAGAAACAATGTAAAGTTGCATGAACTTGTGAGGTAGTATGCACATTGTAAACTTCTGTTCTGGCAATGTTATAAAACAAAATGTTTAAAAATGGCTGCTATAGTATTTTACATCTAAGGCTATAGCATAAAGAAAACAAAAATTGAGAAAATTTTATTGTTTTAAAATGAATATATGCTGAAGGGTGAATACTGAATGCATTCCCAATGGAAAGAGAATGTCTGGGTTTTGTTTTCTATAAATATCTTAAAATATTTTTAGAAACAAAGAAATATTTATAAAACTTATGTTTAAAGGAAAGTAGGGCAAACCTTTCTTCTTCAGCTAACTTCTCAGCCAGTTTCTTTGCTTCTGCAAGTTCTGCTTGCCTTTTCTGGACTTCTGCTTGACGTTTCTTTGCTTCAACATCAGCTTGAAGCATCTGTGCCTCAAGGAATTCTAACTGTTGCTTTTTGAGGTCAGCTTGATTTACTGTTAATGGTTTGGTGTCAATCCCCGAGTTTTGGGTATTCAGATTGTAAGAATTTATGGAAGGGCTCGAAGTTGAAGGATTCAAAAAACTCTGAGATGTGTTGACATCCTGAAAAAGAAAACCCAGTATAAAGAACTAAATCCAATTCTTATAGATTAGTGATATAATTCTAAAGCAATGACATGACATTTTTTAAATTATATATCTTTGCTTATATGGAAGGGAATTTAAGAGGTTTGGAATTAAAAATTGCAAGTTTTTTTTTCTTAACAGATACTGTAATTTAATAACCAAAAGTATTTTTTCTTATTGAAAATCCCTAATAATTACTAATTAATAACTGCATAAACCAAAGGCTAGACATTTAATATGTTCCTTAAATATAAAATTAAATTTAATTCTAGATAAAATTGTTTTCGATATTCATACAATAAATTTAAATTTTTATTTTTTCATTTTAGGAGGTTCCCAAACTTATTTCCTAAGCTTAAGAGAACACTTTATGGAGTTCATGAGTAGTGGATTTCAAAACAAAGCTACTAATCATCTTTACATTACAGCAGAACTTATATTAACAAAGTTTATTACTTATAAATTACAATTCCTTTAAAGTAAATTTTGAATAAAAAATTAAATAAAATTACTATTTTTAGAATCATGCTGTTAAAGTTTGTTTCAAATATATTGTGTTCCATTTGCATTCAAAATTTTTTTTATAACTAATATGAAACAAGTAAAATATAGTGTAAACCAAAATAATTGCCGTTTAATTCAAATACTTACTACATTCTGCACATCTTTTAGACTTGATCTTGATAATTTACAAATGTTTAATTTCACATTGAAGTGACTTTTACGGCCTACATTATTCTTGAAAGTAGGTTTGACAAAAGAATGCTAATTGCTGAAGAAAAAAATAATATAAATTTGAAGGCATATTTTGTATTGATAAGTTACAAGTAAAAGCTAAATAAGCATAAACTCAAACTATTTACATGTGATGCAGAAAAAGTTCTTGGCCTGACCCCCCACTTTCCAAAATCTTACCAAATAACCCCATCAGATTTTTTTTAATCCTTTCAGCAATTTCAGAGATTGTTAAAAAAATTCTGAATATACAAATATATAAGCTAATATTAAAAGTAAATTGATTTTTTTAAAAATTTAAAAAATTCGTTTTTATTCACATTTTGCTATGGTTCAGTAAACTCAACTCTATTGCTGTTTTGAGTTGCGTTCTGTTGGTCAAATTGATAAATTTCTTTTCTCAAAACAGTTTTATAGCAAAACATTCCTTCAATGATAAAGTAAATTATGCTAGTATTTACTACATAAACTGAAAACAAATTTCACCTTATAAAACTTCTAATACTGACATTAGATATGAAGTGTGAAAAAAAAAATTCATTAAACTTTAAAATCTAATCATATAGCATGGCAAACATGAGCTAAATCCACTCTACAAAAATTTTATAAGAAATGAATATAACCAATGCAGTATGTATGATTGCAAAATATTCTTATTTCTCAACATTCTTCTAAAATACATTAACTGTTACTTGTTACTTTACAATCCACAGATCCAATAGTGATTTCACTGAGAATTACTCTAAGCTATTTAACAGCAATAAATAAAATACTAAATTTTTAACAAAATTGCAATATACCTGCCACAACCAAGTATTTAATGATTGGTAATATTATATTGCTTTTTCCACCAGAGTATTGTAAATTGTAAACAATATTGGCCAGAAAATAAATATTTCATGGAGAACATGACTTTCCACAAGTTCTTATTAGATGTGAATATGCAATTGTTAAATGAAAAAAAAAAATATATATATATATATACTGCCTTGTTAAAAATAATCTGTGATACAGGAAAAATTAATGACTCCTGCTGAAAGTTACAAATATAAAAATGTTTAAATAAAAATAAGAAAATTATTTCGCTGGGTTACATAGAGCCATAATTACATTAAAAAAAAAAATAAAAATTTAAGAATTTGCAAGTTAAAAATGTTAATTTTAACATCACAAAATTTTCACATTAAAATAATTCTTTTTCTTTAAAATTGGAGCTGAAAATGATTCCTGATAGGAATTTACAGTTTTTAATTTAGGTATCTCTAAAATTTTCTAAAAAAGAGCATACAAATGATGACAAAAAAGACAACTTGATAAAAACAAAGTTTTAGCGTTAAAATGTTTATGTTATTAAACAAAAATTGCAATACCTAAGGTTTAAATTATTTTTAAAAAATGAAAAAGCTTTTTTGAATCTTTCATCTTAGCTTTAATAGAAAGCTAAAGGATTAAATTTACTATTTCTAGTAAGCAAAATACTCTGGTGTATTTCAAACAAAAATTATATTGAATGAAGTCAATTTTTTTTTTTTTCAATAACATCAAAGTCATCCATTTTTGAGATATTTGTAAACATTTGTTTTAAAAAAATTTCAAAAATAAAATATACTTTTCTGAAACTTTGAGGAATATTAGCTGATTTGAAACAAATATTATTTACTCTAAGTTTAAAATATCGCAGAAATGAAATTTTTAAACAAACAGTAGCTGTATTTTTAACTGACAGTAGCCATGTTTATGTGTTTGATGACATGATGATATGTTGTTCTATGGAGACTATCTATAACATTTTTAAGAAAATGACGTGGACAGAATTTTAAGATTTAAAACTTTATAAATTATTATAACTAAAATTTTTAAAAATTGAAAACAATTTTTGTAAAAATTCATTATTCATCTTTTTTTTTTCTGAACACAATAGTGTTCTTAAAAGCTTTTCTAATTAAATAGATAGTTTTATTACATTCTTTATTTTACAATTCAGAGTAGATTTTTCACTAAATGAGTAACTGTTTTGGAGAAAATAAAAAAAAAAATAAAAATTTATATTCTCCAAGGAGTCCAGCTTTTTTAACTAAATTAAAAAAAATTCAGATCTAAATTTAATTTCTCGAAACTTCATGAAAAATTAAGTGGAGGGTAAAAAACTGTCAAAATCTTGAAAATCAATTATTTGATTCTAGCAAGAATTTAAAAAATAATGTGTTTTTACCACAAAATTTCCCATAGTAATCTTTGTCCCTCCACTGACACTTTAAAAAAATTTAAAAAAAAAAAAAAAAAGAAAGACATTTTTAACCAAAATTTCAAATATGCTAGAAATACTTGACAATAACTGTTTTCATCAAGTTTGGGTCTTTTTTCATCAGTCTATGTATGCTCTTTTTTTAGTAAAAATGTGGGGGGTGATTTTCATTTTTCATACTTTAAAAAGTCACTCTTTTTCAAGTGGACACCTCCACTTTTTTTTTTGCAGAAAACCGCATAATGAAAAAGGCCACAAAGTTAATAAAAACAAAGTTTTATCAGCAAAATATTTATTAAGATGAATGACCAAAGTATTTTTTTATTTGTTTTTTTTTTTTAATTTTGAATCCTTTCTAGCCCATTCAAAATTTTGGTTGACGTCATTGGAGGATGTAATAATTACAAATACCTTTCGTGGCATTTTCTTTCCGATGAAAACACATTGATTTGGAAATTCTTGCAAAAAAAAAAAAAAAAAAAAAAAAATCAAATCAAATAATTGTCGGATTTTAATGAAACTTCCACAACTTCAAAAATGAATAAATTTATTTTTGAAATTTATTGTTTTAGGAAATCTTGTTAATTTTTTTCTTAACACGTTACCCCCACGCGAAATTCCTTTCTATTTCTAGAACTTTTTTATTAGTTAAAAATAGGACTCCTTCGAGAATACAAATCATCTAATATTTTTTTTTCAAACTTACTATTCTAAATGAAAATCTGCTCCAAATAGCAAACTAAAAAATGTAATGAAACTATGACATCATTTAAATAGAAAATATTTTAATTGCTTTTGTAAATAAGTTATATTAAGGACATTATTGTCCGAAGAAATAAATTTTTTTTAATGAATAATGAATTTTTACAAGAATTTTTTTCATTTTTTTTAAAATTTTAATTATAATAATTTATAATAGTTTAAAATTCATTTAAAATTTTGTATTACTGTATTTCCTGGATGTGATATTGTAATTAAGTGGAAACAAAATTTACAAATCCAAAATTTAAAAAATTACTATTCTAAAATAATAGATTTTTTCACTTTAATTGTTCCCTTTTTTCATCTATGATAGCCTGAACATGTCATTATTAAAAGGTCACGTGCTTGGATTGAAAAAAAATGTTTTTAACTAATGTTAAAGTTTATTAACTATTAATGATTAAACAATATTTTAATAATTATAAAAAAAATTTCCAGATCAATGTGTTAATTTTCTTGCTTATCTTTATTTTAATTTCATCTGCTATTAAAATTTTAAAATATTTACGAAAATTTTATAGTACTTTAAATTTATTTTTCATAAAGCATCTTCAAACATAACTAAAAGTCAAAATATTAAATAATTATTGAAAATATGTTAATTCGTAAAAATTACTAGGTAGTTAAAAATAAAAAAAAATAAAAAAAAGTAGTTCACTTAGATTTCATAAATTTACGTCATTTCTGGTCATCCATACTAGCTGTCATCACATAACTTATTGATACGTCAATAAAGATCAAAGAAATGCTTGTATATTACTTTTTTATGTTATAAGTAAATAATGTTTATTTCAAATCACATTAATTTAACTTTAAATGTGTCACAAATATTTTATTTTTGAAAAATTTTTAAAACCTTAATTTTTTTTTTTTTTTTACAAATTTCTTAAAATTAAGAAAATGGCTGCTTTTAAGAAATTTTTTTAAAAAATCAAGCAAATATCTGACATTCCAATTTAAGTGGAGGACGCTATTTTAAAGTCTATCAATTTTTTTTTTATGTAGGCCATATTACTTCAGAAAGAAAAAAAAGAAAAAGTTGCCTCATGTTTTAATTAAAAAAAAAAAAAAAAGGACCATAGTATTTGTTAAAGTTACAAACTCTTCAGGTTTTTTTTTTTCTGGCCTAACGTTCAAATGTCTTTTACTCGGTACCTCCACTTTTTCAGCATAAATTTTTGATACCTATAGTTTAAAATGAAATTTTAAAAATTAAAAAGCATTCTTGAAGATTTCATTTTAGCTTTAATTGAAAGCTAAAGGATTAAATTTATTATTTCAAGTAAAATATTCTGGTGTATTTCAGATAAAAATTATATAGATTGGACTGTCAAATTTAATTTTAATTTAAAATTTTCTTAAAAGTGGCCATTTTCTTAATTTTAAGAAATTTGTAAACAAAACAAATTTATCAATTCTAAAAATCTTCCAAAAATATATATTTGACACGTTATTTGAGTAAAATTAGAAAATTTAAAGTTAAGTTAATCTGATTTGAAATATTACTTATAGCATAAAAAAGAATATACAACCATTTGTCATTGACCATCAGTGTTTATCTGAATGATGTTTGATGGATGATTGAGTGACAAAGCGATGACAGCTAGTATGGCTGGCTAGAATTGATATAAAATTTACAAAATCTAAGTGAATATATTTTTTTGGTTTTTAACTACCTAGTAATTTTTACAAATGAACATATTTTCTACAATTATCTAATAATTTATGAATTTTTATTTACCTTTTGAAGATGCTTTATGCAAAAATAAAAAAATTTTAAATACTATAAAATTTTCTTAAATTTCTCTGTAAAGAGACAAAACTTAGATCACATGACCTTTTCATAATAATGTCAAAATTAGTCTTTCATAGATGAAAAAAGGGAACAAATTAAGTAAAAAAAAAAAAAGAAATAAAAAATATTTTAAAAATAGAATAGGATTGGATTTGTAAATTTCGTTTCCACCTAATTATTGTATCACAGCCAGAAAATAACCAAATACAGAATTTTACATGATTTTAATTTAAACCATTATAAATTATTATAATTAAAATTAAAAAAAAAAAAAATTTTCGAAAATAATTTCATTCATTTGTGAGTAAGTCCTGAAAATTTCATTAAAATCGGACAATTGACTTTTTACAAGAATTCCAAATCAATCTTTTCAAAAGCGCAAAAAAAGTCAATGTAATTATTATGCCACCCCGATGACGTAAACTAAACAAAACAAGATTTATTTTTATTAAGTTTGTGGCTTTTCATTACGCTATGCTGTTTTCCACGAAAAAGTGGAGTTTCCTACCGTTTCAGTCACTGTCATCGTGAGTAGAATTTGTTTACTTTTGCATTTGATGTATAATTGTGTCAGTTATGACAATGTATCAAATGTAAACAGGAAATGTGCACGAGATTAAATTTGCGTCGGTTTGTTTTGTTATAGTAGTAAACACGCTAAGAAACAACTACATAGTTGTGTATCCTAGCAACAGAGAACAAACCAATGAAGTGAAAGCAAGTAGTAGCATGTGGAGGGTGGGTGGATATTGTTTATCAATGAAATCAGATGACCCACAGTCAATATAACGACAGGAAGTGTAGAGCGAACAGTTTCTATTTAAATGAAAAATGCATCCTACAAGTTTAAAAAGAAACAAAAAAATTCTCTACACTGTCTAAAACAGAACTGTTAAATTTTCTTGTCGTGACTAACTACGACATATATTTTCTTTTCACAATTCGATGTATAGTCGGCGTGTAAAACTGCTGGGACAAAACTTCAATCAAAGTGATAATTTTACTTTCCAAAGACAGATAAAAAAAAAATCCGCTGCTAATAATCAAACCAAGGTATACTATAGTAGACACCCCAAAGAATCTCTTACTAAAAAATTATTATATATTTTTTTTTTTTTTTGCAAATATGCAATATTACAATGAAAAAACAAAAACCTAAAATTAAAAAGTATCTTTTTTTCTTTTTTAAATCTGTAAGTGATTTTATGAAGTTATTAATGTTTAAATAAAAATGTGTTTCGTAGCAAATCTTGTAAATAAAATTCATGTTATTTTCAAAGACCAAATTATATTATCAATTAAATTAAAATGTAGTACCAACAAACTTAAAGATTTGGTTTCCCTGACCTGAAAATCCATCCAGACAAACTGCGGGATTGTTGTCATCACCTCAACTACAGTCGTCCCTCTTTTATCGCGGTTAATCAGTTCCCGACCCAACACTACTGCGATAAGTGATTTCCGCGAAGCTGGATTCTTTATTTATAAATCGAATATTTTCGTAGTTAGAGCACAGAAAACCTGTTTACGACCTTCTAAATACGGTTTTCGATATTATAAGAGCTCTCTAGACATGAAATAACACCCCTGTAGTCATCTTTATTACCCAATAAAGACAAAACATTATTCTTGCTTGTACATTTAAAAATCACACACACAAGTTCTTACGTCTACTTTGGCCTCATCCTTCAAAATGAATGTCCGGAAAGGCATTATTTTCCAGAACAGTCCTGTTTTGTCCATATTGAACACCTGTTCTGGATGATACTCGCCCTCCTCAAGGATTTTCTGGGACGTGTTATTATTCATGCAGTCATCTGTTGTAAGGTGGTCCGCAGAGGCAGCCTCTCCGTAGAGAATCACACTCTTCAGATGATACCTCTTCTGGAACTTCTCGAACCAACCCTTACTCGCTGTGAAAGCCATGAGGGTTGCAGAAGAGAGTCCTGATTGAGGTTCGTCCGTCTGGTCCGCCGTAAAACGGCTGATAGAGCTGCTTCGCTTTCTCCCGGATGACCAGCGAATGCAACGGAATGTTTTTCTTGCGACTGTCACTGATCCAAACGGCTAAGGCAGACTCCGTCTTCACTATTAACTTATTACGACTTGTCACGACGCGCTTTGCTTCCTTGTTGAATGAGACAGTAGCAGTTGCACGAATATTCTTTTCATCTTTACGTATGGAGCGAACGGTAGACTCGTTCAAGTCGTAATGGCGGGCAACCTCTACGATTTTCTTGCTATCCTTGATCATATTTCATCGTCAGAGGTCTTAGGAGAAGTAGCACGTTTAGAAGCCATCATATGGCTTAGATAAAAGTTCTCAGAAATCGCAAACACTTACAAAAGGAAAGATGCTTCCAATGCGTAGCAATGTAGAAGCGTGTATGAGAGAAACAAACTTGCGTGAGTCTGAGCCGATCAGTAACCAGGATAGGAAGAGGATATATAGTGTTGTACCGTGACCACCGAGTGGTCACGGTTGTACCCACCAAATGCCCATTGTTGGATTAGCTCCCTTGTCTAGAGAAACTAGTTAAAACTGATATTTTCAATTTTTCAAAGTGTTGCTTGTTAAAAACATAAATCACGACAGAACCTCTGATAACAGAAAAGATAATTAAAAAACTATCTAATTAATTTTCTGTAGAAAACAAAAGGAAATACAAGACCAATTCTGTGAAAGAGAAACCTAGATAAGTATAGACATTTTTTCAGCCTGTGTCAGGTTCTCCATTTGGATTTTGTCGGAGGAGGAGAATGGGGGTTTTCCCATCAGAGTAGATACTGTGGTTGTAGTAGTATCTGTTCTGTACCAGAAGCCTTCTCTCCACTCTGGCATTTCCCCTCCACCATTGTGTAACATCTGTTCCATAGAGGTGGTATGACCAGCTATGACTAGCTTTGACCAGCAGCCTGAATGGAAACCCATGGGGCCCCACGTTAAAACCTGACCTTGTGTCACAACTTGGCTCAGTGGGATGGGTATTAAGTAAATCTCAGGCTCTCCTTCCAGAAGAGATCTTCTTGTCAACTCTCTACCTCCAGGCAGGAAGAACTCGGACAAGGCTCTGCCCTTCGGCATTGCCTCATCTGGGGTAGTAGACAAACCCGACCTCATGTATGTGGGGTCTACAGAGAATTTTTGCCTGAGCCTACAGGCTCAAAATTGCCCCAACATAAAAACCGGCCTTGTGCTACATCCTCATAGGGAGGTTGGGTAAATACTGGCTCTCCTTCCAGATTCTTCCGGAAGGATTGGCAGAGGGAAGTGGAGTCCTGTCAGAGTAGATGCTGCAGTTGTAGAATCTGTTCCATGCCATAAGCCTTCTATCCCCACACCATTGCGTAGCAGTGGTATGACAAGATAAGACCAGCAGCCCAAGTGGAAATACTCTGGTACTCTTGGGCTCTTCTTCCGGCATGTTCAGTTTCTTTTCCCACCAATTCTTACTTGGTGGTTAAACACAGCATTTGAGTATTTCTGTGCATTCCAATTTTCCTGTTCAACACTTTTGGCCATTATCTACGACATCTACATTCTATGTTGCACCATGTCTCTTCCGGCATGTCCAATTGATTTTCCACCAACAATTCTGGCTTAAGCCAACATCAATCAACATGCAGACACTTGAATTCACTTTTATAGATTTTACTTCACTGTCCACAACTTAAGGCTATCAAGTGATTTCTTCTGTGCTGTATCTTGAACTTTGGTCTATCCTTTCTTCGATGACTCACACATTCTCCAGACTATACAAAATGGATTTACAGTTCCTTTTCAAGGACTAATTCTTAAATCTTTTGTATTAATATTGATATTAACATCCACGAGTTTTGCTTCAAACTCTTACTCTTTTGTCCAAGACTATCTTTGCTTAGTCCTTCAGCCACATGACTCAGTCATTAAAGTCTACGAGAAATCTTTCAAGTCTTTCATCCAAGAAAGTACCAAACCCAAACTTCCACTAATGTTACTGAGTTTCTTTCACACAAACTCAAATTTTCTTCAAGAAATACATGGACACTTCCTAAGGACCTTTTTGCATGCAATTGTTTACAATCCTTTTATTACAAGGAAATTTTAGATTAATCATTTGCATAAACATTCTTTATACCTTGGAAGGACTAATAAGCATAATTTGATTTTTTTTTCAGCATATTCTAGAAATCAATTATCCTATTTGCATAGATATCTTTGTATGTAGTTTTGGTTTTGTTGCCAAAAATAAAATTTGGCTTTATTTTAATCAAACACTATTGCCTTGTTTTGTACTCGGTTTGTTGTCAACTTACTATCTTCTGAAAAATTTTGTTTGTAGACTCCTTTGTACCAACATGCAGCCAAACAAATCAACAATAAGTGATCCACAGCACACTTGCAACAATAGCCAATCAGCACATTCTGATTGCCTTGGTTTCACCCAATTTTTGAATAATACAGACCTGGAAAAAAGTTCTTGCCCACACACAAGAAGTGGTTGAGAGGCTGTACCTAGCATTGAAGTATTTGCAGAGGTGCTCAAATACATAAGTCTACAGTAATTTTAATACAGGGGTGTATAATTGACTTAGACAACCAAGTGCACGCTATATTATTTTCACTGTCTTTATCAACTGAAGGATCAGCCGCATGTCTACTCTGAAATCTGGGCAAGAACTTTTCCAACCCTGTAGTAGACCGTAGTCAACTGCAAAGCAGCAAGGAACCACAATGATTTTTTTAATGAAAGATCTTAAAAAACTGCAATAGAGTGAAGCTGTAAAAGTCAAAGCACAAAGTTGTGAGGGACGACTGTATTCTCTTAAGTGAAAATGCTGCTTATTTCCTTTAATTATTTTTTGCAGTACAAAAGGTTGGGTAAATACTGGCTCTCCTTCCAGATTCTTCCGGAAGGATTGGCAGAGGGAAGTGGAGTCCTGTCAGAGTAGATGCTGCAGTTGTAGAATCTGTTCCATGCCATAAGCCTTCTATCCCCACACCATTGCGTAGCAGTGGTATGACAAGATAAGACCAGCAGCCCAAGTGGAAATACTCTGGTACTCTTGGGCTCTTCTTCCGGCATGTTCAGTTTCTTTTCCCACCAATTCTTACTTGGTGGTTAAACACAGCATTTGAGTATTTCTGTGCATTCCAATTTTCCTGTTCAACACTTTTGGCCATTATCTACGACATCTACATTCTATGTTGCACCATGTCTCTTCCGGCATGTCCAATTGATTTTCCACCAACAATTCTGGCTTAAGCCAACATCAATCAACATGCAGACACTTGAATTCACTTTTATAGATTTTACTTCACTGTCCACAACTTAAGGCTATCAAGTGATTTCTTCTGTGCTGTATCTTGAACTTTGGTCTATCCTTTCTTCGATGACTCACACATTCTCCAGACTATACAAAATGGATTTACAGTTCCTTTTCAAGGACTAATTCTTAAATCTTTTGTATTAATATTGATATTAACATCCACGAGTTTTGCTTCAAACTCTTACTCTTTTGTCCAAGACTATCTTTGCTTAGTCCTTCAGCCACATGACTCAGTCATTAAAGTCTACGAGAAATCTTTCAAGTCTTTCATCCAAGAAAGTACCAAACCCAAACTTCCACTAATGTTACTGAGTTTCTTTCACACAAACTCAAATTTTCTTCAAGAAATACATGGACACTTCCTAAGGACCTTTTTGCATGCAATTGTTTACAATCCTTTTATTACAAGGAAATTTTAGATTAATCATTTGCATAAACATTCTTTATACCTTGGAAGGACTAATAAGCATAATTTGATTTTTTTTTCAGCATATTCTAGAAATCAATTATCCTATTTGCATAGATATCTTTGTATGTAGTTTTGGTTTTGTTGCCAAAAATAAAATTTGGCTTTATTTTAATCAAACACTATTGCCTTGTTTTGTACTCGGTTTGTTGTCAACTTACTATCTTCTGAAAAATTTTGTTTGTAGACTCCTTTGTACCAACATGCAGCCAAACAAATCAACAATAAGTGATCCACAGCACACTTGCAACAATAGCCAATCAGCACATTCTGATTGCCTTGGTTTCACCCAATTTTTGAATAATACAGACCTGGAAAAAAGTTCTTGCCCACACACAAGAAGTGGTTGAGAGGCTGTACCTAGCATTGAAGTATTTGCAGAGGTGCTCAAATACATAAGTCTACAGTAATTTTAATACAGGGGTGTATAATTGACTTAGACAACCAAGTGCACGCTATATTATTTTCACTGTCTTTATCAACTGAAGGATCAGCCGCATGTCTACTCTGAAATCTGGGCAAGAACTTTTCCAACCCTGTAGTAGACCGTAGTCAACTGCAAAGCAGCAAGGAACCACAATGATTTTTTTAATGAAAGATCTTAAAAAACTGCAATAGAGTGAAGCTGTAAAAGTCAAAGCACAAAGTTGTGAGGGACGACTGTATTCTCTTAAGTGAAAATGCTGCTTATTTCCTTTAATTATTTTTTGCAGTACAAAATGAAATCAACTTAAAAAAGGAAAAGAAACTGACAAATTCTTTTATTAACCAAGATATATTTAGCAAAATTCCACTTTAATACTTTACTCGCGCAACAAACAACTTATTCTAAATTATCAAATCAGTTACTATAACTAATTTAAGATCTTTTTACAAGTTACAATATAACTCACAAATATTGCGGTACTATACCAGAGCGATAATGTGAATGTAGTAATAAAACAAATCAAACCTATTTTCTGATTACCTAGTACATATAAAAATAGTCTATTTAATGTGACATGGCATTTAGGTCAAATACCTCCAATAATTCGGTGAAAAATGAGCATACTAGGATGAATAAAAAGGCCCAAAACTTAATAAAAAAAAAAAACAAAGTTTTATCATCAAAATATTTGTTATTATTAAGAGGAAAGACCAAAGTATTTTTTAATTATTTTTTTACTCCTAACATATTCGAAATTTGTGTTAAAGATCTTGTTTGTTTTTTTGTTTTTTGTCGGTGGTGTAACAGAGCTGGTAATGGACATTTTTGCATTAGAGTTTCTGGTGAAAAACTCTAAATTTGAAATTCTTGCAAAAATCAAATAATTGTCAGATTTTAATGAAACTTTCAGGATTTATTCACAAAAGAATAGACTTATTTTTTAAATTATTATTTTTTTTTAGAAAATCTTGGTAAAAATGTTTTGTTTTTGTTTTTTCATCTGTTAAGTTCATAAAATTTTCTAGAATTTAAAATTGCCAACAAATGGTTTTAATCAAACACTATTGCTATTGTTAAAAGCAGGACAACTTGGAGAATGTCTATCATCAATTTTTTCCCCTATTACCAAAATATGCTCCAAATCATAAAATAAAAACGACAATAAAACTAAGACAATTAGATAAGCTTTTAATTGCTTCTATAAATAATATATATTACGGTCTGAAGAAAAAAATTTTTTTACAATGAATAATGAATTTTTACAAGAATTGTTTGCATTTTTCTATTATATTTTTTTAAAGATAAAGTTTCAAAAGTGTTTTTAAATTCTTCCAAACGTCGATATTGTTAGGTTATTAAGTGAAGTATATTTACTAAGCGAAAATCGAAAAGCTTAATACAAATCATCCCACCAAAATTGTTAATATAAAATAATTTTTGTGTCAAAACGTTCTTTTTAAGTATGGTATTTCATATGCTACATCGTTTAGTTATTAGGTCACGATTTTCCAGGGTTGTCCCCCTTACGCTCATAAACCTTTTACGAAAAACAATTTGTTTTTATATAGTTAAAAAAATTTTTTTAAGTTTCTTTAATTTTGTGTTATATTTTGATAAAAAAAAAAAAACGTTTTTAAGGTAACCCTTTATTTCATTTTAAACTTAAATGTTTATTTTAATTATTTTTATACTTTATTTTATTTACATTTGAAATTCGTTTTCTTTTCTCATTTTACTTTTTAATTGTGATAAAGTACTTCCATTAATTCTCGATACCTAAGTTTTAAAAATGAATTTAAAAAACAAAAATGAAAAAGAAAAGCTTTCTTGAAGCTTTCATTTGAGCTTTAATTGAAAGCTAAATGATTAAAAAATAATTTTTTACTATTTCTAGTAAGAAAAATACTCTGGTGTATTTCAAACAGAAATTATATATTGATTAGTGTTGTTTTTTTTTGTAAACAAAAAAAAAAAAAAAACAAATCTATAAAAAATTTTTTTTGACATACTTTGTAAAAATGTTAATACTCGTTTTTAAAAATTTTGTAAAATACAATGTATTTTCTCTGAAACGTTGAGGAAAATTAGCAAATTTAAAGTTAAATTAATCTGATTTGAAACAAGAAATAAAATGTGTACACTGCTGATGCAAAAAAAATTATGCAAAATTTCGAACGTGGTAGAAAGGATTAAAAAATTAAGGTAACTTAATTTATGAAATGTTATTAAGGAAGTCTTTTGGTATTCTAAATTTTATATTTCAGAAAGCATCTTCATTGTAAGGTTAAGAACTAAAAAAAGAGTTAAGAATTAAAAAAAAAAAAATCAATAAAATATAAGATAATTGCTTAAAGTATTTTAATTTTTAAAAATTACCCGGTAGTTTAAAAAAAAAAAAAACCGTTTTTACTTAGAATTCATAAATTTATGTCAATTCTGGTCCACCATACTAACCGTCGGCCATCAAATTATCGATGGGGACGTGAGAATAACAAAAATGCTTGTATAGAAAATTTTATGCTATAAGTAATATTTGTTTCAGAACAGATTAATTTTACTTTAAATTTGCTAATTTGAAGCAAATAAGGTTTCAGAAACATATATTTTATTTTTGCAAGCTTTTTCAAACCGAGAATTAAGTTTTGTTTACAATCTGTCAAAAAATAAAAATGTCCGTTTCGATTGGTTTTTATGGGGAAAAAAATGAAAAAAATAATTCTAATTTCTATTTGAAATACACCACAGTATTTTGCTTTCTAGAATTTGAAAATTTAATCCTTTAACTTTCAGTTGAAGTTAAAAAGAAAACTTCAAGAAAAAAATTTTCATTTATGAAAATACATTTAAACCTTAGGTATACCGAATTATTGGAGGTATCTACATTAGGTCTTTAAAAAAATGTACATACCTTAATTATAAAATACTTTATTGCTTCACCATGCACTTTTACGCTGTGGAGACTGCTTCTTTCCTTAAACCTCATAAACCAACCTCTACTAGCTTCAAACCTTTCTTCTGCAGCTTCCTTGCCTCTCTCAGCCTTCATAGAATTGAAGAGAGTTAGAGCCTTACTCTGGATTAAGCTTTGGCATAAGGTAATGTTATGACTGGTTTGATCTTCTATCCAGACCACTAAAGCTTTCTCCATGTCAGCAATAAGACTGTTTCGCTTTCTTATCATGCGCGTGTTCACTGGGGTAGCACTTTTAATTTCCTTCAAGAACTTTTCCTTTGCGTTCACAACTTGGCTAACTGTTTGGCGTAAGAGACCTAGCTTTCGGCCTATCTCTGCGTTCGACATGCCTTTTTCACTGAGCTTAATCATTTCTACCTTTTGAAATAAAGTGAGAGACGTGCGACTCTTCCTTTCACTCGAACACTTAGAGGCCATTGTCCGATTATTACTTGGCCCAATTTCAATATAATAATCAAAAAGTTTGAAATATTACAAGAATTATCAAAATGTGCCTGACACAGGCAGTGAACAAATGCGACTGACAAAATGGCGTCGATCGACTTGCTCGATGCAGTATTACCACAAACATTCAATTTATCAAAAAGCGCAATAAAACGAGGTATATCTGGGGCATGGTAATAATATTCTTTTTTTTTTTTAATTATTATTAATATATATTTTTTACTTAAGTTTATCATTTTTATTTTTATGGAAAAAAAAACAAACAAACAAAAAAAAACAACAATAATTGCCTACAATGTTGATTGTTGATTAATAAGTCACAGTTTTTAATTTGGAGAACTGAAATGTTAAAAATTCAGGATATAATTGATTGTGCATATTAATATTTCTGCATTTTTTAAAATAGATTTTATGATTTGTTCACATCTTTCTATTATTGTTTGTTTGTTTGTTTTTTGTAATGGTGCTTATTTTCGTTATAGATAACTACACAGAGATATAGAGGGTGGGGGTTGTGGTTTAAGACGTAAAAGAAAAAAAGAGAGCGAAACTAATTGATATGATCCACCTAACCGAGCGTCTAACAATTCATTTTTATTTATAAGTCTGTGTTAAAGGTGGAAAAAAAAACAATTTAAAAAAGTTGTTTCAAACCGCTTTTCTTTATAACAAAAGATTTTTATTTAAACAAAACTGTAAAACATTATATTTTTCTTTAATAAAAGGAAATACATGTGGTGGGTAATTATTTTCTAATTATTATCAGTTATCGTAGAAGCAAATATTTAAGGAAAAAGATACGCAACTAGCAGGAGTTCAATTAAAAATGTCAACGGGAAAAAAATAGAAAGCTTATGTTATAAAATAAAAAAAAAGTCTTCGTACACAATTCGATTGACGGGAGAAATGATACGAAATAAAAATGATTTTATTTAATTTCGTATTTAAAATTCTTGCACACAAAGAAAGCTAAAATCGTTTTTATAATTTATAATTAAATTCGCTGACCAATTCGTTTTTCTAATATTATGGATATGTTGAAAACTGAAAAGTTATCGGCTCGACCTACTTACTTACTTACTTACTTACTTATTTCAATTACCAAACCTCTGACATCTCTTTGAAAAGCGAAGTACCAAGTATTTTGAACTGCGAGGTGATTAAAAATGGAATGGCATGTACGTTTCTCTTTCATGGCTGTTATTTCCCTAGGTTGGGCCGAGAACATTTCAGCACCTACCTAATAAGAATTAACTTCGCTATACAAAGAATAAAATAATCAAATTTTTACTTTTAAAATTGAGTATCAAAAACAAATAATACTTATTAGTACGGTTGTTTACAAAATCTTAGTGTTAAGGTTTGTGCAAAACAGCCACATGCAAATAAACACCTAAATCTAAATAAATTCTAAAAAAGATTATACTGCTGATTATAATTTTAAGTGGTAAATTTCTTTCAATGAAAAAACAAAGTCACTAAAACAGATGCAACCAATATCTTTCAAACTTTGAGACTTTCAAACTAGATAACACTAAAATTACAATAACTAAAGTTTAGTTAACAGATTACTACACCCCCTCACCGGACCTACCTGTAACAACTTGTTACGTTGGTGATTAGATTGGGGTGGCCATGTGACAGCTGTGTGTGGCGAGGCTAAGGATACTGCTGGAGGTGATACGAGTTTGGTAGAAGAATGAGAGATGTTACTACTGGTCAATCTGCTAACGTCTTTGGCGTCCAGTCCTCCTTCATCCATTAGGTAGAGCAAGGTAGATCGAAGGCAGTGGTTGGTATAAATCTTGTTCAAGCTAGCATCTGTCGAAATAGACTTCATAATTTCAGCCATTTTCTTTTCTCCCATCGGCTGCTTGGTATACCAGACAGTATGGTAAGCTGGATCAATATTGAGTTTCTGATGACAAAAGAATCTTGGATAATGCGGATCCAGTTTGGAAACGTATTTTAGAAAGGTGCTCACGGGGCAGTTAGCATCTCCTGGACGTTCTCTCATCGTCACTTGATCGTTACCTCTCCTTAAAGCATCACTTGTAGTTCCTGATGAATCTTGTTCAATGAAATATACAAAACGAATATTATTACTGTCGATATCCATTCCAAAATTGTCCTTTGTCAAATGAGGAAGATTTTGTCGACACTGACGACCAAAATAAAGATAAATATCCATGAAAATTCTCTTTTGCAGACGATCAGGATCAGAAAGATTTTGGTTACACCAAGCATAAGCTTTCTTTACTTCCTCAAGAGACAATACGTCATGATGCTGAACATCAGCCATGCCTTCTTTTTTTAGACGTTCCCCTAAAGCCACCCAGGCATCATTTAAAGGCTTTTTTAGAAAAGTGTCATTGAGAAAGTCAACACCAAATTTAAGAGTGAAACGGTTTAAAGCATACCTGACACTCCTTAAGGCATTAAATTTATATTTGCTGCCGTCGGCTTTCCGAAGATCTCCAAAGAAAGTAGTCAAGTAGGCTAATAAACGTTCTTTGGCGTCCATGTTTCCACTTGTAACATGATAACACAAGTTCTCCAAAGATAATGGTTCTCCTCGTTTAGCCAAGTAATGTCGGAATTTAAGGACAGCATATTTCTCTGCTTGCTGGCTAGACTTTGAATCCTTATTCAGAAGACATTCTATTTCTTCATTGTTCAATGCATTTGTTAAATATAGACCACTTCCACCTCCATTACTTGCTTGTTCTACAGATTCGGCCGCCATTACACAACAGATCACAATCAGCAGATGTGTAGTTGTCAGTTATTTTCAGCCACTCATTTACACCTAGTTAGTTAAATACAGATAAACATCAGGATTGAAAAAAAAGAGAGCGACTACTTTGGACATATCCAAATAACACTACTTACTGTTTATACAGTAATAGATAAAGACGCCATTTGTAAAATCACTACACAATAATACACAGTATTGTTGTTACTGAGTAACAATGTTAAGTTAAGTATATTGTCCATCCAACCTATTCTCTTCCTTTTCGTTGATTTTGTACTCTGGGAAAAAACATTGGAATTATTAAAGTTCGAGATTTTTAGGTCAGACTTACATAAAGTGTTCAGTTGCGAGTTAAACTGCGAAACAGAAATAGTGACGCTGGTAATGGCGATGTGCTTGTGGTGAGTGGCAAACAAGTCAGCCAGCCAACAACAGCCGGCTGCAGTCTGGAAGCAGACATAACAACTGGGTTGTGAAGTAGAGCAAGAAGAGTAACAGCAGTTGTAGTAGCCCAGCTCACAGCGGCAAGAGAGAGAGAGGAGAGAAAGAAAAAAGCGACCAAACTCGGCCAGTTCTTACAGCGGTTTCAAGTCTGTCTGCGACACAACACAAAGAAAAGAAAACAACACTGACTATGAAACAGCAAGGAGAACAAAATTAGCAACAAAACATTTAAGATTACTAGTCAAGGTTAAATGATTAGTTTTTGATAAGCATAATTGTTTTTAAATGAATGTTTTTAATTCGATAGTTTCTATCATGGGTTATTTTTCTGACTTCCAACCAAACAAATATAAAATATAACCAGGAATCTGGATAAAAAGAAGAATTTGTCGACTAAAAAAAAAATAATACAGCGATCCATAGTTGGATAGAATATGGAAGAAAAAAACAACTGAGAAAAAAAAACATTGCATGATGATATAACGCATTTCAAGCCTCTCCCTCTCTATATTTGTTGATAAATGGACTGTTTTTTTTTTTATTTTGATATGAATTTTCTAGCCCACCGACAACATGTGTAGTGGAGTTTATAAGCTATCTTGCACTGATGGTGCATTTTTTAATCGATTCGATATACAATGGACAAAAAAAATTGACTGATTCATGTCTAAACAAGCAGAAGATAGAAACACTGTGTGTAAAAAACAGAACAGATGTATTTCTTGCACAACACTTTCAAACATTTTTCACATTGTCATCTACGCCAACAAAAATGATAAAAATTAAATCACTTGGCTTTTTAAATTAAAAAGTTTTTAATAAACGTCTTCTTTTTAGTATCTGCATGTTTGACAATCAATTACTTTTCTAAAGGGTCTCATCACGAATCCAAAGTTATTTTTTTATTACTCAACAAATAAAGCAATCCAATATGAATTGAAGAGATACACAAATTTCCGTACAAAATTATTCAAAACCGTGATCGATTTTTAATTCAGTTAATTTTAAAGCAAGAATGTATTTGTAAAATAAATAAATGAATGTCCCTTTCTCTGAAAGTTTAGAACTGCTCATTTGATCAAAAATCAACTTTTTAGATTTCTAATTGATCCCTAAATTTATTTGCCAAAAGAATTTTTAATTAACGTTGGTACAGAAGCAGTTGTCATTAAGAAAACAGTGGGATCATTACAACACCGTCTTTCTTTAATTCCAGTGTAAAATTTGAAGATAAAAGTAAGTAATAAAGAGTTGAAATATTTATATTTCTAAAAAAGAAATTCTTAAAAAAACAAACTTTATTGATTTTTCACTTGTGTATTAGTATTATTCACACAGGCTAATAATGGCAAATTCTTTCTTCAGCCTATCGAAAGAAAACTAATTTTTAAGATTTTATTGAGGCATCACAGTTTTGAGATTTATGATGACATTTTTACCACAAATAACTTACATATGCGTATAGAACTTAATCAGATTATGACTCATAATTAATAGTAGTAGTACGTTATGAATCAACTCATTCTTTTTTCTTTCTTTTAATTGTAAAGAATCCTGAAACAAACATATTCTTCTGAGGAAAAAAAAAAAAAAAAAAAAAACACTGAATTAAAGTAAATTACTTTTTTTGCTGTGTTGATTCTCGTGTGTAAAAAAAGTACAAAAAAAATGAAGGCTTGCGTACATTCCCAAACTTCTAGTACTTTAGCTGCATATTTTTTTTTCTATTCTAGCAAGTTCTAATCGGTAAGCTACGTTTTGAAAAACTGTCAAGTTAAAAATATACATACCTGATCAAGATCTTTATCAAGTGCTATTTTTTCATATCTATTCTTCGAATTTTGTATGCCATGGCGTAATTTAAACCTTTGCAACCAGCCAGTAGAAAACTCACACGGCTCGGTAATACGTAATAAACGATGCAATTGCTTGGCTTTGGCAATTAAAATTGGTCCGGAGACTAACTGGTCATTATTTCGGCGCTGCTGGTACCATTCGTACAGCGACTTATCAAGGTCAACTGACCTGGGTCCATGCATAGTTTTCCGTTTAACCAGACTATTGTTTGAGTCATAGTCTGCATAAAATCTCAAAATCTTCTTTTTCTGCTTTTTTATATCATAAACCGTAGATGTGCCCACACCATAATGACCACTCAAGCTTCGTGCAGAGTAACCTTGATCTAACTTATGTAAAATGTCCACTTTTTGTGAAATGGTCAATGTAACATGCTTTCTTTTCAAACTGTTGAGAATTTCGTCATCTTTTACGTTAACATAGGAATCTAAATTTTCAGATGTCATTATGACGGTGATCTAAAACATTAAGATGGCTGTACAAATGTTGAAAAAAATATTGGTTCGTATATTAGTCACAAAAATGTCCAAACAATGAGCAATTACCGTCTATACGACATTTATACTGAACTACAAGAAAAGGAGTCGGATTTCTAAAATAAACTGTGCCGTCCGGATTTGTGAATATTAATCGCCCGGATGTGTGGAAAATGTGCTAAAACTACTACTGCTACTACACTAACACTTTATTTACGAAAGAAAGAAGAGAATGATTACTGGTAGGAGGTAGCAAGTCAGGTAGACGTGGAGACTTGGAAAAAAAGGCTTTCGTTTTCTTTTTTAGTGACTACTACAACAGCGATAAAAATCTAAAATCCGGCCGATTTTGAAGATCGGCACTAAAAAATTTACAGGCAATATACAAATTATTTTTACTGTCTCATCAATCAGAAATCCAATTATTGAAAAATGAAAGGTTATAAATTTGTCAATACCAAGAATAATGCCTGCCCTGCTTCTACACTAGTGTTTTGTATTGCAGCTCAGTTTTTCTTGCATTTTTTATTTTTTCAAATCTGTTTTTTTCTCTGAACTTCACGTAATGATTACACTTGACTTGAAGAATGCTTTCTAACAATCATTTTCAAACAATATCCTTTTTCTTAGATTATTTTTTATTTATGATACTCAAGATAAATTTCCTTTCCAAAATCATATCAAGGAGAGCTTAGTTTTGAGGGCTATTGTCATTTGTCGATATCGACACTTCAAGGATGAATGTCAAACAAAAATATTTTTAACTAAAGCAGTGTTATGGCGCTTTTAAATGTCTTCTAGTAAGATGGCAATGTAAAATTTGTCAGCCTCATATCGTAAATTTAAATAACATTTATCAAATTAAACTAAAAAGGTAACGCAAAATCAATCAATATTATTTCCCCAATTTCGTTCTGATGGTCGCCATGTGTAAGGTAGCAGGCTAATGAGTTCGATTCTGACTAGGCGCCTCCCTATTTTAGCCTTGTGCCAGAATAAGCTAAGTAAATATAAAATCTGGATGAAATCATTTTATTGCCATAAGCAAGTAGTAATCCATTTTTCTTTCAACAAAGCATAAAAATTTTTAAATATCAGGTTCTATTTTTTTTATTTTAAAAATCAATTTTCATTATGATGTTTTTGTTTTTGTTTTAATGAAATAAAAATTGGATCCAAAAATTTTCGTTCAAATATTGGATTTATAAACTTTTTAAAAAGCTATTTTAAATTTATCAAAGAATTGAAAGTTAAATGCCGTCACGAGTGTCACCACATTAAAAAAATACGAAAACTATCAAAATGGTGATAACTGGTAACTTTCAAAAATTTTGGTTGATTTTTGTTTTTGTACTACCATAATGATTTTAAAATAATAAAAATTAAAAGACTGAATAAAATGTGTGCAAACACTTACCTCTGCTGATTGACGAGCTCTACTTGTTCGCTTAAAATGTATATTCTCTTGAGATTTAGGATTAATTAATAATTTTTGTCTCGTATTGTTTCTTTTAAATTTTTCAGTTGCTTGTTGATTTCCATTATTGGTTCTCTCTTTGCAGCCGTCATTCTTTTGTGAAACTCTACATTCGTTTGGAAAATCTTTACTCCAAATAATATCGAAGAGGGCTGTAGAAGTAGCCCTTATTGAATGGTTTGTATACATTTTTGAAAGGTTTGCTTCCAAAGAAATCTCTCGCATCATATTGGTCATTTTGTTGAGGCCAAGACCCCAACAATGGTACCAAAGGTCCTGCTCACAAAGTGGATCAGTTTCCATGGGTCGCTGGAAAAAAGCATCACAGGCTGGATGCCGCTTAGACAAGAACTTCTCAAAAGATTTTACAGGACACACAGCAGTTCCTGTCTCATAAATGAAACCGTTCTGTCCGACATTGGCTAATAATGACTGTCCACGATTGATAAGCCTAGGACCACACTCGAGATCACCATCAGTAGACAAGTACTTTTTCCCGGAGGCGTCGACCCCGATTTTAAAATGGCTGCCTTTCAGATCTCTGAGGTTTTCGCGACCTCGACGACAAAAAAACATTTCTGTCTCGAAGAAAACTTTTTTTAGCAAACTTTTTGGATTATCTGGCGAGAGTACACCAGATGTGTAAATCTTCACCATGTCTTCTTTGCTAATGGGAGGATAGTGGTGAATTTCGCCTTTTCCTTCACGTTTTAACTTGTTGATCTGGGCTGTGAAAACAGAATTTAGACGTGGATGTTTTGTGATATCAGTTTTGTGAAGATCCAGCAAATGTCGCCTTAACCCAAATCGGATTGACAAAAGACCGTTTTTAGTATACAAATCCCCGTCCGGCTTTCTGACAGTTGTGAAAAACTTAATTAAGAGGTCAACAAGACTTTTTTCGTCAAAATTTTCAAAATCAACCCTTCCCCCTTTATTTTTTTTTATGAATTGCCGAAATAGCTTAACGGAACTGGCAGTAACTCTCTTAGTATTTCTGGATCCTGCCAGCTGGTTCCATTCGTCTATATTGATAAAATGTACATTACTGCTGTTACTATTAGCCGCGGCCGTATTATTGACAGCATTAGTCTCGTTGAGAAAGATTTGTCTTTTGTTGTTAGCATTATCTTCCCGTTTACTATGGTTATGCCTATTCGAATCAAGTTGCAACGCCGAAGGTTCTATTTTTTCGTTAATATCCGCCATTTTCATTAAAGTCAAAAGTAGGTTTCCTTGTCATTGTCGTATAGCCTTGCTACGCCAGTGAAGTTATTGGCTGAAGTCAGTCACGTGATTAATCCATTTTTCTAAATGACGCACATGTGTCAAATTCAACGCTCAAGATAAAAAAAAGGAGAGAGAAAGAAAGAACCTTGCTAAACTACCGAACAGCTTCGAAAATTTAAAATGCATAAAAATGTTTCCCATTCTAATTTAACTTTATTAAGAAATACTAACAATTTCTTAAGTCTTCTGTAAGTTACCTATAAAAAATAATAGAGTGCGCAAAAACAAAGATAAACAATAAACTGAAACATTATGTACTGTTAAATTTTTTTATAGTCTACACATGCTTTTTAAAGAAAGTCGTATGGACGAACACACACAAGCTTCTACTTAACTTAAGTAATCAAAAACAATAACTAGTGTGTGTATGTTTCGAAATAGGAAACTGAAATTTTGAAGATAATCTCTTGCTTTCCTACGGATGCATACAAAGTTTCAGTTGTTGGCTGTAGTGTACTGTAGTAAAAGTATCACTAGCAACAATCATAAATGTCAGCTACATTCGTCATTGCATACACATCACATGGTGATGGTGAGGGAGGAATCAGCTTCATGAGAGGAAAAGGAAAAACATACAAAAATAAATCAACCTTAATTCGTCCACCATTTCTACTTGGGTCTCTCTATCAGAATCTGAACATCACTAATAACAATGCACCATAAAACTGTCGTGGATTATTACTTTTTAGTTTAAATAAATTGGATAACACTGCGGAATAAATATTTTGTTTTAATTTACTTTATAAATACGATTTTTTCTCATTAAATTTGACAAGTTTGTAATAATTTTTTTTACTTTTAAAATCACCCTAATTTAAGGCGAAATTCTTTAAATTTCTGATCTGTTGTTTTCTCCTCTATTTTTTGTTGTGCGTATTTTTCCCCCAATGTAATTGTAAATTTTAAATTATACATATTTCCGTTTTTATTTTTATACTTAATAAGACTTTTCGAAAAGTATTTTTGTTTTTAGTATTGTAGGGCATTCATTAGTTTTTTTTAGTATGCAGGATTTAAATTACAAACCATAGAAATAATTACAAATAAGAGCAACAAACAAATGAAAAGCGAATTTTTAAAAAAATGTCTCCGTAGTCCGTAGACACACAAAAATTACAAATTAAAATTGTTTACAACATTTTTAGTTGTTTTAAAAGTGTAGTTACATGAGGATATCGTTTCTTTATTGAAGATTTTACTTTTACTGTTTATAAGTAAGTACACTTTGAGCGTTTTAACTTTCTTTGAAGTTCATATCTTTTCCAAAACTGTCCTGTACTTTATTTTCCTAAACAAACTGTATTTTGTCGACAAAATTTATTTTCAAACATATATTTGAGAAATTACACACACACACACACCGTCTTTTTTATGGATGAAAACAAATTTTACTTAATATAGAAGAAAAATATTTCATAGATTTGACAGCAGCAATCTCTTCCAAAGTGGGATGATCACTATCACACGACTAACATTTTTGTCTCAGATACAAAAATAAAATATAAGAAAAAAATGTCTTTAGTACAGGATTTAAGAGACACCTTCAAATAAATCTCACAAAATTCAGTATATACGAAAAACTTTTTTAACAATTCTGTATAAACACGGCTCTAAAATTAAATAAGTGGTTTCTGGAGCCTGATTGAATATGACAAGTCACGTAATGTCCTCTTTACGACGTCCACGAGGTTGAACTCTAAATGACTTGGAAATATGTCCAGGGCTTGAATTAACTAGTACATTCTCACATAAAACTCAGATAAGATTCGTTGAGTAAATCACCTGCTCACCATAAGTCATAAAAACGGCTCAGTCGGCTACAGTCAGGATGAGATCTGAAACGGGACAGTCAGAATAGATCTGCGAAAAGAATCGATCAGCAAACAAGGCCCAGCCTTGGCACACATTACCATGACAACACATCAATCAGCAATGATCTTTCTACATACAAAACCACGACAAAAGTAAGTTCTAGATCCTCTTATCTTTGAAGTCACTTCTGTTGCACACAGTCACACACATTTCATTGGTGTATGATTCACACAGACACACTGGAATACATAACTTCAAACTTGCAACAAAATGACTTTGAACTTTGCAGACTCACTTGCAACAATTAGTCTCTTCATGGCCACAACAAAGACAATATATATAAACACATGTATGTACTGTAGAAATGTTATTGCCATATTTTAACTTGGTCGTCTTCTTTTTCTGCAAAGATCATTTCTTTGCATTGTTTATAATTTTGTATTGTAATTTGTGAACATGACACTCAGATTTTATTTTTCCACCTAAAATCCAGGTAGACTGCCCCCACGTTAGTGATTAGAAAGCATTACAAATTTATTTGAAAGGCAAAATACGAACCAACCATTATTTTGGCACCTCAGTGTAAGATAATGTTTAGCAAGTTAGTCAAATTGACCACTACAACTGACTAATGAGCTTGATTTTCACTTGTGGCCTTGTGCTAAGAAGACCTTTATTATTTTATCACTGAAAGATTAACAAAAATAAAACTAAGAACAGTACATTTCTTTTACCAGCCATGCCATTGCCCCAAACTTAAATTTTACCAAGTTCTAATAAACAAGTTATATTGTACTAGAATAATAATATGATGGGCAACTGCTCATAGTTTTCTATTAAATTAATAAAAATTTTAAAATTTATTACAATCTGACAAAAAATGGGGAAGCAAAATACACTTGAAACTTGATGTAAAACTTCATGAATTTTCTTCTAGTTTTATTTTTTGGTGTCTTTTCTTTACAGAATAAAAATGATTCCTAATCTTACTGTGTATGCATTTATATTTTTATCTAATTTATTTGTACAGGCACATTTTTATTTTAAACTGCATTAATGTTGCTGATGATAATGATGACACTCATTGCTATCAACAACTGCTTTTATGAACAATAGTGACTAGTCTTTTTCTTTTGTGTTAGTAACATTGCTGGTATAATTTTTAATTCTGCAACTAACAGTATATTATCGATGAATTAAATAAAAAATGTTTAAAGAAGAAAGTAATAATGTTGGGAGACTCTTTGGGCATGGTCTCTTGGCATAGTAAGCCAAATTAAGACTGACATATACCCTAGGGAACTTATTTATTTGAGCAGACCAATCTAGAAATTTGGAGCTCTTACAGAGAGAGCCACTCAAAGGCTAAGCTTGCAATCCATGCATCATTTTATTTGTTTGTCAAAGTATCATTTTGTGTTTTGGAAATAAAGAATCTCTCAGTTTACAGAAACAATAAAAAACAAGATATATTTCTGTACATTGTGTTTGCCTTTTTATCCCAACAAACCAATTACAACTGCATTTGTGAAAATTACCTTTTCTGGTCAATATCACCAAGTCCAATCAAAAGTAATAATGACATTTGATTCAACACAACTGCAGATTTGGCTAATATGGTAAGGTAACACTTCAAATGTCATTTCCCTTCTTTTTTTTTTTTCAACCTTGGGGGTTATCCCACTTGACTTTCCTAAATATAAAAAAAAAAAAACTTGCTAGGTGGTGCTCCTTAAGCCCATAAATAGGGAATGATATTCTCACTCAATCTCTTTCCTCTTTTACAATTCTGGCTATAAGATGTATATAGATGGGAAAAAGTGTCCCCCCACTGGACACACTCATTTTCAGTGTTTTACTTTTCTCTCATGACTTTTTTTTGACACGCATGTCTATCACATACACCAATACAAACATCACATATCCTCTAATTTAAATACTTTATGAAACTAGTCTTTAAATGTATTCTTCGTTTTTGTTATTGTAATACTTTTGTTAATACATGAATTGTCGCTTGTTTTATATTGTTACTCGTTTATTACTTGGACTCACATTCAAGTCCGCAGTAATTGTTACAGGAAAAATAATACCAGGAGACATGTTTTCTACCTTGTGGCAAACATGTGTCAGTACAGATGCAAGAGAGACCTCAGATCGCATGCAGACATGTTCATCAACACCAGTTACACAGGGTTTTTCTGTTAACAGCAGGACAGTTTGGCATGTCTAGCTAGATACAGGCCTCTCTGCAACTGGCTAAAATCCGGGTCTTTGTAAGATGCCTCCTGCGAATAAAAGGTGGGGGAAAAACAGCAGTCACCAGTTGGAAAGACAATGTCTTATGAAGTCACTCCAGTCGGCTTTTGTTCCTCAAGTCGCTGTGGTTCCCCCCGCCCCGGGGCAGTGTTATTTTAATTTTTTTTTTTTGTTACAACGCGTCTCTTTCCTATCTCTCCCTCTATTATACCCATAGTTGCTGGGAGAGCAGTCGGTTAGGTGTTTCCTCCAATCTCAACAGATTCTTTGCTTACACTACAACATACCTAAACACAACAAGCATTCCCACAACAGCCTAAAACATTATCAAATCCATACAAAATCTTTTAAATAATTTCAATAATTCTTTTCATCCTTAAGCACAGGTAACATTTATCTTCTTTCGAATTGAAAATGTTGCAAACTCAGCACAAGCCATACAATTAAAATTAGAGAAATAATTACAATCACCAAGGTGTATCAGTAACAATAAAGCCTTGATAGAATTTTTGTTGACTGTTATTATCTGTTTGCAACATGCACTTGTCATTTTATCTTCTGAGTTACAAAAAAAAAATAATTATCACCGAGATGTTTACAACTCCTCTTACAAAACAGTAAAAAAACAAAAAAAAAACAGGACACTGTACTAAATTAGCCCAGAACCATACAGAATAAAAATTTAACGCATCCCAAAATCCAAATTTTCATAACTTTATTGCTAGTAGCATAATAAAAATACTTAGATTAAAAAAGCAAAAAATGTTAGCTTTAAAAATTAATAGATTCAAAACAAAGTTATTTTTTTTATTTCAACATTTCAGTTAAATCACCTTGAATAGTTTTATACAGAAATGTTAATTACATTAATTTGTAAAGTATGATAAAAGTTAGTTCTTGTAAAGTATGATAAAAGTTAGTTCTTGTAAAGTATGATAAAAGTTAGTTCTTGTAAAGTATGATAAAAGTTAGTTCTTGTAAAGTATGATAAAAGTTAGTTCTTGTAAAGTATGATAAAAGTTAGTTCTTGTAAAGTATGATAAAAGTTAGTTCTTGTAAAGTATGATAAAAGTTAGTTCTTGTAAAGTATGATAAAAGTTAGTTCTTGTAAAGTATGATAAAAGTTAGTTCTTGTAAAGTATGATAAAAGTTAGTTCTTGTAAAGTATGATAAAAGTTAGTTCTTGTAAAGTATGATAAAAGTAGGTACCACCAAAGATTCGCTAGATATTGAGCATACATGATGAAAAAATGTCACAAACTTAAGTCGCTCAAAAGAAATGCAATACCTAAAATTTAAAATTAATTTTTATAAATGAAAAATCTTTCTTGAAGCTTTTACATTTACTTTTGTTTTAATTCCAAGCTAATTGATTAAATTCAATATTTCCAATAAGCAAAATATTTTACTTTATTTCAAAAATAATTTAAATTGACTGAAAGGATTTTTTGTTTTGAAATTGCTAAAAAAAAGCTTATTTTAGTACCATTTTTAGCCATTTGTCAGTACAATGTAATTTTGTTTATTAAAAATCTTTCAGAAATAAAATATACTTTTCTGAAATATTCAAATATTTTCAGGAATATTAGACGATTTAAAGTTTAATTAATCTAATTTGAAACAAATATTATTTTTAGTTTAAAATATCACAGTAATATATTTTTTTAGCAAGGAGTTAGGTCTTTATTTAAGGTGTCGACAACTTGACTGACAGCCAGAAGTTTATCTAATTTTTTTCTATGGGGTGGGGAGCATAACTGTAAAAATTACTCAAGGAATATAATCTGAGTACATTTTTTTATATAAATTTTAACTACCAAGTAGTCTTAAAATTTTAGGAAAATATTCTCCATAATCTAATATTTTAAAAATTTTTTAGGTACATTGGCTTTAAATTTACTATAGTTATAACTCTTATTTTCTGATAATGTTACATCTGGATGTCCATATTTACAAAACTCGACATGTTTATACACACACACACACAAAATAAAATAAAAATAATTCTAAATTCTTTTTGAAATATTGGCACTGAAATGTAGTAAGCTTTTCCATTTATAATTAGTAAACATATCATTAAGTAAAAACTATCACCTAATTGGCACAAATTAATGCAGAGATTTAAAAGATTTAAAACTATAAATTATAATTAAAATATTTAAAAATGAAAACAATTCTTGTAAAAATTCATTATTCATTGAAAAAAAAAAAAAAAATTTCCTAAGACAACGGTGTCCATAACATATCTTATTCATACAAACAATTAAAAGTTTTTCTAATTAAATAATATTTTAGTTTTATTTCATTTTTTTTATTTTATGATTCAGAGCAGATATTTAGTAACTGATGACAAAAAAAAAAAAATAAAATAATGATTTAAATTTGCCAAGGAGTTCTGTGTATAACTAATATAAACATTAAGCAATACAAAATGAATTTCATTTTTGTAGAGCTTAATGTTTATATTAGTCATAAGCACAAGTAGTTGGATAATTTAAATCATCAATTTTTCTTTCTTTTTTTTTTGTCAAACAGAACCACCAGTTATAGAAAATCTGCTCTGAATCATAAAATAAAAATGCAATAAAACTAAGGCATTATTTAATTAGAAAAGCTTTTAATTGCTTTTATGAAAAAAAGATGTTTTATGGATACTATTTTCTTATGAAAAAAAAAATTTTTCAATGATTAATGACTTTTTACAAGAATTGTTTTCAAATTTTAATTATAACAATTTATAAAGTTTTAAATCTTTAAAAATTCTGTATTAATCTGTAGTGGTCAAGTAATATTGTTATTAAGTAAAAATAATATTATTAATCATAAATGGAAAAGCTTACAATTCAGCACTCCGCAGTATTTTAAACAGAATTTTGATTTTTTGTGTGTGTGTATAAATGTGCTAATTATTGTAAATACAGATGTCCATACACAACATTATCAGAAAATAAGAGCAGTAACTACAGTAAATTTAAAATTTATTGGTAATTTCCTTTACATTTCTTCAAGAAGCATCTTCATAAGTAAGCCTATAAAAGCCAAAGTACCTAAAATTCAATAAAATATTAGATTACTTAGAATATTTTCCTAAATTTTTAAGATTAGTGAGTAGTTAAAAAATTCTATAAAAAAGGCGTTCACATTATATTCAAGTAATTGTTACAGTAATTGTTCCCCTTTTAAAAAAATTCCCAAACATAAGTCTATTGAGAGTTGTCAACACCCCATAAAAACCCATATCCATAATAAAATCATGCTTTTCTGCAACATTTTAAATTAAAAGTAATATTTGTTTCAAACCTTAAATTACCTAATCTTCCAAAGTTTCAGAAAAGTATATTTTATTTTGGAAAAATTTTTTAATAAAGAGAATTATGTTGTGGTGACAGATTTGTAAATATGGACAATTTTAGCAATTTCCAAAACAAATACAAAAAAATAATTCCAATCAATTTAAATTCAGTTTGAAATGCAGCAAAGTATTTTGCTTATTGGAAATATTAAATTTAATCTATTAGCTTGAAATTAAAACTAAAATAAAAGTTTCAAGTAAGATTTTTCATTTTTAAAAATGCATTTTGCAGGTACCTAGCTAAAGTTGCTGAACTTTCATGTTCAAAATAATGTTTATCATACTTTAAGATATGTATTCATTATGAGCATGTTCCAACAAAAGATTTTCATTTACCATAACGTCTTGTGACTAAATTTTACATGATTGTTTATTTTTTTAAATTGCTGTATTTTCAATTTAGTTTATGATAAACAGAAAATATTGTATATTGTTTGTTAATAGCTCATTCAAGATTTTTAACCAAATTTGACAGAAAAAATATAATTTTCTTGCTTTGTTTATTAAAGCAAAATTAGTTTTGACAATTAGATCATAATGTTTTTCACATTTAGAGAAATAATACAAACATCTAAATTAAAGTCCTTCAGTTTTCATTTGAATTTAATTCACTAGTTTAAAAAGAAGCACTGAAAGGTGTAGTTATGTGTGTGTGTTCTATTTATTAAAAGCCCCCTACTATTGGTGAGAAGTAAGATTTTTTTTTCTTTTTATTTAAGAAATTAGTTGCTTTCAGAATAAATTTAATAGAATTTTAAGTAAAATTTTTTGTCATCCTGACATCATTAAAAAAACTAACCAGTCATCCCAAATTAATGTTTCATCATAACATTAATTTTGAGCCCAACATAAACAAGGACAGAGATTGAACAGAACACTTACATTAATTAGTGCATAGTTTCATAAATTACAAGGTGAAGTAAACAAAATAAGAGAAATAGAAAAATAAGTTTTTGATTTAATATGCATTAAAAATTCGATAGTCAATGCTATTAAGAAAAGAAAACAGGATATAAATAATTATGTATTAAGATATTGAAGATTTATTCATGTACTATTTTCACATGCCCTATTTTTCTGGTTTCTTCTAAAGTAATTCAAGCTTTCTAAAACATCTTTTTTATTAGAGACACTGAGTAAAAAAATAAAAAATAAAAAAATAAAAAGTATTATATACAGTGTTTAGTGGAAATCTAAAAATAAGAACAGATACATCACCTAGAAAGATAAAGACTTTATATAATGTAAAAAAAAACTTGTTCAGATTATCAAACGAAGTTATATATATAAACTTTGTTGAACAACATATTTATTGTTTCACCCCACTATATCTGGCCATTTTTCAGTCAACTTCATAATACTATCTTTCCAGAACATTATCCCAGCAAAGAACTAACTACTTTCTGTGCCTTTTACAGTTTTTCAGGGAATTTAAATATTTTTCATTAAAAAAATTCCATAAGGACAGACTAAATTATAATCCAAATGTGCAATATGGTGGATGAATGAAAACTTCCTGACCAAGCTGTAACAATTTATGCCAAGTCACTAAAGAAACAAAAATGTAATGTGTTTATTACAAAAATAATTCCAGATGTACACTTTACATCAATTGCTGCTTTCAGATAGTCTTAGAAATGTGCTTGTTCAAATTAATTATTTGATTCCCTGGAAGGAATCTATTCCTTTAAATTCAACTATATACAGAGGATCACTTTCTTTGGATGAAAACCAGTCTTTGGTGTGATGAACTGTGTTTCATTTTGTTTGTCTCATGGTCACTCATATGCTGTATTGTTATAAAGTACTCATTTTTCATCACTCATCACAATTTATTTAAAAAACAGAATATTTTCGTTATGTTTCTGTGGGGATCACACATGGAAATATAGTAATGTAGGGTTCTTGTTTCACTTACTTTATGTGGAAGCCACACACCAAAGTGATTAACATAATCAAGTTGCAAATTACTTTTAATGCTTCATTTAGATATTTTGAATATGTCAGTTATCTTCCATTTTGTGTAATGTTGATTATTCTTACTATATGCTAACAAATTCAACTAGTCTAAGTATAGAGTATCATGAAATTATGTAAACCACTTTTGACTTTTATGCGAATTTCTGGGATGAGGAGGTATTATTATTTATACCATTGTCCTCATCTTTGTTGTTACCTTTCGGTCATTTTGCCCTCCAGCCATCATCATAATACACAATACCTCCATAGATTGCACAAAGCTGTTTTTTTTAAGTTACTTTTTTTAACCATTCTTAAATAATAAAAAAAGATGATGCCTATTTTCTTCTATCTTCAGTATTAGAATAAAAACAAGAAAAATACAATTTCTTTTTAAGTGAACACTGATATGACATCTGCCACAAAACCAAAAGTGATCTTATTTAATATAATTAGTTTTAGGAGGGGGTGCTAAAAATTTCCCCATTTTCCCAAATCAGTATTCTGATCACTGAAATATTGATAATTGAAAGTAAATCAGACCAAGAACTTTTCAGCACCCTTTCATAAAACAAAATACAATCAAGTGATCTTTTTGAATGAAGTTAGTTAAATACAAATTATAAAGGTGACTAATCTCTAGAATATAGTCAATTATAAGGCTAACATTAAATATAAAAATCTTGATATTTTCATCAATTTAGTGTTCTTTGGTCTAATATCTTTAGTTCTGTGCCAATCTTTTCCTAGTGCAGAAGACATGTTAGCTTTGAAAATCAGCATTCTAAATACTGGATTTTACCTGAACTGGAACACACACTATTGATGCTGGGGAAATTATCTCAGCTTGATGAAAGATCGATACTAATCCAATACAAAATTTTCATATTTTGGTAAGTATATTGGTGGAAGCATTTCCAAGGATACATCAATAGAAAGTTTCCTTCTAGAGCCATTGGTCAGTATTTAGGTTTAATAACAAACCAATGTCTGAAATTTTCACATTACATAATCTTCAAAATAAACATTTCTTGTGGCTAGATTTTTAAAATAAGTATTATTAATCTTACTTACCATTTCAGACCTGATATTTTCAAAAGTCCATTCCGATCCTCCAGGAATAGCAGTGGTATTTTGTTCCAAGTGTTTATTTGCCACAGATCTTGGAATAGTTCCACTTGATGCTCTGTTATTGCTACTACCATGTTTCTACAAAAGAAAATAATTTGTTATCAGTTATTTATTATATATCTAATGTTTAATTTCAGAAGTGTATTTTTTTAATGTGTGCATATCATTATAACAATAAGATCTAGAAGCTATCAAGTGATATTTTAAAAAAATTATATATATATATACACTGAAGCATTATTACAAGAAATATATTCATTTTATTTAGACTTCAACCATATAAATGAATGATATTTGATGACTAAATGAAGTTGAGTAAATATTAAGACAATTTTATTCAAGTTTCCCATTCCATGATAGATAAAGTACAAGAGAGGACAATTTATTTTTAAAGATATGCAAAAAAACGAATTTAAATGTAACTGACCATACAGAGAAATTTAGGTACTATTCAATACAGATAGCTACAGTCAACCTTATGTAAGATCAACAAATGGTACTAACAGGATGGTTTGGGTCAATTTATTAGTTATAAATTTAAGAAAGATGTAAACACTAAAACTTTCAACCATGCAAATATACAAATTCACAGTAAAATCAAAAGCTTGTGTTGCTGACAGATTGATATCAGATTTGAAAGTTTATTCCTATTGAACTAAACTCAAGCTCATATTAAATTCAAGCAAATATACCTTCATCTGCTAAACTATTTTAATAAGCAAAACAAACTGCTTGTCCCATAATAGTTGTTACATTTCATATATGAAGTGTATTCGTTGATGTAACAACTCTTATGGGACAGAGGTAGGATTACCTTTTAAGCAAGGAACAAGTAAAAGGATTAAGAAAACATTTATTCTTAAAATTTAAACAGATTTCCTCCAATTTTTTCTTTATAACACTTGGTAATCCTCCTTAATTCTAGTTTTGACCTTTTAATATGGATTAAACAAAATAAAATTAGCAAAAACATGTTAATGATATTTGGAAGTTGAAAGTATTTTTAGAAGACAATGTCAGATATCTTTTAAATTTAATTTGATTAAAGTTACTACCTCTGCTCATAATATTTGTTACATTTAGTATAATAAACTCACAAAAAACATTTTATGACAAAATGGTTACCCTAAACTATTGACCGTAATTTAATTCAAATGTTGTTCCACAAAGAATGGATTTTTATAAACTGATTTTTTATTTTCCAATTCAGTTTTGAGATTTTTTCTACAATCTTGAAAAATCAATCAATACTGTCAAATGGTCTAAAATAATCATTATTCATAATACAAAGTAAAAGCAACTTTTGAAATTTATTTCTTAGTTTGATAAAATGATGTGGTATTAACAGAAACAAATAAAATCTGAGTAAGTAACAATTAGTTTGTTGGTCATTATTTCTAAGCATTAGCACTGAAAAGAATAAAAAGAATGTCATTACAAAGAAATCTCATCACAAACCACATCCCAATGAAAGAGATTGACCAATCCATAATGCAATCATAAGGTAAATAAAGATGAGAATGAAATAATAAAAAGATCATATTACATCTTGTCCTAATAGACAAGATTCTATAATATATATTTTGATCTCTAATTTAACAGTTTTCCAATTATATTTTTGTTTGACTGCTCCCAACTTATCTTCACTAATTGTATAGCTTGAGCTGTTTAGTACCTGATTTTCCATCAAGAATACAAGTGCATTGGGTAAAATGTAATGTGATTATTTGCAAAAAAAAAAAAAAAAAAAAAAAAAAAAAAATGCACAATCTATAAACCAGCAGATATGGTATACATATTTACTAAGTTTAGCTTGACAAGTCAAAATAGGAGAAAAAGCATCAGTCCTTCTGCAATCTCCTTGAAAACTGGCACTTTTATCATTTTTTTCTTCAATCACTAGAGATGGTGGGAAACTATGCAACTACCCTATCATCACTGCAGCTCCCCTCGACCATCAGCATTTATGGTCTTGTCTATACTTAAATGCAGTTATAGATTTAAAAAGAAATCAGATCCTGAATTTTGCAATAGAATCAAATTTTAGAGAATTTAACAGAAAAAAATTTTTTCTATATCAAAAATAGGATGAAAAAAATGTTAGAATTTGAGATATTTGTCAACTTTAAAATTCTTATGTAAACATGTAGCAAAAAGATAAAAGGAAAAAAGAAAAAAATCATAAGAGTGTACATGGATTTTATACTTGCATAAAAAAAATGAAAATATGAATAGTCAAATGTATAACTATAGGAATAAAATTGAAGTAGACAAGCAGAAATCATCTAAACATTTGTAAACTTGTTTTATCTCTTTATTTCTATAAAGAGTGTGTGTGTGTGTGTATATATATATATATATATAGTGTGCAGCAAAAGTAACATCCTTTTTTCAAGTTGAGGTAGATACGATGATATTAAGCAATTGAGAGGCTATCACAATCACCAGAACAAAAACCACCAGATGTTTTCTGGTGGGGTCAACTGAAAGATCTTGTTTACAGGCTCAAACCAAAAACAATCCATGAATTAAAACAAGCAATTTCAGATAAATCTTCTGAAATGAATGTAGAAATGTGTCAAATGGTTTGTACAAGTGTTGCTGATACGGTTCAGGATTGCATTGAACATGAACAGGAGTATAGTTTGTTAATCATAATAAATCATGTTTTAATGTGACAATGCATATAAATTTTCTTAAATTACTGTAATTTATTTTTGTTCAATAAAAGTTAATAAAGGAGGGTGTTAAGGAATTCATTTTTTATTTATTACTTAAAGATTATTATTATTAAATTATTATTAAACATTACTTTTTTGTGGATACTCATATTTGAGTAGACGCTTCATTTATTTATTATACAGTATTTATTTTTGTCTACTTACCTGAATATCCAAGAAATTTTATTAGAAAAATATGTACTAACTTTTAAGTAATAAAGATCTGTTGAATTAATAAATAAAAAAATCCATTCCTTTATTTATTTATATATATATATATATATATATATATATATATATAAAGAAATATAGTTTTATGGTGTGCTATATTTATGGGATAAAGTGCTCAATATCAGAGATAGAGCATATGTAAATATAAACATGAACATTGAAGTCAACACTCAGAGGCGACAGACTGTTTCATACTAAACGCCATCATCAGTCCTGATGATTGCATTTAGCATGAAACAGCCTGTCGCCTCTGAGTGTTGACTTCAATGTTCACTTATATATGTGTGCATGTATGTAATTACAAGCAACAATATCCTACCAACATTAAATTATTAAAATTAAATTATTTTATGGACTGGATAATTAATTAAGTTACATTTTTGATTTGGTATAATACCAAATTTACTATACGTTTCCTGGGAAATGAAAGGAATATTCCCTTCAACTCTTTTCACAAATAATAATTAGCTCTTCTACACTAGTTTTTGGTTGTCATTAATAAGAAATTCATTTTGCAGGAAGAATTTTGTGGGGATGAGGAAGGAAAGGAGAAATCAGTCAGTTTAATTGTATTTTTCTATTAAAAAAAATTAATAGAAATAAAACACCATGCCAAGAAAAAAAACCAAAAAAAAAACCCAGAAATAACTTGATATTATTATGTGACCTGAAAACATTTTGCCCTGGTAAAATTTTCTAAACTCTTGGTAAAATAATAAATCTAACCTAGAAAATTAATATGCTCCTAATGTGTTTAGCAGAAAAGTGAGCTCAAGTATTTACTGAATTTAATATAGTCTGGTAAAACACCACTATAACAGAGTGATTGGTGAAGAATTGCACTCAAGTTCTCTGATTAAATTTAACCAACTTTAATAACATTAAGATTCCCTTACAAAGAGGTTCATTAATCCAATAAATAAGATAACTAAATATGAAATTCTTTACTCAAAAAAGAAACAATAAAGTACAGAATATAAAAAATAATATTATAAGTAACTGATAGTAAAAATGTAATAAACATTCTGTAAGATAACATCAACAAAAAATCTAAATCTGCTATATTACAAATGACTGCTAACTAAAATTAATCTGTGGGCAGAAATATCTGCATGTATTTAATTTAGTGCAACATCAAATGTAATGCATTTTACCTGAAAAATCTATCCTATCAGCTTGTTACAATCAAGTGAATAATTGGCATAAATAAAAATGCATATCAACTGGTGATGTGGAACAACATTGGGTATCTCAGTTGTCTGTATCTTATAATAAACATGTAAAAAAAATAAAAACTGAGTCATATATTTATATATATATAATCATTTTAAACATTTTTAGTGGACACTATTTATTAAACAGTATATTTATGTATATTTATTTAATTTTGTCTACAGAGCTGAATATTCGGGAAATATTCAAGAAAAATATGCACTCTTTCTAGCGAGAGAGAGAGAGTTATAATTTAAATGTTCTTATCTGAGCAGATATCCTATCCACTCAGAAGGGTTCATAGAAAAATTGAATTTATTTACAGAAAACATAAGTTATATATGAATTCTATAAATAAATTCAATCTTTCTATGATGAATGGGTACCATTAGCAATGAAAGAGTATGTAAGATATTTAGCTTTATTTGTTACTAACGCTCTGTCCCTTGATACTGAGCACTTTTACTTCTTGCCAAGCATTAACTTCCAGAAATAAATTAGACAACCATTTTGGTGGGAGTGGAGTGAGGAGGAATACAATCTTTTTTAGTACTTCCGCGTATAAGACAACTTTTAAATTCCAAAATCACCGTTAAAAAGTGGGGGTCGTCTTATACTACAATTCTAAAAGAAAAAAGAAACCTTATTCTGAGTGATGTTCGTCGGTACGCTAACCGCGGCCTCGGTGCGATAACCAATAACGAACATGAAAAGATTAACTGAACATTATTAAATAAACTGATAATAAAAGTAATAAAACCATTTCTACCTTATATATTTTTTTTAGATTTTTTCTGTTCATAAAACGATTGCACCAGCCTACTGTTGCTTTGAAATTTTTACTTTCTTCTTGGTTAGACTTAGCCCATTTTAGGGCATATGATCTTATTTTATTTCTGGTTACAATGTAGCCATCTTGTCTCTGTAGGAGTACCCATTCTGCAACATCATTTTCCAACTTCGGCCAAGGTGTGCTTCCTCTTCTCATTGCACATTTTTGTTTTGGCATTTTTCTTAAATTATCTTCATTCTTTCTCCACTCTCTTACCAGCTTCTCGGTCACATCGAATTTTCTAGCAGCAGCACAGTTGTTCGATTCCTTGGCTATTTCAATAACTTTCAATTTAAACTTCGCTTCATACTTTTTTCGTTTCGCTGGTGGTTCCATGATTAATATGGGTATATAATTTAAAGAAATTTCAACTGACTTAGACAGAGGTTAGGAACAGACTGAATTTGTAAAAAAAATAGTACACTAGGCTGTTTGTAACTGTTTAGAAAAAGAAGAGGAAGAAGAAGAAGAATCAGTATTCGCAAGAGATCACGTGATGAAACGTAAACAAAACAATGGTTTCCCTTTTTTAGGAGACGTGTGTAGGAAAAACGATATAGAATCGGTTTTGTTTTTGTTATTTCATTTTTGAATTACTAGGGATACAATAAGTAAGAACATTTCCAATATAATCAATAAGCAGTCGTCTTATACTACAGTACACTGTAAAGACGACTGCTTATTGATTATAAATTCATGAAAATTTGCTATATTTTTTTGACCTCGTCTTATCTAAAGGTCGCCTTATACGCGGAAATATGTGTGTGTGTATCTCTTGATAAAATCAATCATAGATATTAAATAGACTAGGATTTAAACTCAAATTATTTGTTAAAATTAAACTTTGGTAGAAGATTACTAACGAAGGATCAACGTCGTTAAAGAGCTTGTGATGTGAACACAATGATTATTCTCTACCAAAAATGTACCTCAAACTCAACAAAATTAAGTTACTGAATGAGTAAGCAAATCATTCATCAACTCATAGAATTTGTGACCCTTGGTCTAATGCTCTAACACGGAAAGCAATTTTATAGTAAGTTTTCATTTGATAATGAAAGATAAAATTGGGAACTGAATACAAATTAGTCAACCAGTTTTTTTGAATTTTAAAAATATAAAATTAAATGCTGGAAACTTGCACGCATCAAATAAATACCACAATGCTAACTCTAAATTCTAGTTTACATACATGCAGAAGTTAGCTAAGATTTTATCGAATATAACAAAGTATCAATTTTTTAAGCATAATAAATAGCTTAAAAATAAAGTTTAAGTTAGACTACAAAAACTACATGCACATAGTGAACAGGAGAACTCTTTGAAATCCCTTGAAGTTTCCTATTGTTACATAGACTTGTACCCAATGGGAATTTGTCTAGAAGTAAAATAGGAATAATTTACAGAAACAAAACTATACAATTGGATTATTTTAAGTCAGAAACTAAAAAATTGTTCAGTCATAACTTTATCCTAATTTAACTTCAAAATTTGTATTTAAGAAAAATTAATGATTCATCTAAAGATGTTAAAAACTATATAAATTCAATTCAGTTTTAAATAGCCTACATTGAAAGAACTACTTTACAAACACTTAATATTAATTTAAAGTATTTTTTATCTGTAATAGCAGCATTTAAATGTTATTAAAAAGTGACAGAAAGCTCTTAAAATCCCAAATTAAATATTGAATGGTCTTTAGCTTTATTACTAAAAAAGTTATAGTTCAAGAAGCAAACATGTAGAAATATATAGACCCATTACTATCTTAAAAAAAAAAAAACATAACTGAAAGTAGAAACAGTTTAAAAAAATAAATAAATAAATTTTGCCCAAATGATTAATGTATTGGGTAGGTATGACTTAATAATTTGGATGAACCGATTGTTTAATTTGAAGATAACTTCTGAGATAAGGAGAATTATCATTACATTGATTTTTCCAGACTGACACGAGATATCCTCCAGCATGGACAATGGAATGAGAACAATCAACCCCAGTGAATTGAATAAAGGGCTTGGTTCAAAATTCCCAGATTACCAACTATAACAGTTAACTGAAAAAAGTTGGAGTGTACAATGACCAAAATGCCATGACTATAACAAACAAAATGAGGATACAGGTCTGAGAAAACCAGTGTATGATAATTTAAAAATTTGAAGATATTTGGAAATATTTAAATTAAGAAATGTGTGTGTGTATATATATATATATGAGCTGATGGTAACTTGATGAAGAACAAATGATTACCTGGTTTGTACAGTTGTGTGATGACAACGTATTACTGGAAACCCACTTCCCAAGTACTGATATTTTCCCCAGTTGTTGCAAATGGCGATGGACTGTAGATCGCGTAGAATTTAACTGCCTTGCAAGTTCTTCAACTGTCACAACAGGATTTTTTTCAAGAGTGGTCAACAGAAGGGAATCATCAAATAAAACAGGACGGCCTGGACGTGAATCATCAATTAAACTAATGTCACCAGCCCTAAACTTTCGAAACCAGCGTTGGCATTTGCGTACATTTACTGATTCCTCACCATAAATGTTTTGAATATTTTTGGCAGCTGTGGTAGCATTATTAGCCTTTCTAAATTCTAAAAGCATTTCATATCTTATGTGTTCTTCCATTTTGTTTCTTTTTTCTGGATTTGTTTTGTATTTTTCTACTTTTTTTTTTTTTGCTTTCAGTATTTTATTCTTAAATTGGACTGAAAAAAATAAGTTTGCAATACAGACTTAAGTTTTTCAGAAAACCACCTTTGGTTTAAGGTCTTTAATAGTCTGAAGAGAAATTGGCTTCAGAAACACATTTTTTATTTTTATACTGGAAAAAAAAAAGACATCATTTTAGGATAATTTATTTATACATACTTGAAAATAAATGAAAAGGTCTTTGTTTATTCAAATGTAATACATGTTACTGTTTTTGACTTATGTAAATTGTGAATATTTGCTTAGGATTAATCATGGAATGTTTCTACCAGTTTATAACATTTAGATTTAGAGCTATTAAAAACAAAAATAGATTAAACTTTAAAAATAATAATTTCAAACCTAATGATAATGAATGTATGAAAATGAAATCTACAGAAAGTTATTAAAAAAAATAAATAGTTTCTGGAACTGTATTTTATTTAATATACAGGTTCTGGTTACCAATATTAAATATAAAAATAATGAGATAAGAGAAATAAACAAACATGAAAAATGAATAAAGTAACACAGGCTAGCTTCGAAATTATTTTTTTTCTTGAACCATGTGTACACGCACCTGGCTCAGCACTAATATTTACTGAAGAAATTTTAATGAGAAGCTTTTAAAAAGGGATTGGTCATGATGACACAAAAACTTTGAAAAGAAACAGGCGTGTCATTATATATTTTTTATTAATGGGATTTAGAAATTATTACCATCATATTCAAAATCTCAGAACTCAACTTTACTACTGCTAGAAAGAGACCACAACAACAACAAAATGTTATAAAAAGATTTTTAAGAAAATTTTTTCTTTCCCTTCCTCATCTTTTCTAAGCTGCTTGATTTTTGCGAGTTGGCCTAATCTGACCTTTTATAAGTGTGTGTGTGTGTGTATATATATATATATATATTATATATATATATTTATAGGCAACGAACAACTGCAAAAAAAATAGAACAGGTTCGCTGCATTTAGCAAACAAAACGAAGCAAGACACTTCCTTTGAGGGGAGGGAACTAAAAAGAATAAGCTTTTAGTAGCAGTCGTACAACTAACATTAAAAAAAAAAAGATCAACGTGAAATCGTAAACAAATGTTGCGAGAAAATAAAAATATCTAAAGAAAGTTTAAAACATACATTTTAAATCCTATATTCAGCTTGTGAAATACAAAAACAGAAACTTAACCGTCTAAAAATTTATGAAAGTGTCAACCAGAACAATTTAACCGCGGAAAAGAATAGGTAATTATTTTGAATTTAAATTTTCACACAAAGAAATCTACCCTACTGCCAGTAGTAATGGTTTAATTGAGAAATTCTCCTTTGTCTTTTTTTTTATCAAATGGTTAAGTGTAGATCTGATCCAAATTTCACCTTGCGGCCTCCTCCGTCAAGTCGATACCTGCCAGATCGCCCTTCCAAACAAGCCTGTCTGAGCTTTTCTTCTTGTGACTTCCAAATCCGAATCATCTTTGCATCAACCTTAAAATGCCGTGCTGTCTCTGAGATCGTATGGCTCTTCGAATAATGAACTGCCTCCAGCTTTCTTTTCAAGTCATTTTTGCAATATTTCTTCCCTGTTCTTGAAGAGTTAGGCATCATACTTAATACAGCTACGAAATAATGATTGTGATTATAAATAATATAAAAAGACTAATCCAACTGAAAACAGATTTAGGAAATTATTACTGGGCGATATTTAAATATATTTCCAAGGGAGGTAACTATTAGTCAAGAATCGCATGAGCAAACACTAACAATAACCTCTGGTTAAAATAAAATAACTTTTCTTTTCTTGTATAAACACTATTTCCTCTCTAGCAATAGCGTTTAGTGATGCATACAAAATAAAAAAAGTGCTTATGCAAATGAAAAGATTATATAGGGTAGTTAAAATTAAAGAGGGATACAATACTAACATTTTTTAAATTTTTTTATCTTCTGAATCATTTCAACCACTTAACTGGAAAATGGAGGTTTGTTTTTCTTTGTATTGCTACTAAAAATAAAATTAAATTTGAAAATGTTAACTTGCTCGTTGCTCCTCAAAACATTTTTTCATATTTAGTTTAAACAAATTAAAAATGTATTAAATGACATTTAAAATTTATTTCAGTATGGAATGATTGCAATATTTTTAATTTCAATGAACTCGGAATATAAAAGCCTGGCCTTAGCCTTCCTTGCATAAACTTTCCTGGCTACATGAAAAATATAATTAAACATCGAAGCCTGCAAGCTTAGCTTACATTTTCCATTACTACCCTTCTTTTAACAGAACAGGGATTGAAGAAACTACTAGAAATTTACATTCGTAAGCACGTATAATTACAACATCTCAAAGTTTTGTTTTTTTTTATTAATGAAAAATAGTAAAAAAAAAAAAAAAACATCGTAGAATTTCTAGGGTAGAAATGACAAAAATATTTATTGATTAAGTTTTTTTTTTTAACATAATAATTGCAAATACACGCATCTTGATTTTTATAGTTAAATATTTTTGTTTTTTGGTGTTTCAGTGTCTTCCTTATGAAACATTTAAAAATTTCACATTTTGGGCGTCGTCTCGATTAATGGGAAGTTGTATGTAGTGTGGCTGATTCTTCTTAGTCAGTCTTATTTACTTTTTGAAAAAAATATTTAAATATTAAGCATTGAAAAAAATACATTAAATTCTGATGCGCAATTTAGTAATAAACAAATGTTGATAATAAAACGAAAAAGTTCAATCTTTTTTCATATAATTTTGTTTTCGCACTGGTATAACTGAAAGTTCAATATTTTTATGAGCTATATAGCGTTTTTTAACTGAATTTATTTTACACAGCAAACGTATCTTAATTAGCTTTGTTTTCAAAATTAAAAGTAAAACATAACGATAACATTATCTTCAACCGTACATTATTAGCTTGTTTAATTTTACGTAACCTTAGTTACAGAATTTCTATTTTTACATCAAACGACTATTCTTACATTACAATAAAGAAAGACGGATGAGGGAAATATGCAATTAATTTTCCTTTATTGTAAAAATATATTTTTAACGACTTTCGCGCGCACAAACACACAAAACATGAGTTTACAGGTACGTTAAGTACCTGTTAGTGTTACTGTAAAACATATGCTTACTCCGAGAAAAGAAAACACTTCACTTCTTCGTACAACAAAGATTTGCAAAAAAAAAATCGCATTCATGATGAAAAGATGCCCCAAACTTAATAAAAACAAAATATTATCTTCAAAATCTTTGTTTTAGTTATTAAGAGGAAAGAGCAAAGATTTATGTAAAATTATTTTTTTAAATACTTTTTTTTTTATTTTAGAACTTTCGAAAATTTGGTTAAAAAATCTTGTTTTTCTGGCGTCGAGGGGTAACCATAGTATAGGAAATTTTAACGTTCTTTGTAGTTAAAAAAAAAACATTGAAGATTCTTGCAAAAATCAGATAACTGTCGGATTTTAAACTTTCAGGACATATTCACAAATGAATTATTTTTTAAATGTTTCTTTTTTTTTTTTTTTTTAGAAAATCTTATCTAATATATCATTTTTCTGCCCCCCCCCCACTTATTTCATTTTATGAAATTTCGAGAAGTAGCACTTGTAGCGATAAGAACAAAACAAATTATCAGTAAAATAATAAATTCAATACAACGAAGACTAAGACATTATTTAATTAGAAAATCTTTTAATTCTAAAAACATAAGGACACTAAAAAAAAAAAAAATTATTTTTTTTTTGTTTTTTTGAAGAAAAATGAATTTTTACAAAAACTGTTATTTTTTTAAAACTTTAAAATTCTGTATTAATCTTTAATGTTCAAATGATATTGTTATTAAATAAATAAAAACTAATCATGAATAGAAAAGCTTACTACTACCGTATCCGGAACCTTCGCCGTATTTTTTGCCGTAGGAAACTTCGCCGTACAGAATTTTTGTCGTGAGACAATTTCGCCGCACTTGTGTTTTTTGGGTTTTGCTATTGATGGACGAGATGGATGGCAATGTTCGCCAAATGTTTTACACATAGATAAATTATCATTTTCCAGCACGGTGTGCACTCTAGCTTTACAGTCTTTATTTTCACATTTCCAATATGTTTTTTCACCGTATTTTCTATCTATTCTGTAAACGAAGCTAAGATCGTCAACTAATTTCACACCGCCTCTGGTACTTTCCACTTGATAGACCATTGTTATGGGTTGGCTGCACAATAAAATATTGTCAAATGAATAAACAAATTTTAAAGAGTTTAACTCTACTACTCCTTGTTTGAGTGTTGTTCAAATTAGGTATTCAATTTGTTGGGTAAAGGTGGTATTTTAAATTGTTTAAAATGTTTTTGTGTTTGATGAATTGAAGGTCAATTATACTTTGAATCAAATGTGGTGTGTTACTGTATGTTCAAATATAAGAAAGTATATTTCAATATTTAGGTATAGTGATGAATTTAAAACAGTTTATGTTTGCAATATTTTGTGACTGTGTAATTTTGCGCTCCTCACTGACGAGGATGTAGGATTTTGATAATTTCGCTTATAAAAATGTTTAAATCGAAGTGTGAGTCAGATATACTTGAGAGCAAGGTACTTCGCATATTAAAAAAAATGCGGCGAAATTGTCTTACAGCAAAAATCCAGCACCCCCCCCCTTCCGAGTATTTTAACAAGGATTTTGTGTGTGTATAAACGTGCCGATTTTTGTAAATATGGATGCCCATACATGATATTATCAAAAAATAAGAGTTATAACTATGGTAAATTTAAAATTTATTCATAATTTTCCTTATTTCCTCAACAAACGTCTTCGTAAGTAAGACTAAAGACTATAAAAACTAAAGTACCTAAAATTCAATAAAATATTAGAATGTTTAAAAATAAAATCTTTTGGAATTTCAAGATTACTGGGTGAAAAGGCATTTACATTATCTACTATCTCCTTAGATAAATTTCACAAACATCAGGCTGTAAATAAATCTGTCAACACCTTGAAAACAAATTACCTCCATGTTAAAAAATTTTAAACTAAAAGTAACATTTGTTTCAACCCAGATTAATTAGACTTTAGATCAGCTGATTTTTCTTAAATAACATTTTATTTTTTAAAGATTTTTTAATAAAGTGAATTATGTTGCAGATTTGTCAATTTGGACAACTTCATTGATTTGACTGGCAATAAAAAAAAATATTTCAATCAATTTAAGTTTAGTTCAAAATATAGCAAAATATTTTGCTTTTTGGAAATATTAAACTTAATCTATTAGCTTGGAATTAAAACTAAAATAAAAGCTTAAAATAAAAAAATAGAGAGAGAGGGATCACTATCCAGAAATAATAATAGCCTTAGAAAACACAGCCTAGGCATGTACTTTTAGAAAGAGGTTTCAACTGTATTCCAGGTTTATCAGCTATTTCAATAGTGGTCATATTTTCATCATTTTTATAAAATTGTGGATTATACAAAACTATTTGTGACTATTTCATAGGCTTTAATCTAATGAAAAATTTTGTTTATTTTCAGATTAGAATCAATGGTAAAATATTTTGTCATTCATTTCTTTTACTTTTAAAGCCCAGGTGTAAGGGACCTCTAATGGGTACCTCACCTTGTGAACTCTTAACCAAATATGTACACCACTTTAACTCTTGAGGTATAAATGGTTTTGAAATAGTGTGAATATATTCTTCAGAGGGAAGTTCAGAATCTAGTTTTAACATTTCTTGTGCTAGTTGATAGTCTGTCTCACAAGTGACACTTTTAGAATCATTTTCCACTGTAAGATTAGGAAGTTGTAATGATATATTCGTGATGGCAATAGCTGGGGAATAATCTTGCCACATTCCAAGAATAACTATTAATAAAGCATCTAATCAGTTTTGTTTCTTTGCTATTATGGTATTTTTTTAAACTATGTATTCTTTCAACTAATCCATTAGATTATGAATGACAAAATACAATTATCAATATGAAATCATGTGAAAGTTGATAATACACTAGAAAAAAGAAAAATCACTCAAACTTAATTCCTCTGTCTGTGATTTCTTCAAAATGAGAAATCCATTAATTTACAAAAGACATGACTAATATTGCTGAAATATCTTGCATTGGCATTGCTTCAATTCATCCACTGGTTTTGTCAATACATATTAAAATGTATCAAACAGAATAATACTGTTATGATAAAATGAACCTACAATATCAATATGAACTGTTTCAAAATTTTATATAGGAATAAAGTGTCGCTGCCGACACTTGAGTTTGAACATAGATTGCCAGTGAGCAAACACATGCGATCCCATTAATGAATTAAGTAGACCATGTGACCATAGAGGAAATGCATATATGGGATGTAGTGTGTCACTAATGGATCTGCATTTCTAGTCTATCCTCTGTTACTATTCAGACCGCTATTCTCTACTCTATTCACTATACGGATTACTGTTCGAGCGAGTATTATTGAGCAAGTACTATTAGTGCGAATGATATTCGAAGGTGCCTGACACTAATATTGTTCAACGGCGTTACTATAGTTGTAACTGCGATTATAAAGTCTCTACTACAACAAGCATTACGAAAGTGACAACGAGTATTCGTTGACATCACAAAACAAAATGACTAGATGCTAAGAAGAATGGGAATATTTTTGATTTGGTATGGCAATTAATCTTCCTTTGTTGACAAATAAAGCATTCTTTTGTCTATTAGTGGATGTTTTTATTCATTTCTAGTAAAATGTCAAAATGCAGCTATACACAACCTGGGTGTTATGTAGAAACTTTTTTTTACTGGATATATCTGTGGTACATACAAATGTTCTTAAAAAAGGAGTTGACATATTACATAAAATTGTCTTATCACACACACACACACACACTGTTTCAATCTATCCTTATAAAATTTTACTTCAGGATCAACTTTGTTGTTCAATAGTACTACTGTTACTGCATATGATCTCAAAATACAACCAACTACAATATTTTCTTCCCCCAAAATGTAAAGAATCTCAGTAATTTATTCAGAAATCAAAGTGTCAAAGCTTTGATAGCAGATTTCATTGGACTTATTTTCTTGAAAGCCCACACTAAAGATTTGTCTACAGTCCCATATTTGATGTTTAAAATTAACACAGGCAAGTTAATAATTCAAAGTCAAATGTGGAATATATTCTTTATCTAAGAGTTTCTTAAACCAATAGGAACTCGTTCATTATTAATAATTTGATATAATGCTGTTATATAACTTTTCTGTCTGCTCAGGTAGCTAGCCAGTCTCTTGCACAGAGTCCTGCTAAGGCACATTTGTGCTTTATACTACAACTATGCTGAGCACACCTTAATTCCAGTTTTTGGGAGAGAGCTCATCATCTGGCATAATGAACAATTCTAACAAGGCCAGTACGCTCTATGATGTGACTTCACAATAACACAACCATCAACAATTCTGTTTACCCAATTTCACTCGAGGCTTGAGTCAACTTGTGGTATGGTTTTCAAGCACTTTCCAAAGATGCCGCATGCTGGAAATGCTTACCCAGGTTGATGTTATCAAGAAGTTCTATTTTTGACAAATCAACTATGGTGAGATTCAAACCCAGGTCTCATGGTCAGAACTGTTAATAAATGTGTAATATACTTAAGAGGATGAGAAAGTGCTGTCAATCTGGTTAGAGTTTTCTTAATATTTATAAATGCATCTTTTTCATCAAAAGTAAATTTTAATTTCTTGTTATTAGGATTCTTTTATCATTTCTGTTAGTGGTAATAAAATATCTACAAGATGAGGAATATGTTTTCTGTAAAAATTCATTATCCCTAGATTTTGTTGGAGTTACCTTCAAGAATATTATGATGTTCTTTACAAATTATCAATTATTGATCCAAATTTTAAAACTGTTTTAATGAATGATTGTTGCTATTACTTGTTAGAGATTTCTAGACATGTCCAAAAATGTCTTTCTACCATATACAGAAAAAAACTAAGACATTATCTATATATACAAAATCTCAGTAGACTTGAAGAAAATGTGTATGAATCTTTGAAATGTTATACCTTCAGTTTGTAGACCAATAGGAATGTAAAACTATGCAAATAAAACAAAGGGTGTAATAACAGCTGTCCTTTCTAAATCTCCCACTTTTGCTTGTATTAAATCTATTTTTAGAGCAAACTCTTTGGTTTAATAATTTGGAAAAACACTTAATATTTGGTATTGGATAACTGTCATGTTTAATAATAGTATTTAGATTTCTAGTCTCTGGAAATGCACCAAATCCTAGGTTTAGCTTTTGGTACCATATGTAAAGGAAATGACCAAGTTCATTTTAACTGTCTAGTAATACATGTCTCAAACAATACCATAAATATTTGCTTTGCCACCTTAAATTTATTGTCAAACTTTGGCCAAAGTAAACACACTATCAATGTAATATGTGATGTGGCTCTGCTTTAAAGGAGCGTAATCATAGAAGATTCATTAAAATGATTTTTTTTTCTTTTTTTAACAACTTTGTGTATTCTCTTGATGTCCTTTTATATGTTTACATTGTGGGTAAGAATTTTGGTCAATAAGTTTGCCATTTTTGCAGTTAAATAAGAATTTATAATGGTGTAGAAAATCATTTCCTAAAAATGGATTGACAATATGAAGAGCAACAACAAAAGTGCATCTGTAAGAATAGCAAATTCCTGCAATGTCAAGGTCAACTGAAACCTCCCCATAGCATTTTATATCTTGACCATTAGCTGAAGATAAGCAGACAGTAATGGATTCAGATAAAGTCCAGTTGAAAATTTATACAGTAGATTTGTTACAGATAAAATCTGTACCAATAAAAAAAATACAAGTCAACAGAATTGTTACAACCCTAAAAAGTGGCAAGTCCCTGGTTATTATCACAACCTGCCCTATTAATTTTCCATAGGAAGGAATTTTTAAAAGATTTAGGTTTTTAGTTGCATAAAGTAAGAATTTTTGCCTGGCCATCACTATGGGTTATAAGATTTTTATTTTTATTTAAATCTTTTACATATATTCCCACAAACGTTAAAACAAAGAAAAAATTACAGGATCAAATTTTATAAATCTTAAACTGCACACCAACACAACAAAGAAATATGTTCCTACAAAATTCATTATTTTCTAAATTGTTAATGTCATGATAGCAAAATCAACACAACTATTTTCATTTTAAAAAATGTACATCAAACAGAAAAATAATCAAAACTTCTTTCAAAAAGAAGACTTAAACAATAATACAATAGGATTTTTACTAAATTTTTTTAAGTGTATTCATTCAAATTCAACTGAACTGTTAACTAACATGTGTTTATGATTGCAAGTTTTGATAATTTTTTTTATGAGAGGGGAACCTTTTAAGAAATTAATACAGTTCTCTCTATTGATCACGCCACAATTCAGAAATCTAGTAAGTAGTAGACAGTAGAGGAGTATAATGAGCCAATTTGCGACATAAACATTCTACGTCTTGCAATAGTTTATTCCAGAAATTACTTAAGACAAAAACATAGTTGCATTTTTTTTTTAACTTCAGAATTCAAATTATTTTTCTCTAAAAGGATAGAATTTTGATTTTGTGATCATACGCCTGAGACTATGATCAAATCACGCTGAAAACATTGTTTCCCATTCGATCACCTAAGTTAAGCAGCGCCGAGCCCGGTCAGTGCACAGATGAGGGATCACTTGAGAACACCGGGTAAGCAATTAATTATAATTTCAAAGATCCCAGATCTGTTTTCATATGCAAATCAATACACTTTTCTTTTCTAGATTTTTTATTTTAGTCAGACTTTCTTTTTATTTCATCGACCCAGTCCTCCACCTCGCCTCTAGGCTTATTCACTTTATAAGTTTATAACTGATTTATCATTTAGGTCTTAGTTTAGTGAGTGTACTCGTACTCAGTATATTGGATTGAAGATGTTCACCTCTTGTTGACATAGTTAATTATTTTTAGGCTAAACTAATCAACTTTGGCTTAGTAAAAAAAAAAAAATAAATTTATATAACAATCCGGCCTTCCACAGGAATCGGGTCAATGTTGTTGTTTTTACCACAAACTTTGAAAATAACGAACGGTCGACCTAAAAAAAAAATGTAAGTAAATACTAAATAGTAAACAAGTCCAGCTAAAAAACGGAAATAAGCTAAATTAACCTACTTAAAAATGTGAAGAAGAGTAAACACAGTACACTTTACTTTGAAAAAATAATGATTTAACTTAAAAATTCTGCAACATTTAGGAAAGTAAATTCTCTTTGATTCTTTTTTGAAAGCAAAAAAAGAACGTGTCTTGTCTTTTATCTTGGTAAAATTTAAAAGTTAGGTATCACGTATCTGTGTAAGTACCTAAAAAGACGGTAACCAGAAAAATGTTAAAATTAAAAAGTATATTTTTCTATAACAAATTCTGAAGGAAAAAGATAAAAAAATCTTATTTCTCTGACACCTTGGAAAGCTCTAGTCAACTTCGGAATTTAAAAAAGTGTTATCTAAAAAAAAAATCAATCATTTTTAAATGAAAATGATCTACACTGTAATCATCGTTGTAGGAATGTAGGTAGATTATTTTCATTTGAAAACTGAATCTTAATAAATAAAAAGTTTTTCTCAACTTTTGTTTTGCTTTTATTTTTTTAAAGATACAATGTAGTTAAAAAATACTGTTACAAATATTTCTAAAAATAGCTGCACAAGTCATAAAAAAAACACGAAATCACCCCCACCCCGCAAATTAGCAAACAATCAGACTCAGCAAACCAAAAGAAAACACTACCGTAGCACGTTTACAAAATAAAAGATGTTTTTCAGTAGTCTTCTTGGCAGAACTTGTTTGAAAACATTGTTTGAAGGGATATTTGCTTAAATTTACACAAAAAGAGAGCGTGTTTGATACTTTCATTTTTTTTTAATTTACATAGTCTATTGTCCCAACTTTATTGTTGTCATCACACCTTTTCGGCCGTTGTACCATCGGCCTTCATCAGGTGATTACTGATCCGTGAAACCGTTCGTTAGGAAATTTAAAAGTAAACCTGAACCCTTTTAAAGGCTTTATTTCTAATCTGTGTAGGAACGAGAACAATTTACACATTGTAAATAACACCTTATCACAGAAATTGCATTATTTTTTCTTTTCTTTTTTTTTTGTTTTAAGAAATGAATTTCTAACTTTTTCTTTTTACGACGTCCTTTTTTTTCTTTTTACGTACTTTATAAATTAAAATATTTACAAAAAGTATATTGCTAATTTTTTTTTTTTGTTTTTTTATTTATTTTTCGTTTGTTTGAAAACAAGCATTTCATTAAAAAAAACCTCAGGGATTTTTCTTTCCGGAACAATGCGTTCTAGTAGATGAAGCTATGATGAGTATATACAATCTCGTGCAAACATTCTATTAGTTTTTAGTAGATTGAAGACAATTTTATGGAGAAAAAAATTAAATGACAAGTGCCCGACTTTTAATAATACCTAACAACATTTATCTGAAATCAGACTTTTAAACTTGTTAAATGAAGAAAACATATACTTACTGGCCACAGTTTATGTTTAATCGAAGCGATGGCCGGTTTTGAAGCTGTTGATCTCCTCCTCGCGACATTTGTAATAGTTCGTTTCATTGTTCTGCGATCTACAAAAGATGAATCAAACATTTTCTTTTTTCTGTCCTTCACAGAAGAAACTCCATTATCAATTTGTGTTGTGTCCTCCTCAGATTGATTACAAGTTGCTAATTCATCGCCCGAACTGTCGCCGCTACTACTTAGAATCACAGTCGTTGCTTCATGAATTCTTTTTCTCTTTGAAGATTTATTAACCTCGATTGATTGTAGTAAAGACGAGATGGGGTTGTCGTAGAGTGCCGATTGCAAGGAAAGGTTTTCAGTTAAAGATGATTTGGATGATCGTAAATTGCTATTAGTTTCCCGATTTTGTGAAGTCCCTTGAGTTGTATTAAATTTGGAATGGGACATAAGCGATAATCCAGTGGCTCTAATGGAATGATTGGTGTAGATTGTAGACAAGCTACAGCTCCGGCTTAACTTTTTCATAAACCCTGCCATAGTCTTTTCCCCGACGGGGCTATTATAAAACCAAACTGCTTCATCTTCTGAAACTGTTTCGCGGGGCCTCTGCCACAGCCGGTCGCAAAGCGGGTGAAGTTTTGATAAATATTTTTCGAATGATTTCACTGGACAAAGTGGTGTGTCAACCAACTCTGGCATCAGATTTGGAATATTGGAAAATGCCGAGTTGCCGTGCCGGTTGTACAAGTCACGGCCACCGCTTTTGGTTTTCTCTTTGCTAATCGTCACATATTTGAGCCCACTGTACGGGTCGCAAACTACCTTCAAGGTTGATTTAGTCATTACATTTAGATTCTCAATGCCCCGACGGAAAAAAAAAAGTCGAACATCAAACTGAACCTTGTTGTAAAGTCCAACTGGGGTGTCGTAATTGCTGTGGATGGATTCATAGAGCTTCTTCAAATCTGAATGACTGATTAAAGGACGATGTTCCACTTTGTCTTTGCCCATTTTTTGAAGCTCCGCTACCGCCATTCTGAAATTATTGTTGGCAGAAGTAAATACCTGGTCTTTTATGATGTCAAAGTGTCGATTATAGGGAGAGCTACGCAAATAACGATTAAGAGAATACCGAAAGTTTTGCAAGGAACCAATTTTGTAATGTTCTCCATCCGGTCTGCGAGCGTCCATGTAGAAATGGCTAAGAATCTCAGCCAGTTGAGTTTCTGAAAACTTAACAAAGTCTGTGTCCATTTCTTTTTCTTTTAGGTACTCTCGTAAAGTATTGGCTGCCTTTCGGTTTGCTTTCAGCGTGTTCCTCGAATTTATTGACTGGTTTTTTACTTTCATGTTTATGAACGAAACATCGGCAAAACGTTTCATGGTTTTACTTTTTTTTTTTTAGATTAATTAGAAATTTCGGTCTGAAATCACTTTTTTATATCTTTATTTTTCGTCTGTGTAAAGATGAAGTTTTCAGAAATGGGATTTAGAATTTTGTTGTTTTCTATCAAAATGAGAAGCAGTTTAAACTGATAGTTTTAAAATTCTTCACAGGTTAATACTAGAGAACAAACGACGGGTTAAAAACTGTTCTGGCTCGGAATGGATATGACAGCTCAGTACATTAACATAACACAATCAAAACTGTAGCAGAAGAGAAATCAGCAAAGATGTAACGACCGATAACACTCTGAAAGACTGACACAGATGAACAACCCGAGGAAGAAAGAAGGTTACAGAATTTGTTGGCTTCGATTATTATCCAGTTGCCAACCTGATACAGACGACAGACAGGAAGACAGCGGGTTGGGGATAATTGTAGATAGTGAGAGAGTTGTGTAAAGATATGTAGACAGAGAAGCGAACGAAAAAAGTTGTTGTTGCTTGCTTTTCCTGGACGTTTTACTTTTACAGTGGCTTTTGTTTTTGTCCAAGTATTTTTTTAGTGAAAAAATTAAGTCTATAATAATATTCTTTGTAGTATGTTATTTATTTTGTTTACTGCACACCGAAATATGATTTGCTTCCCTCTTTTTCGTTCCTTCTTCCTCTTTCTCTGCTATGTCAGTAAAATCAAACACACATACACACTACTCACTCACACATTCGTGATATAGAGAATCGAGATGTTACATAAAAAACGGAGTGGTCTGTCCGATTATTGTCTAACGTCTACAGTACTTGCTGCTATCTGGGCCAGCACAGACGTGGACGATGTAAGTAAAAACAGACAGTATTATTTACAAATGCTGCCCAGACGCGCGTGCACACACACTCAACTCGGACTGATAGCGTGACACTTATTCTTAATACACAGGCACGAAAACAATACACGCACTGACAGACCTGCAGTGATAAATATACTCTCAAATGAAAACTAGACTAATAACAAGCACATAGACCAAGCTCGCTGTTTTGAAAGGCGAAATAACGTATGTGGGTGTGTGCCTCCGGTGTCACCGTCGTCTACTTGAACAGGTGCCCTATATATATAGGCTAGTTACGTCATCAGTCAATGTCTAGAGTATTATTGGTGCTCACTTGTTTTGCGATGGTAGCACTTAGTACTTGTATTATTTCTACGACTAAAAATGCACATAACTCTTCTTAATAACTTGATATAAAAAAATTCATCTTTTCTTTTTCAAAATTCTTGGTCATACGATTTTACCAACAAAGCAAGATGAACTTAGGTTATGTGTGTATCTTACTATGACGTAATTTTATTATTCAATCAAAATTATTTCATTTTTTCAATTTAATAATAATCACTTACTATGATTTTTAAAAAAATACAATTATCTAAGAACAATTGTTATTATATTTTTTACTCATACGAGTTGTCTAAACACAGATGGTTAGCATGGTTAATATTGCAAATAAAAGAATGATTTTAATCTTTATTTCAAAGTTGTCTTAAATGGAAAATAAAACTATTCTAAGTTCTATTTACTTTCTTTTTCCTGCTCAAATTATCTAAATAACGTCAGACAAACAATTATTTGCAAAGGATAGAAAAAAGAGAAATAAATATTGTCGGTAGAGAGAGAGGAAAAGATTTAACTTAAAATAATGTCATAAAAATGATTCCAAGATTTTTGGATCCATGTGAGAACAAAGGATTGTTTTGTTAGATCAACAAAAATTTCAAAACCTATCTTTTCAAAAGACTGAGTTTGTTGCTAATAAAAAGTCTATATGAATTTCCATATAAAATCAAATTCTAGATTCTTAAGCATCAAGCAGCAAATAAAGTTTATATATTTAATGTTTGTAATATTGGAAGTGTTTAAATATTCGGTTATTTTTTTTTACTTTTTTACATACATCTAACCATTAATTTATGGGCTTTTTTTTTTGCACATTAAATGCTAGGTTCAATTTTTTCTATTTTTTTTCTTCATTGAACCAAAGAAAATGTTTTACTTTTGTTAGAAAATTATGAAAAAATTTCTACACAAGGATAAAATTTAATCTATTTTTTACTTTCTTTTTCTCTATTATTATATTTGTCTGTTCTATTTGACATTTGAAAAAATAAAATTACCTAATAACAATTGATAATGACCCTGGATTAATCTAGCCAATATCCGATAGCCAGTAGTACACTAGTGTACAGTGAAAAGCTCTACAATGAATGTAAATAAAATACAATTTTCATCATTTTTTCCTTTTGAACCAAGAGCAACTCCTTTCATCTAACGTCTAACCTAAATAATTTTCTGGATTGTAACGTATAATTGTTTCCTTTTAATTACAGAATAAAAATAAACAAAACAAAGCTCCTGCCATAAAGCAAGAGGTGGTATTCAAATCTTGCATGCCATTATTGGTGAGTTTGCGTGCCACAGATATATAGTCTTTATGTTAGAAGTTTTTAGTTCAACAAATGTCTGTTTTATGACTGTCTTTAGGAGTATTATGTACAACTGGACTGTGAGGGTTTCATATCCTTTATGATATTTTTCAATGTTCAAAAGAATTTACTTGGCAGATTGCATCTCCTCCTCTCAAAGTATCCTACAGCAGGTAATACTTGGGTTCAACAAACTATCACTTGCAGGGATGAATTCCAGACCTGACGGACAAGATATCTACAAGGAGAAAAAATTAAAAATATATTTTTATATGTGCATTCATAAAGCTATAGTTTGTAGAATTTACAGGACAATTTTGCATAATTTTAAAAATATTTTTCTTCTAAGATTAATTTAAAAACACTCTAAAACTGTTTTCTTTTTTCTGAGTTGTTAAAATACAACTGCCATTTAGGTTTTTGTTACTATTAACTTGTGTTGCTTTTTTTTTTTTTTTTAAATATTTTCGCATTTATTAATAACTGCCTCTTGATTTTAAAAATAAGCATTCGTGAGTATGTTTGCATGGTCAGCTTAAATTTCAGACTGCTTCAGTTCTTTAATTTCCGAGATGAGTAATGTCAAAACAAAATGTATGTCAATATACTTTTATTATTTTGAACCATTTCTCATCTCAAACTAAAATAGAACAATATCAATAAGTGTAAATGCTTCAGTTCAGTTCATCAGACTTCTTATGATGTTCAAATTAAACATGGTCATGAACATCACAACAAAGGAAACAGAACTTTAAAAAAAAAAAGTGGTTTCTAATCATTTACAATAAGACAGGATCTGTCAGCTTAATCTTCAATTTTATTTTTATTCTGAGGTTTATTTGAAATCATTTTTAAAAAATCAGTTACTCTTTTATACTTCTGACGTATCGTGAGAGACATTATGGTCGAAAAACATGTTACTTTCAACTTCAGTAATTTGAACATGTTTTTCTTTATTTATCATACTTATTTTTCAGGGTTTTCTTAATCTCTCTTTCTCGCAATCTTATGAACTTCATTACCAAAAACAAAATGAGTTTTTATTTATGACATTTCAAGTTAACTTAATAATTTTCATATTCTTCTAGCCATATGCAGGAAACGGTTTTAAATTTTATAATATCCAGATTGTTTACTTTAGTTTTAAAAAATGCTTTATTTTCTTTCAGAGCATACACGATTATCAAATTTTCAAATACTAAGTTATTATTAAAGCCACATGTGGTCAACCTTTCATTCAATTAAGTTAAATAATTGACAACAACTATGTTTATAAAAAAAATGTTATATTTTTTAGTGATTTCTTACAGGGCAATAACCGAACAAAAATCACACTTACACTCGCAGATGTTAAGTTTTTATTTAATTTTTAAATACTTCTATTTTTAAAAGGGGTTTTACTTTTTTAATACCCTAGGAAAGAATTTTTTTAAAATTAAATACGTGTAAAACTGAGTAGTGAGGTCTGCCTTATTGTACTGCAAAAAAATAATAAATCGGATAGGTGATGTCAAAAAACTAAAAAGTATTTTATTTGCCAAAAAAAAAAAAAAAAAGGGGGTTAACACGTGGCCTTTTTTTTTTTTTTTTATCAGGTAAAAAAAAAATGGATCAATGAAAATGAGGAAATCGGAAAAAGATGGAAATTCGAGGGTTGATTATTTTCTGAGTCCCTCATAAGTAAGAAAATAAGGGATTTTATATTAATTATAGAGTATGCAAAAATTATCTGTTCAAGCCGGCTATAAAAATGACAGTAATGTTCTGTACGCCACGGTCAGTGGAAGGAGTTGGTTACTGTGACTAGCATAGACCCCCACACACACACACACACACATCCTTTTTTCTTTTTTTTTTAGGCAACGTAAAGCAAATTTAAGATCTTTTTAAATGGCTAATAAACATAATATAATATAGTAAAAAGTGTTTTTTTTGTTGTTGTTTTTTTTACAGTTTTATCAAATGAAAGGTTCTAACAAATAAATTCAGACAAACCTGGTCTTCTTAAAAAAAAAAAAAGTTATCCCAGCAACTGAATTTTCACTCAGCGGAGATAAAGAGCTGTTTTTAAGGCTTTTTTTGCCTTTTTAGGTGTGTAGTGTAAACAAAACACATACACACACACAATATATATATATATATAAGAAAATAGAAAAGTTAATTGGATTGTTTGTTTTTTTAAAAAAGAAAACAATATAAAATAAAATTTCATACAAATTATTATTCTACTCCGCTTGCTTTACTAATCGGTAGTCTTTGTATTACTTTTTAAAACGATTTTTTATAAAACAAAGATATGATTTTAAAAATAAGCGACTTAAAAAAAAATCTTTCACCTAAAATACTTACACACATGCCGAGTTTGCTGCAGACTTTTACTAAAAGTTCACACATCAGAAGACAAGAACTAAGCCAGTGGAAGATTAATAAAAAGTAATTTGCTTAAGAATATGGCCTACACTCCTGTCACCTCGGTTTAAGTGAGACTCACAAAGATTATGGAAACCTTAAACTTTCAAATAATAATTGACTATAAAATGTCAGATTTTGCTTAATTACGTGTTGTGCCGTTTGCACATAAAATATTTTTGTATATCTTTAATGTAATGACGTTGTTTAAGATTTTTTAAAACTATGTTATCAATTTTACTTTGTTCGCCGTACGAGCGCATTGAATCTGCAGAGTAACCTCCCCTTGTTTTCTGTTGTTATTAAGATTGTCGCTTGGGGTTTCGCTTTAAAATTTACAAAAAAAAAAAATTATAATTCCGAAAAAATGGAAGCTCCACTAATAAATCGGTTCGTCAGAGGAATGTCATTATAACGCTGATGTCCAGACTTATGAAAAATGTAAGAATTTAAAAAAATAAATATATGAGTTTATTTTTAATTTTTAAAAATAATAATGTTATTTATTCAATTTAATATGAACATATCAGTCAGTCTGTTTAGTTTTTTTTACACAATTAGCGTGCAATAAAAATATTAAAACTTTATTAAAAGCATAAACAGAAAAAATAAGAACTTTAAAAAAAAAAGGATGCAATATTCATTTTTTATTTATTTTTACAAAACGAAGCAGAAATAAACAGCTGGAATTATTTTTTTTTATTTACAGTGGAGACAAGTAAAAAAAATTAAAAGCAGACTGACTCCATTGGAAAAATAAGTTATTAAATAAAATTAAAACCAAACAAATTTTGCCAAGTCGATACCTCGACGGATGTTTCGCAACATTTCTCTTGGAAAAAGTACCAAAAACATACCTCACACGCAAATACCGAACAAAGGAGTACAAACCAACTTCAGTTTGGTAAAAAAATATATTTTATTTTTACGGAACATTCTTATATCGGATGTTGTAAAATAAGATAACCTTTTTGTAGTTTTTGTGGTTGCGTGTTTATTGTTTTTTTTCTTTCTCTTGAGTGTAACATGCTGTGCGTGTCCCTACGGCTTATTAGCGCTCATGGTCCCCCACAGTTTCCTGTCTTTTTTTGTTGCTCTCAGCAATACTTTCCCCTCCTTTATGATCACTCTCTTTCTAAATTTGTAGCACTTGTTCCTCCATCCATTTGAAAAAACTCGTCAAGTATGTCGCTGGTTTTCTCCGATTCTCTTTTTTGTCTGTAACGTCTCAAGCGAGTGTTACATTTTCCAAGTCTTCATTTCTCCCCAAATTTCAGCTGTAGTTTCTTTGTAGTTTCCACTCTTGTAGTCCCTTAGGAATCCTTTTTTTCCCCCGCATGTCCTGTCCATGATATTCTCAACATTTGGCAATAAAACCACATCTCTATCACTTGAATTTTTTCATTTGTGACGAAATTGCACAACTTTCACAGCTATATAAAACAGTAGATATCCACATAATAGTCCAGTATTCATTTCTTTATTTAAAATTGTTTATATGTGTAGTTTGAAGGAAGAAGAGAAAATGTAATGTTGCTTACCTCATGGTGGGGGGGGGGAGAAGAAGCATCAACAGGCGGCGATTTCTTTTATAGAAAGATATTGTGGGAAGAGACAAATTATGGGAAGGAAGAAAAAAAGCTCGACTAAAAATAGGAATTGGCGATTTTCTTGTTTGTTTCATATGAGAAAGATTGCAAGAGAGGAAAGAGATTTAAGAAAAGGACAAGAAAGATCCTGGGAGAAGTTTTTTTTTTTTTTTAACCACAAGCTATTTTGACAATATGGAATCTGGAATGGTGAGACTGGGTAAAGACATAATACCACCATTTAGCAAAGAAGGTAATATAGTCGTGTGGATAAAGAAAGTGAAATTGGTCACCAAGCTTCAAAAAGTGCCAGACCTTGTTAGTTTCCTTCCACTTTTTCTGCAAGGAGATGTGCTTGTCCTCTACCTTGAAATGAGCAATGAGGACCAGTTGGACGAGGACATGACAGAGACCAGACTGAAGAAAGCATTCACTGAAGGGCCTTTTGAAGGTTATGTAAAGCTCAAGAGTGTGTAATGGACTGGGGAATTAGTGTACGTCTATATCAATATCAAAAGTTTAGCGGGGTTGGCAGGATATCTAGGCAGAGGACTGGATTAGACAGTGAAACTAGCTTTCATGACGGGCTTTCCAGATGATGTATCTGTGGCACTACAACAAGTGCCTGGTATAGAAAAGATGGACTTCTGTGAAATGATACCAGCTGCAAGGTTCTTGGTCAGCAAAAGATTTCGGGAGCCCAGAACAGTGCCAGCAATTGCACAAAGCGCCGGACCAAAAGAAAACAAACTTCATATGGAATGATTGAGCATTAGGTGCTATAGATGTCAGGGGTTACATCTAATTAGAGACTGTAATGAGCCACCAAGAATGAAAGTAATGTGTTACAATTGAGAGAGATTGGGGCATATTGCAAGGTATTGCCCTCACACTCAAGGAAACAAGCAAAGGAGAGCTTCTGCACCAGTAGCTACCCTATCAACAGAACGAAGGTGTAGTACCAACCTCTACCAATCATAGAAGTGTTAGTAGGCAGTGTGATTGTAACAGCTCTTGTTGATACCGGCTGCATAACCACTTTACTTAATTCCAAGCTTGTGAGCAGATGGAGTGGGAGTGGCACTGAAAGCAGTTGATGGATGGGAGGTAAAATGTAAAGGAACCCAGCAGGTGGAGATAAAAGTCGGTGGAGCAAGGATAAAAAATGAAGGCAATTATTGTTGATCACATCATCGATGGGATCAACATTGTTGTCGGAATAGACGGGATCAATAAGCTGTGAGGTGTGACTGTGAAAAAATAACGAGGCAAAATTTGGAGAGGTACACTGTGCCACAGCTGCCCAAGTTCCGAACTCTTACAAAATTGAAGACAAGGACTTCACAGCAGAGTTTGATGAAAAGAAATGGACAGTGGCATGGAATTTGATAGGAGAGTTTCCAGTATTAAAATACAAGGTAGAGTACTACAAAATTCCTTGAAAGAAGAACAAAGAGTTTGAGAAGGAGGTGGAAAGATGGATTACAGAGGGTATTCTCTTGCCATGAGAGGGTGAAGTAAAAGGAGTGTTACTGCTGATGGTAGTGGTCCAAGTTACAAAACAAAAAGTCAGGCCAGTATTAGACTTTCCGGGGTTGAACTGTTATGTATAGTGCCATACTGGGAGTGACATAATTAATGTGTGTGATGAAAAGATAAGAAAGTGGAGGCAGTTGGTGGGAGGAACTACAATCATGGACCTTAAGTCAGCCTACCTGTAGTTACACATTGCTGAAAAAAGCCTGGGGTAGCATAACAGCCAAGTTATGATTATGTAGTTTTAATGAAGGAAGAAAAGAGAATGAAATGTTGCTTACCTTGTGGTATGGGGGAGAGATAAGCGGTGACAGGCAGAGATTTCTTTTATAGAAAGATATTGCGCGGAGAGAGAATTATAGGGAGGATAAAATCTATAAAGCTTCTCTGAAAATAGAAGTCAGGTTCTATTTCTTGCTCATTTCATATGAGAAATGTTGCAAGAAGGAACAAAATTTAAGAGGAGGATGAGAGAGAGCTGATCCTAGAACTTTCTTTTTAATTTTGAACCACAAGCTTTTTGGCAATATGGAGTCTGGAATGGTGAGATTGGGTAGAGACGTGATAGCACCATTTAGTGGTGAAGGTGATATAGTCACCAGGATAAAAACAGAGACAATTATTGTTGATTGCATCATTGACAGGCTCGACATTGTTGATGAATAAACTGCACAGTGTGACTGTAAAATATAGTGAAATACACTATGCCATAGCTGCCCAAGTTCCAAACTCTTGCAAAATTGAAGACAAGGACTTCACAGCAGAGTTCAATGGCAAGAAATAGACATTTGTGAGTTGAATCATTATGTAGAGTGCCATACTGGGAACAACATAATTGATGTGTGTGATGAAAAGATGAGAAAGTGGAGGCAGTTGGTGGGAGGAACTGCAATCATGGCTCTTAAGTCAGCCTACCTGCAGTTACATGTCATGGAGAAACTATAGCATTACCAGCAGGTGGACTATAAAGGGAAAACTTACTGCCTGACTCAGTTGCGGTTCAGACTCAATGTTGCATTGAAAATTATGGCAGCTAATGTAGCATGCTAAAGGTCATTTCACAGTGTAGACTACGGAAACTATGATAGACTGCACACTAAATTAGTACCAATTGCTGATGTTAAGGTTTCTGTATTTCTGTTAGCCTTCATAGAACCAGGCTTTTGAATGCTGATTTTCAAGGTAGGCTTTATTTCTTTAGAAGATTGCTATATAACATAATCTTTCTATAATTAATAACTAATTAGCTTTATGTCAGGACTAAGTTAAACTTAGTATGTATCCAAAATAAATATACCAATCTACTAGCATATTTTCTCACCATTATACCACAAGTAGACACACATATGCAACCCTATAAACATTCAACAATAATAGAGTTAATAAAAAAAATTTATTTAATTTTGCTGGAACTAAATAAACTAGTTGGTGAATAAAAAGAAACCTTTCAATTGTTTTGAAGTTCACATAATCACCTTTGATCTTTGATTTCACTTCTGTTTTAAAACAAAAGCAAAAAGAATTCATAAATGATTATTCAAAGGATCATTATGGGGTAACCTATGGGTTGGGGATAGTTGTATATTTTCTCTGCTATCATTATTTAGTGTTAATGTTTGATTCCAAGTAAAAATAACAAAAAATAAAGATTGAATGCCAATTTCCTAAGCAAGCTAAGCAGGCATTTACCATTTGAAATACGCCATACAATCTTCCATCATTGTTGCTCCATTATCACAATAATGCACAATGTGGGCTTTTGCAAAGACAGAGCAAAATTTAGTAAATATCTAAAACATAATGAAATTATTATAGAAAAGAGAAGCCCCAATGAATACAGTCAAGCATGACAAGCAGCAGCATCAATTTCATCAGCAGAAAGATTAGGCTTAACACTCAAAGTTCTACACCCAGGACAATGGATTAACAGATTAAAGCATTATTTCATGAATTTGGTGATGTAGTAATGAGTTCAATCCCTGAACCGAGTGGAAAACCAGGTAAAAAATAACTGAGCAGTATGAAATAAGAACTAGACGAGATAATCCCTAGACATGATCAGTGGAATGAGAACAATTTAATCCAGTAGATTAAATAAAGAGTTCAGTTCAAAATTCCCTGAAAATTACCCAGATCACCAAGCACCTGATGAAAGTCTGGTGCTTGGTGTGCTAATGGTCAAAATATTGTGTTAATAACAACAAAGATGAAGAAAATAGTCCACATGTAAATAATGATAACTCATCATCCCAGAAATGCAGACAAAAATTATTTTCTTTGTCAAACCTGTAAAAGTCAAAACCAATTGATTAAATCTTTTATTTGATTGCAAATACTTGCAGAGGAATTTTTCATTTCAATTAAACCAATTCAACTCACAAATGTTGAATATTAAACCTGAGAATTGCACAAGCAAATTTCTCTTTACTTTCCTTATAAAAATGATATCTGAAAATGTTTAAAGCATTTCTCTGGTTTGTGTGGCTGAAGTGAATTTAGTAGACACAAAACTGATCTTGAGGTCTTAGTTCTTCATTGGGCCGAATTTGTGGTTCCAGTTCTTCTTTCATTTCTCTGATTATTTGTTTGATTGTCTCAAGAAAAATTACAAGATACAAATTACATTCAGCTGAATTTGTGGTTACAGTTTCTCTTTCATTTCTCTGATTGATTACTTGTTTCTCTGAAAAAGATATAATAGATGCAAATCACTTTGAACTGAATACGAGGTTCCAAATCTTCCATCTTTCTCAGTTTGTTTGAATCAAATTAATGAACTTTGAATCATGTTCAGCTGGATTTGAGATTCCAATTGTCTTTCTTTCATTTCTTTTCTCATTTGTTTGTCTGAAGCAAATTTAGTAGATGCAGTTCACTTTGATCTGAATTTTAGTTCCAATTCTTTTTCAAAACTCATTTGTTTCTTTTTTGTTGAAACAAATTTAGAAGGTGCAAACATTTTTAAGCTGAATTTTAAATTTCTCTTCTTTCATTTCTCTGGCTGTTTGATAACTTGTCTGGATAGAATTTTGTACATGCACATCATTTTGAACTTAACATTAGGTTCCAGTTTTTTCTTTCATTTCTCTGGTAGTTTAATCTCTTAAGCAAATTTAATAAATACAATCACTTTATGTAGATTTTGAGGTTTCAATTTATCCTTCATTTCTCAAGTTGTTTATTTGCCTGAAGGGGATTTATTACATGCAAAATCACTTTGAGGTGAATTTATCATTCCAATAATTCTTCCTTCATTTCTCTGGTTGTTTGAATGCTTGAAGCAAATTTAGTTGGTGCAAATCACTTTGAGATGAATTGAAGGTTTCAAATCTTCTTTCACTTGTTTGGTTTTTCAAAAGAAATTTACTTAGTGCAAGTCAGCTGAATTTCAAATTTGTTTATTTGGAGCAAATTTACTAGATGCAATTCATTTGGGATTAATTTTAGGTTACACACATGTTCTTTCATTTCTCAGGCCAATTTTTTAAGCAAATTGTGTAGTCTCAAACCACTTTGAGCTGAATTTGAGGTTCCAATTATTTTTCTTTCTTTTTTCTGATTGTTTGTCTGAAGTGTGTTGACTTGGTGCAAAATAATTTTTAGCTGAATTGGAGGTTTAAATTCTTATTCTTTTATTTCTACGATGGTTATTTTTAATAAAATTTAGTCATGCAAAATCACTTTCAGCTGGAATTTCTGTTACATTTCTTCTTTTTTCATTTTTCATGTTGTTTTTTTTGTTTTGATTTTTTTGTCTTGATTTTTTTTCTTCTTTCCAATCACTTTAAGCTGAATTTGAAACTCCAATTCTTTCATTTCTCTGGTTATTTGTTTAGTAAAACTTACTTTGAGCTGAATTTGAGGTTCCAATTCTTTTGCTTATTTCTCTGGTTGTTTTTTTTTCTGAAACATATTTATTAAGCACAAATCACTGTCAGCTAAATTTGATGCCCAAATCCTTCTCCTTTCTTTTCTATGGTTGGTTGTTCCTTTGTTTGAAGTAACTCTAATAGATACAGTTCACTTTAAGCTTAATTTGATGCCCCAGTCCTTCTTCTTTCAGATATTATGTCCTTCCAGGATGTGGCTGATTATGATTTTCCACAATTTAATGTTTTTTGTAGCTCTAAGTATATCTTGCCTTTTTAATATCACTTTTTCCTTGTTCTTTCATCCATTCAGATAAACTTGTCAAATAGGTTATTCAGTGTTTTCTCTTGCTTTCTGTATGTCCTGAAAGTTTTAAATTCCTTAGTCATTGTTTCCTCACTATGTGTCCTGGAAATTTCAGCATTCATCAGTAGAAACACATGACTATCCAACATGCACATATATTGATTTTCTAAGTGTAGCTTTGGTGTGGCACAAGTCCGAATGTATGGGGCACCCAATGACGATCGAACTCACTACTCAGTCATAATTGTTCAAGCGAGACAAGCTTCTTAACCATTATGCCACGCCGAGGTGTCCTTATCCAACATGCACATATAGAAGATTAGATATTACATCGAGGTTCAGCTCACTTTTCTTTGTTTCTATGAATATTTCCCTATCCCTTAATATTTTACATAGTTTCTGAAAGGCATCTTTTACTATTTATATATATCTCTGTATTTTTATGTTACACTTTCTATCATCTGTTACTGCATTACTCAATTAAATTCCTGCATTTAATTTTGATACCCCCAATATGCAACTTAGGCTGTCTCTTTTGCTGACAACAATGTATTCAGTCTTCTTAACGTTAATGGGAAATCCTTTCCTTTTGCTTTCAGCAAAGATGTTTTCTGATAGTTGAGGTTTCAGTTATTGTCTTTTACTATCTTTTTCTTCTATATACACATATGACAAATACATTTCTAAAGTTTGATGTTACTTACCAGTAAAAAGGTGACATCTGCCCTCTGTATTTTGTACTGAATGTTGACTAGTGCAAGAAATTGTCTTTTTCTAATTGATTTGCCATTATAATTCAAGAAAAGAAGATAATTCCATTTTTGAGACACACTTACCAATACACTTGGTCACATCTGTTTTCTTGCAACAGATTTTTTTCAGTTTCCCATGTTATTGATTAAAGATGATGACCCCGGCCAACTTGGACAACATGCAATGTTTTCATTTATGAATTTGTATCATTATACAATTCACAATTGCAGAATTCATAAATTTGGTGTGATTTTATTTCTGGTTTACTCCTCTTTCAGATTAAGCAATAAATTACCTTTCAAAATCCAATAATTTTTGGAGTATGAGGCATTGTAAAGTAATTGAGCAGTTATTTCTCTTGTATTTTTTATATTAACTCAAGTAATTGTTAAGTATATCTTTCTTAAATGACAAATCCGAGTAAAACAATATTTAATTATATCTCTGAACAGAATCTACAATGTCATATACCTCACATAGCTTTATTCCAATTGTACATTTCATTCAAATGTGCCTATCTTTTGGAAGATTTTGCCCAAATGTCAAGGTTCATTTTCATTTCATGGTTATAAACAGTGTTTTGTGTCTAGTAGTTTAAAAGGAAAACAAAATGAATTCCATTTTATGGTAAGTTTCCAATAAAGAAATACTATGAAAAGTAAAAAATATATTTTGGGGAAAAAATTGTAAAAATTGAAATTGTATTTTCAATGTATACACATAGCTTTCTTGTTTGGATATTAATAATAAAAAAGAAATTAAAATCTGACATCAAATAGTTGCAAATGGCAAGTGTTACTATAAAATATATCTCCTTATAACAGAAAAGAAGTAGAGCACTCACCCCCCTCCATAAGGAAGAAATGTGTTTTTGATGTTAAAATCTTCCAATAAGTATGCACAGTAAATTTGAGGGCTCTACAAGATTTCATTTGATTTGATTTACTTAATTTTTTACAGCTTATCAACCCTTTGCTAGTTATTTAAAGCCAGAAAATATTTTTAGATTGCAAAAAATTTTTGAGGGGAGATAATAATGATATAGTGATACAAGTTTTACTAATTAACCCACAGCTGGGTGGGAAAAGAGGTGGATTCATACCTTTCCCAAGGATATTTGTGCATAGTTGAATATAACAAACCCAACTGAAATTGGAACTTGGCTCTCCAATTAACAATTCTGAACCATATCAATTACACTACCCACATATCCACACTGTTAGCATCTGGTATTTCCAAGTGATCACCTATCCAGGTATTGACCAGGCTTGATGTTGCTTAACTTCAGTGAGCGTATGGAGACCAGTGTTTAAACATGATATGGCCATAAGCCAGGTCTAAAAGAAACCATGTATCAAGATATAGAGAACAGAAAAGTGAGTTTTCCGAGCTGACATACCGTCATAATCACCATTAGACTCATCCAACTCTTTCCGAATCCTCTGGACTCTCCTCAGATTGACACCCAAACACTCTGAAATGTTCATATTGGAGCTTCCAGAATGAATGTCAAGTAGTACTGCATGCCGTTTCCAAATTTCTGACTGAGTGAATTACGTCATCGTACTCTTTTTCTCACAGACAGAGCCCAACTGATGCTACTCTACTGTCCAGTCAACAAAATAAAAAGCAACACACATGCGCAAAATTAAAAATATAAAATAGCAACAATTTATCCATCACACTCTGTAGGTACCTCCAAAGATTCACTAAAAAATGAACATGTTGGAAAATTCCGCAAACTTAATAAGAACAAATATTTATGTTTACAGGTTTATACACAAATCGAAACTCTTTTGTTCCTAAGACCCACAAGATTGGCCTGGTATCCACTTTGGTCCACAGCACTTTAATGATTTGTTCATCTAATACTTTAAATGAGGAACTTGAAAAGATTCAACACATTTTTGTTGAGAATGGTTTTCCTGTCATTGTCAATGTGTATGTTATTGAATGTAAGGTTAAGCATTTTAAAGAACCAGTGGTTTTAGCTTCCAACTGGTATACCATTTACTTGAAATTACTATGGTTAGGAGGAGTCTGTTGCTTGCTGATAGGGTTTCAGCTTGCATTGCTTTATGCTATTCTACCATTAAGTTGCATACTGTCTTTCAGACTAGTTCTGTGTTTCTATTTTTTATTAAAGATTGGTTGTCCTATTTTTAAAATAGTTCTGTAGCATACAAATACAAATTCAGTGTTGTATAAATAGGAACAGACCAATCAAAGATTGAAAACTCACATTGCACAACATGTTCCCATGTATTTAATATCTAGTAGTTGGAGTCTTTCATCAAGAACCACTCAGTCACAATTCATTTATCGGACAGCATTTCTTAGACAATCCATCCAGATTGTGCTGCCAAGTACGATGACACTTTCTTTTCTATGCTACATAGTGCTTGCTCTGCCCACTATCTACAAGTTCTAGAAGTTGTATATATTAAATTATACCAGCTGAGCCTATATAGACAGAAGGAACATTTTATCTGTTCCTTGTGGTTGTTTGAAGGACTATGAATAAGCCTTTTCTATTTCATACTCTTTTACAACACTTTAATATTTGTTTTTAATTATTAATTATTTACAATTAAAATTTGTTTTAACTGAGTTCCAATTTCTCCTCTTCATTCGCTATTCTTTTGTGAATTGTGTCTTGAGTTTGTTTAATTGCACCAATGTCCACTTTTGAAAAAGTTTTGGCTGAAAAGGAATCCTTAAGGAAAATAGTTATATAAAATGACATCAACTTTGTTTAAATATATATATATATATATATATATATATATATATGTGTGTGTGCGTATGCCAGACGCCAGAATTGCTTAGTGAGTGTAGCACCCTCTATAGCCTGGTGGAATGCAATGCAACACTAAGTAGTCAGAAAATCATTGGAGTGATGTTGAGCCATGTCATCTTGATAGCTGTATGCAGTTCTATGATATTTGTCAGTTCAGGATCACATATGTCAATAGTCTTCTTTACCATATCCTATAAATGTTCTGTTGGACTCATTTCAGGGATATGTGGTAGCTATACCATTCAGCAGAATTCTCCAGAGTGCTCTTCAAACTAATTCTGGGAAAATTGGGCAACTGCTCATAAAGTGGATTAGTTTTGGTTTGGTTTGTTTTACGGCATATCAACCTCAATGGCTTATTTAATGCAGACAAGATTTTCATTGCTGATAATTTTTTTTAAAAAGTGTATTGCTGGTAATAATTTTTTACAAAGTATTTCTGGTATTAAAACCTATTTTTACACTTTCACAGTGTTTTGACCTCAGTTTGGGGGTTAACTATTTACCCATAACTGGGACCACAACAGGTGCTACTACTCTGGGTCAGAGTGGACCTGGGAACACCAATTAAGAGATGGTTCCACGCTCATCAAAACCTCCTGATAAGGGGCCTTGCTGTTGGATGTAGTTTATCGTCTTAGCCAGGATAGTAAAGTGGATTATCTTACTGAAATAACCCATCATTGTTAGGGTAAAAGGAGTCCATGAATGATTCTGAAATGGTCCCAAAGCAGTGCAATTTAGTTGTCAATAATGTATTTATGTTTACCATCAAAGCCAACATATACCATATGAACACACCCAACACATTATGGAATTACCACCAGCCTGTATGGGGCCTTGTTGAAAATTGGAATCCCTGACAACATGGGGTCTTCACCACACATGAAACTGACCATCAGCTTAAAATAACAGGAGGATGACTCATCAGAGTACACCACACATTGACAGTCCTTCAGGATCCAATAGCAATGACACAAGCCCAGGTGAGGCACTGTATCTGATGATGTATTGTCAACAGAGGCAACCAAATGTTTCTTTAGCTACCATATTTCATGAAAGCTAAAGAATGCTGAACTTCTCTGCTGGATATGCATTTGGTACCTCCTGCATTGAATGTGGATATGATTTGAACCAATATTATCTGCTGGTGTAGACATTTCTAACCAGACACATATGGTCATGATCTTTAAAGGACTTATGGTCAGTCACTGCATTGTCTATGACAGGTAGTAATAGCCTCATGTTTTCCAATGTCATGAAGTGGAACAGTTATATTGAATCAAATGTTGCTAGTGCTAGACAATTTTTCTCACCAGAATCTATCTCACACCTTTCAAAGTCTACCATATATACATGCATCAAATATTGCTGCCATATCTGGTTTTGTGGTTCTGTGATATATCTACAGATTCTTGACAAAATTCAAAGAAGTATCTGCATTGTTATCAGTCACGATTTGGCATATTGTCTTCAGTCACTTTCCCATTGCCATAACATAGCTTCTCTGAGCCTTTTCTATAAATATTTTCATAGTAAGTGTTCTGATGGGCTTTCCTCTTTGATATCTTGACTGCACAAATTTAAGTGCAGTACTAGATTGGCAGTGAAGTCTCATAATTTCACTGTTGAAATTGCTAATTGTAAGTTCTATTCTAATAGTTTCTTTGCTTATGGCTTCTTTCCTGTCAACTACCACCTTCTAAAATTTAAATGCAATGTAAATCTCTCTGAATTTCTGAAATGCAGTTATTATTTATACTATATTCGGACTATTGTCCTCATCTTTGTTGTTTTATCACAACATTTCAGCTGTTGTCCCCTCCGGCCTTCCTCAGATGTATATTAATCTGGGTAACTCACAAGGAATTCTGAACTGAACCATTTATTTAATCTATGGGGGTAGACTGGTTTCTTTCTACTGCTCATGTCTAGGGATATCGTCTAGTTCTTATTTTTATTTAGTACTGTTTAGTTATTGCTTGCCCATTTCCACTGAGTGCATTAGAAACTGCCTGACCCAAGGATTGAATTCACAACCACTATGTCACTAAATTCACAAACCAACATTTTTATTCACTAGGCCATTGTCCTGTAAAACAATTCTGTGGTTTAAAATGTTTAAAAATGATGACTGTGACATATCTGACAAGTCTCATTCTGGAAGATAACCCACTCTGAAAAAAATATTTTTGAAAGAGACTATTGAATTGGATCCATGTCAAAACACCAGGGATTTGATGCAAAAATTTTAATGTGTCATATTCAACTATTTATGAACATATCAAGCGAAATTGGAAAACTTGCAAGGAATCAATTTGAGTTCCTCATGAGCTTTCACTTGCGAACTGAACATAACATCCCGCCATCATTTAACAAGGAATGCCAACTTCCATTTTTACATTGCCATATTACAGGTGATGAAAAATGGGTTTTGCATGTCAACAGAGAATGAAAAAAATGAGTATCACAAAATGAGAAACTAGTGCCAATATGAAAATCAGGATTCTATTCATAGTTGTTGTTTTGTGTCTGGTGGAATACAAAAGGTGTGGGAAGGACCATCACAACATATGATTATTGTCAGCAACTTCATTGGGTAAATGAAGCATTGCTTTGCTTTAGTAATATTACAATGCAAGGATACTTCTACAAAAACTAAAGAAAAAATAAGACCATTAGGATGGGAGGTTATTCCAAATCCATACTCACCAGGTTTAGCACCTATAGATTTTCAGTTGTTTTGATCACTAGAACATTTCATATGTGGCAGAACATTCAGCAAAGAAAAAGTCAAAAACAGTCTTTCAAACATTTTTTGTGAAGAAAACAAGATTTCTTTAAATATGCAATCAGACATTTGTCTTCCCATTGGAAGGTGAAAATGAAGTTGATTAAATTTTTAATAAATAATATTTAAATAAATTTAACTTACATTTATTTTTATATTCTTTCTAGTAAAATGTATGTTTCAAACACTAATAGATAGAAAGATCAAAAAATGTTAGTTTTAATGTTGTTCTATGTGTTTTTCTGAACCATTGATTTCATAGAAAGTTAATAAACACATAAAATCCAAAAAGAAGCACAATTTTAAATTACCTACCTACCTACTTCAACTTCAGTCAAGATATTAGAGTCCACAACACTGCACTGCAGTTAATTGTGTAGTGAGTTAGATCTCCTGACACAGACCATTGGCCAGAGAAAAGATAGCAGAAACAGGAACTGGCCAGTGTCCATATAAATGGATGCGGCCAACAAAGCTTCCTCTTTGCATCTTTTCCTTCACATAGAGCACACCTGTCACCAGTTATGTTAGTAGTACTTTTCTTGTCCTAAATGTGACCATGTGGACTCCCTGAACAAAAGACTTCCCTTTCTAAAGTCAAGCTTTTGTTATTTTATTCCTATAGAATAGATATTTCATCAAATATCAAGCTACCTTATATTATTCTTTTGTTCTGTATCATTTGGTATTAAAACATATTGAGTGGTATTTATAAAAAAATTACTTTAACTGTAAACTTCATAATCCTTGCCATGGTTATAGAGTATGTGCTTTGCCAGGGCTACATACGGTTTTGAATTCAGAGTTGTCCTTCTCTTAGACTGGTTGTCAACTATATCTAGAGAGCCCAGTCTGTCCTACTGTTTAACCCATAGCTGGTGGGAAGATGAAGTCATTCACATGCCAAGGTGTTTTTAGGATGTATGGGTAATAATAGCTGTTCAAGAATGAGAAATCAGCAAGCCAAGTTTTAATTCCAGTTGAGTTTGTTATATTCATTTTTGCACAAATACCCTTGGGAAAGACATCAATCTATCTTTTCTTCCCCCAGCTATAGGTTTAATAACAGGATAAACTGGACTCTCTAGCCATGGTTGGCAACCAGTCTAGAATAAATCTCTGAATTCAAAACTGTATATAGCCCTGGTTAAGCACATACTATACAGACATGGAGTTCACAATTAACTGTAGTGGGAGGTTTTGAATGAGGTCAAACTTTTAATTATATAACAGTTATTAGCAGCCACATTACCTGCAGCATCTAAATTCTTTAAAGTGCAAATTAAGCAGATTATATTTCATGTCATTTATCTGAGTAATTAAAATTAAAAAGATTCCATTTGTCTTTGATCTGATGTATTAATTTGTTGATAATTCACCTGGGGCATTAATTTTCACTAGAAAAAGAATAGTCAGTTATTGTTGGTTGAAAAGAATAAGAAAAAGACACTATTAAAATAATAACAAGTTTATTATTGATAAAAAGATGCAAGTTATAAATACAATAAACAGTATCACTTGAAGGTCAGTTGTCCAGAATGTATTCATCTTTTCAGATGAATGCGTGAAGATGTCTATGTTTGAGTATAATGGAAAATATGCTAGCAGAAGTGTATGATTAAGTAAGTTGTTCTCAGCAAAAATAAAATCTATTAATTTTAGCAGTCATAATAACTGCTAAAATTGATAGACTTTATTTTTGGAAAGTGGAACGAGTGATGGCAAAAATACAGCAAAACTAATTGAATGAAATATAAATATACTATATTTCAGATTTTATGATGCAAGTCAACGTTTTCACCTGGTTCTTGTTTGATCACTGGAGTTAAGCAGTGTCAAGCCTGGTCAGTACTTAGATGGGAGACTGCTTGGAAACACTGAGTACTATAAGTGACCTACAACCCAAAATATGTTTTGGCATTAATAACCCACAAAGAGTTGATAAGCTGTGAAAAATAAAAGAATCAACAATGTTTTCACAGTAAGATTAATATTAATCTTCCATAGTCTTTTGAATAGGAGTAGCAGTTTATCTCTTGTAGCTTGTTTGGGATTGGGTTTCCTGTTCCTTCTAAAGTCTCCTTTCTTTTCACTTCCAGAGTCCCTTGCATCTTAGTGGCATTATCACTTTGCTTAGGGTGAATTGATTAAAAAGATTTGAAAAAATCAACCAATGTTGGTAAATTTTTCAGGATATACTTATATTAGCAATAGAATGTGTTAGTTTCAGTTTATATGTATTTTTTATTCTGAATATTAATAATAACTTGTTTTAAGGAGTATCAAGTTTTATTATGCTAAGTAAGTGCAATATAATTTTTTATTTTTAAATAAATCTAAAAGAGATAAGGCATAGAAACATTAACACCTTATCTCATATACCAGAATAATTATTATTTTATATATTAATACTGGCTCTTTGATGTTCTATGACCTTCATCAGTCTTCCAATCATTGATTTTTACCATTTCAAAATGCAGCAGTTTTTATTACTTTTCAGATATCTTTGTCTAAATTTCTGGGATGAGAAGTTATCATTATTTACATTTAGATTAATGTCCTCATTTTTGTTGTTATATTCTGTAATTCAAAAAAAAAAAAAGAAAAAAAAAGTTCTCCTAGGATCAGATCTCTCTTGTCCTTCTCTTAAATCTCATTCCTTCTCACAACCTTTCTGATATGAAATGAACAAGAAAAAGATCCTGACTCCTATTTTTGGAGGAGCTTTATAGCTTTTCTTCCTTCTCATAATTCTCTCTTCCCGCAATATCTTTTTATAAAAGAAATCACTACCTCTTCCTCCCGGCCACAAAGAAAGAGACATTCCATTCTCTTTTCTTCCTTCATTCAAACTACAGGCTCCCATGATCCTAAAAGACATAACATAGTCACGTGCCCAGGTCAACAATCATCAAAAAGTATGCATTGTGTAATGTATAATATCAACAGCTAACCACAGCCAATTATTTGTCATTCCAATCTTACCAGGATCATGTACATTTGGGGCAGGGTCAATCGACTGACATCTAATGCCATTCCTGACCACCCTCTGGACTTACTCTCTTTTTATGAGAATGTTGACTTTTTGCACCAAATATAGAGTCTTGTCCCCTCCCATATGATGCATACCATGCAACTTTTCTAATTCTCTGGTCCCTAGACTGCATACTGGAGTCTCTTCCTCTTCATTGATGACCAACCACTTTTTACTTACTTGAGTTAATGCATCTGCCTTATATCTTTCTGAAGGCACAAACACTGTTTTCATTCGTAATCCAAATTCAGATATTAACTCTCCCAGTATTCCTAATCTCTGCTTCACTATCATTTCTCCAACACCTTTTGTCCATATTCTCCTGCTCTCCTCTACAGCAGAGTTCATCCAAAATTGTACTGTGGCTGAATCAATCCTTATTTCCACCTCTCTTAACCCCCACTTTAAAGCCAAATTAATACCTTTTAGCACAACATCTAATTCAACCACATTGATGTGGTTATAGGCATCCTTTTTTCTCAGCCATGCTGCATCTTCTGCCCCTAAATCACCGATCTCTATGACTACACCTGTAGCAATACTGCTAGTATCACAATACACTATTCCTGTTTTCATTTTAGGGCTGTGCTGGGTCCTGATCACAGGGTCCTCTTTCTTTACCTCAGCTAAGATCTCCTGCATCACAGTGACAGTTTCATCATCAACTTTACATTTTCAGTCTGTCCCGCTTATGCTTCTTTTCAAGTAGCTGCATTCTGGTCACAGCCATCCAGGAACAGGGTAGTGCCCCAACAGTTTTCCACAGACCAAAAACAATTCTCACTTACTCATCTTTTCTATGTTTAAATAAGGAACCATGTCTAAAATAAATTTATTACTAAAAACAAACAAATCTGTGTAAATAAGCTCCTAATGAGTATAAAACAGGAAAAAAATTTATTCACAACCCACCCATGAGACACAGAGAACAAAGAAAGTTTTCTTTCTGCCGGCACAAAGTCAGTCAATAAAGCTTTATATAAACAGCTTCTAAAAATTGTAAATGTTAACCAGTTAAGCCCTGAGTACTCTATCAACATTTTTGGAAGTGCAACCCAGGATTTTAATCAAATGAAGTCCAATCGCTGACTCACAAACTGACTGAGTCAAGTAATTACTGTTACTAGCTCCACCTTGTCTTATATAGTGAGACATGTGTTGTCTCATCTGGGTTTCCAACTGCAAGTTGGTTCACCCCACATAATCAGCCTCACACCAACATTTAAATTAATAAATCACAGAACTAATTTGCAAGTACTGCAAACCATCCTTAGCAAAAATGGGAACACTGGCATAGTATTAAATACAACACACAGCTTGACAGAAGAAAAGCAAGAAGTCTCATACCCTGATATCCTATCAGCAACTGTCTAACTCCACCTACACAAACATGGTAGCTTTAAATAAACTGGACACAGACCAGTTCTAAAAAAAAACAAGAGCTTTAAAACACTTACATTCCACCATACATTTAACAATATTCTCCAAGTAACTATCATCCCGGAAAATATTGTAAATGTTCAATTTCTCCTCCAACTTACAAGATAAACATATTATCAGAGCATGGTGGACCAAGGTAAAAATTAAATTAATCATACGGGACTTTGGAACAAAAGAATTCCAATTGGTGTACAACCCAGTAAAAGTGGGCTTACAATATATAATGGTAATAAATGACCCCTCCTCCCATTCAACCAGCAGATCTAAAAAGGGTATTGTGGAATCAATCTTCACTTCTATAGTAAACCAAAGGAAGGGATGGAGGAAATTAAACTTAAGATAAAAAGACCCTGCCTCTTTGAAATAATTAAAAACAGAAAAAGCATCATTCGTATAACATAAGTACATAGACAGTCTATGGCAGCTTACAAATGAATGATATTCATAAAAAACCACAAAAATATTAGCCAAAATAAGACCCAAGGGGCTATCCATTGATATGCCATCAATCTGGAAATAAATAATAATATTAAAGCTAAATTCAACCCCCTCAGTGACTATAGGTATAAACTCCAGAAACAAGTTTCCCGGAATACTAGGAGAACTACAATGACACCTATAAAGAGTATCAGTACAGATGTGTAATATCTCCTGATGAGGAAAATTAGTGAACAAGCTGACAATATCAAAAGAAACCATCAGCTTTCCCACCGAACACAAATCACAATCTCTAATGAACAAATTAGAGACACAAAAAGATAGACTGATACTGAGTATTGTCAGTAGGAGAGAAATAGCAGAGAGTTAAAAATCTAGTGTATTTGATTACTACTGATTTCAGTAAGACCATGTCGACTCCAAACAATATTCCATTTCTTGAGTATGTTATCTTCATTCAATGTAATGAAGACATAACAGTACCGACAAGAATTCGAATTCACACAAAAAAAAAAATTTTTTCCCATTTCACTTAGCATAAATAGCTGGTGAAGAAAATTCAAAATTCATGGAAATGAATTTTGTGGAGTTTATGTATATTCATAGCATGAGAAGGAAGTCAATAAACTTTAAGGCTGTATGATATAGGGCTATTAGGGAAAAAACAAACTTTTTCTTCCTAATTAAGGACTACTTGCATGAACATAATACACTATGGAAGAATTGAAGATAGTTATTCAGGAACTATTACAACAAATGCTGTGGGAGTAGATTGAATATCAAGAACAGATAAAAGCAATCCCGGAAAAGCAAGGAACAGACAATGCATCCATTTCATTTTTGCCAGATTCAGTCACTAACTCAATTAGTGAATTTAATTACATCACAGAAGAAAACATTACATTCCTATCATACTTCAGAAGGTATGAGACCATTTTCAGCGAAGAATGTCAAAGTTGGTCGAAAAGAAGGTATGTCTTCTGCTATGAAAATTTTGCCCCACTGAACATGAAAAATATTTGAATTTCATTTTGCTGAATACTCCAGAAAAACTGTCATTTAACAAAACAGTGTCAATATTATCAAAAATCATTGGTGAAAAGAATTTGCTGTTTTATGCATGTTGGCAGTGCATGAACCTTACTAAGGACAAAAGTGAAGATTTTGTCACATATCCCAGTAAAGTCAACCATGAGTGTGAGAAATTTAAACTGGATGAATTATCCCTAGACAGATTTAAATATCTAATCTTCATTAAAGGTTTGACATCAAGCAACAATGCAGAAATATACTCTTGAATTCTTACAAAACTAGAACAGGATTCAAAGTTAACTATACAGACTGTTGCAAATGAGTGCAAAAAATTGTCAGTTTCATGCACAATACAGTGAAAATTGAGCAAAATATCAAAAGTACAAGTACTTAGAAAAAAGACAGTAACACTAAAACAAAAAATCCAGAATAAAAACACTAAGTGCTATGGCTGTGGTAGGCTTCATTTCAGAAAGGACTGTCCATTTAAAACTGGATTTGTGGAAAAACAGGTCACAAACAAAGCTAGTAAAAGTTGAAAAGCAAAAGAAATATACATTAACTTGCTGAAAGTAGTACTACCAACTAAAAAACTGGAAAGTTCAAATAACAGAAAATTTGTGACAGGACAAATGAATAATGCTACAGTGAGATTTCAATTGGACACTAGTAGCAATATTACAATTATTGGTGAACAAACTTTGAGCAGAATTGGCTAGCCTAACTTGAGAGAAACTGATAAAGAAATTAATTTTTATTGGGAAAATCACATGTAACATCACTTTTGTAGGTAAATCTAAAAAAAAGCAGATATTTACATATTAAAAAATTCCAATTCAAGTTTACTAGGCATCGAGTGGCTAGAATTATTTGAACTGTGGAATTAGCCAATTAATTCATTCTGTGGAAAAATGAATTGTTCATCAGAGAAAAAGATTACAGCTGAAGAAACACTGAGTAAACTAAAAAATAAATTCATGAATATTTTCTCAGAGGAGTTAGGAAAATGTACAAAGTCAAAGACATTTTTAAATTAAAAATATGTGATACTAGTTTTTAAACCTAAAAGAAATATACCCTTTGCTGTGTTGGAGTCTATTAATATCGAATTGGATAGGTTAGAAAACCATGGAGTTATTGAAAAAAATAGATTATTCAGAATGGGTCACAACAGCAGTTAATATTAGAAAGAAAAATAACAAGATTTGTTTATGTGCAGATTTTTCAACTGGGTTGAATGACTCTCTCCTATCACATGCACATCCCCTACTAAATCCAGAGGATATATTTGCCAAAATTTTTCAAAAATTAATCTGTCTGAGGTATATCTTCAAATTGAAAGGGATAAGGAATTCCAGGAGTTTTTGACCATTAATATGCATAAAGGACTCTAAGTTTAAAAGATTATCCTTTGGTGTAAAAGTAGCCCCAGGTATTTTCCAGCAAATGATGGATACAATGTTGGTTGGACTAGACGGTCTAGTTGCTTACATAGATGATATACTTATGAGTGCTACGAATATACAACATGTAAAACTCATTCAAGAAGTATTTCAGAGACTACATAATTACAGTTTCAAAATCAGTGAACAGAAATGCCAATTCTTTCTGGATAAGATTAAATATTTAGGTCAGATAATCAACGAAAAAGGAAGAAGACCATATCCTGCTCAAGCAAGTACCATTAAAGACATGCCTCCTCCAACAAATTTGGTGACCCTACAATCATTTCTCAGGTTAACAAATTATTATAATATTTATGTGCCAGATATGTACAAATTGTGAGCACCTCTGAATAATTTACTTAAGAAGGCTATGAAATAGAATTGATTGGTGGAATGTCAAAAAGCTTTCAAAGGAATTAAAAAACTACTAACTTCAGTGTTATTGCTGACACATTACAACCAGCACCAACAGATAATGGTAGCATTGGATGCCAGCAAATATGGCATAGGAGTGGTAATAGGCCATAAATTCAAAGATGGTACAATGAAAGCAATTGCACGCACTTCAAGAAGTTTGACAAATATGGAAAAATACTACAGTCAAATAGAAAAGGAAGTGCTTGCCATAATTTTTCTGTAAAGAAACTTCACAGGATGATATTAGGAAGAAAATTCATACTGCAAACTGATCATCATCCATTATTAAGTATATCCAGTTCTAAAAAAGGGATTCCAACACATACTGCAAACAGATTATAGCATTGGGCTATGATTTTCAAAGAAATTGGGGAACACAGATGGTTTGTCCAGATTGATATTGAAATGTAAAGGAGATTTTGAAGATACTGTGATTGCTTTGCTGGAATCCAAAAGCAAAATTAAAAGCCTGGTTTTTAACACTATTAAAGAATTGCTGGTCATGATAGACAATATCAAAATTCATTCTAAAAAGGATATGTTTATTAAAAAAACTATGAATGATGTGAAGTCAAAGTGGAGAAAACTAAAATTAAACCTGCTAACAAAAATACAGCATTTTCTTTTGTGATGGAGCACTTTTGTATGTAAATAGAGTAATAATTCCATTATCACTACAAAGAAAATGATCTTAAAACAATTCCACATAGGACATCCGGGAACAGTGAGAATGAAATTCTTGATGAGAAGCTACATGTATTGGCTAAAGTTGGACAAAGATATCCAAAATATAGTTAGAAAATGTAGGGGTTGTAATTCAGCACCAAAATCACCACCTATAAATTATCAAACATGGCTGAGCATTGATAAATCATGGACAAGACTACATATAGACTACCAAACAGTTCATATTATTTAATTGTGGTTGAGTTTCACAAAATGGTCAGTATATCAAAGTGTAAACGACCTATTACTGCAATAACGATTAAATTCTTGCACAAAGCTTTTGCAAGGTTTGGAGTACCTGACAGTGTGCTAACTGATAATGGAACTTAATTTATTTCTAAGGAGTTTAAAAATTTCTGCCAAAGCTACATGGTTGAACATTTGACAATGCCGATTTATCATCTGAGGTTAAATTGTCAAGCAGAATGGTTTGTTGACACCTTCAAAAGAGAATTAAGAAAAGCTTGGAAGCTGAAGAAATGGTACTACAAGATTTTTTGCGCATGTATCAAATGACGTCAAATTTGGTAAAACAAACAAATTATATAGATTCAAATATTTGCAGACACATTATTAAAACATATTCTATTAATCAGTTTGTCTTTTTATTGAAAATTAATAATAAAATATAATATCCCTACTGAGTAAATACCAATTTACAATTTAATTAACTTATGGAGAAAGGTAAAAATTACACGGCATTTAAATCATATATAAATCTAATGTCTAATGATTTAGTTCTTAAGCTGTATAATTATTAAATTATTAGAAATTTTATACTAGTCAAGTAACACACTTTAAAATGAAGCCTAAGATTTTTGTGTTAAATATTCATGCACTTATTGTGTCTACTACTATATCTATGCATCAGGCATAATGGAAGGACACTGTATTAAACATGTATTTACACTTCATCTGCTTTCTTCTTTTCCTTTACTTGTGGACAAGTTGAATATTTTTACAAGGCCAAATTTTCATCCTCTCAACTTTCCACAATTTCATAATTATCATGCGAGGGCTAAACTGATGATACCCCTGCTATGATATTAAAGACTATGAATAATGAAAATAAAAATCCATAGTGAATGAGAAGAAAACTGTTTATTTGGATCTCAGGAGTTCTGAACAAAAAAGATATGAAGTTAGAAAAACTAACGTATGAGCTAAATGTTGATTTTTTTTTCTTACTTAATCTTCCAAGTAATAGGTTAAAGAACAAAATTTGTTTCTTACTTCTAAGTTTCTGGACAACAGCTTTGTATTCTGGTAATAAAAACATTTCTATATAAAAATTTACATTGACATCAAGGTTTTGTGTATTTTCTATACATTTTCTCCTTGAATTCAAAACAACTTATCTTTTACTTCAAGGTTTTGTTTTGGCATCTCAATTCCCAAATGATATATGCTAATGGATTCAAGAGCTTTCTGGCATAATGTTTCTGCTTGGTTAAATCACTACTTGATATTTTCCAGTAGAGAGATACCAACTCTTCTAGAATTTCTTCAAATAATAAACAGCTAAATATGATCCTGAAATTCTGTATTGCTATGGGAAACTTTCAATGATAAGCATTTATTATACTCTTTTAAAAATAAGTGAACTCTGAACTATTTACAACCCAACCATACATAAAATATTCAGATAATAGGTTTTTTGACATATAATCTTTATGTTTATTTATTTACCAACAGGGTGACCTGACAATGCCAATTACATACAAGCAATCAACTGCTGAAAAGTTCTCTGGCCTGACTCACTTCATCAATGATCAAATATCAAAGTTGCCTGCTCTGATGAGTATCCATTTTTGACACAACATTTGGATGGTATGGCCAACTTTTGGTATAAATAACAGGAAAATATGGATCCACATACATTCACTTATGTGCTAATACCCTTGGGAAAGGTATGAATTCTCTTCTCCACCCAGCTATGAGTAAATAGCAGGACATACCAGGTTCTATAGCCTTGGATGGCAACTGGTCTACTGCAGAAAAAAATGGCAACCTACTGTGGGGGGGAGGAATCTACATTGTCAGTCAAGTATCAAAAGATATATGATTGCCTAAGCGTGTATCACACATGGCGTATAACTGACTACCTTGTATCAACAGTTCAGGAGGATGGTGATGGTATAATGGTATGGAGAATATTTTCATGGCATCCATTGGAATGATCTTGTTAACAATAAAAGATTGTTTAAATACCACAGCCGGCCTAGGTATTGTGACTGACCATGTGCCTCAATCTATGACCATGGTGCAGCCATCCTCTAGTACCCACTGCCAGCAGGATAATATACTTTATCACAAATCAAAAATAGTGACAGATTGGTTTATGAAACAAAGTAATGAGTTATTTTTGTAAAAGTGTCCTGCACAGTAACTGGATCTCAATCCCATAGAGCACAAATACAAAGTATTTGTAATGTTATTTCATGTAGTTTCAACATGTTTTATTAAAGTTATTGGATTTATTATAAAAACTGCAGTCTGAAGTTATACAGATTAAACTTATATTAGTTTAAGGCCTCTGAAATCTAATAAAAGCTTCTTTCTTTTTTTTTCCATATGTTGAAATGTGGGTGAAAGGAGATAGCAAATGCTAAAAACCAGAAAATAGTAAAGGTATTGAGTGTGAGAATGTCTACATTGGACATTATCAATAGAGTCTCACAAGAATCATTGAATGATAAGGGGGGGGGGGGCGTTTGAAAATATAACTCAGTTAAGAACTAGAAACAAGGGAAAAGACTTTAAGAACTTGTCTCCTTGAGGGGAACATAAACTAAAGTGAGATAATAAAACAACTACTTTTGACCAGGCTGGAATTAAGGGAATGAAGGACAAAAGGTGTAGAATACTTCACAAATTGGGATCTGTCAAGAAATCTCTTTGGTAAACTTCTCTCAGTAAAGCAAATATTTTAAAGAATCAAAATTGAGCCAAGAAATACATGAAAATTGGCTTTTCTAAAGTAATTTTCATGGATAAATATTGGATGACACTCAATGGACCTGATGAATAGGCCAATGGATGCATTTTATCCAATGTAGATGTGCTTGTGGCTAAAAGGCAGCAGCACTGTGAGGTTATGGGCTGAAATCTTTGGCCAATTCATTAATGGACCATTCAAAGTCAATGAAGGAGTTAAACTGAACAGTGCTATCATGATTTCATTGATGTCTTTCTTTGAATGGTACAAGACCCAGCCTTCCACTTTCAAAGTGAAGTGTTTATTTATGCATGACGATGTTCCTTCTCGTGTATCTAAGGTTACCCATCATTAATTTTTTGAGCATTAAATGTTTACAGGAGAGAAGATAATGGAATGGCCACCATCAAGTCCTAATCTGAATCCGATTGAAAATCTATGGTCAGTTGTGAAGATGAAATTATATGGAAGCAAACAATATGACAGCAAAGCAGATCTACAGGAACCAATTAAAACCACCCCTTCATATTTTCATCCAGTTCTCACACATGCTCACAGCTAACAAAAAAGACACTTACTTTTCTAATGAAAGTAAATGCATATAAAAAAGACATAATGCTTTACACTTGGAGGTATTTTGACAATGATCAAACTAAATGTAATAACATTTAGATTTCATAACCTTTTATAGATATATATAAATTATACTGATTATTTTAATGAAGATTTGTCCCCGTAAGGTATCATAGATTTATCTATTTATATGCATATAAATTAATGGATGTGTGTTTAGTGTTAAGCCTGGCTCAGTCATAAATATCTACATAGGGTTGGGTTTTTTTTTTAATTATTTCACCTCAAGCAAGGCAATAATGCCACTAACATGCAAGGGGTTAGTGGGAGTGAAAGAGAATGAGAAAACCTTAGTGTGACAAAAGAACAATAAAAGAACAGGAATCAGGAAGACAGAAGATTGTGATTGATGTTACATTTAAATTTAAAGATTGTAGGTGGCTGGGAAGCAAGAAACTGGAAGAGAGTTCAACAGGCAAGAAGTGTGAGAAAAGAAACTATTAGAATAAAACATAATTTGGTTCATCTGGTGCATCTATGATGCTTGAACTTGACATCGCTCAGAAGGCCAAGTCGAGAATAGAAGTCTTGGGTATTGGTCACATGGTAGGGTGGGTGTTGGTCTTGGCTGGAGTTGCTGGGCTTTGCATTGCTCTTTTTATTTCCTCTTCAGTCTTTCTCCTCTCAGAAAGCATCATACAGAGTCTAGATGGGCTGTTCAAATGATTTTGCATAGGGTGGATGATAGTTTGCATACCTGATGTCAACACGCCTCACTCCAAGGTCTCCTCTGCAGCTCATCACATGGCTGAGACAGGCAGTCTTGAACAATGGAACTGCATCAGGATACTGAAACTTAAATCTCTTAAGAGTTGCCTTGACACCAGCCCAAATGGTGGTACCAGAGCTCCTTCAGCTTACCGTTTCAAGGTCCTTGACAGGTCTTCATGGATACTGTTGCAGCCCAGGGCCAATGATGGCACAACCATACTTCACTCTGCCAAGCAATTGTTAGTGTTGTGTGAGTGATGTCCATGTACATCTACCATTTAATGTACATATACACTCAAACAATTTGATTAAGATTGAAATAAGTCCTTGAAATAAAACTTTCTCAATCTACTTAGTCTGTATAATCTTTACCCTGGTAAAGAAGGAGACAAAAATAAATTAAATAAAAGATTAAGAAAAAAGTAAAATAGAATTATTTTTTTTAAAGACATTCTTTTAATTCTGTAGAAATATTTTTAGGTCTGTCATTAACTTAAAATATACATGTGCACATGCACACAATTTGAATAAAATTCAAATAGACATCTGTATAGCGAGGGCTAATTTCTCTGTCTGGCAACAACTCCTGGGAAACAGGAACAAAGCATAAGCCAAACTGTATGGTCTTTTGATGACATTTTTATAACTCCTGTGTTTAAACTGAATATATTTTCTAATAAATGTAATTTCTTTTATGCACATATAATGCGCACAGGGATGCTTCCTCAGTGATGTCTATTCTAGGGTCATAGAAAATTTCAGGCCTCCATAACATCAGACTTTCTCTCCCATGAGCCCAACCAAGAGTGATCATTTCTTGACTAGCATTCTGGCATAACTTCCACACAATTGCAACAATTGTAACTATTTGTGCCTATTCAAATGCAATCCTTTTATTCATTCATATGTTTGAATTCTGACCAATTGGGATTTGTTTATTTTGACTATCAGTGTATATTAAATGGCCAAGCAATTTAGATTCAAAATTTGATCATCTTGTTGTCAGCAAAGTGACAGGTATTGAACTAGTAACATACAACATTTATTTTCAAAACAACATTAAGATTATCCATGTTGTTATGAAAGAAATGTTTAAATAACCTTATTAGTTATCACTATCAATTATTCTTAATATCAGGAGGGGAACTATATAAAGGGTGTTCCAATAACTTGGACTGATTTTAAATGTGAATTAAGTTTAAGTGTCTAATGATTTTTTTCTTTTTCTTTCAGATTTAACAACTTAAGTCTTTGGCAATTTCAACCATGGAAAAATTTGTAATAGGCTTCTATAACTTTAGCATGTTGTTTGATTGTTAATCTTTCCATGGTTGAAATTGCCAAAGACTTAAGTTGTTAAATTAAAAAGAAAAAAAATCATTAGATACTTAAACTTAATTCACATTTAAAATCAGTCCAAGTTATTGGAACACCCTTTAGAACATACATCAGGCATATATCTATCTATATTTCTGAGGTGAGGTATTGTAATTATTTACATTGCTTGGACTGTTGTTCTAATTTTTATTGCCATATTCACAATGTTTCAGCCATTGTATGTTTTGGCCTTCTTCAGGTGATTGGAATATGGTAATAAAGATAAGGACAACAGTCTGAACAATGTAAATAATCAGGCATATATCTCTTGATATTAAGAAAAATTGATTATAATGTCCTATAAATGAATACGTTAATTTGAGTTCAGATGGACCCTTACCAGGAAGAGGAAGTAAGGCAGGCCAAAAAGCATTCAGTTGAAGACAGTGATGACAGCTGCACAAGAGGGGTTGTTATAAAACAGACCAAAATATCACTGAGTTCAGTGAAGGGGTATGCTTGCAAATTTATATCCCAGTCAGGACATAATAGAATAATATTATGATTAGTTCACAATTTGGGCCTGTATATTTCCTTAGTTTTTTTGCCTCATAGAAAAAGCAATATGTTAAGTTTAAATAATTGAATTAACAATAGGAAATCAAGCAAAAATTGTTGCTGTTTTGGATGCACATATTTTCACAATTCCAAAATCAATTTTTGAACAAAAAATTTCAAATCATTGAAATTTTATCTTTATAAATTAATTTTTGCCTAATTTAAGCATCATAGCTTTTGTTCATATTCTAATTTAATTATATATATATATATATATATATATATATATATATGGCGTGTCTTACCATTAAGCTACAGAGGTCCTTACAGCAAGTCAAGGCTGAATTATCCTTTAAGAAATGTACATTTCTTGTTGGACTTTTCAACATATATATATATATATATGGTTGGATTGATCTGAGTTTGTGACCCTGGGTTTCCCTCTTTTGCGTTATTGAGCATTTTCTAATAAGTACCGTGCATAATATATATAATATATTACACACACACACACATATATATATATATATATATATATATATATATATATATACACACACACACACACTTTTCATCTGTGTTTTTGTGTGTAATTATAATTTCAATGATATAATTTGAGCAAAAAAAAAATAATATTATAATTACATGCAGACTGTATCTTATTTACGAATATAATTATGAAGTTTTCTCTGAACATAAAATGTAAAAAAAAAGTAATTTGAAAAAAGTAGTGAGAATTGTTTTTAATTCAATTAACACTAACAGTAAAATTTTACATTTCAGCTTCAGTTTTAAAAATTCGTTTTTTCAAATATAGTTTTTTTTTTTAAATTTCCAGAAAAGATATTTTTCTTTTTAAATAATGGTCGGGTAATAATATTTTTAAATACAATTTAAGTTAAAACACTAAAAATATCATTCCTGTTTCTACAATAATGTGCTTTTTTTTTTATCAGTCTAGCGGTTTTTTCCTTCTCATTCAGTTGTATATTTATTTATTTAATCCCTCTCCTCCAATTCTAGCAGATATATCTATATTTTTTTTTAAGTAAGCGAGTGGTGGTGTCCCAGTGAAGCCTGCTGATAAACCTACCACCAACTACACCGCTGCCCTCTCGAATGTTTCAGCTCTATGTTGAATTGGTACAGCTGCCAGCAGCCATAATTCGCTTGGTCGACCAAGTCAGCTTTTCGAGGCAGCCGTCGTCGAAGCTGGTACGTTGTTTGTCAATAGCAAACATAATAATGACAACGCTAATCTATATATGTGTATATATTTTATATAATATATATATATATATTTGAAAAAATGTCTTGAATTGTTTCTTATTTCATGCCCCTCGACCTTCATTTTTAAATATATATTAATAGGCTAGTATACTTGTCTCTATCTTTCTCTCTCCCCCTTATGGCGGCCATATCATCTCTTTAGATGGCTTTCTAGAATTGTCCACTTAAGTTTAAAAAAATTACGTTTTACTCCCGAGCAAGACACGTTCATCCACTGGCCGTGAACTACTGCATTTTTATTCGTTTTGTGAATTTGCTGTTATACAGTGCCACGGCTAGCCACCATTTGAGCGACACAAGGTCAGAATTAACTTACGTATTTATATTTGCAACGTTGTCTTGTTTGTACGCCATTTTTGTAAAAAGATCGTTCTGATCATAAAATCGTCTTCTTTGCCGCCTTAAGGTAGTAGCTGTATTTTGATAAACTGTTCATAAATTGTTTATGTATAATATATATATACTTAAGTTTTATGAATGAAAGAAAAAAAAATTATCTACTTAAAACATTACATTTTAATTAGAAAAATCCTAATTCGCCATGTTGAATTCGAGTGTTTTTCCTTGCTATAATTATAATTTTGAGCATATCTAAAATAAGTTTTGATCTTGCTACGCTTTGTCAGGACTCATTTTGTTAGTCGTACATTTTGATATTTCAAGAGTTGTTATTTTCATTTTACTTTATAAATAAAGGATTTAAGTTTATTCAAAAGCTACGACTACTACAACAAACGCGACTGAAACCAATCTGGCTACGGGAGATAACTCAAATATTAAATTTTTAAATTAATAATTAAACCGATTTTATTTTGTAACCCGAAATTCATAAAAATAATTCTGAAAAGTTTAAATGGAAATTTAACAGGAGTTGATATTTTAATAAATTCTATTTTATAATAAAAAAGAGTGGTGTTTAATTTGATTTCAGAATTAGTCGAACATTGATTCTTAAATAAGAATCAAATAGATGTCTCCATTTAAAAATCCTATATAGCTCTTCAAACTTCTTCCCCACCAAATATTTTTTTATATTTTCTTATCCGTTTTGAAAATATAATACTGAAATATGAAATGATTAGTTTATTAGCTAGATGTATATTCTAGAGATTTACCACCACCATACCCAAATTTTAGTTCTGATTTTTTTTTTTTTTAAGTTTTGTAAATTACTAGACATTTTTAAGAATTATTTTATGAATATTTGTATTTTTTAATTAGACAATAATTAATAAAAATATTTTTAATATGCTTAAAATGAATGTATAATTTTTGTATTTCATTGGTAGGTTAGATTTTATTGTAAAATATTTCAACCAGACTTAGTACAAGTGAAGATAGGTAGTTATACTTCTGTAGTACACTTTTTCTTTAACCACTCTCCAGATCTAATTTGATAATGGTTCCTTAGTACTAAATACAAAAATAATGACCTGCTATTTTTGGTTCATAGCTGTACAAACTGGTTTACCATCTACCTGTGATAGCTAAAATCAAAATGGTGAATGATACTATTTTTCTTTTTTGTAATTAATTTAATAATTTCTATACTTGTAAGATGGAAATCTTTTAAAAAGGTTAACTTTTATGCAATTTTTGTTTTTAATTATTTATTTATTTTTTTAAACCTTTACAAATGTTGCTTAAATTCTTGTAAGTCCTATTTCTCATTTCTTTTTTATCCTCTTAGTTTTGTTCCAATTTTCTTAACACAAACAGCAATCTTCCATTCTTGTGATGAAATCATTCATAACCTAAGACTTTCTCATTAATCTTATTTTAAAAATTAGCATATTCATTAACCAACATTTTGGTTTCTTAGAAACTTGATGCATGTTTTATTTTTGTACTTAAAGAAAAAAATGTTACTGTTATGGATGTTTCAATAAGTAAAATATTTGTTAAAGTAAAGATAATAATATTGTAGAAAAATATAAGTTCAAGTTGGGTGAACAAAGTGACAGTTCAATTAGCAGATTTTTCTAAATGAAATGTCATATCCAGTATTGGTGTTATTTTTCTCCTGTCTGGGCATGTTACTGTCACAGTAGCTGCTCTCTTAAATGTGACTAATTATGTTTTGAACTTTGTTATACTCAGTTTCTGCAGAAACTATATCCGGTTTTCTTTGTATTGATTTAGGTTTATATTTGGTTTACATACAGGTTTATCTTTTCAAGAACTCTAGTTAATGAAATAGTGAATTAGAATTACATTGCTTATTAGAACTAACAAAAAACAATTGTTCATTCAAATTTCACCCTATATTTTTATATTAAATTTCTTAATAAAATTAACTATTATCAGTGTGTTTTCAGGACAAAAAAATCTTTAAAAAATGTAATTTATCCAGTAGCTATCTTTTATTTTTCTTTTGTGCCACAAAGCTCACATCTTCAAACAATATTGGAGATGGTAATCAAACTTTGTCAGCTTCAGTTCAACTAAGTAACATTTATTATATAAAATGAGTGAGGTTTGCAAATGTAGAATTTACACCTATTAGTTTCCTTTTAGCTTATATTAAAACTTAAACCTTATTTCACATTCTAAAATTACAATGGAAAATGTTTATCTTAAATTATTAAAATATTGATAATCTTAAATCTTTTAAACTTGCACAAAAAAGCATGGACATTACAATTAATTTACAATTTAAGTAATTTTTAATCATTTATCTACTCAACTTTTTTATGTCCCTCTCTATAAAGGAACACTGATCCATTACTAAACTTAGTAAATTAAAAAAAATTGTTTTTAATACTTCCTCTTCTGTTGCTGCTATAAAATTACTCATCCTTAAAAAGCATTTATCATCACTGTTTAATTGTTCCTGTATGGATGTCAACTAGTCTTGACCCATAAATTTAAGATCAGTATTAAATAATAGCAATTCTACATTTTAAATCTCAAAAAATTTGATATAAACATTTTTTTTCTCCAATTAAATCCTATACCTTCTAAGTTATTTTTCTGTATACGAGTCTGGATTTATTGTTTTTGTGTGCTAAATTTGATTGTTTGGTTTAAAATGTAATACACTGGATTAAAATTTTTAGTTAGTATTCTTACTGTCTTATGTTCTTCACTGTCAAGTTTTTCATGTTTTTAAACTTAAAAATGTAATTTTTGTATTATATAAATAAAGTCTGAAATTTTGAATCAACTACTATTTTCTTGTAATTTATTATGATCTTCATTTTTTATGTACTAATATCAATATTGAAATGCAATATCTCCTCCACTTTGATTAACCTGTAATGTGAAATAAGATCAGATAAATTTTAAAATGGCTGGGGGAGAAAAAAAAAATTTACCATGCAGAATTTAAAAAAAAAAAAATGTAACATGTATATTTTACTACTAGAAAATATCCTAAATCTATACTTTTGTAATAAACATTACAAAGAAATTTCTAACGGTGCCTCTAGCATGATGATTTTTTTTTTCTTTCCTCAAATGTCGCCAACAATAGCATACCAAATACAAGCAAACTGAGATATAGATTTGTAATTTTATTGAAAAAGCAAGATAAATTTCGATTACAGGTCACCAATTCTTATTTATTTTTGTTAGAAGTTTGTGGATGTAGCACTGTCTTCTAATTATTATTATAACCAAAAACCACTTCAAGGTTAATAAATTTAATAGGAATTGTTTATTAATACCCCTATCAATCATTTTACATCAATTTAAATGATAGTTTTATCAATTATGATCTTTTCTAGTCTTGTTTTCCTTACTGACTGGAAAATGACACTTGATTCCATTGAAGTTGGTAATTTGTTAAATTTATACTAATATTCAAGTACTGTGATTTAGTAACTATTTTTTTTTTTTCTAATGATTTTTGTGATTAAAACTTTTGAAAACTTGGTTGTGCTTGGAAATAATATTTATGCTGTGACTATGTAGGCAAAAGCCTCTCTGCCATATTTTATCTGTACAAGAATATGGCCCTCCACAGCATAGGTTAAAGTCAGTTTTAAAATATTTTTACTTGCTATCTTTTTAGGTAAAGATAGTTGATATGAAGCACAAATTGCTGTTAGACCTTTTTAAATGTTTTTCTTTGAAAAATACAGCAAGGTTTTTTTCATCTTTAAATACAATTCTAAGTACATATTTATTCTGAATTATTTTAAATTGGTGTTTGTCATGCTAAAGACTTTTGTCAGACTCTTACCAAAAGTTTTATAGGATAAGTGGTGTTAAAGAATTTCTTTCTCCCGAGAAGCATAAAATGAGACCATTAGTGCATGATTAAATGCAGACTGAGCAGTCATTTCATAAATTGTATATTAAAATGTCCATTTTAAATATTTCAACAAGAAAATGATTTTGAGATGGTTTTTGGTTAATATTTATCAAAAATGAACTACTATTCACCATTGCTATCAAAGCAGATATGGTTGTATAGTTTCTTGCTATGTTTTCATTTTGTTCGCTTTTAAAAAACAAGCTCCATATTGCTAACATTACAGATTCTTTATGGAACAAAAATACTACTTTGGATCAATAAGTTTCTACTAAAGAAATTGTGGATTACTTTATTTGCATTAAATTAACAATCTTTACTTTATTCTTTTTTGCTCAAACATTTCTCATAACTCTTAGTTTTGTATTCAAAACTCCCTGGTATAAATTTTTAAGTTGCTTACTATAAGAATTATGACATTTTTATATCCTTTATGTATAAACTTTTAATAAAAGAAAAAAAAAATGAAAATCTGGAAATAGTAAATGTACTCTAGCAAAGTTTCAATTTTGCACAATTTTTTCTTTTTATAAAGGAAAAACAAACTAGATTTGTTGGAGCCAGTGGTAAGCATGTGTTGATCTGTGAAGGTCGATGTAGAAGAATTCTGAATTTGCATCCTTTCATGATGTATATTGCGAGTGTCTTGCCTGAGGAATCCTGTAGTTTTGCTTGTAACAATTCAAAAAGCTAATAACTCGCTAGCAGGATTTCATCACTTTAAAAAATAGAAACCTTTTTTTCAACGTACTCCTTTTTTTTTTTTTTCTGCAAGTTTGAAACTGCATTGGAAATATTTAAAACAAAGGTTCAAGTTACTGATACTTAAATCATTTCCTAATTATCCACAGTTTAAGAGGTAATAAAAGCTAATGAAATTTCAGATTTGAAAATGAAATTTTATAGTTTTGAGTTAAAATTCTTGTCTTAGGAATTAGCTATTACTCTCCCTTATAGACACATAAATATATAAGCTGACCAGAAAGTCTACATGAAAATATCTTAAAATAAATCATATTTAATTTATATTACGGAACCAATTGCCAACAGTAATTCTTTAAAATATTTACTTAAGTTTATGGTAAAATATATTAAATCATTACTTCAATGACTTTCCTACCAAAGTAGATCAAATTCACTTGAAATTTAAATTAAGTTTAAAATTTTTCTTTATGATATTAAGTTTATTTCATGCACATATACTGATGTTTGTATTTGTTAGGGATTTCTTAGACCAATGAAAATTATTTAATCTATCAAGGTTGCCAATGTATAACGTTTTTTACTTTTTTTAAAACACTGCTATGACTTGAGGTGGTGAGGTATTTATGGAAGTATAGTTTGTCCAGGTCTTAGTTGGCCAATCTTTAGCTATCTGCAAGACTTTATTTATTTATATATACAAAGATGTCCAAAGTACAGCAACATTATTTATGTCCTTCTCAAGGGCTTATGTGTTACATGAACACACATCCTCAGTCAAAATTCAAACTTTATCAATTCCATTTTCTGTGCTGATGAGTTATATGGCACAAATGCTCTGACAAATTCAGTTTTTGAATTGAGTTACAGTTTATATTGTTGATGTATATTTAGTGTGCATTACATTATTCCACTTAGGAAAATTGAAAATGTCTTAGAACATTTTTTGAATTAAAATATTAACTTTTAGGACTTTATCTTAAATTTGAGGAACTAAAATGAAAAGATACCAAAATAAAAGTAAAATGTTTAGTCTTATGGAAGCTAATTGATTCTTATGCCATGTGAATTTTAATACCAGCATTTCTACTTACATAATGGATTTTTTAAGTGTGGTTATAAAAATTTGAAATGGGATTTTTGTGCATGATCATTTATTGCCATATAAAATCAAGATTTATTCCTAGCAATTTAGATGAAAGTAGTGAATTACTTAAACTGTACAAGTTTCTGAATTTTATAAATGAAAGTATTGTAAAAATTATTGATGGCACCTCCTCATGATGTAGATGCTTTTCCTTGTGAAAAGCAAATTCAAGATTAAAATGGTTTATTTATATAATAAATTAAAGTGGTTTATTTATATAATTTGATTTTTATTATTAATGTGGCAAAAGAAACAAAAAGCTTTACCACTTGTGCCAGAAATTGGTATTCAAACTATAACGCTTGATTTTCTAACCGAGTAGATAATCCCTCTCATTTCTTCATCCAATCTTTCTCACACACACACACACACATATATATATAACACTTGTATCATTTTTTCAAATTGCAATAAAGTACAGCTATTAAAAGCAAGAATTCCTTATTGTTATCTTAAAATAGCATGCAATAACCATTTGACTTTTTTTTCTCCAAAATAGTGACTCTGCAAAAGGGTAGTGTTGTCAGCTGTTATGATGTGGATACATTGTGTAATCATTCAACAGTTTTTTAGGTCATGAGTTCTCAACCATTAAAGACTTAGAAAAAAACTGTTACAAATGAGGCTTAATAATTGACATTTGATAATAGCAATCACCTAGGAGGAGATAATATGTGCAGACTATAAAAGATTGCATAAAAGTTTCCACAATAACTTAATTATAATACAGAAATTAATTGACTTGTCTTCAGAGATAATTGTATTTGCAACATTCACAATTCCTATTTTGTCACTAAATCTTTAATATGCAAATGGAACCTGTGTAATGAACATTTTAGACGGTTAAAGAATTTATTACAAAAACAAAACAAACATTCAACCAAGTAGATAGAATGAAGCTAGTGTTTTTAAAATCTATATTCTCCTGCTAAAGAGGTTGGATATGTTGGCCTGTTTCATAACCATAGGTACTGGGCTCAAATGGAAGTTCTCTAACACCAGAAAATTACAGTATGCAACTAAGAAAGTATTTATGTTCTTTAAATAGTAAGTTTAGAAAGTAGTATAAATATCTGTTTGATAGTAAAACTTGACTCCATTAAAGAAAACAGCATGAAACTTATGGCTTGATCAAATCTGTTTTTCTCTTCAATTATTAGACATATCTTGAGTATTGCTGATTTTATTGATATATAAAAACAACCAAATACTTAACTCTGCAAGATAAGTAATATAATTGCACTTCATATATTTATTACTTTTCTTGCCTGGAGAAATTCTTGTAGGTTGCTTCACTATATATAATCAAGTGTATAATAATGAACCTCTTATAAAATAACTGAGACAGAACCTTTAAATTCTTAATACTATTAAATGATACACTAATGCACTTCTGATATAAACAAATGATTATATACAGATATTCTCTTGTCTATTTTTAAAAAAATATCACTGTTTAAATATAAATTTAATCATATTTGGAAACAGGTCAACAAAAAAGAAAAATAAGTATAGCCAGTGTCCAGAAATTTCCTAATTTCTGCAAATTCAATTTGTTGCAACCTGTTGAATAGTTTTGATGTCAATTTTAAATATATTTTCTATATAACTGCCATTTTGTTAATGCTTTGGATATCTTAGATCTGATACATTGTTAGACTAACTTTTAAGAGTGACGTACTATGGGTTTCAGCTTGTATACGTACTTAAATATGCAGTGTAAACTCATATCAGACCTGTTCATTAATATAGCAAGTTTGGTTCTTGTTGGGTGCTCTACTAACGAGCTTAGTAAATTTATTGGTCTTGTTCATAGCTGAGAGACCTGTATTAATTACTAATGGTTGTAATGATTGCTTGAGTCCAGATTTCAACCATTTGATTTTCAAGGTAGATATAGGTCTTTCTCCATGTGGATGATCATAACATCTTTCCAAACATCATTTAAATGTCAAAGAATTTTGCTCCTCCACTTGGTTTTCTAAAACTATGCCCTTGTACCAGAATAATAGTAAAAATCTATAGCTATTTACTAAACTTAAGTTGATACTCTCTTTGAGATATTTGTCCTTGGTTTTAAGCCATAATTTCTTTATTACGGTAGACTTAATTTTACTGTGCTGTAGAATTTTTGTTAGCTCTAAATTAACATACAGGACCCCTTGGATGGGATCAGCTTTGTCAGGTCAAGTGTACAAAAGTAGATGTATTGACCTTAAAGATTCCAACTATGGGGTAGCAGCTCCCCATTATAAGAGGAAAATGTGAATTGTCCAGATATGTTTGCAGCACTGGTTGCAGATGAGGGTAATTTTGTGTACATGTGAGAAGATCGCTTTAAACTAGACTGTCTTAAATTTTCTCTTGTGGGAAGACAGATTCTAGCACTAAATTACCATAGTTTTTTTTTTCTTTTAACTCCTTACTGTGTATTTAGCTTAAATAAAAACAGCATTTTTGATTTACCTGATCCTGGTAGTATATAAGTTACTTTCTATTAAATGGTTAGATTTTGGCTTTCTGTGTAGCTTTTCCATTCTGAATCTGAATTGTGTATTTCTTACATCATTCAAAAGAATGCCAGTTTCCAAAAGCTTTAATATAATTTGTTTTAAATCTGGTAAGATTTATTGCCACTATCACTATACGTGTAAACGTCTTGATTTTTTAGAAATATTTACCTACTCTTATCAAGATTTAAGCATATTACCTGACATGACCTTCATGTATTAAATCACTGAATTTGAAAATTTTGTTACCCAAGTAGTTTAAAATGTTTCATTTACATAAAGAATTCAGTTTTTTTTTTTTTTTCTGACTAAATTTAAAAAGTAAACAACTTTTAATTCAAGGTTCTCTGTGGTCTCACATGTATTTTGTCTAGTTAGAATTAGTACTGGTTTCAAATACAGTAATATTAATGTCAGGACTTTTTTTTTTTAAATGTAAAAGATGTTTCTTTTAACAGTCAATCATATTCAATACATTTGAGAATTGCTAATCAAAATGTAAACTTTCATAAATACCCACTAAATTTGGAAACCAAGGATATTCAGTAAACTTTAATTTGTGGGAACTTTATTTAAGGAATGCATCCATTAATACTTAGACACTCTCTTAGCCTCCTCGTGTACCTTCACTTCAGGTATAAAAGTGACAAACTCTGCATTTTTCAACTGGGGAATTTAGACCCAAGTTGAATGTAGAAGTTGAAGCACTACACCACTGGAAGCAGATTTCATCAGTTTCTTACACATGTTCAACAGTTCATGTCCAGAGATGGACTTGTCCATGGTAGAACTTTAATCCTATGCTCGGTCCAGTTTTGCAGCATAACATGGAGCATTGTTTTGCATGAAATTTGTTCTTGACCATCTGATGAATGGAAAAGATTAGAGAAGTCCTTCCAGAAGAATCAAGATATATTTTGCAGCATTAATGTTGTCAGTGCATTCTACCAAGGCTGAATGGCTAATGTACCAAATCACTCCTACATTTTCTAACTAAAAACCCACCATGTTTGACAGTCAGTTGTAGACTTTCTCCTGACCCAGATATATCTACTGGTAGGGAATTTGGTAAGGAATTTGTCTGAGAAGATTACACCTTGCCAAGAAACTGGCCTCTTCTAGGATATTCCTTTCTTTTCTTAATGTTGGCTGAGGTGATCAAATGCTTACATTTAAAAGCCCTCCTCCATATGCAATGCTATGGAAATACCATGCAACCGTTTTGTGGCTCACATGGATAACCACTGTTGGAAGCCTTCTCCCTTGGGTTACTTTCCATAGACAGTTAAGCAACTTAGAGCCACATGAATGTGGCAATACATGTTTTTTTTCAAATTTTTTTTAACTGAGTAATAACCCTCTTCACTGTAGCAAGAGGAATATTAAAATTTTCTGCATTTCTGTGCTAATTGTTTAACAATCCTGCCCCTTAAAAGGACAATTCTAATGACCCCCCTAGATTTAGGCAACATAAGAAACAATAGTAAGATACTGTAGGGCACAAGCACCTTATGGAAAGTTGAAAATGGTGTGGGGGGTCTCTTTACTTTTGACATGTCTCATGCCACAAATAAAATTTTCTGCCATGCCAAGGAAAGTTGATGTCAGAAAGTACCTAGACTGTACAAAGTGTACATGCTGCATACCATTCAACATAACTAAAGCTTACTTGTGCCCTGCATACTGAGTCCTACTTTATACCATCTACTTATTTTCAATTACATAATGTTGATTTTTACAATTGCTGGCAAAATTTGAGTAACATGCCTGCATCATTTTTTTGTATGTATGCATGTTGTAAAATTAAGTTAATTTTATTTCTAGTACTATATTAAAAATTAAGTAAAGTGACTTATTTACATCAAGTTTTGTGTACTTTGAAAGTGACCCTAAATTTAAGAAAAAAATTGTTAAAACCCAATATAATTGTCTAGTTTTCAGTTGACAAGGTAAAAATTAAAATTCTTATAAAAAGTTACAAGCAAGTTAATTTCTTTCGATTGAATTCTTTCAGCAATGAAGTTAAGTGGATTTGGGGATTAAATGTTAATTTTCTTACAAATCATCGTGCCAGAAATTTTAATCACTTTTGAATTTGCTTACTACAAGTAACAATTTTAAATCAATTCAACAACCCTTTCTCATCGCGTATGAATATCTCTTATTTTAATATATTCTGACTTCATTGTAATACTTTCAAAGAAAAAAAAATCTAAGAAATTAGCATTATCAATTTATGTTTTGATAGAAATAGAAACTTTAAAAAATTATATATATAAACTTATATTTTATGAATGACTACACGAGACGCCTCTGTAGTAAGTAGTTCCTTATATGGTAGTGGTGCGCGCAGGCCCAATATGCATGTGTCTGCACGTGACTTCAAAGTCCATGGCTGTTTAAACAAATACGGTAGGAAAATGATCGTTTGATACCTACCCCCACCTTTTCATGGTCTGTTTTGAATCAACAAAAATTTAATCGGGATTGAATTTTTTGTAAATTGTTAAAAAACTTTGGCGTAGATTTTCTTATTTCATTTTGATTTAATTTCAATTAATCACTGCGTAGAAAACCCAGGATTAGTCGCCATGTTTTTTTACTTATGCAAAAAGGGGGGGAAAAAAAAAACATCATTTTATATTTATGCAGCACATTTTTTTTTTTTTTACTGTGTGGGTAGGCTATGTCCTTACATATAAACGGTTTGGTCTAATTATGTATTTTTATTATAAAATTGAAAATGGTACAGATCTATCACGTGGATACTGCCGATTACCGGAAGTGACTCGACAAAGATGGTATGGGTTAGTGAAAAAAGTGTCAATGTTCTAATAGGCTTTTCTGTATATTTCCCTCTCATATTGATAATTTTAAGAGTTGTGTACAATTAGTCGTCGTATCCTCGAATTTGAATTTTTATGAGAGCTTCCGTTTTGTTTTTTTAAATACAGTTACAGCTTTAAAAAATGTAGAACTCGTTTAAAAAAAGCTGATAAAATTAGCAATTTTAATTTAAAAACTATCGTTAATAAAATCAATTGAAACTATTTTTCTAAAGTATTTCAGTTTTAGTCTTTGACGCCAAATAATTATATTACCGATTGTTTCGTCTCAAATTTAACCTACTAAATATCAGAATGTCAATTTTAATATAAACAAAGGATTTTTAATTTTTTCTTTTTAGTTTTAGGCTCTCAGTGATGACAGTAAAAAAATGTTTTCATTTAAATGATAATTATCATTTTTTGTTAACTTACAGACTAATCACAATTTACAACCCTGCTTGTTTTTAATTTTACAAAAATATGTTGGTTGCTTGTAAGACTTACTGCATAAAACTTGTATACCCCCCACACACACACCGAACATTTGATAAAGTAAAAATAAAAAATTTCAATCAAGGACTTATTACAAATTTGTTTTTGCATAACATATTTTTATTTTTCAATTTTCACAAGTCTTAGCCAATACCCACTTCACGGTAAAAAAAAAAAAGCAAGCAGGCGCGAAATAGCTTTTTTTAATTTAATGCAAAAACTAGAAAATTAGTATCTTTTTCGATTTAATTTATAAATTTTATTTTACTCAACCTTCTAATTAGTTACATTTTTAATTATTGACTCAAATTTAACTTTATTCAATTTTGCGTTCACTGAAGTGAAGTTGCATTTATTTTTACAATACTTTGGTTTTCATAGTTTTCACTCCTAAAATCTGAGCATAGGCTCAGCTAGGACAATATTTACATTTTCCTTCTTGGAAATGTTGCCCGAGAAAATAAAAATACGTATTTATGCCTTTTTTCTTTTCAATTTAGTAAATTCATAATGCGAACAGTGTTTTATTTTTTTTTTTCCTTTCCAGATACAGGCTATTTCATTAATATTGGATCTTTTCATAATATTGATGGTCTGTTTCATTAATATTAGTGAGTTTTTTTTTATGAATATAACTTAACACAATCTTAAGTAATTTAGTACTGAAATAGTAAAAAGTTGAATTTCCAAAAATAAAATGGATCAGCCAGCACTAACACAACAGCAAAATAGGAGGCAATATGCTTATTGGACAGAAGAGAAAATATCAAGGAGACTGGAGCAGGAGTTAAAGGTGCCTGATGTGGCCCAGATTATAGAAATGAATGAAAGGCTCATTAAGAACATTCCAAAGATTGAGCTAACTCGGCCCAAGAGAAGAAAAACTAATGAAAATGGGTAATTGAAAATTAATCCAATATATTCTGAACTAAAGCAATATATGCACAATCAGCAACATACTGGAACAGCTACCTGATGAAATAAGAAAATCCAAATCATTGGTAAGAAGTTGTAAAAAGTAAGGCTGGTTCAAAAAGCAAGGCATAAAGGTACCAACTGAAAGTAAGTCAACTTAAATTCTAGGCTTTAAAGCATACACATTTGACTGGGATATGCCTATCCAACAGTTTTGCATAGATACCAATTAATGCAACCCTTACTGTGCGTTGAAGTCCCAACAAGAAAAAGAAACTTGCTTGTAATAGCCATCTCAATAGAAAGCATCGACATATGAAATCAGACAGTTAATGTGATCCATCAAAATTTGTCATCTTTCTTGCATATAAATTGGTGCCAAAGTTCAGTCCAATTTCAGTAATTGCACATGAACAACGAATTTTTGCATGAAATTCTTGTCAGCACCCCCGCTCTCATTGCAGCTCAACCCAAAGTTTTTAGTGTTAAAGCAAAGATTTTTAATTAAACTCGAACCAAGAACAGAATGTAAATCTTGCTGTGAAATCAGATTTGTATATTCATTTAGAAAATAATCAGGTTATCTAGATATGAACCGGGACCTCAAGGACGGGAAAAATTTGGATGTTTTCTTATAAAAATTATTTTTAATTACATAGAAAAAAAATCTGATCCATCAATGAAGACTTTCAAAATTGGCATATGAATATATTTTATGATAAATATATTTTACACATGTAGTCATCAGTTAGGTAAAGAAAAGGTTTTTGACGTTGAAGCAAAGTTAAACAAAAAACAAAACAAAAAAACTTAAAAATAAAATGAAGAAAAAAGTAAATTATACATGTGAGGTAATCACTTGTTCATTTAGGCCACCACATGTTAAAAAAAAAATGTCCTAAAACTTTTTAAAATTACTGTGTTAATATTCATGAAAATTCTGCCAATATTAATGAAACACTGTACTTCAAGTCCAGGTACAAGATGTAGGTGAGTAAAAACTTCAATATTTAACGATAATTTTTTTATATTTATGATCAAATTAATAAAGACTTTCTCCTATAATTGTTTGATTGTGCATATTCCAAATCACCAGGAAAGAAAATATCATTTTTGTATTTTGTTGATGGTAAATTTTGCATTTGAATTTTTTTTTTTACAATTACTAAATTTAAACTATTATATAATCAGAACTTTTAGAAAATGACAATGGACAATTTTTATCTGAACATGATCTGGTATTTAGTTATGATTTTTTAACGAAACTAATCAGTTTCCTGTTGCTTAAAAGGATCCTTCAGAAACAACTTTCACGAAATATATTGCGCACTTTTCTGTTGTTTCGAATTTTATATTGTGATTTAAAAAGAAATGAAATAGCGAAATGAACACTTTAAATCTGACACTTCCACCCCAAAGAAAATTTTGTATATAAAAAAAATAATAAATAATAATCTTTAAAAATATCGATGTTATTGGAAAGCCTTAACGAAGATTTGTAAATTTGACGTTGAGTTTGTAATTAAAATGAGTTTAAACATACCAAAGTTTGATTGACTTCTCTAATGTTTATTTTCTCAATAGATTTTTTTTCATCCGACATTTTTATTCAAACGTTATTTAATGGATACCCGTATTTCAGTAAAACTAAAAAAAATGCTCTGTTTTTGTTAAGCAATTTCGAGTAGGCAAGGTGATTTAAAATTTTAAAATAAATGAAGCAACTAAGCATCTCTTACTCAGAGTGGCCGCTAAAAGATAACGTTTTACTTTTATTTTTGCAATATTAAAATTGCTTGGTTGGAACGATTTTTTTTTTTTTTTAAAATCATCATTTTGTTAATTCACACGTTTATAAAAATACTTACAGTGAAAAGAAATTTGTAATGAGCTATTTTTTTTTAAATTTTTTTTTTTATTAACATTTTCGAGCTCTCCGTAATATATCCGTTCGGGTGTCTTTAAAACTTAACACGGGTTTAATTCAAGATTTGGTGGATCGGATTTCTAATACTGCAGATTCTTTTCTCTCGTAAGTTTAAATGATAAAAATTACAATGTTATTGGTTAAAAAAAGTAAAGAAGAAATTGATCTGCCCACGCACGTAACCATATTTAGAGAAAATAGAATCGTAAATTTTCATAAATACAACTACAAGTAAATCGAAATAACATTCTCATTTCTTTTATTTTTGTCATCCAATTTTTATAGAACATAAGGAAGGAGAATAGGTGGATATATTAATAATAATTTAGCAACACATACACAAGAAACAAGTTGTATTATTTACTTACTATATTCATCCGACAAGGTCTGGCTATTTTTCATTTGTATTTTTACAATATTCGGAGGAAAAAACAACAAAAATACAAGCTTGTCGTTTGAATTTTATACAACTTTTTAAAGTCTTTTTATGCAATGCTAACTTTTTTGGCTGGAGGAGGATGCTAAAAAAACGCTTTAATTACGACAGTTCATTTGTTGACACTTTATGAAACTGACAATAAATGTAGATAAATAAGGTAATTAAATCGCTAACCTGAAAGATTTTTAAAATTTATATCTTCTTCACTTAGTTAAGCAAATGGCTTGTTTTAAGTTCAAATCACTGAGTTCAACATCAACACAAAGAAAAACCCTTTTGATATATGAATAATTTCAGATGCTTCTTCAGGTAAAAGGTCTTGTTTCATTAATCGATTAGTTGTTTCTTGTCGCCACGTTTATTACTACATGAAAAATGTTGAGACATGCTAGTAAGTAGTGATGAGTTAGTGTTTATCCATTAGATCACTCTCTAAAAAGTTTCTCAATTAAGAAAAGTAATTTTTAAAACCTTCATTTTTACTCTTATCTCATGTAAATTTGTAGTTTGCCTAAAGCGAATTCTATAGTTTATCATTGAATTGATAAGGGTAGGAGGAACACCAGCAATACGATTGTTTCTTTTGTTCAAGTCCACCCATTTTTTTTTTTTTTTATACTCGACGAATTTCTAAAGGTAAAAAGTCAAAGGACTTGTTTTTCTTTCTCTACACGAGAAATGATAGTGAATATTTGCTGTTCTATATGTTCCCCGTTTTTTTTTTTTAGTCAGTTTTAAAGACTGGATTGATGCTTTTGAATTTTGATTTACTTTTAGTTTTAAATTTCAATCAGGTAAGATATATCTTGTAGGTTTTTTTAATCATTTTATCTGAAGTTAGTAGTACTATACTAGAATTAAAACTAAATACCATGTCTTTGTATGAGAATGTCATTCATTATACTTTGTTAAAATTACACTGGTTACACTCCGCACCACAGAGAGTAGGAGGGACAGTGAAAAAAAGATAAAAACCTTACAACAGTTAAAAAGAATAGTTGTGGAGAACCATGATCGACCATACTTCGAAGGAAGAAACAACTTATTCAAAAGATTTTCTAGCTACGTTTTTTTTTTTTTAAGTGGCCATATTCATAGTTGTCTCTACTAATAAACTTATCGTTGAAATAGCAATTCCAACTTGAAATATTTGGTTTTGGATACAGAAGTGTTAGTTAACTTCATTTGAAATATTTAGCGTTATCGTACAAAAGCGTAATAAACGTACCATGATTACTCCTGTAATTGAAGTACTTACATTTATTAAAATGACCCTTCAATCAATCAGGTGAAGACGTTGGTTCTTATATTCATCGGTTTCTGGTTCGAGTCTACTTGCAACTATAATCTTTAATATTTTTTTTACTATACCTCTTGTTACAATTAGAGTATTCTCATAAAATCCGCGATGCAGCTATCACTGCTACCCAGATCTGCCAGAATTTCGATTACTGCACAGTGAGAGGAAATGAGTGCCTTGCTGCTACGAAGTACAAAAACTGCAACCTTTTACTCGCTCTAATAATGTAATGATGAATGTTGTATTATTGTAAGCAAGGTTTACTACTACAAAACTCGATTTTCATTTGCTGAGCGCCTACCTCTTCTTTCTCATCTCCCACTATTCCTCCGTTTATTACCGAATACCACTGACAAGTCTCTCGGCTCAGTTCAACATTCGTTCTCTAAGAGTCTCTCTGAAAGAACTCATGCTACTACAAAGGACAAATCCCCAATCCGTCGAAACATTTCCAATTATGCCTCGAAACGCTTTTAAAGGTAAATAATTAATCATTCTTTATGATTCTCCTCAGTTGTGTATTGAACTTCATCCAATAACAATGAGAAAATGTTTTTAGGGACAATGGTTATACTTTTCTTGTACGTCTGATGTCCTGTCGTTTTGAGAACTTCATTTTAGGGTTATCACACTGGTTTCTGTTTTGTGATTACTTATTATCTTGTAGCCGACATTCTAATCTTACCTTTAATGTTGAATGTTTTATACCTTTTCTTTTTGTTTGTTTTGCTTTTTTTCAAAATATGGATAGTGCGATCATATTTATCTCTCCACTCCCATGTCGTTCATTTCGAAACTAAAAATGGCCGAGGTGTATGAATGTTTTTTTGGTGTGTGCATGTGGATATTTTACGTCGGTGGATGCCGGTTTTTTCTGGACACTTAAGACATTTTTAATTTTTTGTTTTGATTGTTTTGTTTTTTTAGCATTTTCTTTAATTAGATCTGATCATCATCGTCATCAGAGATGACTTCTCTCACTTTGTACATATCAGATTTGACTTTAATCGTTAATCGATTTCATCTTTCATAGGAGAAAAAAAAAACAGATTTACTTTAATTTCATCACAACCATCTTAATTTTTCGCAGATGGTGCTTTTTTATTTCACGAATACACTTTTGGCTACGAAAATTATTGACTATCTTTATTCTCATGTTCAAATTACATGTACACACAGCTTTGACTCCAATATTAACACAAAACTATTTTTCTTTGTATTGAATGTCATATAAGTCATATTTATTATACCTTTCAGTTGTATGAAATTGAGCTTTAGATAAATTTCTACTTTTCGCATTCTTTATCAGATTAACCAGTCTTTTATCGATGGTTAATTTCTTTATGTTAACGCTACGCTTTTCTAACTTCGGTTTACCTCTAACAACAATAATATTGCTATAGTTATGACAGAGGAATTTTTCAAAGGTATCAACAAGATTCTGTTTCTAAATTCTGTTTTTATTTTTAAATTTCCATTGTTTTTTTTTCTTTTTGTTGCTCAGTTTTGTTTATAGCTACTGACCAAAATCTACATCCGTCACTAAAGATTTACACTTCCCTGGCAGTGGCATCATTGTTAACCAAAGAATTGGCCTAAATTTCTGCTCGCAAAAAAGACTATTTTCTTTCTTTCTTTTTAATATGTTAAATTTTAATTTCTTTAATTTAATATTTTAGTACTCTAAATTTTTAATATATCTATAAATGTTAACTTTTCTTTTTTTCTTTTTACAGCTCCCAAAACTAAGCGATCACCTGCTAAGCAAGAAACAGAAGTAAGTAATATTTTATATTTCTCGTTGACTCCTTTCGGTTTTCTTAAGGTTTCTCATTCTTTCTGATAAAAGATTTTATTCTGTTGTAAATCATGGCGGATCTAATTTTGTATATTCGTAGTTTTACTATTAACATGTTTACCATTTTATATCGTCGTCATTCCCCTTAGTCTTTCACTTAAGTCAATGTTCAAAAAAAAAAATACTCGTTTATAGTACTTTACTATATTTTTTATTGTAATTATTCACTAGCTATTTTAATTTTCCATTTTCTAATTCCTTTCAATTATAACTTTATTCTTTCAAACAAAAGCCAGAAGTCTTAAAAATCATCAGGCTTTGTCCATTTGGTTGTTTTTCTGCTCGATTCTACCGGCTGTCTGGCTTTTTCCTCAACCAAAACAAGAAATCGAATAGACTGGCTTTTGGTGCTTAAAGCTTTTCAATATGGCGACCGCTTAGGTCCTTTAAGTTTAACTTGTCATCGCTTGAAATATTATTTCGTTTCCACTTATTTTCCTGCTTACTATATTCATCTTTACTTTCCGAATATTATATTTAGTTACTTTAAAACAATCAAATTGCTTTTTTAAAAAGTGGATCTTCGAACTTGTGTGCTTTTCAACACAACGTCATGATACTAATAAAACACTGACGAAAACTAAATTTCACTCGATTAAATGAATTGAAAACATTTTAGAATCTATGAAATTCAGTCATATTGACACACCCCACGTTATATTTGTTTGCTTTGAATGTAAAACTAGATAAATCATTAAATCTTTGAATTGTAAGAAACTTAAAGAAAGACTATGCTTCACTCTCAGCTTGTATAAACGATGTTGATGTTGTAACAAATTGTTCAAAATATTTTCATAGCAATTCGATCTTTTCTAAACTCTTCTGTTAATCTGTCGAAAATTTTGCTGAATCTGCTTTGGAGCCTTAGTATTTTAGGTGAAGTCCTTGAAAAGTATATATCCTGTTCACTCGGTCTTTCTAGGCGCCACTTGAAGTAACCTTGCCAAGTCGGTGTTGATATTGTACCTGCTTATGTTGTGTGTTGAGATCTAATCTCCTTTCTTCGCTCTCGAACAGATAAAAATTGACGAATTTCTTATATTGTACGACTTTATCCCCCCCCCCTCCGCTACTATATTCTTGTGTATGAAAATGGCTACCCTTACTGCAAGTTCGTATCCGAAGATTGCTGTCCTGCCCCGGACATTTTTTCTTTACTTAACAAAAGTCATTTTCTAGCGATTGTGACCACTTTTACTTCATTATTTGGTCTTTTGTCAATATAAAATTTAGACTTAGTATGTTAAAAAAACGAAATTTACTTGGTATGCAAAGCCTTTATGACGGTATTTCTTTTTGGCATAACGTTTTTTGTGATAGTCTTCCAATGTTTTCAACATGATTTTATTAACGTTTCCTTAAAAATAGATTAGTTTTGTTATTTTTGTTTGTTCTATTTAATTTTAACTTTTGTTTTGTCCATTATCAACAATGCTGCTGTCGTCGCTCACTCTTCGTGTATTGTTTTGCTGTTCAAGAACAAGATTTTTAAAGTCTTGAACATTTAAATTCAATTTTCCTAAATCGTTAACTTTAAAAAAAAAAAACTCCATTCACAGGATGATTGGAAAGAAATTTGATGTTGTCATTGGACAGTAGTTTATTCATATTGCTTATGAGAACAAAATATATCAGCCCTGTTATTTAGTTCTATTACATAATGAAACGATCATTTATTTTTTAATCTTATTTTCATCAACAACTATTCCATTATGAGGCTATTACTGCTACGCATTTGTGTATTGTATATGTATCTTGTGTTTCGGTATCTTCATCATCACCACCGTTTACTACTTATATCATCGATGTCTGAGTTTTTCTAGTTTAATGACAAACTGAGACATTTAGTCTCGTCTTATAAAGATTTCTACTGCTGAAAATTATAAGTCAAAGCCGAGTCCCTGCTTGTTCGCCATTGCCAGATAATGCTTGCTGCCTCCTCTTAAGCTCTGTCAGTATCTACGTAAAATACTCTGAATTTTCTTCAAAGCTTCAATTCATTTTTCTTTCTGTATTAATTTTCCGTCAGGTAACTTCTTTTGATAAGTTTTTAACCTCTTTCATATACCAATAAAACTTGAAAAAAATTGGATTTGTAGTAAAATAGTTCATTCTGTTACTAGTGTTTTCGGATATGTTAGTGGTTTATTTATTTTTGTATTACGATACCAGAATGAATTTAAAATTTATTAAACACGTACTCATCGTGGTAGTATATTTTACATACCTTTTGTTAAATTGCCTGCCTTAATGTTATCAGTACCAAAACCACCATCACCGCTCTGTTCCGCTGTCTTCAACGTTCCATGCTGTTATTTACTGTTCATAAACTTGTTTTTGCTTTCTTTTCTGTGTTCTCGAAATGATTTCCTTATACGCCTTCTACTAGACTTTTTTGTAATTGTCACTATATATAATTACCTTTCAATATTCGTAAGAAAAAGTCCTCGGAGAAAGTATTCACATCCAAACCTTATTGTGTCTAGCACTACGCGTTAGTATTTCCAACGGCGTTGATTGCATTCGGAAATTCCTTAAGATTTTCTGTATTTGTGCTAGGTACAGTAGAAAATCAAGGACAAATTATTTAAGAAAAATTTAAGAATGTTCATTGTGTAGCTAAACGCGAAGATACATCTAAAATATTGCCCTTAGTGTTATCGCTACTATTTATACTACTATTACGACGACTACTACTACCAAGTATTCGAAGGAAGCCGCCCAGACAAGATGGCGATGTGTGTAGCTCTACTGTATTTATGGACAAGGTCCTTCTCTTGCTGGTCGACCCATGATAACGATTATTTGTATCATTAAATTGGCTTATTCCCTTATCGGATTTCGACTCGCTTCTATACTTCATTCCGACTAAATTTGGTTCTAAATTCTTGAATGCGTTTTTAGTCATTCACTTCATTCTTTTATCACCAGCCAAAAAAAAAAATAGAACTGCTGCTACTATCGTTTCAATATTAGCAAATCTATTGCCACATTACGCGCTTTCGCTCATACACACTTTGTTGAAGAAGTATTTTGCCATTTACCTTTCGTCTAAATAGAAATTAAAGTTCACTAGTTAATTTGTTGAAATAATGTGCTTGTTGTTTGTTCATTAAACTATATTACTATGGTACACCGGAGATAAGCTGCCCTCGACCGTTTTCTTCTCCCCCCTCTCCAGATCATAAGGTAAAGGTAGGTGTGTACTATGTAATATATGTGGCTTTGTGGTTTATCCTTTGCACTTTTCGTTTCATTCTCTTTTAATAAAGTATTTATGGTGGGCGTTATTTTAGCTAATTTGTATCTTCCGATTTGTTTTATTGATTATTCGCTTTATTTCGGAATTATTTCGGTGTAGTAGTGATCGGATAGTAATGTTTTTTTGCGTTAACATGATGTTTATAATGGATTTTTCGTTTCTTTAGATGACTAGTTTTTTCTTGTTTTTTATTTTACCACTTTGTTTACAGCCTGAAAAGTAACTTTGTACTTTTTCTTGCATATAATATAACTATATTTTTTACTAGTGTTGTTGCCATTATCTGCTGTTTTGTTTTTGTTCCTCTTTTCTATGATTTGGTCAGTACCTGTCTTACTCTCCTCAAATAGTATGGATGATAATAATACACTGCGTATCAAATAACGTTATGGTTACGTCGTCGTTAGTACCAAAGACGACTATTGCTACACAATCACCGGCAAATCCCGGTTGGGTGGGAGTTTCTTACCTCAGCAGTTTAAATAGTAACTTGTAATCTCTCCCACTAAAATGTTCACGGAACTTTAAATCATCAATTAGTGAAATGTGTGCTAAATTATAGATCTTACTACTCTCTTCTTGTTGGTATTATTGTATGTCTTCCTCTCGTGTTCAAAAAGCGATGGCGATATTACTACTACTATTACGTATAACTACTAAACTAAGTATAGACATTTTTAATAAGGCTGCTAAATCATTCGATAGCTGCCTTATGTCGTGGATTTTTAACATTACCTTTAGCTTTACTTTTTGAACTTTGTTTTCCCATGATCGATATTATTTTTGCAAGTTAGTCCTTCACACTCCTTCCCCTTAAAAGTCGAAATCATGTTATGTTTTATAATAAAATGCACTTGGTTATACGCGTGTTGCTCCTCTTGAAGGTTGTGAGTATTACTAACATTGTTTTCATTGACATTTTTTGGTCGATTTGAATTTAATTTCCGTAAAGAAAAGGATTCTAAATTTTGGGTTTATAGCTCCTTTAGCTTTTTTTTTTTTTTTTTTTTTTTTTTAAACACTTGTGGTTTCATATATTCTGTCGAACACTGGAGGTCTTTAAGACCAAAAACTACTGATATCTAAATTTATTTTAGAGTTCAGAACTTATTTTCAGTGTTTCTAGGATGTCAGATGAATGTTAAATATTTCAAAATATTCTTGTTTTCGTCGATCATTTCAGTTTATTCGTGATTTTTTTTAATTTTTTACTCCTAGTCTCAATAAAACCTAACAACGTTCCCGTTTTAATTTGTGTAGAAATGATATTTAAAGCATTCTTAGATTAATTTTATGGTTAGAATTGATTGGATTGGGAGGGGGGTATTAATGATCACTTTTCTTTCTTTTTTTTTCTTTTTTTAACTTATGACTTGTTTTACTCTACGTAGAGAAAAAAACTGCAGTGTTTAATTATGCGCTTTAATTAAAATACTAAAAAATACTGTTGGTTTGCATTTTCTTTGTCCAATACTCCCTGAAAATTAAAATAGTCTATTTACCATTGATCATAGAATTGTCTTTATCAAATTTTTTTTTTAAATTTATTTTTTGGCAAGAGTCCACAACACAGGTGAATGCATATCTGCGTTAAACACTTTTTTTTGCTGAATAGTTCTTGGTTAGCTTAAAGTATTAAAAAAAAACATTTTGGGAAATGGGTTGGCTTAATTAAACTTTTCAGCAGTGCACACAGTTTTATATTAGTACTACTTTTGAATTAGTACTGTTTATTTTAATTCAAATGGACCTGACGTGTGATAAAATCACTAAAATTCAACTACATGATCTCCTTATGTAATATCATTTGTGAAGTCCATTGCTCCCTCTTAGAATTACTGTTGATTTCAAATTCTGCAAAGTATTTATGAAATTGAAAGACAAAGGATCTTGGCTAAAATTCATTCGGTGAGCTTTGACTATATTACAAGAAGCTTCCACTAGTTCTGAATATTTGTTTTTAAAATTATTTGTAGCAACTGTTGAGACTGCACGGAACTTTTCAGTGAAACTTTTATTAAATATTTTATAATAGATGTGTTAATCTCTTATGACCAATTTTAAATTTTCTCAAAAATATTAATTTGTACACTTAGTCTTGATGTTGTTTGTTTTTGTTTAATAATGTTTGTTTTTTTTAATGATTGGATTATTTTCATTCGGTGGCTTTTTGACTCTCATGTAACGATAGTCCCTGTAACTAAATCTTTAGATATTGTGTATTGTGGAGAATGTTTGTATTTTTTTATTTTTTTGTGTGTGCATAAAAATGTTTCAGTTCGATAGAGAAAGCAGAAATATTGATTATGGCATCTCACTTTCATCTTTTAATGATTATGTTCATTTTAAATATATAAACAATGTTGTGGTGAATTTTCAACCTTTTTAATGTACACTATTTACATTATTCGAACTATTGTCCTCATCTTTGTTGCCATATTTATCAACGTTTCGGCCGTTGTACGCTTCGACCTTGTTCAAATGGTTGGAATGTCGTACTGAACCCTTTCGCAGGGGTAGACTGTTCTAGTTCCACGTGCCATGTCTAATGGATGTCAGGAATCTCCTGTTAATTCCCCTCTCCAAGTTCTCCACCGCCTTAACCAGGTATTGAACTCACACTCTTTGGGTCCTGTCACTGGATCTAACTAACGCCTTTATCCACTGTGCCATGTGTCCTTAAAACGTTGTGATAAATATGACAACAAAGATGAGGACAATAGTCCGAATAATGTAAATAGTGTACATAATACCCCATCTCAGAAATATAAACAGATACTTTTTAAGGTTAAAATCTCATTGCAATATTAAGCTATTTTATCAAATAACATTGTCAATGAGTACTAAGTCTTAGATTATTTTAAGACCACTATGCAATTCAATTATATTATCAAATTCATTGAGCGTTTTTATTTAAAAAGTTGAAAACTATTTTCCATTTGCTGTTTTTAGTGTAATTTTAAAATTTGTTAACGAATAAACTTAATAAAAATAAAATTCCGCTAAACTTACGAATTAGTGATATTCAGAATTTTTTTTTCTTCTTCTTCTAACTCGTATTCTGTGGGTTTAATTCTTGGATTGCAATTATTAATGATATTACGTTGTGTTGTGCTGTTTTTTTTTTTTTTCTTTCTTTTTTTCCTTAAGGAAGTAGTTAAATATTTTTGCGACATTATCAACTCTACGCTTAAAAGGGGAAACAACTCGTGCTTAATGGTAAATTTTATTCAAATAATTTAACCCGCTGTAAAATTTCGTATTTTATCGCAATGTTGTCGTGGGAGACCAGCTATCCGAAAAAAGAAAGAAAAAAATATACGCATTTTGCGTAATGCTTTATTCTAAGGATTAGCATCCAGATTCATTAGCTTAAAAATGTATTCATTTTTACATATAATCTTTGTCACTATTCAGTGGTGAATATTAAAACTTGAATAAATATATATACTATAGTATATCAAGATTCAATTAAGTGACGTTTACCATCATTATTTTTCATGTCTATATTTAATTAATGTTTTCAATAAATTTTAAGCCAATGGTCAAATCATGCTGAAAACACCAGTTCTCATTTGATCACTTTAAGTAGGGTTGAGTCTGGTTAGTACTTAGATAGAAGACTGCTTGGTAACACTTGTACTGTAAGCAACCTGCTACAATCCAAAATGTTTTCACTTTAAATAAGCCATAAAAAATTCAATTTAACATTCTAAGTTGTTCTTAAGCTTTTACTGCAAAAAGGCGTTTTCTTGTGTTGCATCAGTTTTAATAAATCACTTTGACATTAAGACACTTAATCCAAATAGATTCCGTGTGTGTGTGTGTGTGTGTGGCTAAGAACATTTCACTTTCTGACTATGGCACTTGAGTTTGAGTCTCCTCAGGGTCGACCTAGATCTGCCAGGACAGAAACTACTTGATGTTATCAGTTTGGAGAAGTTATCCAAGCATGTGAGTGGCACCTTTGTGTAGTCCTTGGAAACCATACCACAGTGAAGTGCCTTGTTAGCAGGGGTGACCTGAGTCTTGTGAGTAGAATTGGGTTGGTGGAACTATTCAGAAGTCATTAATAGTTATGCTAGCACAAAGTCACAACTCCTTGTGATCATAGTTTTGAATCACTGGACTTGTTCAAATTGATGATCATGCCAGATACTGTAACTAAGATCTGCTCAGTGTAGTTGTAGTATAAACCACAAGTGGACTTGGTGGATGCTGAATAAATCTTAAAAGGCACAGTAACTTTCCCAGGGAAAGCCATACATTGCACAAAACCAATGTAACTGAACACATCATTTATCAAATGAACTAGATATTGATGGTAATTAGTACATAAATAACTTTAAAACTATGAGTGAAAACTTCTTAAGAAGCAGACATTTGTATTTAACACTTGGTTCACTGTTCAAATAATATTTAACAGGGCTCAAAAAAATGCCTTCAGAAAAAAATTTTCTGTACAGACTATGAGACAAATATTTTTTGTAATTTTAAATAATAAACACTGCATTAATAATTTATTCTTTCAAATACTTTTTACTAGTTCTTCCTTTCACTTTCTTTACTGTTTGTGTGGTGGGATGTGTGGGTGGCATAAAATAGACATCACTGCTGTCTTACCATACCCTCTCTTGGTTTGTTTTGTTTTAATTAAATTCTAAAACTTGTTCTGTCAATTCAAGTGATTCGGCATGATTTAAAATTATTTTTTTGGACAATAGGTGGAGTGTTTAGTTGATAGTTCTAGGTTTAACGTAATTTATTAAACTTGGGTGGGACCCATTGAATTTTACTGGGTCCCACACAAATCACCATCAGTGAGTTTTGGGGGACTAAAATAAAAACCTATCAACATGTGCACCCACTTCCCAGCTAGTTATGCTAGATTATACATAATAATCTGCTTGCTGTCATCCCTTAGGCCAACTTATAATGCTTGTCTTCTAGTCAAAAGAACTTCTTTCGGCTTCTAAAGGCAAAACACAAAAACAATCCTTAGGGTGTGTAATTATTTCCTTGTGTCCAAAGTCTGCCACTAATTGAATGTGTTGCTCTAAATCTGAAACTCTTAAAGAGAATAAACTATATATGATATGAAATGGAGTTTAAATTCTTGGACTTATTTTGGGAGATAAAATTCTCAGTTGTATTCTAATTTGGTAGATCTATGCAAGGCTCAGGTTTTCATTATTGCTCATAGATTTTAGTGCTGCTTGGTTACTAAACTTTGTTTGAATTATCTTATTATACCTTATTAAAGTATAAATATTTTCCCTAAAACTTAATCTGTATGTTTATTGAAAAATATCAGTGTCCAAGAATGAATGTGTGAATTACTGACAGAATAAGGCTAGGTACTCCACTAATTCAGTGTACCTAAGCTGATGAGTGTTTAGTGACCCCCCCCCCCCTTTTTGTTTTTTTTAACCATCTGTCACCAATCTCTTATTTTCTGATAATGTCATGTATGGTCACCCCCACTTTTGAAATGGGCATGTTTATACACAAAGTTGAAAACTATTTTAAAAATCTTAGTGCATAATGATTTGTAAGTTTTTCAATTTTCACTTAAATCCAACAAGAACAGAGTTTGGAAGATTTTTGAAACTATAAATTATTATAATTAAAATATATATATATATATATATATATAAGCAATTAAAAACTTATCTAATTAAATTATATAGTTTTATTGCAGTTTTTATTTTACAATTTGGAGCAGATTTTCAATAACTGGGTAACTGTTTGAAAAAAAAAAAAGATTTTTAACTAATAGAACAAATTTGGAGGAAGTAATTTAATATTGTGAAATTAAGTGGGGGTGCAGATATAAGAAAAATATACTTTTACCAAGATTTTCTAAAAATTTCAAAAATAAATTTACTTATTTGTGAATAAGCTCTGAAAGTTTTATGAAAATCGGACAATTATTTGATTTTTGCTAAAATTTCAAAATTAATGTGTTAAATTTTCATAGCCAGTTCTGTTACACTGACACAAAAGGGAAAAAAAAATATTAATCAACATTTTGAAGATGTTATAACTAAAAAGTTTTGAAAAATAATTACAAAATATTTTGGTCTTTCCTCTTAACATTTAAAAAAAGAACTTTAGTTTTTATTTTAAAAAATTTTTTTTTTCACTAAATTCGTGGGGGTACCTAAATAAGGCTATTATAATGGTTCATGTGGTAGTAACAAAACTGTAAAACAGGCTTAGAATATTGCTAAATTTAAATGTTTGTTTGAAGGATATGTGATCAAAATTTTGCAATTTTTAAAAAAAATTTTTAACAAATCAAAGGAATATGAATAGCAGCTGACATTATTTTCAGGCATAAATTTAGAAAGCTTGAAATGCCTATCTAAATTTTAATTTGATAGTCGTTTTCTTTTCTATTCCAGTTATATGCATCTTCATCGAAAAAAAGACGAACGAAAGATGATTTTTACACTTTCTGTACCATAGTGCTATCATATACTCAATATGAATCTCTTAAACGAGAGGTAAGGAAGGTTTCTCTCTTAATTTCAAGCATCTTTGACATGCATACAATAAAATTTTTTGAAATCATCTTATTAGCTTGATCCTGCATAACTAAAATTGTTTACTGTGAAGCACAGAATGTTGGATAATTTATGAAAGTACATGAACAAATGCATTGTGTATATTGTTTTGTATGCTAAAAGCAAAAGAATTTGTTTCCAATATTAAGAAACAAAAAAGACTAAAAATATATACACTGCCCTATATGTACTTAATGTAATTGCTTAATTTAAAAATTTTATAAAATTGATCTTGAAAAAAAACTTTATTCATCTAATAGTGGCCATTGTAGTTTGTCGTTTTTACTTGTTGCTAGTAATTGTTAAGATGTTAAAATTCTGCTTGAAATTTAATATTTTATTTTTCACTTCAATAATCCTAATTACTTAAATAAGCTTTAGAGCCATTATATTGAAGCTTTATAATTTTTTTTTTTTTATATATTTAGTAGCTTTGATTTATAAAATCTTTGAAAAGCCTATTTTTTTTAATTTTTTTTTTTTCTCTCATGAATCTTGAGATAGTAAGTTTGAAATTTTTTATTTGATTTTTAGGAATTGCGGCAACAAAACAACATTAGCCCTGTTGGCAGTGGAGGTAGTGCTGCAGACAGCTATTCCTCTGACAGCACAGCGTCTCTCTCCTCAAGTAGTCTTCAAGAATGCCTTCAAGATAGTTTACAAGATGGCTTGCCTGTTGACAGAGTGCAGCAGCCGACACAAGACACTACTCCGACTGCCATCAGCAGCAGTAGCAATCCACTGAATGAAAGAGTGACCACACCACATCAATCACCTAAACAGCAGCAGCAGTTTTTAAAGCAGCAGCAAGCCCCAAAACATCAACTGCAGACTGTGAAACCATCACAACAGCCACTCCAGCAATCTAAACAGCCTCAGCAGCCTAACTTGAAGCAGTCACCTCTCTCTAAAAATCAACTTTCAGTATATGATGTTAAACACAAACAGCCTAAACAGCAACAGCCTAAGCAGTCACAACCACAGCAACAGCCTAAGCAGTCACAACCACAGCAGCAGCAGCAACAAACATCGCCTAAACATCAACAACCCCAAATCAAGCAAGAACCATCAGCACCTACTCAATCCACCCCACTCACTGTGACCCCAACTTCAACATCAATGACTCAGTCACATCACCAAAATACCACTAATCGAGTGGAAAGCAAAATATCCCCTAAAGTAATTAAACTAGAACCGTCTACTTATTCCCCACAAGAGCAAAATTCTCACCAAGAGCAATTACCAGAAGATAAGAAACCAAATAGATTTGAATTATTACAGCGGCCAAAGCAAGAAGAAAATTTCTCTGCAGGAGGAAAACAGAAAATACATATTAAGAAAGAAGTGGTTGAAGATGAAGAAGTATTGAAGGATAAGGAAAATGAAATCTCTAAGGTATCTCCCCAAGAGCGCCGTGTGAATGCTGTTAGGAAAGCCAACTTACGCTATTCCAAACTGGAGGTGAACACTAGTCATGAAAATGCAGAAAGCAACACAGACAGTTGTGCTGACAGCATACACAGTAATTGTAGCTCTTCACCTGATGTGAATGAGACAGGTGAGTTTTTGATTAACAAATTTGTTCATTACTTGAAGGATATCTAAAATTAATATACTAAGCAGGTCAAACTTGCTATTAAGTAGTCAACCAGATTAGCTTGCTGACCATTTTGTTCAAAGGTTTTCAATTAGTTTATTTTGCTGTTAATATTTTAACAATGAAAACATAAATTATTACATTGCTAAATCATAAAAGTCATGTCTACCATTAAGTACTTTTCTTTTTCTTTTCAGATGAAGAATCATGGGACTTGATAACATGTCATTGTTTAAAGCCATATGCTGGACGACCAATGATTGAATGCTCTGAATGTTCTACATGGATTCACTTATCTTGTGCAAAAATTCGAAAGTCAAATATCCCAGAAACATTTGTGTGCCAGCAGTGTAGAGAAGCAAAATTTACAACACGTAAATCTAATAGAATCCGGACTGAAAGCAAACGGATCAGTATCTAAAAATCTAAATGTTGAATTTTGTCCATCACCTTCACTACCACATCACCTTCACCACCACCACCACCACCACCGTATATCTTTCATTTGTGGTTGTAGGAAATGAGACAATTGCACTTCATATACAGTTTGGATTGCTCAGATCCTACTACATTCCATTTGCAAAGAGCTACTTTGTTGAAAAAAAAACAAAACAACACACACACACACACATACAAGTGATTAAAAACACCCTTCCAACTAAGCCATTGAAAAAAAAAAAATGTACAAAATTCTTTTCAAAGATTTTCTGTATGTTATGTAGATACATGTTCCTGCAGAAACAGAACTTTGTGGAAGTTGGTGTCATACTATGGAGACAATGAAAGAATATATATTAAAACCTTAAAAAAAATTTATTCCATCACATTTTTCTATTACTATGTCCAATTTGGACATTATAATGAAATCTAAGTGACCTTCATAAAAAAGAAATGGCACACTTTTCAAAAATGGTCTTGAAATTTTGGGCTTTTTATCAGGCTATGTTGTACAGATTTTTTGACTTTGTCATCTTCCACTTTCTTTTTAATTGTCAAAGTGGGCACACTCCTCTCCCCTCACCCATAGGCTGAATGTCCAACTTTAATTTGAATATGTTGTCTGCTCTCAAAAGTATTGGAAAGTCAATTTTAAAAAGAAAGAAAAAAATTGTGACTTTCTGTTGTTGCTGTCTGTCATTACAAGAATAAAATATTTTTCTTAGGTCACTAATTAATGCTTCACATTAACACAACTATTTTCTAGTTGTACTTGCTTTGTTATTCTCTAGTTAGATGAGGCAATTCCTCTCAATCATTTGTGATTGTGGTTATGACTACTGTCGTAAACCTAGGCTCTTTAAAAATATTTTGTGTGGAAAGGAATGGGAAATTTTAGCATTTCATCATCCCAGTAAATCCAACAAAAGAAAGCATTTAATCATTACATGAATTTATTATAAACTGAGCCTAGTTATATATTGATTGGCCATTACCAATGCTTCAAACCCTCAACTAGCCTTTATCATTTAGATAAATTGTGTATTACTATAAAAAAAAAAATCTTTAATTCAGGGAAGTTTTATTGTAAAAATTAACTTACATTTTTAAAGAATCTGTGCTGATTCTCGGTTAATACTAAGATTAATTCACCTTGTTCATTTGAAACTCTTGTAGAAAGCTTTTTACATTTTGCAAACTGAAAGATTAACTGAGTTAATGTAGTGTGTTTACAGGGATAAACACATTCCTGTTTCATGTTAGATAAGTCCTGTGTTCAAAAGCATCAGTTACAAGTAAACTTCTTACCATTTTCAATCTTGGTGTAGCTCATCTGGTTTGTTTAAAATAGGTTGGCTTGAGTTTGAGCTATAAGATGGCCAGTTCAATATTAGTTCAGTCTGCTTCTGTATTCATACTGTAGTATTCAATGGTCTACTACAATGGTGGTATTGATCATTGGACTGTGTTTTGAATAAAGAAACATTTAATATTTTAATTAGCAATTATTCTCGCAAATCAAAGTACATGTTGAAGGGACCAGTCAGAAATGAAACATAGATGATCTTACTTTTGCCCCAGTTTCACTGCTTATTCTCTGCACCTCCAAAATAAGTTAAATCTTATCACTGGAGGAAAATATACCCTTTCCTTTTAATTGGATCATAATCCATATATATACGGAAATATAAAGGGGTGGTTATGGTCAAAAGAATGTGAGTACCATTTGGATTGTTTCCAGATGGTTGCTGGCTAATTTGTACTGTGTGTACACTTTTTCTTTTTTGGAAAAAACTCTATTTCTATGTTATACATAGCATTTTTTTTTTTTTTTTTAATTTTTTGTGTCTCTTGCACTGTCCAGTACAAACCAGTGGTTTAGTTTGCATTGCTTAACTTAACCAGGAGTGGTCAAGTCAGTAATTCTCTTCTGCTGTCCACTACACTTTTATCTCTCTAGAATTGCAGCCAACCCACTTTTAACAATCATTTAAAACTCAATTTCTTTGACTTTTCTCAAATAGCCAATTTATTGTTGCTTTTAACTAACGTTATTTTCTGCTCTTGCTTTTAAATACTCTTTACCTGTCATTTTCACTTCACATTTATGCCTCAAGCTGACATGGTACAGGTTCCAATTGTAATGTGTGCATTTCTTGTCCCGTCCTCTGGAAATGTCCATAATTTTTAAGGGGTACAGGAGGTACATCCCATCTTCTACTCCTACAGTTGGCTGCTACTTTAGATAGTTGCAAGCCTCCCTCAGTCAACCAGTTCTCTGGTCACTTACCCTGACAGTGTATGTACAATTCTGAAATTGCAAACTAATCCTCTGGACTCGTTTTTGAGATTCCACATTCTTGAGACATTGTCACCTGTTATTAGAAAATACTGATTTCAATAAAAATTTGTTTGAAATTATAAATATTAATGTTTTGACATTTTTTTTTTCCCTCCTCACATAACTTGGTGACAAATGAAGACAAAATTGTCACAGTTCGAGTTTTTATAATTTTAATGCTTAAATTATGAAAATTACTCATTACTATTTTTATGCTAATAAAATCTAATCCAGAAATAGGGTATTTACACAAGTCTCTTAAAAGTATTTTTGTTTTATTTTACTTCCTCTTGCTACAAAGGTGGCTTCTCATCCCTCAAGTGTATAAAGACAATCCACCCCACCCCACCCCATCTGGAAATAGTTTTCTTGCCATCACCCAGACAGGTTCCGTCCAGTGACAAGTAAAACTAATAAGATTTGTCAATGTTGGGGGATGCAGAATTAGTAGTTTCTGGGGTGAAGGATCACTTTACATTTTACTGACATTAGCATACTAAAACTGTGCCTCACATATTAGGAAAAAAAAAGTTCAGGGACTTGTGTAATAATAGGCTACAGAGTTAAGTGCCAGGAGTGGTTTATTACATATTTCTACTTGATGACAGTACAAATAAACATTAAGCTAATGAGTGACTGTTCTATAATCTAAATTGCATTGCTCAGCTTGGTATCTTTAGTGTGTATGTATGTATGTATGTATATATATATATATATACATACATACATACACACATACTCACACACACCCCTACCCAACTAATTTCTATCCATCCATTTGCTCCAGCAACTGTCTTGTAAGCCATCCATGAGCTTCCTCTTAACACACACAAATTGCCCATCTGTCTATGTAGAGCTGGCAACATACAGCTGTGCAGAAACCATCAGCACAACATTTACACTTATAGTCCATCATCAAGACTCAAATCACACCATTATTAAATGTAAATAAAATGTGTGACTGCAGGATCACACTGACCAGAAATATATAACTGTGATGGCAATAAAAATATTCTATACTGAAATCGATTTATTTTCCCCTCCATTTTTGTTTGAATTAATGTGATTTTTCTATTTATGTAGTTTTTTTTTTTTTTTTTTGCATATGCATTCATAAATGAAATTCTAGATCCATTTCATACAAAATTTATTTGAATATTGATGAAATTATATACACACTGTTTAAGTATAGCACACTTAACTAAGGTTTTTAGATTCATCAAAGGCTCTACTCAGCTTTACCATAAGGTAAGTAAACTTTCAGTGAGCAAGGGTGCAGCAGCTAAGAAAAACTACATGGTAAGTATTAAATATTTCTTTAGCAATAGTTGTTATTTATCCTGTCTATCTACACACATACTTTCATTTATTCAGTTACATGAAATGGGTTTGAAAATATCTTCTATTTTAGAGTAATGGGCTGCTAAAATTATTTTGAATTCAGGGGAAACACTTGAGAGCAGTGGTTGATAGTTTGGGTACTAATCCCAACAAATGGATGGGTGTAGTGGTAGGACTAGCTATAAAATCTTAAGTGCTTGCTGTCCTTTTTTTTTTTTTTTTTATACTAGAATTATTTGACAGTGTACTAGAATTTCTTTAGAATCAATGGTAATTTTGTACATGGCAGATTTTTTAATGACATGAATTTGCAATTTCATGGAAAAAAAATGTTAATCTGAACTTTGAGAATGCAACTTTATTGCAGATATGATATGCCTGACTGGACCTTTGATTGTAGATATGTGATTTCCAAATTTGAAGAATTTCTCATTACAACCTAAAATGGCACACAAAGTTTATCAAGTCTGGATACAAAAATATTGCTCCAAGGTATCTGAAGTAGTCAAATTTATATTCCTTTCATACCTTTATCTTGTGGAAACGGCATTCTCCAGAGTGAAATCAATAAAATTGTCTCAGTGCTTTAGAAAGGGAAAACTTAAGACATTTTTTTGATTCTTGCTATAAAAAAGAAAAAAAAAAAAAAAAAACTTTGAATAGCATCAGCTTTTTGCTCTCATGTTCATTTCTCAGTCTAATAATCCACAAATAAATGGGTATCTATAGCAACAATGTTCTGTTTCCATCGTGGTTAAAATGTCAATTCTAGTGTCTTACACAGAAAAAGGTTGCTGACCATGTTTTTGACTAACTGCTGTAAGTCCTATACTAACAGAATTTGCAAGATTAAATCCAGCATCTGAGTGGATATTTCTGGGGTTCAATTTAGTGGCAGAAGGGGATCCATCAAAATGAAATCTAAAAATCTTAGCTAAACACTGGATTAAAAAAACAAAAAAAAAACGTTTTACAGTTTGTGTCATTTGGAAACTTCTATCAAATTGCTATTATCTATTAATATTAACTAATTCAAATTCACCAGTAAATGAAACAACAGTAGGTGTTCTTAATCTGATAAGTGGGTGAAACTTGTATTATCACCCTTAGCTTATTTCTCCGACTTTTTTTTTTCTTTCCCAAGTTATATATAGTTGAATTGGCTAATAACGTAATCTTGCTAAATTGCTGTTAATACTTATGCCTATTCTTAAAATAAAGAGTTAAAAAATAGAATTTGGTATAATTTATTCAAGCACCCTATCACTTTCTTTTAGAATGATTGAGAAGATGGTCAGTGATAAATCTATTGAATGGATGTGACAAGTAATTTGGACAGTGGCTAAATTTTATAGATCAACAGCACAAGCCAGTCCAAGTATCTTTGCTAAAACATATCTTCAGTTGGCATTCAAGAGTCAGATTTTGTAGCAATATAAGTTTTCAGAGATGAATGATAAAATTCATGTTTAACTTTATCCTAGGAAAGCAACACCCGAATAGGCTCTGAAGTAGTATCAAAATGTTTTTGACTATTGAATTGGCCATCAAAATTAACAGATCTTAGACGTGATCAACACACTCACTCACTCACTCACTCACAAGGCAACAAAAATACCAAATCATATACAGGATTTACCCAAGGGTGGGGGGGGGGATGCAATATCAGTTCACGAAACCTCATTTTAGGAACATACTTGAACAGTTGCTTCTTTCATGTGGAATTTTGGTAGTTTTGTTTTTTTTTCCTAAGTGCTGATACTGAGTCCCTAAAGTATCTGTATTACATTGTACACGGTTTTTGGCCATTTTCCAGCTATTCCTCAAAAATTACCCATTTTAATTTTCAAATTACCAAAACTAAAGTGCACAAGCCAGGTCATAAGTTATTTTGCATCTATGCGTTAGCTGGCAAATTGTTTACCCAGCCACCATGTGCATATAAGGATCTTATTTTCATATAGAGTGAGGACTTTTTTTTTTTTTAATTAACCAAAAACTAATTTTGACTTCACTTATTTCACCATTTCTTTTTGAACATTAGATAATTCTGCCCAGAAAGCAGCCAATTGTCTTATACAGATGCTCAAAGATGAATCTTATAATGGTGACAAGTCTATTCAATCAGATGGTGGTTGTGAGCTTGAAGTTAATGTTGCTGAGATGTCAGATAATGATGGCATTGTGGATGGTGTATATTTGGATCAGGGCCATGTTTGTTCCTGAAAGTGGCTATTCAACTCAATCTGGCAGAAAGTGGTTCAGTGTCCCACATGCATCTTTAAAAACTTGTGGTGCAAATGTTTTTAGTAGTAATCAAGCAATTACATTGACTGTGAAAACAAAGAAGCTTTGGATCTTCTTTTTTTTTTCTCGAAATGATTGTAAAATGGACAAACAAATATGGGGGAAATGCAAGAAAACAGGCTGGCAAACTCTTACAGTGACAGAACTTCATGCATAGCTTGATCTTTTTACATGCTACCAAGTGTCAAAAGAGAATCACAAAAACATCTGGGAGATAAAGATAAGTTGAATCCATTACATTCACTTGCATGCTAATCACTTGGGAAAGGTATGAATCCTCTTCTCCACACCCACTATGGGTAAGCCCGACAGACTGGGTTCTATAGCCTTGGATGGCAATTGGTCTACCACAGAAAGAAATGGCAACCTACTGCAGGGAAAAAAAATCTGCCTTGTCAGTTATGTATTGAAAGATACATGATTGCCTAAGTGTGTATCACATATGGCACATAACTGACTACCTTCAAAGCCAAATAAATATGGCATAAAGGTTTTTCTTCTAGTGGATTGTAGCACTGGATATATATTTGATGGAATACAATATACATGCAAAGGAGCTGATGGAAAAACTATAGATGAACTGACATCCAAAGTAGTTAAGCAATTAGTTAATTAATTATGGAAGCAAAGAAATATTACCACTGATAATTACTTTACAGATTTTGGCTTCGTAGAAGAAATTTATTGAAAGAGGCTAACACATGTTGGAACAGTTTGAGAAAACAAAAGAGACACCCCCAGAAGGCTTCATCAATACTAAAGGCCTTCCTATTGGCAGTTGCCGCTTTGCATTTGATCAAAATATGACAGTGGTTTCATTCATTCTAAAGAAAAAAAACAAATGTCATGCTTCTTTCAACAATGCATAAGGTGGGTGGGGAAACCTGACATAATACTGTTCTACAATAGTACCAAAGGAGGAGACGATACAGTCAATCAACTACCACACACTTACTCAGTGCAGTGCAAAACAAAGCATTGGCTTACTTCATGAATGTTCTCAACCTTTCTACTATCAACACATTGCATTTATGCATCACCAAAGTTGGAAAAAAAAAAAAGTATCATTTGCATGGAGGTTGTTTCTTCAAGAGCTTGTGCAAGTAAGTGCAGCTGCACTATGCAGTTGGAGTTCACTTTGCTATTCAGAACAAAATGTGTGCATGTGGAATTGAAATTTCTCACCCAACAAGAGAGGATGGTGAAATAAAAACAATGAAAGCTGCTATTACAGGTGCTCATCAAGTCATGTTGATATAAAATCCTTGGGTTCATGCCAGAAATGCAACAGGAGTGTCTGCTTCACATTCAACCAAAGAAGAGGCATTTGTCTGCAGTCAACCAAAGTGCTGAAGTAATTGCAAACATTGTGAAGAGTTATCTCCAAGTACTATTTCATTTCTGATATCATGTTAATGTTTGAAAGGAACTAGTTTCATGCATACTAGATATCTTCAATTTTAATTTCTTTAGATCAGTCAGAATCTTTTTAACTTTGCAGTTGCTATACAGCTCTCTAAGAGAGTCACATTCCAGGGGGACAGTGTGCCCTCAATCACATTAATATCTCTAAAGTTTGTTTATTGATAGCAGTGTGCCCAGGACATTCAATTCACCTGGGTGGTAAGGCAAAACTGCTAACCCCAGAAGGTACTGCAATAAACCAATACTGTCTTCTACATTTTTTCTAATGGTAAATCATAAATTTTGTATTGGGTACATAAGGACCCATCTTGGGCACTAATGTTCAACTAAGACCATGGGCATCTTAGGGTTAAGAGGACACTTCATTTATTCAAATTTATTTGAAGAAAGGGCGAGTAATTAATGATTATTTGTTTGAAATATCTTTTGCATTAGGAAAATCAGTTGGCAGTTGCAAGAAACTTTTTTTCTTAAAATGATTAATGGTTGAAAATGGCCCACAAGAAAACAGAGAGACCGGAGACAGCAAAACAAAAAGTCCACACGAATCAAATGCATGAAAATGTGAGTATACAAGATGAAAGGAATATCCATTCATTAAAAGAATAAATGGCACAACTGGTAATGAACTGAAAATCTGGATTAAATCCAACAAAATGATTCAATAAAGAACAAGAAAATCTTTATAAATTTGACAAAGATTTTTGCATACTGTATATATGCACATCTTAAATTCATAGTTTTCAATGCTTACAAATGATAATACTTTAGTGTCAGCAATTACAGTAGTCCAGCAAAAATACTTCATCTGTCACCAATTCTTGGAATTTTAAGGAGAACGTAGGGAAATTGCTTATCTAGTGAATGCTTCATCTGCACATAAAATGTTAATAAAAGGTAAGTCAGCTAAAGTGACGATTTCAGAGGATGATGGTAACTCAATACTGAAAAATATTGCAAAATGAATTGTTGGCCCATTAATTCCAATCTGCCTTTCTGTGTTTGTCTTTTAGTTATGATCCAGATGTGAAAATTGCATAATGAAAGGATTCTGATTTTTTTTCCTCTTTTCTCTCCAATCTCTTGATGAATTGTTACATCATTTGTGAAGAAACAAATTTGCCACTCAAAAATTCACAGAAATGGAGGAGAGACATTTCAAGATAATTGTCATTTTCTGTACCATTTGACCATATTTTATTCACAAAGACTCACACCCACATATGGCATAGACACCCAAACTAAAACAAAATATAAGACGTTCTTTAAGGAGTTAAAACAAACAAACAAAAAAAACAAAGCAATCCGTTTTTTTTCTTTAATTTAAATACTGACCTTTTTATTGTATATTTAAAAGGTAAGGATCAGATATTCTTCTGAAGACTGCTAAAAATTTATTTCCCTTATTCCGAGTAACTTTTTGGCCTTCTTCTGTGCTATCATAGAGCTTCTCAACAATTATATCATCTTGCTGGGGGGAAAAAAAAAAAAAGTTATAAGGCTAAAAATCATGCACATCATTTTTTTCTTAGAATTTTAAAATATACAAAAAACTGATGCAGATTATATTTTTAGAATTCAGCTTTTATAGAAAAACACTTTAAAACAGCACATTAAGATTAATGTAAACTCTTATTATAATTGGAACAATTCAAATTAAATTTTTAAAACATTTTAAATTGCTCACATCAAGTCAACATAGCAGAATGCAAATAAATCAAGTAACAGAAAAATAAATATAATGTATCTACAAATGTATAAGATGAATTGTATAGAAAGTGAAAGGCAAAATTAATTCTATGACCATTTTTTTAAAAATTCTTAATAATTTAATTTTTACAGCTTTTATAACCAACAAGAAATTGTCCAAAACTAAATTTCTGGTTTGATTTGGATTTCATGTGTTAGGTTTATAAACTCAAAAGTAAAAAAAAAACAAAAAAATAACTCATTTTTTGAGTGAATGATTTTGAAAAACAATGCAATTAGAGGCTAAAATTCTGTGATAAAAATAAAGATGAGGAGACTAGCTGAATTTATAAAATGACAAGACTACATTTTCAAACACTGAACAACTTACCAGTTCATCATCCTGAACTCTTTCAAATAATGGGAATTCTTCAAAATGTTTTACCATCCATTCATGCACTTCTTTGACATCTGTGATTGTATAAACAAGACCCTGCAAAGAGAATGCAACCAATACATTTCTGAATCGGTTATCACACAAACTTTAGAGGAAATTAAAATTACTAAAATACTTCAATAGTTTTATTCTAAACTAGCAGAAATACCCATTGTTGACTAGGTGTGGAAGAAGCTGCCAAAACTGTACTATGTTTTTGAAAGATATTGATTAGAAAGTATTGAACATATAATAATAAATGGCTGTTAACATTCATGTAGGTGATACAGCTATATTCATCCAGGTAATGCAATACAAATCACTGCCAGTTTTCATGTAAAACAAAGTGCTTCCTCCTATCACCATGGAGGTATATAACCTGGTCTGTGATCACCATATTTTGGTCTATAAATGAAGCAATCATCACATATATAACTAAATGAAAGATTGAGGAAAACTATAAACATATGCATATTACAGTATTACAACAAATACCAATAATAAAAAAATGTACCATTATAGTAATGTTTATTTTCAGTACAATATGCCTGGTTGCCGCATTCTGTCAAGTATTCATTCCGAGTCTCTCTCCCTTACTTCTGATATTTCAGATTGTCTGGTAGCTGCAGTCCACCGAGTATCCATGCTACATCTCATTTCAGTTTCTTGAGTTTCAGATTGTTTAGCTTCTGCAGTTTGTTGAGTGTTTAATGTAGATCTTCTGTCAGCTTCTTATTGAGTTATTGCTGCAGTTCAATGAGCATCTAATCTTCATCTTAGATCCACTTGTCTTGACTTTGTGAAGCTGCATGCCTTTCTGTGTCTTTTCTCCTTCTCTTGCTCAGCTGATCTTCAGTTTCTTCTGCTCTGAACAGTGATTGATGGATCAATGAATATTTTATAATTTTATTTATTTGTGATGGATATGTGAATCTAGCAGCATGAGGTAATTAAGGCACTAAGTATATATGATAGATAAATTGTTACTATATGGAGAAAAACCACAGCTTTAGTGTTTGTGGGCATCATTTCCAATTTCTCAGAAATCATGACAAGGTAGTGTTGTTTTACATTTATATTGAGCTGATTTTGTGAAATTTTTAGTAAAAAAAGTGCAACCTATCAACAAGTATGTATGGTAATTATTCTGAAAACACCTGAAATAGTTGATTTTAATATCATTAAATTTATCTGTGTTTAAGCATGCTTGGCTTCATAGTCATTATGATCCAGTATATAAATTACTAGGAGGAAAGAAAAAAGTATTACATTTGACAAATTTTCTGTAATATTTTTTCTGTCTGAATTTCTGGGATGAGGACTTATTTACATTCAGACTATTATTTTTTTTTTTTTGAAATAGACAAACTTATTTCCCTGTATACTGTCTTAGAACTTAATGACCACAAGATAGTAAGGTTGAAATGCTTACCTGGATTCTTAAGACATGAGCATATTCAGCAAGTAGAGTTTGACTAATAATACGCCATTTGTGTTTGGTCTTTTTAAAATGAGGATCAGGAAACAGAAAAAACATCTTAGACAGCTAAAATTGAAAGAAAAATATGAGTAAATGTCACTGTTTACTTTTGTGATAAAACCAAAAGATAATCAGGAGTTAAAAAAAAGAAAGAAAAAAAAAGATTATATTCAACAAACCAATACTGGTTATACTTTTGGCTTTCTATAACCTTAAGCTTAAAAAAGAATGGAATTTAAGATGGCTATTTATTTAGTCTATTTAAAATAATTTGAGAAAGACTATAGAACTGCCCCCAACTTAAGTATGAAAAAAAAAAGTAACAGTTAAAGATAAAGAAAATCTTTGATATTACCTGTCCTTTACTGAAGAAATTTGGTAAGTACTTCATAGCATTGGAACGGATACAAGCTATATTCTGATATTTTCCAGGATGTATTTGGCGTAAAGCTTTTATCCTTTCTTTGACAAAATCAGAAACTTTTACTCTAATCTCAATCCCAAGCATCAACTTATCAGGGAATAAAGGAGACAGAGAAACTGAAAATAAATAAAACCAAAAATTAAGCCATTTATTTATTTATTTTTTTGAGGAAATGATTTTCAAGTAAAAACCAATCCTATTATTTCCTCACCTGACTCTAGCAGGTGGAAGAGAGTGACAAGATCTCCCTTTTACTTAAATAAAATGTAGCCTTTTTTCATAAAGCCAAATGTTTTTGAATGTCTCTACTCCAGTTACTACAGAAAGACGTATAAATTAAAATCCAAGTCAATTGATTTATGGAACCAAACGGCGAGTTGAGTGGCAGTTAGAAACTTTACAAAATTACTTTTTAAAAAAAAATAGTAAATGTTACCCAATGTAAGGCACGAGAGCCACTGAAGATAGAGTATTACAGTCAAAATGATAATGAGAAATGTATGAATGGAAGAGGTGATAGGAAAAAAAGAATATGAGGATATTATTGACCTTTGACTTGAAGAGGTCATGATAGAAGTGTCCAGGGAAGCAATCACATGAGAGCAGAGTGAATTTTCTTCTTACATCTGGAACAAGGAGGAAATGAGGGCAAATCGTCTATGGAAGTGGCATACCTTGTCCAAGCTATAATGGTCTGAAATAGTGCAACTAAAGAACAGCTACCATGGAAATAGCGAGAAAGTAGCAAAAGGTTTGCAGAGTTGCATCTGTAGGAAAGAGGCTGCTGAATTAAAAAATAAGTCTTTCTCCACAAGACCACATAAATGATTTTGAATTATCAAAACTGAAAAGTGAGGATTGAGCAGTTCCAGCTCCAATGTGGTAGCAATACTCCATTTTTGGCTCTAATGAAGGATGTGCCCAAAGGAAAAAGCAAAGAAAGCCTATGAATGAAGAATCCAGGCATACAATGGTTTCCAAACCATTTTTTTTCCTCTGGGCTGCATTTTCAGAATGAAACTTTGCTTGCATCTAATCAGAATGTTATGTGATAAAAAGTAAATTTAAAAATAAAAAAACAGAGAGAGGGTTAAAGGGAAAAAATCTTGTAATTATAAAAAAGTCAGAACATTATCATTGATAACCCTCTCCTTCAATTTGCAGACGATATTTTTAATACTTGATATAATGCAAAAATATGATATAAGTGGTCAATAATTATTTATAACTATTTATACTGGGACTGATTCATGCAATTACAAGTAACATAATATTTTAAATTTTGACATTGTATTTATTTTTGGCATATGAATTTTTTGAAACTTTCTAAATTTTTGATTGTCTTTCAATCATTTCACCTCACCTACCAGCCTCTTCTGATGCACCATTTGGGAACCACTGTGTTAAAAGGATTTGATTGATAGGTTTTATGACATCTCAACCCTTACTGGGTTATGTCAAAATCAGTTTTTTGTTTTTATTTTCTCTATTATATTTGAGTCTGCAGGCATTTACTTGGTTTGGGGCATAGTTTTGTTTTCAAAGCTTATCAACTCTTCAGTGGATTATTTAAAGCCAAAACATTTTGCATTGTAAAAAATAATTTTGTTTTTGTGTGTGAATATTACATTAATGATTTTTCCAAATACAAATTCTACTATTTAACCCATAGCTGAGTGGACAGATGAATTTTTACTTTTCCCAAGGCTATTTGGAAGTATGTGAATGTAATAAACCTAACTGGAATTTAAACAAGGCTTTCCAATTTCTAATTCCAAGTGGAATCCATTACACCATCCACTGATTCAGGGATAGGTAAATATTGGTTCTTTATACTTCTGCTAGTAAGCATTTACTTGGTTCAGGAGTAGGGCCATTTATATTTGAGTTGGTAAGCATTTAAGTATCAAGTGTCCTATTTTTCTTACACCTCTGCATTTGAATGCAACCAGTGTTTCCTAGTCTTTTAAAAGACAGTTTATGAAAATTTTTCCATGGCACATTGGTTACTAGAAAAAAATAAAAATGCTAGAAATATTTATGATTTACTTTTTTCCCTTGTTTAAAATGAGGCAAACACCCATTCTGTTGTGGAGTTATTTCCACAATAGAACTTGTAGTCGGACTAAATGCGTCCTAAATAAGTTAAACGTACAGAAACATTAGGAACTTGTAATAAAGTGTTACGCAGAGTAATCGAGTTGTGGTCACTGAACACTACTCCTCTCCCGACTACTACTGACTCCTACTTATAATAGGTGGGAGAGTCTATTATCTAGACAAAGTGTCTTTCACTATAACACCGCCCTCCTAAAACTTTACTCTGTAGGAGTAAAAGTTTAAATTTTTTTTACAGAAAAAGGAAGAAAAAAAAACAAAAAAAAAACATTTTTTTTAGCAACATCGTAGCGTATCTCCTACGTTTTGGATCCATTTTTAAATGGTCAGTTGCCTTTCTTTTTCTCTTGGATCGGTGTATCTCTGGTAACATCGTTGCTGGCTTTGGAAGATCAAACGTATCATAAATCACCTCCATAGGTGTTTCTTCAACTGGAGCACTGTCAACCGCGTCTGAAGAGCATCGTCTGATCTGGTTAATGTGCCGTCTGCACGTGAATTTTTCACCTTTCACGAAGTACATCAGGTTGCCAATCCGCTTTTCTATTTTTCCACTCTCCCAGAATGATTTATTCTGTTTATATACCTTAAAGTATACTTTTTCACCAGGATTGTATTTCTTAACTTGAATAAACTTTTCTGTACCTGGCTTTGTCTTTTTCGGTAATAATTTGTTGAAGACAGATCTTACCCAACGTGCAAACATCACCTAGGCTGGTGTTGCGTTATTTGGGGTAAGTCTGTATACCTGTAGAAACTTCTGTAGGGCTTCATCTTCAGGTATTTCCCTAGCTTTCTTTAAAGCTCTTTTAAGGGTGTCCACAAATTTTTCAGCTAACCCGTTTGATCTTGGGTGATATGGAGCTGTGGTAATATGTTCGACATTGTATTCCTTGCAGAAATCTTTAAATTGTTTCGACGTATATTGACTTCCGTTGTCCGTCACAATTGTGTTTACAACACCAAACCTTGCGAACAATTCCAGCAGGAAGTTTTTCATACTTTGCGTCGTCGGATTTCTTATCCTTTGTATCTCAGGCCATTTTGAGAAACTATCCACTACTATGATGTAATGGTATCCATTCAGTGGACCTGCAAAATCCACATGCAACCTAGACCATGGTAGGTCTGTTTTTGGTCAGGGATTAAATTTTACTGGTGGTGCCTTTGCAGCCAAAGCACAGCCTTTACCTTTTGCCACTGTGTTCTCAATGTCCCTGTCCATATTCGGCCAATAAACAAAACTTTGCATTAGGCTCTTCATCCTAGTGCTGCCTGGATGACCAGTATGAAAATCTTTTAATATTTGTTTTTTGAGTGTGTATGGAATCACCACATGTTCTCTATATAACAATACTGAATCGCAAAGCGAAAACATTTGTTATGTACTGGTCCCTCTTGGCTATTTTTTCTTTTACTTTCAAGATATACTCGTCCCTGGTGGCTTCTTCTTTTATTTTTTCTAGAGTTACCGGAAGTTCCCGAACTGCATTACACACAGTAAATTTCAGTTCTTCTTCTGATTTTAGTGAAGCAATTACCGTGTCTTCTAATGGTTCATTCTTTTTAGGAATTAACCTGGAGAGCCCATCAGCATAGCCAAATTTATTGGATGGTATGTACTCCATGCTGAAGTTATAATTTAGCAATATTGTAGCCCATCTTTGTAGTCGGTTTGCTGTATGCTTCGGCAAACCCTTTTTCGATCCAAAAATCGAAATTAGAGGCTTATGATCGGTTTGTAGCTTAAAATGTCAACCGTGGATAAAACGGTGAAATTTTGCTACTGTAAATATTATTCCTAGCGCCTCTTTCTCTATCTGAGAGTAATTCTTCTCAACCGGAAGTAGTGCTCTAGAAGCATGAGCAATTGGTTTTTGTGTAAAATACACGCTCCTACTCCATACGCACTTGCATCACAAGCTACTATGATTTCTAAATCCGGATTGTAATGAGTTAAAAATAATTCCAAGGTTAACACTTCCTTTATCTTTTCAAATACTTTCTGGCATTCATTAGTCCACTTCCAGGGTTTTCCTTTCTTCAATAGTTCATTTAATGGTTGCCGCAGATCATACATTTTAGGGATGTATATTTGGTAATAATTAGCTAATCCCAAAAAACTTTGTAATGTGGTAATATCATTCAGAGCCGGCATGTCTTTTATAGCCACTGCTCGCTCTGGGTCTGGCCTTCTACCATTCTTATCGATGATCTGCCCCAGATATTTCACATTTTCCATGAAAAACTTGCATTTACTTTCCTAGGAGTTTAAATCCAAACTCCTGTATTCTGGAAACTACTGCACTGACATGTTTCACGTGTTCTGCAATACTTGTACTTCTCATGAGGATGTCGTCCAGATACGCTACTGTGAAATCCAAACCACCCAACATCGAATCCATTACTTGTTGGAAAATGGCAGAGGCGACCCTAATCCCAAAAGGTAGTCTGTTAAATTTATACAGACCCCGATGTGTGTTAATACACAAAAGTTTAGACGTTTCTTCTTCTACCGGTATTTGCAGATATGCATCGCTGAGGTCTATTTTCGAAAATATTGTGCCTCCATTAAGCTTTGCAAATATTTCTTCCGCTGTTGGTAGAGGATAATTATAGTCTTTAAGTGCCACGTTTAACCCCGTCGAAAAATCTGCACAAACATGAATGTCTTTAGACTTTTTTTTCACGTATACCGTTGGAGCTGCCAAATCACTGTAGTCAACTTTTTTGAGTACACCGGATTTCTCTAATCTGTCCAATTCTTTATCAATCTGTTCTATTGAGGCAAACAGAACACTCCTTTTCTTTTTGAATACCGCCTGAGCGTTTTCTTTTAAAAAGAGTTTTGCCTCCATCTTGGTACACGTTCCCAAGCCTGGAGAAAAAACAGTAGGAAATGTTTCCTTAAGTTTCTCTATTAATTTTTCGGCTTCGGAGTTAAAACTTTTTACCTTGTAACAGAAAGAATTTATCGGTAGATCCCATAATTGAAATTCTGTTATCCAATTAGTACCAAGTAAGTTTGTGGTATTTTCCATTACAACAAAATTAAGTTTAACTTTTCATGTTTTTTTATTTAATGTGATGTTTGTAACAAGTTCTCCAACAAATTGTATTTTTTTCTCCCGTCACTGACTTCGATTTTCTTTGTCTTCATTAAAGTTGGTTTCCCCAACTTCTTCCACGTATGCAAATTTATGATAGAGAGATCCAAACCAGTGTCAAGTTGTATTTTTATTTTTTTATTATTTATTTCGACGGCAACGAATTTTCTAGTTATTCCATCGTTTACCTCGTTGGACTTTAATTTTCTTATTTTATTGCCTTTATTTTTTGAACAGCAATGTGTGCGTCTGTGCCCAACTCTTCCACAGTTGAAACATTTATACCTAAAATTGCAATATCTGTACCAGTATAGTTCACCGCAAGCAAAACATGGCTTCGGGCGCTTTTGTTTATTTTTCCTGGTATTTTATTTATTGCTTGATCATCTGCAATTTTATTATTCTTTTTTTCAACTGACTTTCTTCTTTGTAGCAAATTTTCCTTATATGCAAGATGCCAGACTGTTCTATCTTTTTTGCGTCTTTTTTTACGCTAACATATCTTGCGCAGTCTTCTGCCAAATTCTGTACCGTAAAACTTTGATTGCTTTCCAATTTTGCCAGTACTAATTTTCTCAACTCTGCGTCTTTTCCCGCTACCAGCCCCTGAACAAACACTAAGCACTTAAAATTGTCTGCGCTTAACTCTGCTAGCTTGAATTCTTCACAATGCTTATTCACATTGACTGCGTACGTTATATAGTCATGTTCGTCATCTTTCATCAAATTCAAACATTTCCACCTCTTGTGGAACAAAGATGTCTTTTGACTAAATAACTCACTTAATATATTTACCGCCTCGGTAAATGTTAAGTCATTAGTTTTTTTTCGGTAAAATGTAGTTTACCAATTTGTTATGCTGAGCAGTTCCTAATTTACTTAAAAGAAGCCTAACCTTCTTTCCTTCAGACCACAAGTAGCAGTCCTCGTTATACACGTTCGTATATTTTTTTAAATATTCTTCAAAAGTTATCTCTTTATCTGAACTGTATGTGAATATTTCAATTGAATTCCATATTGTATTCTCTGGGAAGGAATCAATTTGCAGACTTTTCTCTTTCCTGTTCTCGGTTATTTCCAGAATTTTTCTTTGAAACTCCCCATGCATTTGTTCCATTTTCTGTTGGAATTGCATTTGTCTATTGAAAGTTTCCTACTGTAACTGCTTCTGGAATGTATTTTGTTGTTCCAATATTTTCGTTTGTTGTTCCAATTGGAACTTTAAAAAAAATCCTGGAATAGAATTTTGCATTCCTCCATTTTTTTTTTCAAAGTGTAAATCCGAGACTTTGTCGCCCACGTTACTTGTGGTGAACAAAATCTTTTCTTCCTCCCTATGAGTGTGAATTTCGTTGTCCAAACCACTGTGGCGGATAAACTTTTTCTTCCTCCTTATGAGTGCAAATTCTCGCTGCCAAAAGTTGTATTGGCGAACGATTTTTTTTTCTGCCTCTGTATGAGTACGAATCGTCGTCGCCAAAAGTTGTATTGGCGAACAATTTTTTTTTTTCTTCTCCCCCATATGAGTTTGAATCTTCATCGCCAAAAGTTGTTGTGGAGTTATTTCCACAATAGAACTTGTAGTCGGACTAAATGCGTCCTAAATGGGGTAAATGTGTAACACTATTTAGGAACGGCAGCTTAATTAATCAATTAACCACAGAAGTTAATTACGGGGATTACTTAAACCGATAGATATAACGAAAGACATACTGAGCGATTACTTAAACCGATAGATATAACGAAAGACATACTGAGCGATTACTTAAACCGATAGATATAACGAAAGACATACTGAGCGATTACTTAAACCGATAGATATAACGAAAGACATACTGAGCGATATTCTTTTTGTTTTGTTATTTTCCCAAACAGGGTATCGGTGAAAAAAAAAAAAGATTTTTTGTTTTGTTATTTTCAAGTGCGATTCAAGATAAACCACTTTACTTTCTCGCAGAAGTGTGATGCTGAGATATGCCAAATTATCTGCGAGGACAAAAGAAGGAAAGAGAGAAAGAAGAGAAAGAAACAGCGGGACAAGACTTAACAACTTAGATGATAAGAGAAGGAAAAAATGCCACCCACAAAAGCGATGTTGTTTTGGGTGGTGGAATGGCGAAAATTCTGATGGTCATTTTTGAGGGATACCAGAGCTTCTGGGCAGATAAAACATTGGCTGTGTCAGGATGACGAACTCGTGTTATCAGTAGTTGATGGGTCGTCTGCCGACCGCACACAGGGCCCGGCCCTGGATTGAGATGTCGCCTGTTTAAGTTCGTTTGTGATAACGAAGGCTATGTTAGGGTATTTTAACCCAATTTCGCCAAAAAGAATTTGTCCACTTGATGTTGGCGGAAAAATTTGGTTGAGAAAAACATTTCCCGTGAAGTTGGATAAAAAAATGGAGATTATCAGTTGACGCCTATTGGCCGAATAGCCAGGCGGAGATGATCATGTGACGCAGAGAGGAGGCCTGCCACTGCCCATTGAGAGCATAGGTATGAGATGTTACTGCGAGGAAGTGGGAAAACCGTTGACGCCCTCTAAAGTATGGTGAGATACCCATATGAGAGCAGAAGAGGGTGGGAGTGGAATAAGATTTCCAAATATGGAAAATGATAATTATTTTTGGCCGAAAACAAAGAAAATCCTTATTGGGGATTTTGAAATCAACATGGTGGCCACACCACGCCAGGTTTTGATCGGCGTCCATATAAGCAAACGTCTTCGGGTGTTTTAGACAGTGAGTCAGAAGTCGAGACAGAGAGAGTCCAGTCAGTGAGTGAAGAGTACAGCCAGTACAGTAAGACTTAGACTTCTAACCAAGAACAAATTATAGAAGTCTGACTTATATTCTCCATCCAGATATCCAGAACTAGTTAAGGAACGCAAAAGTGTTACAATCCACATTTTTTTTTCTTTGGGCTGGGAGAGAAAGAGAGACGCACTCCTGTAACTCAACAAACCGACATAAAATTAATCACTATTCCTAACCAGTTGCTCGCCTTGAAGTTGTTGTTTGTGCTTTTGTTTTTTTTGTCTACAATTATTGTGCAGTATCACCTTGACCCGGATTCGGCTGGCACTACGGCCCGACGTCTGATTGATCTCGTCAACCTAAGATCAAATCACAACGTGGGTGGGTTGAATCGAGATCAAAGCAGTTGCTTCGGTGACCAGGCGTTGGAAGCGAGCCGAGTACGACAAGTTGGTACTAGAACCCAACCAGACATCAACCGATGTCCCAGGGTTAGCCCGTCACAAAGGACTGACGTCACATATTGGCGTCGTGACTGAAAAAGAAGTCGGGTGTCACAAATGGTACCCCCCAGAACGGCGGTGTCACAAATGTACAGAGACGTTAGGAACTTGTAAATAAGTGTTACGCAGAGTAATCGAGTTGTGGTCGCTGAACACTACTCCTCTCCCGACTACTACTGACTCCTACTTATAATAGGTGGGAGAGTCTATTATCTAGACAAGGTGTCTTTCACTATAACACATTCCTTCCCCCATAACTAATTACCTGTTACTTTATAATATAACCATTTATTCTTTGAAGCAAATTGCAGGCTATGTGGTGTTTTGTGGTCTCGCAGATTCCTACATTGAACAGAATGTTCAATCCTCACTAAATATTTCATACTTGTGACTTTGGGCTTTTAAAGATAAAACTACTAAGAACTTTGTAGCAAAGGCATAAAATAAATGAAGACAGTGCTAATGTTACCTTCATGTCAAATAATACAAATATTTTTAAAAATAGAGATGAATCCAAGAAATAAATTTTGTTAACTTACCTAGAAGCCCCCCATAACCACAGCCAATATCTGCAAACTCTACTTTTGCAACTTTATCTGGGTAATATGCAGACCAATCCATTGCATCAGGTCGACATGGACTTAAAAAAAAAAAAAGAAAAAAAAAGAGAGAAATATCAGCCTTGGTACTGCCTAAGATTAACTAAAAAAAAAAAAAAAAAAAAAAAAAAAGAAGAAAAATACATGATGCAAAAATGTCCCAAACTTACAAAAATAAATTTTATCATCAAAATTCTTATTAAGATGAAAGATCAAAGGATTATTTATGTACAAATTATTTTTTTTTAAAATACTTCTTAGAATCTTCAAATTTTTGGTTAAAAATCTTGGTTTCTGACATCAATGTACAGGAATTTTGAGGGGTTTTGTTTTTCCACAGTGAAAAACAAAAATCCATTCATTACATTATCATAGATACCTCCATTAATTTGCTGGGGAAAAAAAGAAAAAAAGAAAGAGCATACAATGAAAAAAGGCCCCAATCCTGATAAAAACAAAGTTTTATTGTCAAAATGTATATCTTATTTATAAAAGCAATTAAAAGCTTTTCTAATTTAATAGTTAGTTTTATTGCATTTTTTATGATCCCGAGCAGATTTTTGGTAAACCTCTTTTTGATAAAAACAAATAGATGATTTAAATTTTCCAGGGAGTCTTGCTTTTAACTAATATAAACATGAATAGGCTGGAATTGAAAAAATTTTGACCTTTGCCCCAGCTACACTCGCTCCTATAAAAAAAAAAAAAAAACAAGAATTTTAACCAAAATTTTGAATGTGTGCTAGAAGTGATTCAAAAATTTAAAATAATAATAAAAAAAAAATACTTTGGTCTTTCATCTTAATAATAAACATTAAGATGATAAAACTTTGGTTTTATCAAATTTGTAGTCTTATTTTAGAGGTACCATATATATATATATATATATATATATATATATATATATATATATATATATATATATATATATATATATATATTAGTTCAATAAATATTCTAATTTAATTTTTTAAATATAATTTGTTTTTCAGTGAGAAACATGGCAATTATTAATAATTTTCCTTTTTTAGTTTCAATTCTAGGGAAGGAAATAAAACAATATAAAAAACAAGGAAAATTAAAAATTAACATTAAAAAAATAACAGTTCATAAAAATGAGAGAGGTACCTTAATTATTAAGTGTCTACCTTGTTTATGAAATGTTATGGTATTACTTTTAATTATTAATTTTTATATTATTTCAGTTGTGACACTTTTTCATAACCGAGATATAAAAATTAATTATAAATAAAAATAATACCATGAAATTTCATGAGATGTACGTAAAAATTAGGTACCTCTCACATTTAATCTCTTAGTTATGTAATTTTAAATTTATTTTGTTAGTATTTAAAATTTTATTTTTCCAAAAATCCTCTTCAAATGTAAAGCTAAAGTATTAAAAAAAAAAAAAAAATCCAATAAATTATTAGATTGTTAAAATATTTAATATTTTAAAATTACTGTGTAGTTAAATGAGTTGGTTCACTTAAAATTTGGAGAAAAAAAAAAAGAAAAAAAAAAGAAGTAATTTCTGTCCTTCTAGCTGATAAATTCCCCGACATTAGCTATCAATAATTGATGTAACCATCAATTCACACCTCCAAAACAAGTCACTATGGTTAAAGTTAGGTTAAGACATGCTTCTATTATTTTTAATTAAATTTTTTCTGCTAAAAGTAATTTTTGATTTCCAATTACATTAAGTAAACTTTAAATTTTCCTCAAATAACTATTGAAAAAGGTAAAATTGATTTTTACAAGATTTTTAAATAAATAATTTAACTTTTGTTTACAAAAATCTCAAAAATGGTGAACATCAATTTTATAGCAATTTTGCTGACTCAAAAAGTACAAGATTTTCAACTAAAATTTCAGATGTGCTAGGAAGGATTAAAAAATATTAAAAAAAAAGAAATAATCACAATATTTTATTCTTTGCTATTAATAATAAGATAACATTTAAATAAAAAATTGTTTTCAAGTTTGGGGTCTTTTTCCATCATGGTATGCTCTTTTTTAGTGAATTATTGTAGATGTGTGTGTGTGTGTGTGTGTGCGTGCGTTACAAAACTGAGGTATATGATCCCGACAGTGTCAAATTATTGACAATTGGAAAACATTCAAGAAAGTATATTGTCTCTGTGGTTGGATGGAATCACAAGGAGGGACATCCGGGTGTGTTAGTGCTCCATTCTGAGGTGCTCGAATGTCTATCATCCAAGTGAGTGGTGATTTCCCATTATAACTAGACTATTGTTGCGAGAGATGACTCTCTCAGAGTATGTTGGACCATATGTACAGTTGTGACAAGCAGGGGAGGAATGAACAAATGATGAAGCAGATACAGGAAGAAAATACCAAGAGGTGTAGAGGGGAGAAATGCCCACTCAGAAATTGTGTCCCAAAACAGAGTTGTTAATTTCTTTTGACCACAAGCTATTTTGGCGAAATATTTCATTAGATTTATCTGTTTCATAAGATGGCGGAAAAAACAAACAAACTGAGTAGCAACATGCTTTGGCTTTTATGTGGTGAAGGGGGTGTAATTGCATGGCTCAACAAACTGAAACTGGAGGTGAGGCTGCAAAACATTGTAGATATTGCAAGCCTGATACCACTGTACCTGGAAAGGGATGCCTTTACATTCTACCTGGAGTTGAGGGAGGAGGAACAGAAGGATGCTGAAATTATTGAGCTTCAACTTAAAGAAACTTTCACCTGGGTACCTTTTGGTGTTTATGGCACACTAAGCAGAGCATGCTGGGCCGGGTCGATGTTTATGCCAACAACATCAGGAAATTGGTAGGTTTGGCAGGATTCCAAGGGACAGACCTCAAAGGATGGTAAAATTGGCCTTTGTGAACAGTTTCCCAGAATAAGTTCTATGGAAGTGGGAGAACTATTGCCACATGCTATGGTGATAACCAGGAAAAAAAAAAATTAAAAAGAAAAATAACAGGAGTTGGAGTCTGCTGCCATTGCTGGCTGAAGTGACAGAAAGCCACAAATTACAAGCAGCAAAAAGCCAAAAGTTAGGCATCAGCCCCAGAAGTTCACTGGAAAGTGTTATATATGCCAGGAGTCCCATGTAGCAAAGGATTGTGAGTAGCCAAGGCCAGGCGTCACCTGTTATCCATGTAGCCTGGTTGGCCACATAAGTAGATGTTGTCAGGGAAATGAACAAAGGAGCTACTGCGCCATTAGCTATCCCTTTTTATCTAGTGGAGGCACCAAGGAGCGGATTACCACAAGTAGTGGTGAAGTGCAGAAACCCTCGTTGTCACAGGCTACACCCACACATTGGTCACTAAAAACATGGATGACAGATGGAGTTGGATGAGATGTGTCCAAGCAATTGATGGCAGAACAATGTGGTGCAATGGAATGAGTATGGTCTGATTGGTAGTGTGCTATTCACAATCCAAGTGATTGTTATTAATTGAATGGTTGCAGGTGTTGATGTGGTTCTAGGCATGGATGCAACTGGAGGGCATGACCGCGTATGAGAACATGGAGTTCAGCATTCAGCGCCGTGCTACAAGCATGCAGTTAGAGAGGAATGACAACGGAAGCAATAATGCAGCATAGGGGAAACAATGTCATAGACAACCAGGATTTCATGCAGACTTTGATGGAAAGCAGTGGACCGGGAAGTAGAGGTGAAATGAGGGGGGAGAAAAACAGTCTTCAAAAAGGAGGTGGAGCGATGGATTGAGGAAGGAATTCTCTGTGGACAGGGATGGTTGAAGGAGTACTACTACTAATGGCAGTAGTTCATCCCACAAAACAGAAAGTTTGGCCTGTATTGCATTTTCAAGAATAGAATAAATATGCGAAATGTCACACAGCTGGAAACAGCATAGATGTGTGTGGAGAGACCCTGCAGAAACAGAGATGGATGGGTCAAGTCTTGACGATTGGTGACCTGAAATCTGCTTACCTGCAGATCAATGTTGCTGAAAAATGGTAGAAATATCAGCTGGTCAGGTGTAAAGGCTGAACCTATTGCCTAACCAGGTTAGTCTTTGGCCTAAATTCTGCCCTCAAAATCATGACAGCAGTACTTAAGAAAGTACTGGTGGAGAAGGATGCCATGAGGAAAAACGCTGATTTTTACATAGATGATATAATGGTAGATGAAATAGTAGCGATAGTTGACCAAGTGATATGTCATCTTTACAGGTTTGGGCTGACTGCAAAACAAGTGGAATTATTGAAACGAGTGTCTGTATGAAGAGAAATTAGAGTGGAAAATAGATCGAGATAGTTAAGGTCCTTCAGGAGGTGTTGTTGGAGAGGAGTCCAGTAACTGAGGTGCTGATGGACAATGACACGACTTTCCACCCAGCAGCCTTGAAGGAGATATTAGAGGGCGTGGGGGGGCATTTCTTTAGAGCAGCTGACAGGCCAAGTGGGAATAATGGTGTCGAAAGACATCACTGACAACAATTAAAGCTTTGGTTGAAAAGAACCAAATTTTGTTACAAGAAGCTGTCTTTTGGCATAACATGTTGCCCAAAATGAGCCAGGATGTAGATTCTGTATTGCAGAGAGTAGTCTTCAAATATGAGTGGCGGCATCCAAGAGCCACAGGGGAGGAACCAAATAATATAAGAATTGGAGAGGAAGTGTGGATTAAACTTTATATTCACTGTACTACCTGCTGTGACCAACATTCAATCATGGAACGTGTTGGTTGACAGTATTCCATGACATAATCTAGATGTGCGACAAGTTATCAAAAATGAAACCAATGACCATGAGCAGAGTGATGATCAAGCTGAGACCTAGCAAGGATCGCGATGGGTAAGGCATCCTTCTCATTGGACAAACGACTACATCATGGGATAAGTTATCATAGAGATCACAGGGTGCATGTGGTTGGATGGAATCACTAGGAGAGACATCCGGGTTCATCAGTGCTCCATTCTGAGGTGCCCATATGTCGATCATCAGGGAGAGTGATTGATTTCCCATTATAAATATAATCATAGAGATGAAAGATGACTCGCTCAGGTATGTCGTACTGTACGTACAGTTGTGAGAGGTAGGGGAGGAATGAACGCACAAACGACGAAGTGGATACAGGAAAGAAAACAAAGAAAATACAGAGAGGCCGGTGTAGAGGGGAGAAACACCCACTCAGAATTCTTGTCCTGAAACAGAACTGTTAATTTCTTTTGACCACAGTCCTGAAAATAGAAGATCTGACTACGCATTTTGCCATTTAGGCTTCATCAGATCAAAAGTGACAGTGAAAGAAATCGCTTTAATCTGATGATGCCTAAATGGTGAAATGCATAATAGCCTATATTTTTGGGCCAACATACTTTCATGAATGCTTTCCAATTCTCAATAATAATATATATATATATATATATATATATATATATATAAAGGTGTTCAGTCATGTAATTTTTATTTCCCTTATCTTTTTACTTAAAATTTTCAAACATCAGGCTGCCGATACATCATTCAACATGTAAAAAAAAAAAAAACACCTATCTACATGTTAAAAATGCTTTCCTGTGATATTTTAAACAAAAAGTAATATTTATTTCAATTCAGAAACTTTAAATCAGCTGATTATTCTCAAATAACAAAAAGTATATTTTAAGTATAGTTTTTTTAATAAAGAGATGTTGGCAGATTTTTTTAATAAAGAGAATTACGTTGTGTTGACAGATTTATCAATATGGACGATTTTATTGATTTTACTGATAATTAGAAAAAAAAATTTTTTTCCAATCAATTTAAATTCGGTCTGAAATACAGCAAAATATTTTGCTTGTTGGAAATATTAAATTTAATCTATCAGCTTAGAATTTAAACTAAAGTAAACTAATTAAAAACTTCAGGAAAGATTTTGCGTTTTTTAAAATGCATATTTTAAAATTAGGTACCTCCATGAGATCGCTAAAAAAAAGCATAGCATGATGAAAAAGATGCCAAACTTGACAAAAACAATTTTATCGTCTAAATGCTTATGTTATTTTGATTAAAAAAACATTGTTTCTCTTTGTATCACCGGAACTAGTAAAATAACATATAATTTTTAGCATGTTTTTTTTTAATGACACACATTAATTTGGAAAATCTTGCAAAAATAATAATAATTGTCGGATGTTAATGAAACTTTCAGAAACTATTCACAGATGATCGAAATTATTGTTTTTTTTTTTTTTTAATTAAAGTCATGGCAGAAATATTTTTTATATTTATTACCCCTCCCCCCATAACTAATTTCTAGAAATTCTATCGCATCGGGTTTAGTGATTACAATAGTTAAAAGCACAAGGCTTTGCGGAATGCAAATCATGTTTTTTTTTGTTTTTAATTGGATCCCCCCCTACCTGAAAATCAGCTCTGAATTGTAACATACAAAACTCAATAAAACAAATATTATTTAATTTCAAATGCTTTTATTTGCTTTTAGTTGTTTTTATGAATATAGACAATATTTTCTGAAAGCAAAAGATTTTTTCGATGAAAAATGAATTTTTAATACAATTATTTGTTATTTCTTTAATTATAATAGATTTTTACATTTAAGTTGTTAAAATATTATAAAATTAGGTTTCCTAAGTGTCCTTATGAGATAAATCTTTTTTTAGCGCATTGTAAATTGTATCATTTTGACTAATCAGAAGATCCGCAGTAATTAAGAAATGTAATTTTGTGTTTATAATCGGGCTGTAATTATAAAGTACGGAAGACCAACCAGGATACAATTAAGTTGCGTTATTTGAGTTAAGCATTGTTCTCCGTTGTTAAGGCTTTTACTTTTGCAAAACACGTGTGGAGAAGTTTATTTGATTTTTCAATTTCAACTGAGAAGGGTACCTACAAGTATCAGTATCATCTTATGAAATTTATATGATCTTATTTTTATTAATCTCAATCATGACATCTTTCCATAAATGAAATATCAAAATTAATAATGAAATGAATGGAAATACAAATAACACAGTAAAATGTAATAAATGTACATAAAATTATAGTATTTTATGTACACTTCTGATAAAATTTCATAAGGTATCTATAAATTAATTAGAAAATTTTTTTATGAAATATGAAATTTAATCTCACTCTTAAGTCTTATTTTAATTTCTTTATAATATATTTTCCATAAAGCATCTTAAACGTAAAGGTGAAAGCTAAGTACAAAATTTTTTTTTTTTAAATTAGAGCGCTGAAAGTTTTCCTTAAAAATAACAAGGTAAATAATTTGTTCACTTAAATCTAAATAACTTCACTTTTCGCCTTCCGTAGAACAAATTATGATCACGTAAATCTGTCAATACGTCATTCAACACCGGTCAAGTGACGCGAAAGGTTATGACCTGCTTTGTTTTATTTTCAAATTACATCTTTTCCGCGCAGAAGCTAAGTCAACCTTGGTTCAAAATATTTTAAATAAACATTATAATTTCTGATTTTCTTTAAAAAATTTTTGAAAAAATGATAATTGATTTTTAAAAGAATTTCAAAGTGAGATTTTTATCTTTTTTATAAATTGGACAAAAAAATGAATGCCATAATCGATTATCTGTCAATTTTGCTGACTCAAAAAAAAAAAAAAAATTTTTAACGAAAATTTCGGACGTGCTCGGAACGATTAAAAAAATGTAAAAAAAAAATACCCCTATACCTTGATCTTTCCTCTTAATAATAACATGAACATTTAGACGATAAAATTTTGTTTTCGTCAAGTTTGGCGTCTTTTTCATCATGCTATATAGCTATGCTCTTTTTTGCGATCTCATGGGGGTACCTAAGGTTTCACTTTTTTAGGGAGGGGAGATACCGATATAAAAAGTAAAATTATTCATTCTACCAAGTTAAAAGCGTAGACGGAATAAAAATAAAAAATAAAAATATAAACTATTGGTAATATAAAGTTAAAAAAATAATTTATTTTTAAACAAATATTAATTACTTGCACTGCTGGTGTTCCATGTTTCTTCAATTTTTAACAAATATTGGATTTTTATTTTTTATTGATGTTTACATTTTAACGGCAGCTCGATGAGTAACGAGAAACATGCCAATATTTATAAAATGCCTAAAAAATTTTTATTTACCTACGGAAATTATTTTTCTTTTCATACGAATTGTTAAATGTTAGTTAACCTATCTTTCAAACAAAACCAAAATTTAACTTCAAAGACATTTAAATTATTTAAAATGCGTGTTTTGGTTGTTATCTTTTTTAGTTAAGTCTATAGCGCCAAGTAGTTTAAATTATTGCTTGCATTATATAAGCGATTTACTTAGGGGATTAGATAATCTCATTAAATTGAGGATTTAACTACTAGGATATAGAAAGAAGTACGCGTAGTGAGCAGAGCTAGTAGCCATTTTTGGCTGGAGAATATTACACTACATATATTATCACTACTAAATATTTTCGAAATGATAAACTCATTCCAATCCAATCATTAATTTTTAAAAATTATAGGAATAATTCACGAACTATACATTTAATCTTACACAATTTCATTTAGAAAAATGAATGTTTCGAAGATGATAATAAACCTCTAACCAGTTGAATGTTAATTTCAATACAAAAGCGAAGGAAAGTTTAGGTTACAATATGGAAACTAGTTATTTTCTACTAATTCCATAAAATAAAAATACGACTATCAGCAATAAAGCTTGTGCGTTATAGAATTATTTCTTATTCGTTTTGATATTAAAATTTTAAATATGGGATTGAAAACAGCATTTAGATTTGAGTTGACTTTAGAATAAGCATTTTCATTTATTTCAGATTTTAACCACGTGTTCATGGGCGCCGCCATCATTATTTTATTTAGACCTATTACCAAGAACATTTACTATTTATCAAAAGTTCAAACTACATAAACCACAGTAATACTTACTAATCAAATGTATGGTCAGCTATTGGGTTAGAATGGGCTCGTTGCCGAAAATATTTTTTTTGCGGTAATTGACATGGCTTTTGCATTACCGGAAAAATTATGCACCTTTCTGTATCACAATAAATTGAATAAAGCGCGCATGTGTAATAAGTACTTCCGGATATTTAAAAAAAATAAGGTGCGACGAAATAAAATTTTAATGGAACGAAACTTTACTTAAAAATGGACTCTAATTAAAAATTAAATTTTTTTTTTTTTTAAACAGTTTTTCTTTTTTTTTTGCTTAAACAATTTTATTTTGAAATTTAGATAATGACATATAAACAGACACACAAAGTTAAATTTTTAAAGTTAAAACCATTGGATTATTTCTTTTTTATTGTACTGTCGTAAATGCGATTAAGTATTATTAGTTCATAAAATATTTATTTAATGACGTTGTATGTAGTAAACAACAAATCAAATTAATAATAAAAAGATATACTAAAAATTACTTACATGAGATCTCGTTTGAACGAGATTTGAGTGACATGGCGGCTCTCCATGTTGCTCATTGTTGTTGCCGCTTTAGGAATTTTGATCTGAAAATTGAACTTTGTTGTCTTTAGTTTTGATTTCATGTCACCTTAACAAAAAAGGAGGCCGTTTACGTTCCCTAACCTTTGAAGGCAAGGTGTTGGACTTTGTCTTCCTATAAATAACATCTATAAAATGAAGACGAAAATAATTTATAGTTGAGTATGTATGTTTGTTAAATTATCCTTTTTAAATTTTAAACGTGTTGTAATTATTTGCAAGGTAGTTTGTTTACGATTGAGAAAAAAGTACCGCTGACAATTAAGAAGACACATTTTTCATTTGCTATAAAAAAAATCTTGATTTAAATTTATTTGTAATGTTTTGTTTATTATATATATATTTTTAAAATTCAGTTAGTCCTTATTACCAATTATTGTTTACATTCATCAAAGAGGCGTGGTTTTTGTGTCAACCGAAAACAATAAGTTTTCCATGCTCTCTAGAACTATAAAATATTATCACAAAGTTATTTTGATCAACACTCACTCTTAGTTTATGAATTAAAACTATATGAATGTTTCATTTTTAAACACTGACTAGTCCCAAATAAATGACGTATCTTCCTTTCGTAACATACCTGGAATCATAGGTCTGGTTTTTTAGCGATCAATTATTAAAAATATTAACTTAATTTTTTATTTCAAAGTTTATAGTTTTAAATCTTTACTTTCGAAATTTAAGTATTAAAATGATAAAAAAAATCCATTCTTACTTACACAAGTATTATTAAGATACTTGATTTTTACGCGAAAAACTGCTCTTTTTTTTAAAGATCAGATTTTAAAGCCGTGTACGTGCGTAAGGATGAAATAAGATTTTTTGTGTACCTTGTTTAAAAATGGGCCAATATCAATCGTTATTTCCTGTCATCTTAATTCTTGTCAATGTTTTTTTCCTTTCATAACACTCAGTAACCCCTTTGCCTTGCGTCTTAGTGGCTCCATTGCCTTGCCTGTCATGAAACTATTGACTTGTCACTTGTGAAATGTTAAAAAAAATACGAACGTTAGAAAATGAAATCGAAATAGAAATCAGCGGAAGAAAAAAATGTGGTTCTCTAAGTCAAGTTTGTTTCCTTAATACTTCTGAAAACTTTTGCACACACTTTTCAAACACGGCGGCTGTTTCAACAGACAAATTTGCATACTCTCATCTCCGTTTGCATTTGAAACCGAAATATTTTCATTACAACGAATTATAAATTATAAAAATAAAATTAGTTCTGTTTGGTTTGGCACTTTAAAAATGGTGTACAAAGTCACAAAACTTTTTTGTCAACTCAAAACAGTCTAAAATACTTTCATACATTTTTTGCACCTATGTTTTTAATTTTATAAAATACGTTGATATTTTTTGTTATTTCTTTTTGAAATTGTTTGTAAAAATGAAAATGTCTCTGCATCGTCTATACGACCAGAAAACAATACCAGCCAATTGAAAAATGATTAATTATCATTAATTGTATTATTTTTTTAAGAACAATAAAAGAAAAACTTTAAAAAATGTTTTTTATGCAAGTCAATTAGTTAGCTCTCTATTTTGAGAAATAAATGTCGATAAATTTTAAATTTTAAAATAAACTTTTAAAATCAATCAATCCATCTGTTATAAAACAGTTTCTGGTACGTACAACAAATTCTTTTATGTGCCATGCCCTTCATGGTGTAGCCGATCATGACTCGCCACAACTTCCTGTCTTTTGTAGCTCTTAGTAAGATTTGTTTGTCTTTTTGCTCTCTCTCCTATTCATTACATAAGCTCGTTAGGTAGGGTATTCTCTACTTTCCTGTCAGTGTCAAATTCAACAATAAATTAACACTCTTTTTCCTCATTATGTGCTCGAGAAATTATTAACATCTCTTTTTGATTCGAAGTATGTTCCATTTTCCCTAAAAAAAAAAAACTATATTTTCAACATCTTTCTGTAGAACTATATTTCTGTTGCCTCAAAGTCTCTTCTTCATCCATAGATTGTCCAATATTCACTGCCATATAGAACCGATTATTAAACAATTATTTAACATTCTTTCATTTGTTTCTAATGAAATTTTCCTATTTTTGAATACTTAGCTTTTGGAAGGTATTGAGTTTGATTTTCTAGATATCTAAATTTTGTACTTGCTTAATTTTGGTGTCTCCAATTCAGAAATTGCATCTTGGGTGTACTGACAACAATTCACTGCATTCTTACAATTGATGTTTAGTACTTTTTTCTTGCTTTCCTGCTTTACTTGTCGGAGTTCTCTTCAAATATTTGTTTGCCTCTTAACTGGTTATTTTTACTTCAAATTCAGAAATAATATTTTTAGGACTTTAAATATTTTGTATCGGTAATAAAAAAAAAATGAATGTCAATATACGACTTTACAATTTTTCTGAACTGAAATTGCATTGCATTGATTGATTGGTGAGTGAGGTTGTACCCACCGTCATGCAAAGTAATCATTTAAACCAGTCTGGTCAGGCCTATAAATTGTTTTTAAAGAAAATGGTCCCTAAAAATTATGATGGTTTATTACACTTCGAAATTTGTTAAAAAAATTCGTTAATAATTACGTGATTGTGAATAATTTTAAAATTTGCTACATTTTTCTTTGTCGGTGCAATTTATTTTATTTCAAAACTTTGATTTATCTATTATTCGTCGTCGACTTGATCTCGTACCCAAGAATTTAATTTCTTCTTTGCTGATCGATTCCTTTATGGCTTGTAAATAATAATATTGACTTATCAGCAGATTTCAAACTAGACACGTGTGACGATAAGTCTGGTCATATTGAATAACCAAGGGAGATAACTTAGCTGTCTCTTTTATTATTATTATTATTGGGCTAAAAGAAAATATCAGCATGCAGTTTTAATTTTCTCTTTTAATTGAACAAAAATGTTTGGGAGATCCCCTGTTAAATTATGAATCAAGTTCACTGTTGAACTTGTTTCAATAAATGTGTAATAAGGCTCTTTTTAATCTTGGATTTTGATTATTATTAAACGAAGAAGCGCATTATCGACTGAAAGAATATCAGACTATATTTTTAAAATTTTTATACGTACCACAAATAAAGCAAGTTTGGTTCAAATTCAAACTGCCTTAAAAATTGACAAAAAATGGAGGTTCATAGATAGACATTGCAATTGTTAACTTATTTTTTGTTTTTTTAGGTGGCGGGTCATTATAACAAGGCAACTGTAGAAAAGAAACCAATAAAAAAAAGTAAATCTATAACAATTTGATAGCAAGTAGTAAATAAACCATGACTAGTTTTTGAGCAGTTTTCATGTTGTAGACATTCATTAATAAATGCTAATAATTTAATTTGAGAGTGTTGTAAAAATGCAAAAAATTGTGAAATTACTCTTGTGCTTGGCTTGTGTCACTTCAGTGTTTAAATGTTCTTTTTGTTTTGACCCATAAATCTAGATTTTATCGCTAACCACAAAAAGGAAATTTTGGTTTGAAATTCATTTTCTATTAAGAAGGCATGATCAAAATTAATATCACAAACCAGTCTGAGTCATTTGTTGAATCTGTTAATAAATTCAACGACTGGCACATGTTACTCCTTTTTTAATTAAGACATTCTCTTGCACATGTGTTTCATACTTAGCAGCTGTAATAAATATTGATGCAACTACTTAGAATGCTAGTATTTATGATTCAGATTTAGTGATTATATAATATGCCACATATCAAATATGACACGACGACATTCAGCAAAAATTCTACACAAAATAAGCAAAATATTATTTTAGTTTATGCCCACCCACTCCACTTAATGAATGCTTGGAAAGTAAGGTAATCCTTTTTTTTCTTTTCTTCTCATGACTGACACAAAGGCAGACTTATTTATTTATTTATTTATTTATTTTTTACATAGAAATGAAAAATAATTTGTAAAAACGAGCAAACCAAAGAGCAAAGAGTGAGTGATTCAGATTTTATCTTGAAAATTTATTTATTTTTTTAATAACTTGAAAAAAATGTCATGGTCAGCATTTATTGAATGGATGTACAAAACACCTCTTTCACGGGAAACTTTCATTAAACTGATCAGGATAGGAAACGATTGTTTTTTTTTGTTTTGTTTTTTTATATTCATTTGTCTCTAATTTCTAAAAAGAGGTTTTGTTTGTTTTTTTGTTTTTATTTTAACTTTTAAAAAAAATTCTATAATTTGACCTTTCTTTCTGCAATTTTTTTCTCTTTCAAATTAAAAAAAAAACTTCTGGTATATTTAAAAAATATTTTTCAATTTAAAAAAAATAATTACATTGCAATAAACGCTCAGTAGAAATATCATTTATTAAATAAAAATTGTTTACAAAGAAAAAAAGATTTATTTTGAGAGTATTGCAATTCAAAATTCTATAAAGTTAATTACGAGGTCTGCTGCTAGGGAAGTTGGTTCACTGGGTCGGGCTAGAGATAATTTTTCTTGTCAGCATCGAGAAGTCTACCATTCGTCCATGCATTGAATATTGCTGTCACATCTGGTCTTGTGCTATGTACGTGTTTAGAGATTCTGGATAAAATCCAAAGAATCTGTTAACTTGACCTTTGTGCCCGAAAAAAAGAAGTGTTTTTCTATTGACACCGCTATTATTTCGGCAATGTTTAAAGTTTTAAAAAGTGATGATTAGAGTTGGAATAAAACTTAAAACTTAAACTAAACATAATGAAAGTGAATTTAATTTATACATTCTTTTGTTCTTGAGAATTTACAACAAAAAATATTAAACTTAAAGTTTAAACACTATTTTTATTTAGATTGTTTTTATAATTTTATATTCTTACAATAAAAACTAAATGCAATGCAATTTTTACCAATTCATAAAGAATTAAATATGAAAACAATTTTTTATTCATAAATTTATAAACTTTTACTAAATTATGAAACAATTAAGGAAATCCTTATTCACCGTTTTTTTTTTAAGATTGAAATTGAATCTATATTGGAAATTAATTTAACCGATTTTTTGTCATCTATTTCGATAGTCAAGACAAATAAATAGTGTGAACAAACAATAATGTTTATTATTTTTGTTGTCAATTCTCAAGAATAAAAATTCACATTTTTATATTTAGGTTTTATTAAAATTCTAAACATCAATTTTTTAAAACAGTAAAAATTGCCAAGGAGTGGAAGTAGTTAAAATTAGCAGTGTCAATGGAAAAAAACATCCTACGTGCATGAAGGTCCATGTTTCACAAAGAATCTACACAATATTTTGGTATAACCTGGTATCTTAGCTTTCAGTCACTTTCAAACTGCTGTAACATAGCTTTCCCGTGCCTTACTATAGTATAATTTCATGGTAATTGTTCTTTGGTACTTAGAACTTTATGAATTTAAGTGTAATAATAGATTGGCGGCAAGGTCTCAATATTTTACAGTTGAATGAAATGGATCATAAACGTAACCATACATTCTATATAACAGTTTCTTTTCTGATGTGTGAAACTATCTTCCATCTTTTTGCTTCCCAGTCAACTTTGATCTTCTGTCTTCTTAATTCCTGTTCTTTTATTGTTCTCTCTCCTTAAATAATTTTTTTTTCATATTCTCTCACACTTTTAATTGTGTGCAATGTGAAAACGTTACATTAAAAAATCAAAACGTAAAATGTGAAAAGAGATTCCCATTGTACATGTGAGCAACATTTTGGTAATTATGATAAGCAAGGCAATAACACTACTAAGACAGAAGGGGTCACTGAGTGTGAAAGAATATAAGAAAAAGAAAAATATTGTTAAAGAGAGAGAACAGTAAGAGAACATGAATTAAGAAGACAGAAGAAAATGATTGACATTGCATTTAAATTTTTGAAATTCAAAGTTGACTGGAAACCCAGAAGCTAAAAGATAGTTCTAGCAGCAAGAAGTGTGAGAGAAGAAACTGTTCGTATAGAACTTAATGTGTTTGCATAAAATGAAAATTGATTTACACCTTAAAGATTGAATTATGCCCACAGAAAATTTATATGCATTCTTGTGTATGAAACTGGATGTTATTTTCAAAACCTGAGATAAGTGTATACAAATAAATGAAATATACTTCTTCAAATGAAGATTTAATAATGTATCTTGTTCTTTAATTACAAATACAGAAATCTGATTAAACTCTCATTGAAATGTCTCACTTTTTCTTCTTTTTTTTTTTTCAGCTGATTTTAGCAGCATCTGACAAGGATTTTTACCTGTAGAGCTGTACTGTGATATTAGATACCGTGTGTTCAAAGAACCACTTACAAAAATGATGGTCATCACATATGTAGCCTTCATTATTTTGTCCTTCCTGGCTGTTAGCTTAAAATTCTTGTCTGACCGTGCCAGGAAAGACACTATGATGGGGAACAACCCACAATTCCTCAAGTTCCAGCGGGGCTACTTTGCTGCCTACTTGTCAGCTATGTTTGCTGATTGGCTCCAGGGACCTTACCTCTACAAACTCTATAGTTATTACGGCTTCCAAGAGGAACAAATTGCTGTACTTTATGTATTTGGCTTTGCTTCTACTGTCATCTTAGGGACTTGGATTCCTCTCGCAGCCGACCAGTTTGGCCGTAAAAAGATGTGCATTCTCTTTACCATTCTCTATTCCCTTTCCTGTTTGTTGAAACTTTCTCGTAGTTACGGTATTCTTATCATCGGTCGTTTAATTGGAGGAATTGCCACTTCAGTTCTTTTTTCTGCCTTTGAAGCTTGGTACATTCACGAACACTCGGAGACACATGACTTTCCAAGAGAGTGGATAGCAGTGACTTTTACAAAAGCTTCTTTCTGGAATGGTGTTCTTGCCACTCTGGCAGGATTAACAGCAAACATCTTTTCAGAATGGTTTGATCTTGGACCTGTGGCTCCTTATGTGTTAGCCATTCCATTTCTCATGTTTGCTGGCATCATGATGTCCACACACTGGAATGAAAACTACAGTGGTCATAAAGTAAGATTCAGAAAACTTTGTTATGAAGGCTTGAAACACACACTGACCAATGAAAAAGTCTTTCTTATTGGAGCTATTGAATCTTTGTATGAAAGCGTAATATATATCATTATATTTTTGTGGACTCCTGTCCTAGTTCCTGGTCAACCGTCCTTGGGTATTGTCTTTTCTAGCTTCATGGTTTGTATTCTTATTGGCTCTGATCTTTATCACATTGGCTCATCTAAAAATGTGCCTGTAACCAACTTGCTGCTTACCTCAGTTGTTGTAGCACTGTTTGCCAATATCTTGTGTGTCATTTCCACAAACCCTGCTCGTCATAACCCCAGCCTCTCTTTCATCTCATTCCTCCTCTTTCAACTGGGTGTTGGCCTCTACTTTCCAGCTATGGGCTTTCTAAGAAATGCCATCATTCCTGAAAATCATCGTATGAGTATCATGAACTGGTTTCGCATTCCCCTTAATCTTATTTCCTGTGTTGTCCTTCTGTTGTTGCATGAGGATGTTTTCCAACATGGGAACCGGATGATATTTGTGGTGTGCGTGGGGCTGCAGACTCTATCCCTCATTTGCAGTGTTCGTTTTGTAAAAATTGCTAAAGAAGAAGATCTACGCCAAGAGCCCCTCATTACCGAGACTGAACACATACACAATATTTTCTGAGTAAGTGTGTGTGTGTGTGTGTGTGTGTGCGCGCGCGTGTGTGTGTATTTCTTTGTGTTTTTTTTGTTTTTTTTTTTACTGCACTTTAAATTCATGTAAGGACATGAGTGGCAGACATTTTGGACAGGGACACAAAGGAAGCATTTGAGTTTAAAATTTCTCATGTATATCTCACATATTAGTATAAGATACTCAAAAAAAATTTTGGAACAAAATTTTATTGTTTTTGGAAAGCAGTTAAAAATGACAATTATAATCTTTTTCATTCTTAAAGGTTGCCTCTTATATGAAAGGAAAGTATACACTTTAATTATTTTTTCAAATTCTGGATAACTATTGTTGCAGCAGTTTTCTTTTTTAAGACTCTATAATAATCTGTCCTCTCTCATCTTATCCTAACATTAAAAGCCACATTATAATGAAACAGGTAAAAAATACATTTATATTTTAAAATAACAAAGAAAAAAAAAAAGAATAGTTTATATGATTTCTCTGTATTGCTGCATAGAATCTACTGTCTGTTAATTTTCTAACATGTAAAGAGAGGTGGCACAGATTGGTGTTGAATTATTCAACTTTGACACTCACTGAGGTTGATCTAAAATGATTGTAGTCTTTCAAATGCTCAGATCTCCTTTTCAATCCACAATTTATTTTCTCTTATTGTCTCTGGTGAACTACAACAATAAGAAATGTCTTCACATTTGGTAAATGTTGAAGAACTACAAACTGACTTGTTTCTAAATACTTTTGAGTAATATTGATTCTTTGCAACAAAGAAATAATAATAAAATATTCATTATCTCCAGCACTTTTCTTTCCTTCTTGTTTGCCTTGTAAGATTAACATGTAACTGTGTTTTACACTATGCTTGTATCACTTAAGACAGAAAATTATTAAGCTGAAAGGATCTGAATTACAAATTTTGATGTGGCTGTAGATAGTGTCTAGTTATTTTTGTTCCAATAATAGTAAAGTTGTATTTTTTTATAACTTCACCTAATATGAAATTGTATTGTAAAAAAAAAAGGCTTGATAAAAATCACTTAGCTCAAGCCCACCCAAAATAAGATTCAGAATTTGAGAAGAGATTTTTTTTTCATCTCTCAGATAAAAACATTACCAAATATTATTACATTTTTTTTTTCAACTAGTATTTCATTATCCACAATTTAAAAAAAAAATACATCGAATAAAACTAGTGTACATAGGCTTGGAAAAAAAAAAATGGGCACATCAGGAAATCATAGAAAAACTTTTTAAATCTATGGTTAAATTCAATTATAGCCAGAAAGTCTGTGTGGTCTAATCAGTAAGGAAACCAATATGTTAAAGCAGGTTTCCAGCGGAAAAAGGATGCAAGTTCAGATCTTTCCAAAAGTTTATTCTTTATTTCTGATCTGTACTGCTTACTGAGTAGTTATTAAGAAATAAAAAAAAAAATGAAATAAAGATCTTTGTAGTGCTACATCCAGCTTTCATCTTGGATGGATGGAAATAAATGTAAAGAGTGGGAGGGAAAAAAAGTAATACTGCACATTTATATAAGTTTTGAGAGACTAGTTCTTCAATTTGTATTTTATTTCCCCTAGTAAGAAAGAAATAATAAATTGAAAAACATATGGGTGGACGTGTGTAAAAGAGACATGTCAGTCAAAAAGTAATGCATGTTCTTTAATTACAACAGACTTAATATAATAGTCTACTAGCAGAGAATGAATACCAAAATGAACAGAAAAGTCTCAGGATTCAAAATCCAGTCCTCAAAAGTCTCCTCCTTTCTCAATTGTGACATTCCAACCTTAAATGAGAGCATGTATATCCACTTTGTAGGAAGTTTTTGTTGTTTTGTTTTTATCCATGTGAAACTTGCTTCTTTTTTAACCCCTCTGCTGTCCTCCGTATGCTTTCTCCATGGGCCCAAACCTGTTTTTGTCTGATCACTGAAGTTAAGCAGCATCAAACCTGGTTAGTACCTAAATGGGTGACCACTTGGGAAAACCAGGTTTTGTAAGCTTGGATGTGCAGGTGGTGTAATGGATATCGGCTCGGAATTAGAAATCGAGGAGTTGAGTTCTAATTTCAGTTTGGTTCGTTATATTCACTTACTCACAAATACCCCTTGGGAAAAATATGAATCTACTTCGACCCCCCCCCCCCCCAGCTAAAGTTAATTAGTACTACTTGTGTCAGTAAATCATTATTATCTCCAAAACATTCTTAGAATCTAAAAATATTTTGACTTTAAATAATCTGCAAAAGGTTGATAAACCATAAAAAAGACAAATCAATCAAAATCCATGGGCCCAAATAGATGAAAGTCAGAGGCTCTTAGGCAGCAAGCATCTTCTACTCTTTCATGCGAGAATTCTGGGAATTCCTTTTACATGAGACATTGAGACAACTCTAAACTACACTCTCATAGATCACCTGAAGGCTGTTATAGAATTTTGCAATACTGATTCTTTTTTTTCAGCTGTAAGAACGGCTTCAGCATGTTTGACTCTTATTCACAACAGCAACTGGCTTACCACTAAGATAAGTTTCTTCATCTATCAAATTGCCATTAACACTACTGACCCATTTGCTTATTGTCTTTACGTCAAATGCAGTCTTTCCATAAAATATTTACTAACTTCCTATGAATATCTGCCGCATTTTTTCCTTCTAAAAAAAACAGATTTTATGACTGCTCTTTGCTTTCTACACATGTTCAAAATATCAAATTTTTATTAAAAGAATTATGGGCTGGAAATGTGAAGGTAACACTACAAAGTTTTCCCTTGGGTTTCTCAACATTTGTTTACAGCTTTTAAAAATGTCCTAAGAATTCTAATGCATCTAAAATTAGAACCAACAATACTTTTAACTGACACTGGTATCAAATTTTCAGGTTTTAAAAGTAAAATCTTAGCAGATACCACATTTTTTGCATAAATTTGCTTGAAAATACATTTTGTAGTAAGGAGCAAAATCACTATTCATTGCTTGTGAATCCAAATTTGCTTTGGTTAAAGAAAAATGCTCTATTCTGTAAAAATATTTTTTTATTTAGTGAATATTTTTTAAAAAAATAAATAAAAAAGGTTAAAACAATTCTCTTTTGCTAACAGAATGCATCCATTTATCCAGAAGCATTGATATTTACTACAGCATGCTGAAAAGATGGCTTTAAAAAAAAACAAAAAAACAATCATTTGGTTAAGCCAAGAACTTTTTAGCATTCTCTTATATTTATACAAGATTTATTATTTCAAAATTTATTTTTTGAAATTAAAAACTAAACACAGGATATTTTATTGAAAGTGACAATCTAATTCTCTGTAGTTAAAAATAGTAATATAAATTGAAGAATTGTTTCATTCTTTCTACATTATTTCAGTCACAAATAGAAAAGATTCAATTTTATTTGCATAAAACTATACAAAAGTTTGAGATAATTTAATATATTCGATTTCAGTGCTGTTTTTTCTTTTGTCTTAAAACAGAAAAAATACTAAATATGAAGTTCCTACCTTATTTGGCTTTAATTTGAATAGTTTTCAAAAGGAAATCATTTAGATGAAGTCAAACTTATATCTTATCCAACAAATTAATATTCATCATTTTAATATGTTTATAGCTACCTCGGCAATTTGAACTCTTAGATAATGCCATCTCTTTTGTTAGTTACCATGAGAAATATATATATTCTATATAGGACTAATACTTTATTTTGGTAAATTAAATAAAAATTTATTAAATTATTAGGAAAACAATTTTTATATATATATATATATATATATATATATATATATATATATATATATAATCCAAGTGAATCCTAATAATAAAAATATTAAAACTGATCCACAAAGAGAGCTCAGTATATTTATTATAGAGCATTTTTGTGTTGAAAAGCCTTGGTAAAGAATTTTTCCTTAGGAGGTGGCCATTCATAAGGGGTATTGGATTTCATTAAATGTAAATTATATGATGCTAATGTATCCTTGGTACCGGTTTCCCTCTCTATTAGTCTATGGTGATATGTGTGGATAGTTTTTTTGTTTATTAAACTAAAAACAGTTCTATAGACCAAGGAAAAATGAACAATAACACTGAGATAAAATATGGTCCTTTTAATCTGAAACTATTAGTTTTGCTTTGGTAAAAATCATCTGCTGGAATCCCATTCCATATTCAAATCCCAAAACTATACAGTGAAAGAAAATAAGTGCTGCAAAATGTATCACTCACAAACATTTTATATTACCTTAAAACAGTGGAAAAGATGCACGTATGTGTTAGTGGAAATACACAGCATACAAGATGCATAGATGCATACATGCATTATGTAACAGCAAAGATGTTAAAAACTTTGATAAAGTACATGGTGATAAATCCTGTTTTGGGGTTTGAAACATTCTATCGATGAAATTCTGACATTTTATATTCAAATTATTATCTAATAATTACAAACAAAAATGAATTTAACTATTTATTTACATTATACTTCTTGAATATCATTACAACTTTAAAAAACAAATTAACATTAATTGATAAAAGAAAAAAATGTATCCAGGAATCTGCAAGATGTGTCTATAATGTGACTGGACTTATATACAAGTAGTAGCAGAGTACACATTTGGGAACCATGTAATGTATGTTGCCAAACGAGCAAGCATAAACAACACCTGAAAGTTTTGATCCACTCATCAGTTCACTGTTACACATTGCTCAACATAGACATGTTTTTTTGATTTGTTGTAAAAAATGATCAAAGGAATGTTAAAATAAACATAAACAATGTAAGTGGTCATACACATCCAGAACCAGAAAGTGTTTAAATTTTTTTTTCAAAATGATTGACAACTCAGCATTGCAGAAATAGTTTCCATTGATGAAAAGATCACCAGGAAGATTTTACACAAAATCACGTTTATCATCTCGATCTTCACAAAATTTCTTGTGCAATTTGTGTTCTTTTCCATAAACTTCATTCTGCATACAAAAAGATTTTGTAACTTCTTTGTTCAATTCCACCCAAAATTTCAAATTGATTCACTGTTGGAGTTTTGAACTGACCAAATTTTTATATGTCAGTGAAACGTGTTTACTTGAGGCAATGTTAATTGAACAGAAGACACAAGTGGATTAGAACTATCAAGAATTTATGCTTGCTGATTGCTCAATATATATCTCACGTGGTTCATGCCAAAGTGCTGTGGTTTATAGAAATGCTGTGTTTGTAGAAATCCAATCATGTTAGTTAAATGCTACTTCTTAAACTCTGTATCTTCAAAAGCCTTCCTGGAAACCTTTTTTTTTTTAATTGTCTCTTGATATAATTCAGTAAATGAAATGGTAGTTATTTATATTTGTGTATTTTTTTTAAAATCAGGTACAATAATACTTACAAAGCCAAAAATATATGTATGAAATTTTGACAATTTTAATACTTTAAATCTGTCTTTGTCATTATGAATGTTTTCACTTCATAAATTATTCACATTTAAATACTTGCTTATTCAATACCTGAATTTGTCTTTTCATCACCTGTTGCTTTGTCTGCACTTATATCTGCAACACTAATACTACAATTGTCCATTTCCTGTTCGCTAGAGTTATTTGGCTCTTTGTATCGAAATTCAGTGACAAGAAAAAATGCGATCATAATTAGCAGCAAACAAGCTGCTGAAATCAGACCATTGATGAACTTTGACCTGTACTTGAGATGCCAGAGTGTGACATCAACATTGATTCCCACAGCTGCCATGTTTAAAGTCTGGTTTTGCCAGACAGCTAAACAATAGTAGACTCCAAAATTATCCCACAATATTGACTTGATGGTCAAATTGGTTGCAGGATCACCAGAAATTTGAATAGCATCATCTAAATAGGGGGCAGTGACAAGTTCTCTGGAAGGTAGGATCCAGTAAATGTGTGGGAGGAATGAAGAGTTAAAGTAAATAGGACATGTAATATTGAATTCTTCTTTGTAGGGGACAACGTAGTTGGACCAAGATGCACACATTTTTGGTAACAATAAATGCAGCAGGCAAAAAAGGGTCACTTGCAACTTCATTGCTGGAAATATTTGACCTGGAGGGGAAAAAAAAAGATTTTTTTTAATACCGATTCATAGTAATTTCACTTTTCTTTCATTTTTTTTTTTTAAGGAAATAAACATTATAGAATTAAGTTTCTTAAAGTTATTATTCAAGTAAGTAATAATGATTTTAGACAAATGATACAAAATCATTGTCATTGTGACTAAGAAGACAAAATTAATCTGTTTAATTCTCAGTTTCAGCAAAAAAAGTGCTGAGGATGATATTGTGCAAAAAATGTTCCTAGTACATTTTTTTTAAATGGCCTGAATATCCACTAGAAATCCATTTCTTTCTAATAAAAGACACTGGAAGTATTTGCACATACCTAATATTAATTTATTTTTAATTTATCGTATTTTTGTTGAAACACTCAGGACATTATACAAACTAAGTAAGCAGCTTAGATTTTGGACAAGATATGAACTTGCCTCTCTTATAATTGAATGGCATTTATTTGTTAAATTTTGTAATTTATAAGGCATTGTTTTGCAAAGTCAGACATTTAAACTTTGTGGAAAGGTTTTTTCTTAATTTCTAATCCATGCTGCTTTCATAAATGTCAGTACAAAAACAAAAAAAGCACAAAACAATCTGAAGATTGCAACAAAAATGTAAACAAGAAAATAGTTAAAGATTAACAGAATTGAAAAAAAAAAAAACTCAAAACTATTTGATTCAAATTGATGTATCAGAAGTTTTTATTAAAACAGTTCTTTATAACCAGTTTTAATTAATGTACATTTCACATTGGATTTAGTATGATTTTATGAAAAGGGCTAAAAATACCATATATTACTAAGAAATTATGAACAATAGTCTTGTTGAGCTACTAAACTGCAGGTTATTACTATTGTAGTGAATTCAATCTTCATTAAGTATCCCACAATTGTGGCCTTGTGTCAGACTATGCTTAATGAATAAGAACTACTGTACATATAAAATTAATATAGATTAGTACATTTTTATGTGCAGAAAGATGTGCACATGCATTTTATCAATCAAAAACTTACAATATTTATATTTGGACCATTATCCCCATCTTTGATGTTGTTATCACAATGGCTGTCCAATGTTAATATTTTGTGATAACTGCAACAAAGATGAGGACAATAAATTTGGTAAATTATGATAACTCCTCATCCCAGAAATTCAGACAAAAAATCTATTTTCAGATAAAAATCGTTTTTTTTTTTTTTTAGATAGAAAGAAACTTATAAACATGACTGAACAACAAAAATTTGTCCTGAGGAAAATAGCTGAAGTTCAAAGATATTAAAGTGTGTATACATTTATATAAAGATAATGAGATTAAACAATCTTAAATAAAATGTCTTTAACCAAAGGAGATTGCATCTTAAAATGTGTATAGAATATTTAAGATGTGTACAAAATAATAATACATATAAATATTTGATACATGATTTTCTGGTTTAGCCTAGTTCCATACAACTGATATCAGTTTGAATGAATTTAAATCACAAAAATGCGATGATGTAGCCAACAAAATCTTGTCCACCTCACTGATAATACCCAAGTTCTTGTTAACAATAGATTGTCAAAAGTACCTGAGCAAAATATTAACATTGGACAGTTTATCGTCAATTTTGAACCCAATGTACATCATGCACAAAAATTGGAAAAAGGTAATAAAAAAATTAAACATATATACTTTGTCAGTTTGATTTAACAAAACTTGTTTGGGTGAATTCTTGCTCCATATGCATACATACAACTATATACATAAATGTGTGTATAATGTATAATAATAATATATTTTATGGTGCAAAATCTTGGACTGTACCAATGACACTGCAATCAACTTGATGCCTTTCACATGTGTTGCCTATGTAGCTTCTGCAACAGAAAACTGGGTGATTGTATTAGAAATAATGATGTTCAAACTAAGTGCAACATGACAGGTATTGAAGCCATCTTTACGAAAATCCGACTCAGATGGGCAGGACATCTTTCTCGTATGAGCGATAGCAGACTTTCAAAACAACATCTCTTTGTTCAGTTTCTAACAAGCAGGTCAGTTGGAAAGCCACTCTTGCATTATAAAGACAAACTCAAAGGCAATCTGAAGTGATGCAGCATCCCTTTTTCTTTCTGGGGAAACAAAGTATCAGAGCAAAGGAGCCGGGTGCCTGTCATGCTTTTCATCTATACAAAGATTTGAGTGAGGCAGATTTGAACATCAGAATCAATGAATCAAATTTAAAGAAAGTTGGCAGCAAGATTCTTTCAATGTTAACCTTACTTGCCACTGTGGCTTTGTCACACACAGTAAAGCAGGCATTGCTATCAACACACGAAAACATGTGGCAATTGATCCTCAACCACTCTTGCAAAATGGCTCAATCGCATTTTCCATCTGTCTAAAAGTTTGCAAGACATCTGCAAAAGGAGACACATGTGTACCCATAAAAGTTGAGCACTTCTTCATTTTACTGAGCATTCATTTGTAGTCTGCCACAAGAGAGTCCACACACACACACCACTCTAGCAAAATGGCTCAGTCACATTTCCATCTTTTTAGAAGTTTGCAAGAGAGTTCACACACACATACATACATACATACATACATACATATATATATATATATATATATATAGGTGACTATACTCATATCGAAAAATCTTTGAATTCTTGATTTAACAATAGCCAAATCAATCTCGAAGGGAAAAAAGGTTTTAAAAAAGAAAGAGCCAGGAACATTAGGTTTTGACATATATATATATATATATATATAAAATGTTAATGGCTGGCCACTCATATTTGAGCATACCCGTCTGCTAGGGCGACTAGCTAATCTCTATTGCAGATGCTTGCTCAGGCACATCCTGTGTTTGTTCAACATCCACAGAGCCCACCTGTGGTTTATACTGCAACTATGTTGTGCAAACCTTAGAGTTTCTGGGAGAGAGTGTGTTATCAAGCATTATGAACAATCTGAATAAGGCCAGCATGCTAAAACCATCGGTCACGATGACTTTGTGCTAGCACAGCTATCAACAGCCCCAATGAGTTCTGTCTACCCAATTTCACTCACAAGGCTTTGGTCAACCTTGGTATGGTTTTTAGCCACTTCCCAAAGGTGCTGCACACTGGGATCACCTCCTTCAGACCAATAACATCAAGAAGTCACCTGGTGAAATTTGAACCCAGGTCTTATGGTCAGAAAGTGAACATTCTAATCACTTGGCCACATTCCTATAATATATTACATACTATAGCCCAGAAGTTTGGACCTACCCTCTAGATTTAATAATGAGTAAGTTCCATGCCTTTAGTCTAATTCATTCCTACTAAGCTAGGAGGCTGAAACTATTTAACTCATTAGTGCATGGTGTCCACAAATCTTTAAGGAGGGGGTTACCCAAAATTTAAAATCCACCAGCTCCAAGATTGACATTAACCAGCAAAGTAGATTAAAAAAAATGTCAAAAATTTCAAGGGAAATTTATGCAGTAATGACTTAATTTTATTATTATTCAATATGTCATAAACAATTTAGGAAGAGAAAATCCTTCTGGTTTGAACTGAGCTAGTAAATTAGTTTTAAAAAAAGCATGCAGCCTTCAATTTTTAGGTGATTCTTTGAAATCCTTAGGGTGGCTCCCAAACTTTTGGCCTATACTTCTGTATGTATGTATATTGACACTAATCAATGATGTGCAGATGTCCCAGCATCTTACCTCATTATTTCAGGACATTCTGTCATCTTATCCTAGCTTCTCACTGATGTTTCACTCAAGCCTAGGAAGAGGTTTAAAGATAATCTAAAGAATAATCTGAATGCATTGCACATGAAATGTACCGCATTGGGAAAAATTGACTTTAAATTGTACAGAGTCAAGGCACTTTATTAGGGAGGGATGCAATGCCTTTGAGGATAAATGCCTCTGGCATGCTCAGATCAAGCACTTCTTCTGATTTGCCAATTAATGTTCAGTCTTGGAAATGTGGTGTGTGTGTGTGTGTGTGTGTGTGTGTGTGTGTGTGTGTGTGTGTGTGTGAACATATGCTGTTGTCAAGACCAGGTAAAACATCTGAAAGGTGATCATAACAATCAGAAACAAGCCAACAATGCCAACCTGCCTCATTGTCCTGCCAACAATACTTTGTGTTTGCAAATGATGTGAGGGGTTTGGTCTCATTTGAATAAGATGTGGTAATTACAATATATATATATATATATATATATATATATATGTATGTTATTTTTAATTTATTTTGTTTAAACTATTTTTGATGATATCTGTCTACATTTCTGAGATGAGGTATTATGTACACTATTTATATTGCTTGGACTATCATCCTCATCTTTGTTGCCATATATATCACATTGTTTTGGCCGTTGTACACTCCGGCCTTCTTCAGGTGGTTGGAATGTCAAACTGAACCCTTTATCAAGGACATATGGCACAGTGGATGAAGGCATTAGTTAGATCCAGTGACAGGACCCAAAGAGTGTAAGTTCAATACCTGGTTAAGGTGGTGGAGAACTTGGAGATAACTGACATTCATTAGACATGGCTTGGAACAAGGACAGTCGACCCCAGTGAGCAAAATAAAGGATTCAGTTCGACATTCCAACCACCTGAAGAAGGCCAGAGCGTACAACGGCTGAAACGTTGTGATAAATATGGCAACAAAGATGAGGATGATGGTCCGCACAATGTAAATAGTGTATTTTTGATGAATATACATATTTGAGTAGAAGTTCTGTTTTTTGGGGGTTTTTTTTTGTTAATTAAACAGTATTTTTTTATCCAACTACATCTAGCAGAAAAATATATCTGACAAGATTTCTCAAATATTCAGGTCAGTAGATGTAGTTGGATAATAAATACTGTTTAATTAAAAAAACAAAAAAATCAGCTTCTACTTGAATATGAGTACCCATCAAAATAATGTTTAAACAAAATAAATGAGAAATAATGTCAGATTTAATCCATTTCCTAACAATATATGCGTGTGTGTGTGTGTGTACCTGTCAAAAATGATTAGTTTATTTATGTATCTGTTGGCACTTCTAAAGATCTGAAACTATGCTCTACAGAGCATCGAAATCTTGCTTCCCAGTCTTCAGCCTAAAATCAGTGCAGTATCTGTGCACTCTGAAATGTGTAAGGCACAAATATGAGTAGCCATTGAATTTTATATATGTGGGGGTATGTGGATAATGTTTAGACACTTATTTTTAATGTCATCGATTCTATAAAATGTATATCTTTATCAGTCACACTTTTATCTTCTTTATTTCAGATAATGCGATCCACTTTCAAGTCTCGTGTTACCTTAACAATGAGACTGGGTTGTAAATATATTGCTTTTTATTTAACATTAGCGTTCTTGGAATATTTTTACTTTTAATTATCTTAGATAAGTAGAACATGCCTAAAATCCTGCGCAATTGGATATTTAAAGAAAATATGTATTATTTAAAAGAAGTCATACAGTAAATATGTCAATTAGTTTTTAAATAAAAGACAATTTACTCACCAATATGGCTGTTATCAGTTATTGGGCTGCTTAGAAAGAGTGTGAAAATAACTAAGTCTTCTCTACTATCCAAGGTTCAATATAGGCATTAGTATATCCATGATACACTAACATCTTAAGGAGACAGAAGGAAAAATTAGAACAAAACAAAGAGATAGACACCAAAAAGGAAATAAACATAAAAAGCATTTTATATGCTAAATATAGGGTATACATAAATCAATGATGAGTAATGGTAACAAACTGTACCACAGAGAGGAATTTAGACACATTTTTTATAATCATTTCACCCCAAGTAAGGTGATAATGCCACTAAGATGCAAGGGCTTACTATGTGTTTGAGTGAGATCTGTAATATCTTTTTAGTTCCTTTCTAGAATTCATTGGACAATGACATACAAACAGCAACTGACCATTGACTCAAATGGATCATCACATGAGCTATGAGGGTCCTTTTGAGATAAGTAAATGCTTCCTATCAAAGGGAAATAATTGCTTTTAGGATCATTCCTGCACATTTGAAAAGCACCAAAACTTGATCTACTCACAATCTATGATGACAGTTCTAATTGGCCTATGTCTAACAGAGCGGGACATCCCCCACCCACCGCTCAAGTTATAACTAAGTCCACTCATGCAGTCTCGTGTACCAATTACTGAAGGACTCTTTATAACTGAAAGACAATTCTTCAAACTTTTTTTTATTTATTAAGATTGAACAATTTGTTCACAGTTATGCACTAAATTGTCAAAATTATTACAAAAAACACACCTTTATTAACCACTCATGAAAAAATAGTTGCAAACTGTATATAAAATTTACTAATTAAAAATGCTCATCATCTTTTTCTTATGTCTATTTCAGTATACCTGTTACAGTGATAGAATGAAGCATACTTTTATCACCTGTTGCTTTCTCACTTGGGGGGGGGGCGTCCAGTTATTTTTAGGTCAACTAGTACAGAAATAAGAGGATTTACCTCTTCTATTTCTTAATTACCTGCTCCATTTAGATCCAGGACCAATTGAAGAATATTGTCAGCAGAATATTCATTGTCATGGTCCAAAAAATAAGAAAATAATGCGACTGCAAAATCCCTTAAATATTGCTTTCATTTTTTTGCCATTATGGATAAACTATTTATTTATAAATGACAAGATTATGTATGAATAAATTATGCAAATATACGCATATATATAATATATAAAATGCAATGTGTGTGTTTGTGCTTAACACTTATTACAGTGCACAAATAATACATTCTGTTCCTAGGCAGAGAGCACAGATTCATGTGCAAATAATTCCACTAATTCTGATGGATACAAGTAATTTTATAGTTAAAAAACGAAAATTTTTACCATTAAACATATTTAAAACCATTACATGGTGTCTAGGGGTTTAAAATTGTTATCTACTGCACACCAGTCACCAATAGTTGAAAACGGATAGAAGACATGATTTTGAATTCTGATTTTATAAGAAAAGTAGATTCTTCCTACTGAGAAGAAAAATAGTGCCAGACAGTTTTCCTTATCTCTATTTTTTTTTACTATTTGGCTCTGAACTAGACTAAACTGAGTGTTCAATTAATTTCTAAAAAAAATTTCAAATTTTGGAGACAGTATGTGCTAGGATTTTAAAATGTATTATAAACTAATAATAATAGCAGAAAATATTTATTTTTCATCATTTGTAAATTGAATTTTGATAATATATTAGTGCTTTTATTTATGTCAGAATTTATCAAAAATAACCTAAAAATTCACTCAAAGAGAAAATTATCTCCCTTGAAAAATGGACTTTCCAACTTTCTCTTCAAGAATAACTCATGCCGCATGTTTGTGGTTCTCTTCATTGTAAAACAAACACTAATCTTTAATGATTAAATCAATATTTTTTCTATGATTTGTATTATTTTCCTGTTTTTAATATCATGCTTTAAGTGATTCAAATTCTTATCATTTTTAAATATTATCAGATCTTGAAAAAGACACAAAGATACTTTGAATAAAAGAAAAAGAAAAAACTGTCAAATTTATTAAAGAAAAAAATAATTCTTCATTAATCAGATATGTTTAAGTACTATCACAATATAATTAAATTTCTCTTTCAACTTTCTGATCATGGTAAATAATATTTTGTATAATTATTAATTTTCTTTTATTGTGTATCAGACCCGAAGCTTAAAAATATTAAAACTGAAAACTTCCCTATAAAAGGGAGAAAAATGAAGACTTGTTTGCATCAACATTTTGACATCATTGATCACAAGTAGCAATAATTCAGCTAAACTATTTTAACTAAAAGCATTGTGTGGGAGGTGCTCAGCAAAAAAAAAAAAAAAAAAAAAAAAAAAAAAAGTATAGGAGGGCTTCTTAGAAGCTGTAGTATTCTTTTCTATTCTTACATATTTATAAAGCTACTTTTTGTTGTGTTGTCATTACTAAAGTTTTCTTCATCCTGACTGATTTATATAAGAACCTCTCTTTAATTGTCTTTACCTCTGGTAATAGGCTATATTGACCTGCTATCATGGCTCTAAAGATTTAGTCGACAACTAAGATCTGGAATATGTAAAAAGAAAAATAATTTAAGACTAATATTAGTAACTCCTGAGAAGAATAAAAAAAAAAGTTACAATGCCAATAGATACGGAAGAATATCTACGTGGAACACCCAATGGTAAACAAATACAAAAAGACATTTTATAAATAGAAATTAGCTAGATAAAAAATACCATTGCCACTAATGTATAAACATTGTGTGAGTGTGGGGGGTATTTCTTCTACACCCTGTATAATGCGCAAAGTAAACAGCATTATCTCCCTTACACCCTTTTTTTTTACTGACATCAAAGAAAAAAATGCTTCCATGAGGGTGGGCGGAGTTGTAACATCAAAGCAAGTTCCAGGATTTTATAAAGCTGTAACAAATTATTAATTTTTTCTTTTATTCATATTGAGAATTTATTTTTTCCTATAAAGTAAAAATTGTTTATGATTTCAAAAAGCTTTACTGAAAACAGAATTGCATGGTTACCAAACCAAAACAATTTTTCCTAGAGTTACTGGAGATAAAAAAAATGCTGTCTTAGGTAACCATAATATATAATTTTGACTTTTTTTTTTTTTTTTTTTTTGCATATAAACAAATTGGAAATGGGATTTATACATTTCTATTATCTTGTATGTCTATTGTCTGGTTAGAATTACTTATACTTACCTTTTAAATAAATATGCACATGTAGAAAGAAGAAAAAAAAAGATGTGTGTATGCTGCTGATGATGATAACCGTTTTTTTTTTGTTTTTTTTGCAGTTTCAGTTCAAATAATTTTCTTCATATATTTTTGAGGACAATTCAGATGAAACAATGTAAAAATGCACTGACTGGAAAGAACATTGAAGATAAATAAATGCCTGTGTGGAGCCGTGTACACTTGTCTAATGGTCATTTAATTCTAACCAACACCTGTGAGGGAGAGAATGAGGGAGGCACAGTTGTTCTAAATGTAGAGTTAATTAAAGAATTTCTTTATCAGGTATTATTACCTGAGAAGAACAAGAGAAGCGGGGATGGGAAAACAAAGACCCTTGAAAACAATGATGTCCAATGTAAGTTGGAATCAGAAGTAGGCCAAGATAGTTTTATCTCCATTCGGTATTATTTCTGCCTGACATCGGCTGCCTGACCCCTGTCCAAGTTGAATCTGTTTGTGAAAAATGGAAATCCAAGCGAAATATACAAGAAACAAAAATAGATCAGTTACCAGTGAAAAAGTAAGGAGATAATATTACTTGCTTTTGCATTATTAATAATTGGTTGAGAAGTTATCAGCCAGAGTATCAAGTGAATCCTTCAAAATGAAAACTTATCTAAAGAATAATAATTACTTTGTATATTTATCTTAGTGAGGCTCAAATTCATTACAGTAGTGAGTTTAGCTTGGATTACTTCATATAAAATAATGTACATTGGGTGTTGGTTGTAATTAAACAGGGCTCAATAATTTAGATTAAAAAGAATTATATAGCAGTTCCTCACTGCTTGATGCTACTTAAAGTTTCATATTTTATGTCTGACGATCGCCATGAGCATGAAACTTTAAGTAGGATTGAGTGGTGAGAAACAGCTACATCATTCTTTTTAATATATAATTTACTTACTAATCCTGTTTTATAATTGTATTTGAACCAATCATGAGATGAAGTTCTGGAATAGTCAAATGGTTACAGGCATGGAAAGCAGAATTGATAAGAATTTTGTCCAAAGATGTTTATATTCATTTGACATGTGAAAAGCATGAATCAAATTTCCCTTTCTACTCATTTGTCAGAATTCTTGCTATAATGATGGAAAAGAGGTAAATGAACAGTTGAGTAAAGAACTCTCCATTAATTACTTTACCTGTACAGAAAGTAAGAAAAGAAAAAGCAAAACATGTTACTTTCACAAATGACCTTGACAGAGGTCAATAATAAAAAGATGAAGGAAAGAAAGAATACAGAGTACAACAAGTATTTGAGAACAAATCTTCAACAGGTCATGAATGAAAGATAATATTTTAATGTATTGTTATACAGTGTGTGCCAAAGTTTAACTTCTTTTCAAAGAGATTAGAGGGGAGGTGGAGACAGAGAGAGAAGGGGGAATAACAAGAGGGAGGGAAAAAGAAGAAGGGAAAGAATGAGAGAGAGGAGGGAAAGAATAAGAGAGAGAAGGGGAAATAAGAGAAAGAATGTATAGGAGAGAGAGAGATAAATAAGGGGAGAGAAAGAGAAGAGTAGCAAGAGAAAATGAACAAAAGAGGGTGAAAGAGAGGCAATAGAGAAAGTGAGAGAGTAAAAGAAAATGTAGGAAAAGTAAATAAAACAAGAGAGAAAAAACATTTTGTCAGTGGTAAGAAGTTACTGACAGAATTTATGTATAATGTAAATGCATTGCTGAAGATTTTACTATAAAATCGTATTTAAAATCAGGAAAAAGAGATTGTTAAGTGGCCAGGAAGTAAGGCAAGCATTACTGACAGAATAAGACAGTTTATTTATAACTTTCTATAAAATATTTTTCAAAATTTAAAATAATCTACTATCATTGTTTCTACCAAATCAAATGTGGTACTGATATAGAACCCACCAATTTTGATGTAAAAAGTATTTCAGCTGAAATAATGCCAAAAGGCCTGTCTTTTTGCAAGTAGTTAACTGGATCAGACAAATGCAATAGGACCCAAATATTTCTGTAAAAATAACTTTTCTAATCTGTAAAAGAGGAACTTTTATTAAAAAGAAAGTTTATTGCTATGCCATTTCAATCAAATAATTCATTGCTTGGCAGAGAACACCACCACCTTCAACAAGGAAAAAACCTGAAAAGGTTATTCTGATTTCTGAAAGAGTCCTTGAAATAAATCCTTAGTTATATAAAAACTCATCAAAGTGGAGTTTAACTATAGTGAAATCTCAATATTGTCTTTTTATTTAACAAGATACAACTATAGGAAAGTGATAGACATTAAGAAAATTGGCAAAATTAAGTGCACACAAAGTTACAATCTTATCAATATTTTTTTTTTTAAAGATATTTATAGCAACACATTTACTGAGATGGCAGCAATGGATATCATAATTTCTTTTTTTTTATTCTCCTTTTAAATATATTTCATATTACAAAAATAAATTTATACTTTTTTCTTTAATAAGATAACCTAAATCTACATTACTATATCTATCTATAAAATATATAGGGGTATCAATTTTTTTATTGTGCCAATAAACTTGGCCTTTTCATTTTAAAATATTTGCTGCAGTTACTCTTTCAATAAAACAATGAGAAACAGTTTTTTTGTAGATAATTTTCAATAAAAAAGAAAAATAATTTTTATTCCTTTAAAAAGTTAAAAAAATCATATATCCAGCAATTCTTTTCACAGCCTATTGCTCTAGCATCTTGCTAAGCAAAAATAAATTTTGATTAAATAATCTTAGTAATAATTAAATTGTTTTAATTAAAAAGCAAACTAAGACTGTAAATTATAAAGGCAAGAAAAAATAACTTGAGATCAAAAAGGGATTGTCTCCCTTGAATTATTAATTACACATATGATGACAACTACATTATTTTTCAATACAATCTTTTCAAAATATAAAGAAAATAAATGAATTTAAATAAAGATGTTCAGCACAATCATTTCCTTATTATATTTAGTTCAGCTGAAGCCAAATTTTATCAATGTCAGTAACAAATATTTTTTTTTAATCAACTCACTCTAATGTCACTAAGATGCAAGGAGCCTACTGGAAGTCAAAGAGAAGGAAAAAGACTTAACAAATGGGAAACAATCCTTTTTTCCTTATTTTTGTTTTTTTGGTAATAAATTATTGCTGATCTTAATAACAAAACAACCTTAATACTATTCTTTTTCTTTAAATTACATTTTATTTTCATAGTAAAATATAAAAACTGAAGTTTATTTTAATTACATAGAGAATTTTTATCTGAATCAAGATGAAGTTATTTACTTTATTTTAATGGCTTTGTTGCAGGCTATTATTTACATAACACATTATTTTTATAACAAGTTAAAAACTACAATAAAACAGGTGCATAAGTAGAATTACATTTAAAACTTAAAATTATCCAAATATTAAAAAAACAAACATTAATAAGTTATCTTTCCAAGGCCGGTGCAAGGGTCTCATGCCCCCACAATCTATGATAGCCCCCTCCCCATTAAATCTCAATTTTGCTAAGGTAGTATTCATCTATATATAATAAAAATTTTAAATGTAACTTAATTACGTAAATATCGATTATATACAATATAGGTGCTCAATTCAACTAGAAAATAAACACAATGTATCTAAATACAAATTACCGACCTGTAATAATACCATGTTAAATAAAGCAAGAATGTTTTGTGGCAATTTTTAACACCATTTTTTTCTGGTTAAAAAGTTGAGTAATTTAGCACTTACAACATTTTGAATAAAAAATAATGAATTTTATGTACTGTTTTTTTAGACTTAGCATGAGCAAACAAAATAAATTCACGGATTTGAACAAAAAAAAGAAGAAAAGACCCCAGAATGATGTCAAAATCTGTGAAAATATTTTTATCTTTTAATTAGTCAGGTATGCTTAGTTTAATTTGTAACATAGATAGAAAAAAAAAGCAAATGTTAATCAGATAATGAGGGTCACAAAGCTCTGCTTGTGGGGGTGGGGGGTCTCCCACTCTCCATGTTGGTTGTTTCAGGGGAGAGAACTCACCAACGTTGTACTTCCTATCAGCTATGTAAATCAAATAACATTTAGTGATTTAAGACTTTCTCTCCATATACAATTCATTCTAATTAATATGGATTTAAAAATAAACTTTATTTAATCTTAATTCCTATTTCCTTTAACAAATCAAGTTACAAAACACAAACGAAATAATTGAAAAGATTTTTGTTAGAGTTAGCTCCCCTAGCGATAAAAATAATGAATCAAAATCTATTCAAAAACAACCATTTCCATTCAGGCGAGGTAATTCTGATATTCTAAGGGAAGTAACTCTTATCAACTATCATTTTTTTTTTTAATTAGCTTAACTGACACAAAGCACCTCGTAAGGATATTAAAACTCATTACTCAAAAATAATCTGTGAGATTAGCTTGCTAAGAATTATTCCATGACGACCAAATTGATTCAGAATTATAACTAAAAATTATTTTTACAAGAAAATCAAGTTTCTCCTTGCTCAAAATCAAAATGTCTTGAATGGAACCAGGAATAAAAAACAAACCTTGTGAATATTAATTTCCCATAATGTTAAGCAAATTATTCATTATCACATCGTTTCACTACAACATAGGAAACCACATGTTTACAGAGTGTACACTAATACAATTTGACATTTAGTATTGAAACTAGTTAGATACACATGTAATTAACATTAAAAAAATACTCAATTTTGTAATCTTTAGCAAAAACAAAATTGATATTTGGTTAGTTTCATATTAGAACACATTTGATAGTATTATTGTATTCCAATTTCATCAAGTAGATCAAGCTGAGAGCATTTCAACATTACATTGTGATAAAATACAAACCAGTTTTGTTTTTAATTATTTTTAATAAAGTAAATCGTAATGTATTTTCTAATAAAGTAAATCATTCTAAAATATTTTTATAAAAAATAACTTACGATTTACTTTATTAAAAAGAAAAAACTGGTTCATATTTTACATAATGCCTTTTCAAATGCCTTATTTGAAGAAAAATATTCACTAAGGTTTTAATCCTTAATAAATTACTTTTATTTGGTTATAAAAAAAATTATATGTTCTACTGGTCCTGAGTTGTCCCAGCGCTCAGTTGGTGGTGCTGAGTTGTACCTGCCCACTACAGAAATCATCCCTCAAAATTATAAGTTAAAAGGCAGTCCATTGCAGTTTCATAACTGGATACTGCATGTTGCCTTCCATATGTGCCTCAGAGGAAGGTCATGAAATCAAGTTTGTGACTCACCTTAAACAAATTCATGCAAGCAGCACTTCCTTCTACTCTGATTTTGTTTCACCACCAACTCTTGCAAAGCTAAACGGCAATAAGGAATAGATGATGGGAGCAGGTTTTGGTGAAACTGGAAGCTTCTAGTCCTGAACTTGCATATTGGAAGCAAATTTAGTCATCAATGCCATCATCATAAAGGAAGCAATAAGCAAAGGAGAAATTAAATTCTTGGATGAGATAAAGCTGCTACAACGATATATGTATGTCTACACACACACATTAAAATTTATGTCTTTCTCAGCACTAACTCTTTCTATGGAAATAAATTTGGGGAGTTACTTTATTGGCCTTTTGGATTCCTTGTAAATAGCTAAAATAATTTAAGATTTAATTTCCTTCAAATCACAGAAAAATTTACAAATTATAGAAAAAGCACATTAAGCATTAACAAAATTGATAATTTTGTTCTAGGCTTGACATTTTCATTCTTTTCAAGTATAACATTTTTAAATTGAAATAAATAATTCAGTAAAAAAAATGTTAATTTTTTTAAGCAAATATAGCCTTTCAACTTTGATTTTTGTTTTATGCTTACATAAAAACAAACTAGATCAAAATGAAGTTGATGCTGCAAATATAAATTTCACATTTAGATGCAATGCTTTTTAAAAAAAAAAAAAAAAAAAAAAAAAAAAAATTAACAGTATGATTTTGATCAAAGATTTGCTAGTGTGGATTTGAGTTTTGAAAATCAAAAGGGAAGTTGGTCCAAACTATCAATTAAGGGAATGATTTGAAGGCTGTCAAGGTGAAAGTGATTCAAATTTCAAATAACTTAAGAGCAACTGGGTGGTGGGAGTGCAAATGAGGTTTACTTGAATTGAATCAAAATTCAGACATATGAATTCCTTTATAATGTCCAATTCATTTTTTTCTTTTTCTTTTTTTAACATCATCCCTCACTTAGCTGTATAGAAGTGAAAACTTCAATTGAAACTAAAAAGTTTTGTTGAAAGACACATTTTTGAAGACGATATAGCTTTTTCCTTTAATGTACATTGTAGTAAACCATATTTAATTTAATAGAACAGAAAAGCAGAGAAAAAGGATCAATGTTGCTGCTGTGTTATGCAAGGTGCAAAAAGTGACATTCATAAAAGTGAAAAAGCAAAGAAAATGGCAAATATTCACTATCATTTCATCTGGAAATTTATCATTATATCAAAAGATTTTTTAGTTTTTATTTCCAGTCAGGATCAAACTGAAGAATAATGTCAACAAATTGATTCTTTAAATAAAAATGATTTCAAAAGACCACCAAAGTGAAACAAATGTGTAGAGTTCAAGGGGAAATATTTTGATGGAATGAATTTTTCTTTGAATTTATTTTTTGTAAATCAATCAGCATTTTCATGTAGAGAATATTATGTTTACAAAATTTGAATAGTTATATCAAAATGCCACTTACTATAAAATAATACAGAAGCTGGTAAAATTTCAACATTAAAAAGGAAAAATAAATGAACTGTTGCATATTTGCTCCATGAAATTATCCGGATAAATTTTATAGGAGCTGCCTTGAAAAATCTGGTACCAATAAAATATTTATTTATAAAATTTAACAACAGTCTCTGAACAATTTTTATAGCCTAAACAAAAGCAGCAGCTTTATTTATAATCTGAAATTTAGTTGATGCTTATAGATTTTAATACATTTTTCTCAGTTTTTTAAAATTATGAATTACTTGTATATTTAGTCAAAATTAAATACGAATTAGCTCTTAAATTGGTAGCAGTCTTTTAATGTTATTTTTCCAGAATGTGTAGAGAATTTTGTTTTTTACTGGCTAAAAGACCATTCATTAGGGAAAAAAAAAGAAAAAGTTAAAAGAATGCTAAAAAAATCTGAACCAATCTGAAAAATGAAGCCATGAACAAAGCAGATTTGATTCATAGCAATAGACACCATGAACTTTTAAAAAATTACAATGATTGTAGAAACAGTAAGAGAAGTAGTGAAAAATAATTTGATGTGATATAGACCCATGGTGGCCAACTGGAAAGTTAGGAGGAGGAGGAGGAGAGCTGGTGTCTAAGCACCAGTGATACTTTGTCATGCATTTACTTACATATTGACCTGTCAAATCTCATGTTATCAACCAATCTTATTTTGAAAAAAAAACTACAAAAAATTTGGATTGTGAAGTTAATTCTCTTTCTGTATTTCACAGCAAAGATATTAAAGAAGAATTATAAAATGAGAAAGAGAAATATCTTGATTGAACAATACAGTGGAACCTCATTAACCTGTAAATGTGACATTATTTTGGATAAATGAATCAATGAAGAAAGCACAGCTCTATTGCCAATAATTTAAGTCCATTTATATATAGGTAAAAAATTCAAGTTTATTTAATATATTAATCTAGCAACACAAGCTTGATTCACTGTTAAACAAAAGGTTAATAGCGTTCAAATTTTAATGAACTTGATTGGTTCATTAGAGAAGACAAAGTATATTTTTAAAACAAACTGGAAATGTTGCTATAGAATTAAAGAAATAAAAATACATTTGGTTTCTAAAGTCCAAAATCCAAAGAAGCAGAGACCACCTGATCCCAGTAAAAATTCAAGTGACTTAGCTAAGGCATGTGTTTGATGAGACCAACTAGATTATCAAAGACAGAAATAATTAAGCAGTTTTTCTGCACCATACTGAAGTAAGATAAGACTGTTTTATCTGAAGATATTTTAACTGACTACTCATTTCAAAATTGATGGCAGAAACTTAAAAAAAAACCCAGGTAGGCAGTTTTGTATTGTTATGCAGTCATAAGCTGATTTCCTATATTACTACAAATAAAATAAACCAAGCAGTGAACAGGAATTATGCATTGAAATAAAAAAAGAAAACAAAGAAACATTATATTAAAAGACAAACACAGTATCATAAAAAAAGAAAAGCTAAATTGCTTTCAACCACTTTTATTACCACGTACATTAGCTGGTTGGTATGTTGTGTTGCTTGTGGTATGATCAGGGTTCAAAAGTCAAATAACAGTGACAACATCATCAAGAAAAAGTTCTCAGGAAAACTGTTTCGTTTTGTTTCAAACTTTTCTTCAGGTCAGAGCTCTTTGCAGTCCAATTAAGAAGAAATGTTGACTCAACAGTGAGACATCCTCTTCAGTTTCAGTGCCAACAGACCCTTGGTATGAAATCTTAAACATTTTTTTCTCTTTCTGGTTTGAACTTTTTTGCTGATTTTGACTAGCATCATGTTTTGTAAGAATATGGCTCAGAAGAGAAAAAGAAAAAAGGTTCTATGAAATAAGCATGATAATTGACCAAAATGCAATTTTGGAACAAGTTTATCTTGGAAAAAAAAAAGTTTTCCCTAGGACTGAAACCTCTTTATAAAACTGTGCAGGTTTGGATGTTGGTAGGCTGACATTCTGCACGAGAAAAACAAACTTTTACAATGTAATTGGGTTTTTATTTTCTTAAATATAAACGTTTTAACAAACCATAACAAAGAAATTCATAACAATTGTTTGCTACATTGTACAGTCCGGAGGATGATACATTCAATCAAGTCCATGTTGGCACAAACACTGGCGGATAAAAGCAAAATATTTTTGCTAAAGATTCTTCCCACACTGTTCTGCTTTATAAATATCATTCTAGGATTCTACAATGGAATTCAGAGATATTTAATCTGAAGAGAGCCAACCCAGCAATGGAAAGTACATTACCAACTTAGTTGACTGTTCTTAGCAGGTGAGGATTGAACCAAACAGAGCCCTGGCATTTTGCCAAACTATCTTCTTCAAAATGGCAGCAGCAGCAGTAGTAGTAGTATTCACAGCAGCAATCAGATCAAAGTATACTGCCAACACTCGTTGCTGAAGAAAGTTCCAGAAAAATAAAAGCATGGGGGAGGGGTGGTTTTAATTTAAGTTGAGGATGAAGACTTTTACTCACACTGCTGCTGCCACAGCTGCTGTGAGTTGTCCACAGTCAATGTCTTCTTTTGTTGAGTATTTTATCTTACTAGTAAGTTTTGTCCAGGTTTTAATGTAAGTGTGTCGTTGAGGAAGGGCTCCTAAGATTGGAAAAGGTTAAATGTACATCTCAAACGATACATGATGGTTGTGATTTCAGATTTTAAACAGAAAGAGATTATCTTTGTCTACCCAGTTTGGGAGAGTTATAAAGTAACTTTTTGTTATTGATGAGAGAAAAATTAATTTGTTCATTTGATAAAATTATTTCCCTTGAAATGAAACTTGCATTCAAATTTTGTGCCAGATTTTTGTTAAATATTTGGTGATTACTAAGGGACACATTCTCAAGTTTAATGGGATCAAAAAATATTTACTAAAGAAACTAGCATCAGTACAAAATATTCTTATAGCAACTAATACAGAGAAAAATGTTCTCTCCAAATTGCAAGTAGCAATCATACTTATTTTTAATTTTACAACATTTTGCTATAAAATCTTCATTATCTCTGATAAAATTCTTAAAACTTGTTTTTGTAGATAAAATTCACACACAAGAAAATTTTTTTTTTTTTTAAATTTTAAGACTTGTCAGTCATTTTATTCATTACTATAAGAGCCAAATGAAACCAAACCTTTGTTTGGTTTTTCAACAAGGTGTCCTTTTTTATCACTAATTCAAAATTTCAGCCTGGTTCTAAAGATTGAAGAAAAAAAAATTAGCTAATTCAATTGTTTATTTTGTATATGATTGAAAAAAAAAAATCCCAAGAATGTTATCAGGTATAATAATTAAAAAAAAAAAAACAAAAAAAAAACATGGCTTTATAACCATGTGGAAAATATTTTAATGGGGTTAGTCATGCGTATGTACAAAAAAAAGGTAGGAATATGAAATGGATTTAAAGGAACAAAGAGGAATGATGATTATTTGCAGAAAGTTTGAAGAACCATGAATCTGCAAATAAGATAGGCAGTACTTTACATAGAATTGATAACAGAATCAACTTGTAGCTGCTTTTTGTTTTAGATACAGGAAACTTTGAAAACACCAAGTAAATATATAACTCTTTTTCTGGTTTATGTGGACTAGCATTTTCATCTATCCTGCTTTTTTAATGCTATACATAAATTGCCAATCAGTTCCAGGCACTAGAATTCCTTTTATTTATTTATTTTATATATATATATATATATATATATATATATATATATATACACACACACATATGCTATATTAGGACATGAATTAGTGAGACAGTAAATGACTTATCTACTATCTTACTACAACCATGAAAATGGTAAAGCCTCTTCTTTAATTTGAGAGAATGTTGGAGAAGGAAACATCAGAAAATGATAACTTGTACAACACTTGATTTCTAATTTCTATTCATTCTTATTTTAACTAAATAATTAGAACAATAAACTAGAGAATGTTACCCCAAAGAACAGTAAGTGATTACAATTCTTTGTGTAAAAAAAATACAATGCTATACAATCAATTATTTTAATGAACTATTCAAGATATTCATATTAAATTATCAATTACTTAAATATTATTCAGAATAATGATACTACTGAAATTATAAAAATAGCCTTGATAGGCAGCACCGTACATCAGAAAGTTCTCTTATTTTACCTCATTGGCAAAAATGGTGCAACAGATTTCTTTCACTGATTGGCTAAAAATAAATAACCAATCAACACACATACAATAACCCAGGATTATTATTCACCTGAAAGTTTCTTTCTTTTTTTTTTAAAAAAAAAACATCTGCATCCATATTTATAACATATCACCAGCATCTTTGACATATTCATATTTTTTACACAACAGATTTTTCTTGCATAAAATGTACAAATGCTCCTTCAAGTAAACATGATTGCTAAATAAAGTTTACAGACTATTCAAGATTTTCTCATTTACTTTGAATTAAGATTTTTTTTCAACATGCTGAATTTTTCCAGAAAAGAGAATGTAAATCCCAATTTCTTTATCGCTACATAAAGGATAATCTAATATTTTAGATCCTAGTATAGAAAAAGAAAAGATAAAAGACAAACACCTGACAATATTTGTTTTTGTTTGGTTAAGTTCAACTAGTCTGAAAATAAGAATAGGTAACTGGGGGAATGATGTTCACAGAGGCTAAGGTTTTTTAGTTTGTTTTTTTTTGTTAATCACAGTAAAAGTGGAGAACAATTTGGCAAATCAGATAGACATATTTCGACTGTATGGAGAGAGGATAATGAGGAAGACTGGAGTCTTAGGAAAAAGAAAAAAAAATAGTTGCTGGCCTGATTTAAAAAGTGGGAATAAAAGGAAAATGGAATGAATACAGCAGCAACAAAAAATGAAAGCCAGATGCAATGACTAAGCAAACTGCTTTGCATCGTCCCAATCAAAGGAGACCAGACCAGTTACCCCCACCCCACCCTAGCAGAGTCAGGATTCTTTCTTTCTTTACTTCAAAAAAGTAAAAATAATAATTTCCTGAAATTTCTTTTCCTTAATTTTATGAGAAAAAAAACAAAATTTTTGCTTACTAGAACAAGATACACACAATATATAAAAAAAAAATTTATAAAAACTGATACTTGTGCTGAAATCTTTTAGCATTCTCAAGTTACAACCTTGAGTGTCAGATGCAAAAATCATTTCAAGTTTCTTTTTAAACATCTGCATAAGTTTAAGAAATAAAAACTGGTTGTGTTGGCCTTTTGCATTGGCAACAGACAGCAATAGTCAGAATAACCAACTATGCTGAATAGAGTTGAAACTTAAAATTTGCATAGTTACATCTTTTTGCTGTTTACTAACTGTAATATTTCTAAGGATATTATAAGATTACAATTTTTGATTGTAGCCTTTACAAGTTGTACATCAAAGTATTAGCTATGAAATAAGTGCCATGCATGAAACTGTCAAGTTTCATCTGAAATACATCATAGCTTTACTATTCACCTAAAAAGATACGAAATATTCTAACAAACAGGTTACAAATGAAAAGAAAATATGTTCTACTTTGGACATATAAGTTTTAACCTTTAAAATAAATTTCCTTGATTTCTTCCTTTTTTTTGGCAATATCAAATATAAAATGAAATGTTAGCGGATCAGACCATAAGTGTTATACCCTCTGAGAACTGCGGCCAGTGCATAGCTTGACCAAGAATGGTGACAGCAGTCAAGATACAGACAAAGAGCAGATTTCAGAGATCAAATGGGAAGAGTTGAAAATGAAATATCTTCAAAATGGAAACCTTTTTCTATAACAAACACAAAAGGACCCTTCCTGCCTGCCTGGATTGACTCTGACCTTTCATCATAAAATAACAAAATGTATCAGCCTGATTTTGGCTATAATAAAATAGATGGTCATTTATCTCCAGTGATTAAATGGCAATACGCAAAATAAGTTAATGACAGGGTGAGAGAGAAATTAAACTGTCTAATGTTAGCAAGGACAACCAAAGATATGTTTATGTAATGGGAATTTTCTTCTTGTTGCCTAGTCATTGATTTGTATTAGTGGCAGAAAAAAATAGGGAAGATAACGGCAATAAATTGGTGGGCAAAATGAAAAAAAGGGAAGAAGTTTATGTTGTTTTAAATCACCAGCTTCATAGACAACAAAAATGCTAGAAGGTTAGGGTTTTCTGAGAGCTTCGTTTTGTAGCTTTATCTGCCTCAGTCAAGGAACAGAACATCTTGGCTTTTTTGATGATATTGGCACCATCTATGTATCTGATGACAATGTAACTATATTTGTATCTGTATAGATCTATGTGTTTGCATCTGTTTGTTTGTGATAATTGTCATTTGAATGTAAATTGTGATATGTGAAGAGAAATGAAGAATAAATAATCAAGCAGACAATTCTCCTCAGATAGAAACATTTTTTTTTAAAAATTTGTTTTCATTTTTAGGCAATTGCAGTCATGAAATATCACATCGGTTCCTTTTTCTTTCAACATGTAACCCAAACCCAGCCAATACCCAGTGATAGCATCCAATGGTCAGCAATATTCAGGGGTGGAGAAAGACAGAAACCAGAGAGATGTCCACCCTGAAGACTTAGGAGAGCTGAGTTTATGGGGTAAAAGATAAGGAACAGGATCAAAAAATTTAAATAGAGACTGTGTTCACACAAGCCAGGGTGGTGGTAATGGTCATTCTGCTTTCACTGACTGGTAAGTTATCAATACCACCAAATTGGTTCCATTTGTTCCTGCTGCTCACTGGTGGTGGTGGTGGTGGTGCTGCTGAAAGTAAGGGTCAGGCTAACTGTGGCCACACAAGCACTTTACTATGTAGTAGGGTCCACAAGCTCATAGTTTGTACTAATCAGCCAAAGATCACCATTTCTAGCATTGTACCAACAGCACGGGCGTCAGGTGGTCAAAATAGCATACTTTGACGTCTTCGGTTCCCTGCAATAAAATGAAGATATGTCAGAATGAAAATGGAAATGAAACTATAAGGTGTATTATTTGTTAATTAAACATATAATTCTGTTTTTCAAATTACAAACCTGAAGTTGCTACTGAGGAAGAACGAATACCAGGATCCCTGTGTAGAACAATGCCTGGAACCGCAAATATTGACGTGGCTGAAAATTAGAGAAAGAGATTTGAAAATTAACATGCAAAGAAATTGATAAGAAAAAAGAAAAATCTTTTTTATTTATAAAAATCCTTAAAACTTAATTTAGGATTATGAATCAGCTTTGGAATTAAAACTTCCCAAGATCATTTCATATAAATATTTTGGTTCAAAATAAAATTTTAACATTGTTGAAAGTGCCAAATGTTGTCAAGAATATTAAAGACTAAATTTACTGTTCTTTCATGCCCATGTGACATGAACAAAATAATTTTTAATGCTCTACAAAAAAAACCAAAAAAAAAAAACCGGATAATTTCATGATTGTTCAACAGTGTTGGTGAGAACAATTTTGTGAGTGAAAAAAATGAAAATTTGTGAATAAGTACATAAAAGGCACCATTGTTTATCAATTAAAACTGATGTCAGTTTCTTGATAACTTCTCATTAATAACATTGTTTTTATCATAATGATTAATTCCATTATCTTTATTAATGGACTAATATGCTAACCATATTGTAAATTCTGCTTTTCACAAGAAATAACTTGAGGAAATTTTTTTGTGAACTCTCCTAGAGAATTCATCTTTAAACATGCAAGAGAAAAATTCTTTTAACAGAAACAGCATAAAACTGTTGGTATATGATGGTTTTTGTCACAGAGTGTGTCAACCTACTACTTTGGCATAAAACAAAAAAAAACCTTAGGATCATTGTTTAACAGTTGTGCATATTTAAAAAGAAATTGCAATATTTTCTTCAAGATTTATAGATCATTGACTTTTGTTAAATAAAACTAAGAACTGTAAAGTTTAAGTGTTTCAAAGGTGAATAAAGATAAAAAAAATATTAAAATAATTTCAGAAAATGAGCTTTTCAAAAATGAATCAACCCATTAAATGCCCACCAGAAAATAAAAATAAAAATATGGTATTAATTATAGGTTTCTACCTATAACCCATTAATTCCCACTGTCTCCAGAAAAAAAGATGTGATGGTAGTTTAAAATGGGTTAAAATTAAAATTGAGCTTTTTTTGGGGTTTTTTCAGTTTCAAATATATTAAAAAATACAAACTTTTCAAACAAAACAATATTTTAATTTTTTTCACTTTTAACTGAAGTTTCAAGGAAAATTTTAACTGATTTAATTTCTCCAAGAACTTAGTAAGTATTTTTAACATTTATTTTATAGAGATATCATAAAATTAAATGTGCAATGGAATCCACAAAAATTCAATGTTTAGTGAAGAAACTGATGTCAACTGTGTTCTGGGATGTAAAAGGTGTTCTGCTCATGAACTCCATACCACATGGTAGGACAGATAACACAAACTGAGGGAAGTTATTCATCAAAAGAGATCAGAATGTTCATTTAAGGGTCTCGTTCTGTTGCATGACAAAGTCACCTCAAGTAAGGTCAACCTGACAAAAGAACGTCTCTAGCAATATAAGTGGGATATTTTACCACATCCATCATATAATCTGAAAGAGCCAAGTAAGAACTATCATTTGTTTGGGTTCCTTAAATGACATTTATTCAGGGAATAGTTTCATATAGTTGATGCTATCATTAGAGAGCTACAACAATAGCTCCAGTTACCTCATGTCACATTCTTTAAGGAGATAAGTGCATCAATCTCAATGACAACTGTATTTGAAAAATAGTATAATAGTCAGGTAACATAGGCACAAAGTTTTATTTACATAGTAGTTATATATATATATATATACACACACACACACACACACATTATATTTTGGATATTCCTTGTTTTTACAGTTTGCAAAGAAAAACAAAGTATTTTTTAGTTTGTTTCCATAAAAAATGTGACTTTATGATACAAATTCACTATTAAGGATGACACATTGTCAAGAAAATGTTAAGATTTCAAATGAGATTATACAAATGTAGCAGCATTCTATTAATAAATTTTGTTATTCACAGGATAAGAAAAAAAGAGACTTACTGTCAGGAATTTTATGGACACTAGGTCCTAAAGATTTGAAGAATGGATGCTTTAAAGCTTCGGCAGCTCCAATCCTATTCCTTGCTTCATACTGGAATGTTAAAATATTGCAAAAACAGTTTAAGCTGTAAATTATAAAAAATACTGACCAAAATTTCAATATCAGTGAATTTCAATATTATGCCATTAAAAATAAAGTTTAAAAAATAATTTTTTTTTTACATTAAAAAAGAAAAAAAAAAGAAAAAAGAAAAGAAAAAAAGGTAGATTTAGAATTGCAAAGAGAATAATGAGACATTGAATTTGATGTGCCTTTTCCAAGTGGATCCATCTACATAAGTAAATTAAATGAAGCTCTCTTCTAATTAGACATAATAGGATGATACTTAAAAAAATAATCAAAGATAGAAAAGTATTGTATCATTAAAATACCATTATCTTTATGGAATTTTTTTTAATAAAAGCATGTTTAAAGGATTAGAACCATCTGTGCATTTTATACACTTCAATTCCTATAAATCATGAAAACATAATGCAAGAAAATAATTTCTTTTATATAAATTACTGTAAAGATATTTTACTTAAAATATTAACAAATAAAAAATCTTTTCTAACAATTTAGAAACTTATTCAAGTGCAAAGATTCAGTCTAACAATTCTTAAAAATTCACATTAACATCACACACACACACACATATATGCATGAGGTTATAGTTGGGCAGAAGTTACACTCACCACTAAAAACCTTTCCAGCAAATCCAACCCATCACCATCTAACCTGAGAAAAATGTAAATAGATATCAGTAAATCTCATCTTAGCATTTCATAATTCTAATCTCCAAAGTATTAAATTGTAGCTATTAAATGGATAAGCATTTGCAGCTATCAAGTTATATTAGGAAAACTCTTGACTTTTTCAAAATCATCCCAAAAGTTTCAATCAAATGTATGACTAGTTTGAGAAGAGAAAATTTAAGAATCTATAAAACTAAGTACATAATTTAAACATTTTATTGTAGTTAAATGATGCTGATAGTTTCTATATAAATGTAATGCTTAATTGCATATCAAGTATACAATAAATCTGATTTTCATTAAAAAAAATACTAAAAGCACTCTAGATGATCCATCTAGAAGCAATTTTTAAAAAGTCTTACCCAGTCATTTAAGTTCATCATAATACGTTTACCACATAATGATAGCTTTAGATTTAATATATTCATATTTAATAATAATCTTTCTAAGAAATATTCATTAATCTTGAAAGAACTGCCAGTATATAGTGAATTTCAGTGTTCAAAACATACAAATTAACATATTAAGATATTTTTAAAGGTATTCTATATATCTGTAGAAATTATATTTACCTTGGAGCAAAGTTCAACAATGGTTCTGGTTCGTAATAAGGAAAGTTATAGGACTGGAAGTCTTCATGAGTAGAAATACCTGGAAAGGTGTCTTCTTTGGGAGTTCCTAGAATTTTGAAAATTAAATGCAATTCATCCTCAACTGCTGAACCTGGGAACAGCGGCCGTCCACATGCCATTTCGTAGAATATACAACCAACTCCCCTAGAGAGAGAACCAGAAATTGAACTTGGTTTGCCGATTACATTTTTCATGTAGATACAGTACATTTTCACAACACCTACAACTTGCTATGTAAGCAAGAGAAAGATTTCTTGAAAAGTCTATAATTAAAAATGTTATTAGAATAAAAATTACAAAAATACATCAATGACTGATGTAGATCATTTAACACTAGATTCTCGAGACATTCCAATTAAAATTTTCAAAGTTTTCTATATAGAAAAAAAAAAGTCCTATTTTCCTGCAAATTTTAGAAAAAATATTTTGCTAATTTTGTCACACTTCACAAGGTAGCTTAGAATAATTTAATATATAAATACATTTATGATACTATGTTAGATTTTATTAAGCAAGTCAATGGTTTTACAATAAAATGAGTATTAACCAATATAAGAGTAATATATTGTGTGAGTTTCAAATTATATCTCTCCTTATTAAGAATATTGATAAATTGCTTTGGAGATGTCAGCTTTTATTATGTAAACAGACTAAGTGCTATATATATATATAGTTAGAGTTGAATCAGACCAGGAAAAAAAAAAGTGTTCAATACACATGTGAAAAAATAAAAATAACATGTAGAGCTTTTAACTTTAAAAATCAAGAGGTCAGTTGAATCCGCTACCTTGGTTTCAACTTTATGGTATCCTCAGGCAATTTCTTAATGCTTTATTTAGAAAAAGAAAAAAAAAAAGAGAGAACTAATGAACGTTATATTATTATTATTTTATTTTTTTAAATAAACACACAATGTTGGGAATAATAGAAAGGAAGGAAGATAATATGAAGAAAGAAGAAGGGGGAAGAGAAGAAAAGCAAGGGTATTATAAATGTATTGGTGGGGGGGGGGATTGAAATGTACATTTTTTTTTATCCAACCTCAAATGTGCTTCAGAGGAATTTCCTAATATGTAAGCAAGGACTCAAGACTTTGGATTTCTAGTTCAAAAAGTTTGGCATATTTATGGGTTAAAGTGCTCAATATCAGGGATAGAGTGTATGTAAATATAAAAGTGGACATTGAAGTCAACACCCAGAGGTAAGAGTCTGTTTCATGCTTAAATACAATTGTCAGGCCATCTGATAATTGAGTTTAAGCAGAAACAGACTGTTAAGCACTGGGTATTGAATTCAATGTTCACTTTTTATATGTATCTTCTACTACTCCAAACAGTTTGTGGATACCCATGTTTGAGTAGACACCCTGTTTTTTATTAAATATATTGTTTCTCCTTAGAGGCAATAAAGTTCAATTACCCTTTTTGAAATTTTCTGGGTTGTGATGTTCTTTGTGGCTGAGCAGTATCCCAGATCAGATGGCGGTTTTCTCCTACAAAGAGGTACACAAGACCCTGTCGGATAGCACATTTTCGTTAAGTCTCTCAAATGTGCAGGCCAGGAGAAGCAATTCAAACTGTTTAAAAGACAAGGTGTCTACTCTGATATGAGTATTCTTCAAATATATTATTGCTGATCAATCCACTTTTCTTGCTTATTATCTTTTTCATTTTAGATATTCTTAAAGCAATATCTTACTTTTTGTTCTCAGATTTCTGTCTAACTTTTTCAAATTTTCCAATAATTCGCTTCTCTTTTGAGATTATTTTATTTATTTTTTTTTTTTTTTACAACCCATTCAATCTTTTATGTAGCCATTTATTTGAGATACATAATAAAATCTCACATCATCAAATAAGTTATTGTAAATATTTCTAATAAAATTATAAGCTGGAAATGATAAGTCTATCAGATAAATATTAGTATATATTGAAAATGTTACCAACAATAATTCTGTGAAAGCAATGACTTACATAATAAAATCTTACATATGTATCCATATATTTTTGTATTTATGCAATCACACAGAACATTATCTACTGCGATATTTACATGACATCAGATATTACTTACCACATATCTATAGGGGTGGAGTATTCTGTTGATCCCAGTAGAACATCTGGCGGTCGGTACCTGAGATAAGTACACACAAACAAATAGAAAATAAAATAAATAAATACCTGTTTGAAGATGCAACTTCATTTTCATTATATCATTTGGTACATATTTTCTCTTTTCCTCCCTCAACAATAGCTTATGAATGTACAAATTTTAAAGCATTCAAATGCTTATTATATTCATAGATTTTCAAGGAATTGTCATTCTCCTGTTTAAGAGCTTTTGTATAATTAATTAAATGATATATTTGGAACATCTATAAAGCATGAAAATGAAGTATTGTAAAAATAATTGTCAGAAAAGGTCCCAAAAGATTGAGTTGTGTAGCAGGTCATTAATTTTTTTTTTAGAGCAGAAAAAAAATACTAAGCACTCTATACTGAATAATCAGATTTAGTTGATGCATATTAAAAAAAGCAAAAACAAATTGAATACACACACACTAAAAATTACAAAACAAGTTGGTTGGTTGTTTGGGGCTTTATGGCATATCAACCACTATGGGTTATTTAATACCAGATCCAGTTTCCACATATTTATTAAATATATATATTTTGTAAACGTAATTTAAGGATAAGAGTGGCAACATCATTGTTTCAAATAAGTATAGCTGGCAACATCATTGTTTCAAATAAGTATAGCTGGCAACATCATTGTTTCAAAAACGTATATTTAGCAACATTAATGTTTCAAAAACGTATATTTAGCAACATCATTGTTTCAAAAACGTATATTTAGCAACATCATTGTTTCAAAAACGTATATTTAGCAACATTAATGTTTCAAAAACGTATATTTAGCAACATTAATGTTTCAAAAACGTATATTTAGCAACATTAATGTTTCAAAAACATATAGTTAGCAACATCATTGTTTCAAAAACGCACAGCTGGCAACACCACCGCTTCAAATATGCGGATGCAGTTTGTCGTCATACCCAGGACGCGGATGTAGTTTGCCGTCATACCCAGGACGCGGATGTAGTTTGCCGTCATACCCAGGACGCGGATGTAGTTTGCCGTCATACCCAGGACGCGGATGTAGTTTGTCGTCATACCCAGGACGCGGATGTAGTTTGTCGTCATACCCAGGACGCGGATGTAGTTTGTCGTCATACCCAGGACGTGGGAATGTGCTGGAAAAGACCTGGAAGTTCACTATTTGCCCATAGCTGGGACCCCAACAGGTGCTACCACCCAGGGTCAGGGTGGACCTGGGAATACCAGCAATTAAGAGGTGGTTCCACGCTTCCTCAAAACCTCCTGATCAGAAGCCTTACTGTTGGATGCAGTTTAACGTTATACCCAGGACGTACAAAACAAGATCTTTTCAAATAGTAAGCTTTTAAATCGTAACACCATCACCAATATTTTCCAGCATTAGTGTGTGAAAAGTATATATATATATATATATATATATATATGTATATATATATATATGTATATATATTGACCACTACAAACTATCTTCTTTATTTCAGTCTCTTTGAAAATGAAGATTTTCTGTAGAAAGAGATAAAAAACGACAACTAACCCTTGCAGAATGTGTGAAAAGTAATAAATATTAAGAATATTCAATCACATTGCCATTTATAAAAGAAAGACTCTGTACTTACCACAGCGTAACCACTTCATTTGAATAAGTTTTAGTAGGTATAGATTTTGCTCTTGCAAGTCCTATTGGAATAAAGGTCAATTAAAACTTAGTGACAAATTTTATTTATAAATATGTACAACAAAAATAGCACAACATTATCTTATTAAGAATTAAAACACATTCACCTTCAGAAGTTTGCTTTTTTCAGACAAAGTTTTTGTATTTGAGACTATAGATGTTATGCTCGATTTCTCTAATCTGACAATTTATATCTTCACTCAATATATTAGTATGCTAACGAAAGAAACAATTGCATGGCTGGGACAAAATGGCTTTAAACAAAATCAAAATGCTAAAGAGAGAGCAAGACTAATATTTCAATTACTTTGGATAAATATAACAAGCATTTTCAGCTAATAAAAAAGAATATGTCTTAATTCAAAAGAAAATTATAATTGAAAAGTATTTCTGAGAAAGCCAACCGAGATTTATTTAAATATATTCTAATAGCATTCTAAAATTGTCAATGGATATTTAGATCATATATTAAAAATAATTCCAAAAATGTATGAATCACTCATAAAGGGGGATTAAAATGAATATATGCATGTGTAGAGATTTTGTTATATTGACATCTCATATTATGCATCATGTCTGATTGCTTTTAAGAATTTCTATATTAGACAACAGATGATTCTTCTTGATATATTTCTACAAAATTGTAATAAATGTCAAAATATAATTTATTCTCCACTTGCCATAGAAAAGTGGTTATTTTCAACTTGGAAAACAAAGTTATGGTCTCATTTAATAGTGCATTGATTTTAGGCAGTTTATGTAATGTCATTACTAATACTCACCAAAATCTGCAAGTTTTAACTCGCCACGATCATTAATTAGTAAGTTCTGGGGTTTTAAATCTCTATGTAAAACACGTCGTCGGTGGCAGTAAGCCAAGCCACGTAACAATTGAAACAGGAACAACTACAAAGCACAAATAGCATAAAAAATATTTAAAAATTTAATAAAAAGGGAAAAAATAATGAGAATGAGTCAATTTTCAACATTGAAATTTACAATTTTTCAACTCAGCAAATGTTTAGGTTTAATCAGGTGTACACAAAGCTTTAAACAATTGCTACACCATTATCTTTCAGCTAGTCTATTATCTTACTACTTTGAACTGCTGTGTTTCTTGGAGATTTGTCTATGATCAGTTTAGTTACAATGATTGTGGTGAGAATGAACCAATTGTTTCATTTTATTGGTGAAGCTTTAGCCAATCATTTTCATGGATTTTTTTCAACATTGTGGAAGTGTTTAACCAATCATAAGTATCCATTTTATCAAAAGCTAGCTATTTTTCTTTTCTGTTCCAGACAGTTCTTGAATTTGGATTTCATTGGATTTCTATTGTTACTAATTTTGGATGAGAAAGAGAGAGATGCTTACACAAGAAAAAAATCTAGGGGAATTCATATTTAAATTTTATTTCCATTTTGTGTTGTGCTGCATCAATTTATTGTTTAGTCACAAAAAAGAAACCAGGAACCAAAAGCAGACAAGATAAAAGAATGCTACTCAAATAAGTTGAAAATGTCTCCAATCTTGATTGATGTCATGGAATTGGTTAGAAGGTCCAGAATCTACTTCCATCAAATAAAAGAAAGAGGAAAGTAAGCTACTTGTTCAACAGCAAAAATAGAACAATGTCATGATTTATATTTTTTTTTAAAATTAATTAAATATGTTTTAATCAACTTACTATTTCAACTAAGGTTGACATTCTAAAAAAGGTAATGGATTTTTCCATGTGGAATATACTGTTGCTCAATAACCAGGACTGTTTTCCCTTTTTAAAGTGGTACATGTTGTCAATGGTTAATTTGATTTAGAAGATAAACCACACAGACTAAGAATTTGTAAGTGAAGACTTGCAAGCACTTTTGAGCCACCACACTGAATCAACATTGAAATTGTCGGAAAAGCATTCAACAGTTGTAAGTCATTTGCAGAATATTGAGAAAATTCAAAATGCAGAGAAATGAGTTCCATGTGAATTGGCAGAGCAAAACATTGCACAGTATGCCACCTCTTATAATTTTTTTTGTGGAAGGTTGTCACTGGAAATGAAAACTGGGCTAACTGTAATAATTGAAAGCATCCAGGATCAAAGACAGTGTACTGTATCAATGATAAATCCTAACTTTTTGGAAAGAAAAATCTATTACTCTGTATTTGATGAAACATGAAAGACAAATTGTATTGCCAATTGCTAAAGCTTAGGGAAACTTGCAGAAAAACATTACATTAAGCACCTTCAAAATTTGAGTGTTGCAAGAAACAAAAGCCATTTACAGGACAGGAAGCCAGATTGACATAGTGCTGCATGACAATGTCCGCATTATTACTTTATTGCCCCCCCCCCCCAAACAATAACATTGAAATGGGAAATTCTTCCTTATACAATATATTCACCTAATTTGATTCTCTCATCAGATGTAAATATTAAAAAATTCTTGCTGGATCAAATGCAATGCATTCAAATTCTTTTCCCCATAATAGGCACAGCAATAGGTTCCAATTCAATCCTAGAACAGCTGGATTTTAAATCAAAAACAAAATGATTTGCAGGAAAATCTGAAGTTAGCAAATGCATTGTGAAAAGAAACAACACAAGCCAGAGCTACTTTCAAATCACACTAAGGATCTGCAATAATGTTGTTTATCAAATTACTAATAACTGCATTATGTGACACTATTTAGCTATGGTAATTGGCTAACTAATTAACCATAGAAATTAAAACAGGAAATACTTAAGGCGAAAAAGAGCTATCCCGAAAGATATCCCGTTCGATGTTGAAAAGATTTTATTTTATTTATGAAAAAGATACTTTTCACAAAAGACAGTAAACCCGTGGAAAAAGCCATATGTGAGGTTCTGTCAAGATTCTGAGGTTCTTGCCGAGGGAGATAGGAAGTAAGGAAAATATTAAGATATCGGTATGGTGGTCATAAAAATTTCAGCTTGAGATGATCGCAATACAGAGCAGGGAGAATCAATGTTAATTATCTTTCCAAGACATCATTTTTTTTTTCTTGGCTACCGGCAAGTAAAAGCAATGTGGCAATTTTAAAATTTTGGCATTGTCTCAACATAGGTGAGAGGATTGTTATCATTTACCTTATCAACATGTCGCTTCAGATGCTGAGATGTTGAATAGCAATATGACGTTTGTAAAATTTTGGCATGAGACAGAAAATAGAGTGGAGAATTGAGATTTGGCAAGATAAAAGAATTTAATTTCTCAACAAGCCAAGGATTCCATTATAAAGCTAACTTCACGAAGGAACCAGATGGCAAACTTTGACAGTGATTGATGGAGTTGGTAAAGTGTGCTGGCTAAGTGAATTCTGGATGGCCAAAAGATATGATAGAAATTTAATTGGCAATATGGAATTCATAAAAATTTTGGCCGATGGGAAAAAGGAGAATTTTGTAAACAAAAATTCTAGATTATAATTTTAAGGAGGCCAGCTTAGCCACACCCGCACAGCCAGGATGCCATTGGTTGAGTGGTAACAATAGTGACAGGTGGGGGTGAATGGATGAGAAAGACGGAGAAGTCATTAACGCCTGAAGGGATTAGTATGAGATATCAAGGTGAGAGAGAAAGAGTCTAGGAGGATAGCTCTCCTCCGACCTTCCCTTACAGACAACGGAGACCCCCTTAACTGGAAAGTGATTAATTAGCCGAAAATGGGAAGTAATCAATTTTCCTGGCCTGACAACAAAGAGATTTCTTGTTAGAAATTGAGATTTACCAAGAACCCCATCGTCTGGCCCCACACCGGGTTTTGGTCGGTACCCATATAAACGAACGTCCTGTGGTCGTTCGGAAGTCGCAGTCAGTCAGAGTCGCAGTCGAGCCAGTTTTGGAGTTAGAGTCAGAGCTTAACCAGAGTGTTGTCTTGCAGAAGCTAACCGAGAGATTCCACGACCTCTGAAAGTTATACTAACGAACGAAGCCAAGCCAACACCTAAGAACTAAATCAGTTGACTTAAGATACCAACTTGCTTGAAACATAGAAGTGCCACATTTCACAGAAAATGGGATGGGAGAAAAAAAAAGTTAATTTGTTATTTCTTAACATACTTGAACCTCTTGGGTTTTTCTTTTATTTACGTTTTTTTTCTTTGCGCTTGTGCGATATCACCTTCAGTCTGGACTCAACTACACTATGGCCCGACGCCTGATTGATCTTGTCTACCTAAGATCAAAGTCACAACGAGGGTAGGTTAGATTTGAGATCAAAGCAGTTACTCCAGTAACCTGACGTTGCAAGTGAGCTGTGAATGATAGAGCTGGTATTGAACTGGTACAGCTGGTGAAGCCGTTAACATCGACGACCAGAATTCGACCCTGGACAGGCCAGTGTCCCATATTGGTATCCTGACCGGGGAATTTTGCCGAGTAGTGACGACCACCGATCGACCGGGACACAGGCTGGTGGCAGCAACAAAGAGTCAACCCCAAAACATCGGTAGAAGAAACATTACAGCTTTGTGCCACGACTGGGAGTTGACCACGGACCAACGGCTGGGTGTCACAATTATGTCTTTCATATGGTATTTTTCCAAACTTTTTTTTACTACTTTTGTATTAGATGCCTTGCCCAGTTTCTGCTTCTCACTGTTAAATTTAAAAGTATTGTCAGAAAGATTTTTGGAAGCACTAAAAATTGTTATTCAACAAATAAAAAAATATTTTTAACAATATAAGCTAGTTTGTTATTACTCACAGTTGTTGTACAAAAATGATTTGCCAGATGACAAGAAAGTAATTAAATATTTTCATATCCAAAGCCATAGTTTCATTAATTTTAGCTGCTATTGAAAGACTGGCAACAGGTCTGGGAAGGGTTTTCTTTAGCACAACTTTCACACTACTCCAATACAGAATTTCATGTTCAAACTCAGTCATTAATATCTGTGTAAAAAACATTTATGAAGGGTGGGGGTGTTTGAATTCAATACTATTAGTGGTTATATGAAATAATCAGTTTCAGTTGACTAATCTCAATTGGTAATATTAAATTACTCCAGACCTGTCTTTAACACTTCCCACTAAGAAAGATTCATATGGAGAGAGTTTAGCAAGGTAATTTAAAGTAACAGCATCTTTAAATATTTTATTTTTACTAAACTTTATTTAGAATGTAATCATTATTTTCTCTTACAATGGAAAGCCTAATAATATTTCATAGTGATTCTTTTTTCTATAAATATTATTACTATTCAAGTTGAATAACATACCGTAACATTTGTCATACTCATGATGTTCCCACAGTCATCCATGTATTGTTTGAGATCCTTTTCCTGTGAAATAAAAGTGAATAAAATCATTATAGCGTTGGTATCATAACCTCACTATAGTTTAGATATGAAATATATATTTAAATTGTCCCATCATTAGTGACACAATCTCACAAACAATTCATAGCAAATGCTCAAATATCAACATTTTGGTGTTTTTAGATGAGTTTGTTCAACAAATGTTTTATTTGAGCAAAAAGAGCAGAAACGGTGATCCAGTTTTAGAAAAATGTGCAATATAAGAGAAAGGCTAAATGGTTTCTGGATGTCATCACACAAGTGATTAATAAAAATGTTATTGAATTAAAGAAGCAAATCCTGGAATCTTCAAATCACCACCATGCAAACGTATGAAATAATTGTGCATTTTCAGCTTATTATTATTACCTTAAATTACCAATCTTCCAGCATGAAGACTGAATAAATATTATTGGGTCAGAACAAAAGATTGTAGTGTTTTGAAATAGGTGGAGTTTGAACACATGATTTTGTTTAACACATAAATGAAATTTATGACATATATACACACATTATTGAAGGCGACATTTCAACATTTAAAATACATAATTCACACACGAATTATATAGAAATATGTGTGGATTGTGAATTTGAAATATTTTTATGCTATAAGTGAAAATGGAAGAAAATGAGATGCATTTTCATCCAGAATATCTTATTTCCAGAAAGAAAGAAGAAAAAAAAATGCTGTTCAAACAACGAAAAAGGTATGTGCCATTTATGAAAATGGTATCATAGCCATTCAGAAGTGGAAATTTAGATCTAGAAGACCAAGAATGTTCTATCAGGCCTACAGGCATTGATGATAACCAAATTGAAATGCTGATTAAAATTAATTCAGGTCACACATCTTATATGAACGTTGTAAGGCATTTGAAAACACTTGAATACAAGAATCTCTATATGTTTCATTATTTCATGGAAAACATTTAATGAGTTGCATTTCCATCTGCAATTCTCTGCTCTAATGCAATGAAAACAACCCATCTTTGGAAACAACGATCACAACTGATGGAAAATGGGTTGTTTACAATAATGTGGAGCAAAAAATGGTCCTGGAGAAATTGAAATAAACCACCATTAACCACTCTGAAAAATGTCAGCATTTGAAAAAGATGATGCTGTGTATCTGGTGGGATTGGAAAACACATTGTTTATCATGAACTCCTGCAAAATCAGACATTGAATTCAGACAAGTACTCTTCCCAACTGAACTGATTAAAGTCAGCATTCAATGAAAAGTGTCCAGAATTGGCCAATCGGCAGGTTGTCATCTTTCATGAGGACAACACTAGACCTCACATCTCTTTGCAGAATTGGCAGAAATTGGTACAGCTCAGGTGAAATGTCCTATTGCACCCATTGTACTTTAGGAAAAAAATTAGAGCATTAAAATTAAGATTTGTATTAGTAAAACAGAAATAAAGATAAGTTTTATAAAGATTGCACAAATAAACATGTATCTATGCTGAATATTGTTATTTAGTACTTAGTCATTTGCACCAATCGAAAGAAAGAAAAACAATAGCCACGAGAGGTTATCAAAATCCTTGAACTGTCAATCAAAATTGCAGGCACTTGTTTTAGCAAGGCTTCTCTCAAAGGACTGAAGTGGATTAACAAGTCTACATTGTTGTAGACATCAAAAATCAAAAAGACTGCTTTAGTCTGTGTTTTGTCTTATGTCTCAAGATATTGCATTTATGAATCGATGTTTGTCTGCCTTGTCTTAAGTGGTTATTAAGGCTGACAAGTGACAGTACCATTATACTGATTAGGATGTATTTTTATGGCAAAGGAAATATTATGAGGTCAATTTGAAGAGAAAAGATTTTAACAGGAATTTGTTTATTCAGAATGATATGATAGAATTGTTCAGTAAACCAACAGAAGAGAGAATCATAAAACTTTTAATTCTCAATGTTACAGTCAGAATGTGCAGTAAATCTAGTGAGAGAGAGAGAGAGAGAGAGTCATTAAATGTACAGTAATTACTAAATTAATCCTGAAAAATAACAGGTTTCTCCAAGAAAAAGATATCCATTATACACATAATAATCTAGGGTATTCATCATGCAAAAACCTTGATTGAGATTAAAGAACTACATATTGTATTCTAAACATTCAATATTTAAACTGATAAAAAAGTTAGTGAGATTAAAATGTTAATTCTTATTGACAAATAAATGTACACAATGATATAAAACCATTCTGTGACATATATTCTGAAGAAACAGAACTAATAATCTACTAGTTTTTTTGAAAAGTAAGATTACATCATAGAAAATCAATTAAAAACCCTTTCAAATGTAACAAAAGTTAAAATTTGTTAAGAAAATCATCATTGGCAAAAGCACAATGAAACTAATATTTTATTCTCTTTTTGAAAGTATTTAAGATTCTGAATGAAAAGAGTTGACTATGCTGAATTGATTTGTTTTACTTTTCAAAGTTTGACCACTAAAAAGAGAGCATTTCAGTGATCAAAAAATTTTATGTTAAAATCTAGGATATAAAGATATTGAGGTAGATCATTCCAAAATAATACGGTCATATTCTCTTGTGTTGATTTTAACTGTATTGTTATTCTCGAAAATGACATCTTTCTTGTAAGTAAATCGAAATATTTTGGTCATAAATCTTCACTTATTCTTAAAAAATGCAAAGAATTCATAAACTGATTGCTATCAAGGAAATGGAACATTGGTTTAAATATCAACATCCACAATAAATTCTTTCACTAAGGAATAAAAGAATCGGTATCATAGTGGGTATTGGTCATTGTTAATAATACTGATATTCTTGGCAAACATTTTTTTTGTTCTACTGAAACAGTAGAACCATGACATTATTTTCCAAACCTTATATCTGCTACACATTTTCTCACAACCATATGCATAAAAAAGGAAAAGCCAGATACACTTACCAAATATTCAAAGACTAGAGTAAGAGATTTATCTGTATGGATTATGTCATGTAATGTAACAATGTTTGAATGCTTCAACTCTCTCAACAAGGACACTGAAAAAAATCAGAAAAACAAATTAAAAACTCAAATGATTGTTAAAGCAAGAAACAATTTTATTACATAGAATGTTTTTGAGCAAAAATAAATTTTGTAGATTAGCATGAAGATTTATTTCTAAGGAATAATAGCAGTAATTGAGAAGTTATCAAGTGGTATCAGAACATGGTTTAAGGTGATAAATTATTTTTTTTATTTATATGTATAATCCCACATGACTAGATAAACTTTTTGTTTCTTTTTTTTAAAGAGATATCCATTTCAATCAGATATAATAATTTTCACATACTAGAGTGGAATAATGTGTGAGAAATAAATCACTACTTCTAGAAAGATCAGAAAAAGAAAAGTAAAAGCTACTAAATCAATAGGAACATTTTCTTTCCATTCAATATTTTAATATTAGAGTTGAGCATATATATATATATATATACATATATATATATATAAAGTGGATGACATCCCTTAAAAATAAAATTTCTGCAATTTAAAATTTGTACTAAAACTTTTCTTGGGAAAAATGTTTGAAATTTGTTTTAAAAAAAACATTACTTGCCGTTTCAAACCTATGTGAGTTTGTTTCAATGTCAGTATTTCAGTAAATTACTCCATATTTTTTGTTTAAAATTTTAGTCTATTAACTTAAAATACAAAAATAAAGTATGCCGAGTAAAAACTATTCATTGAAAAAAATCATTCAGAATTGTTCAACTGAATTATAAAAAAAATCCTAAAGTTTTGGTTAAATACATTAAAATGGAGTTTTTAGATTGTCAACAGAAGAATTTAAAAATAGAAAGTAGGCCTTATCGCTGCATAATAGGTGGAATTGAGAGGTGGTGATAAAGTGATGACTGAAAAGAAGAAAAAAAAATGTTTTCCTACTATATAGTATGGATATCAAAAACAGACAATTTTACTGTTTCTAGTGTGTTCATTTTTAGTTGTTCACTCAACACCTGTGCCCAAATAATAAAGAACTTAAAAATAATTACTTTTGGACAAAAAGACAAACATGTTTGTATTTTTTTAACAATATAATGTTGTATGAATAATTTTGTATTCAATATGCTGTATAGATTAGATTTGTGCAAAAGTTTCCAGTGAAAACAGAATTTAAAAAAGAAAGGAACGTGTACTGAAACTTTTACACACACTTGATATAGACATCCTATCAATCATGCTGCAAGACAGCAAATGACATATTTTACAAAAAGAAAAATAACTTGTTTTTTTACAATATAAAGGTTGTACTAAGAAACTTTAGTCCTCTCTACCACAGCAGAATAAATGATGACTTAGGTTACCAGTCATTTAATGAGCAAAAATCAAATTGATACTTTTTGAATCTTCATATACATGCTAAATTAGCCTCTTGCAAGATACACCACTTCTACTGCAGCTGCAATATATGTGGGGCCCCTACAACTTGTAAGCGTTCTAGGATTGCAAAGGAAATATTTGACGTAGATTACTTCCACAACACAGAGAATAAATCACTGTAAATTCAGACACAAATATCAGGGGCAGAAAGAAATGCCGAAATCTCGATTTGCAGGTACTATCTCACAATCCACGTAACCAGTCAGAAAAATGACTCATTCTCAGACAAATGCAGTAGCCAAAATACACAAATTTTATTCCTTTTCCACCAATTTGAGAACACCAACTACTTTTATCGGCCGAGCATCTTTCCATTTGTCGACAACTGGGAGAGGATGCCCAATTTTAGCATATCAAAATACTTTTATGGCAACTCCTGCGACTGACTTGTTTCTAATTTAAATATTCCGTCTTCAGCATGTCATGCAGAATACTTGTTCTATTTTTTTTAGTAAGTAATTTTTTTTTTGCCAGATTTTTCGTCGTAGGATAGACGCAACACGCTGTCACTTGGTTTGACGAGGTAATTCGCTGTTTTCTTCGCTATACAATTCTAATGAGTTATGGGACTCGTGATCGTGCTAAATTAATAGCTTCTAATTAACAAAAAAATGCAAGAATATATACAAAACTATGAAAGTTGAATAAAACTTAGTGATCATGCAACATTTTAAACATTTAACTAAAACATTTCATTCTTGAAAGAGAAAAGAAACAAACTAAATTTTCAAAAGTTTAAATAGAATATTTTTGAAAATCTTTTTTTTTAGTGTGAGTTTTTTTTTTTTTTTTACATGACAAAGTTTAAGTATAATTTAATGAATAAAATTGCTAAGTTAACAAAGCAATATTATTTTGCAGTTTTCCCATTGGAAGCAATAAGCAAAATAATGAGGATGATATCCACTTTAATTAAATACAGATTGTTAGAAAATGCAAGTAAATTTGCAAATATCAATGGAAGTCTAATTTCAAATATAAAACATCAACACTAATAATAGAGAAAATGTAAAACATTCACAGTTAAGAGAACAAAAAAAAAAAAAGAAGAAAATTACTACTTGCCTTCTCTTATAGCTGTGCATGGTGCCCCTTCCTCGTGTTCAAGACGAATTTCTTTCAGTGCTACCAAATTGTCAGTCAATCTGCTTTTTCCTTTAAAAACTGTAGCATATGTACCCTGACAGCAAAAGAGAAAAAACAATACAAAATATGGAGGAAATGGTATATCCAATGATTACTTTAATATGAGATGTTATGTAACCTGTGGTATCATTGATAGAATTTATTAAATAGGCCAAAACTTTCACACAGCAAATACTAAAAGCATAAATAGGAAATAGGTAGATAGTACATTTAACATGTAAATTGTGTAAATATTATATTAACAATTCAGAAAAGTTGATTTAATTCTTATCTATCTTCTGTCAGACAACTTATTAAAAAAAATTTACTTCACAGGTGTACCAAGAGTAGAAAGGATACTTTTAGGCCATCTCAAGAAAGAATTTGTAATAACCCATTCTTGGTAAGCATTGGTATTGATCTAAGAAAGTGAAAGTTGTTTACCAAACTATGAATAAATTAAAATAACATTAGTGCTTAAAAGTGGAATCAGAGTATTTAACCACAAATTTTTTACTTTAAATTTGAAACATGTTTCAGCATTCAGTGGATGTTATGCACCAAAACTTAGAAGGGATTTTCAGTAGCCAGAAAATAAAGTAAATGTTAACAGAATAGGGCTATGATTTTTGAGAGTGTGTATGCAATTTTAATATTTTTACTCACCTCACCCAACTTATCAAGTTTGAGGTATGATTCCATCTTTCCAAACCCAATTTCAGACTGGAAATAAATTACACAATTATTAAAATTCTAAAACAAAAATTCAACTTGCATTGCAGTTGTACAGTAATAATTGTAATCAATATCTTACCAAGCAATTACCTTACAAATATTTGAGTTCAAAGAACAATCACAAATAATAGTATATATAAAATTTTATTAATGATTAAAGATTACCAAATACAATTATAGCCAATGTTAACACATTGGAAAATGTTTGCATAATTCTAGAAAAAGAAAATCATATCAAGTGACTTATTTTTTTTAAGTTTATAGGAAAGGAATACAATGTGGTCCAAAATTATTGAATTTGACAGAAGGTGAAAATATTTAAAATGTTGCAAGAGTGACTTCTTTGTACAATCTTAGAAAGAAACCAGCTACCATCAAGATTTGTTTTTTGCAAACATATCTGCAAAAAAATCAGTGCTTTCAAATATTAAAATACTGTGTGTTACATCTTGTATAATCAGTAAAAGTTAAAATAAAAGATTTCTAAGAATGAATAAAATGATTCTTTCAGATTATTAAAAAATAAATTTTGCCAACAGCCAAACATTTAGACTTTTGGTTAATATATAAAGATCATTGAATCAGAGATACCAACCAGAGATTTTCGCCGAGATCTCCGACTGAGTTGACCCTCTGGACTAATGCTCTGTTGAGCAAGGTAATTCTCTGGAAGACGCATGTCTGCAGGCAAAGAGAGACGCTTCAATGCCTCCTGTAAGAAAGAAAAAGCATAAGCTATTTGCAAACTTCAGAGATAGCCATCAAAAACTGGTGTTGGCTGCATTTCACTGAAGAAAACAATAAAAGGAATGAGCAGATAGTAGTTATAACAGACAACACACAAAATACAAAACTTAAATACACAAATTGAAATACAGAAACAAATGACAATCCCAAGAGAGAGCGAGGAGGAGGAAAGAAAAAAAAAGCACATTTGTTGCTCAGTACAGTACATAAATATTAAACACAAACATTTAAAAATGTACATACATTCTCCTACCTCAAAATCAAGTATAATACTACAAGTAAATTATATTCTCATTTTTCAGAATATTAGGTTTTAAATTTGTATTAAGAGA
>OZ038477.1:130975834-131228334 GCA_964036315.1 Acanthosepion esculentum
CCATTTTTAATGTTGAGATTCTTGGCAAAGCTGAAATCATTATCACAAAATGGATTTTTATGCATTTTGAATGACATCAAATAAAGCATCAATAAATGTACTTATATAAACATCTAAAAGAGCTTAAATGTTTATATTTTATAGAGTGGATGTACGAGACTTTCTGATTACTAATGTGTTATTATGAACATTTTTTGCTCAAGTAATAATATAAAACTATATTAGTAAGAGATGCATAAGTAGCAAAGAATTGGTAGATACATTTACACAATTAACGTAGCATCCGGATAAGTAATTGGGTTGTTAGTTTCTAGCCTTAAACCTCACTACTAATGATTTTTAAGCAATTTTGTTCCTATTCTAGACATACACAAATGTAGAACTGTCAAATAAGTACAGATAGGCAGAAGTCCTTGGAGAATTTAAATCAATTTTTTCTTCATAAAACAGGACCCCCAGTTACAGAAAGTCTGCTCTGAATCATAAAATGAAAAATGCAATAAAACTAAGGCATAATTTAATTAGAAAAGCTTTTAATTACTTTTATAAATAAGATATATTATGGCCACTACTTTAAGAAAATTTTTTCTTGATGAATAATGAATTTTTACAAAAGTTGTTTTTATTTTTTTTAAAATTTTAATTAGAATATTTTATAAAGTTTTAAATCTTAAAATTCTGTATTAATTTGCATCAGTTAGGTGATATTGTTAAGTAAAACTATATTAATCCTAAATAAAAAAAAGCTAACTAAAATTCAGCAACCCCCAGTATCTTAAAAAGAATTTTGAATTTTTTGTGTGTGTATAAAAACATTCTAATTTTTGTAAATACAAATGTCCATACACAGCATTATCAGAAAATAAGAGTCGTAACTATAGTAAATTTGAAGTCAAAGTACCTAAAATTCAATAAAACATTAGATTACATGGAATATTTTCCTAAATTTTTAAGATTACCGAGTAGTTAAAAAATTATATAAAAAAGGCACATGTTATATTTGTCAAGTAATTTTTACAAATATGTCCCCCATAGAAAAAATTAGTTAAATTTCCCAAACATCAGGCTGTCAACACCACATAAAAACTCATCACTGTGTTAAAAAAATGATTTTTTGCAATAGTTTAAACTAAAAGTAAGTAATATTTGTTTCAAATCAAATTAATTAAACTTTAAATCAGTTAATCTTCCTGAAATAAAGTTTCAGAAAAGTAGATTTTATTTTTGAAAGATTTTTTTAAGAGAATTATGTTCTGCTGTGAGATTTGTAAATATAGCTAAAATCAGCAATTTTTAGCAAATTTCAAAATTAAAACTCATTCCAATTTAAATTGGTTTTGAAACACTAGCATTTTGCTTATTGGAAATATTAAATTTAATCAATTAGCTTGAAATTAAAACTAAAATAAAAGCTTTTCATTTTTTAAAATTCATTTTAAACATTAGGCATTGCTTTCCTTTGGAGGTACCTACATAATGTTATTTTTTTAACATTGAGAATTTTTTTTTAATTAAGCATGAATCAGACAGTAATTAATACATAGAAAGAAGGCTTTTCAATTTGCTTGTAAAACCATAATATGCCAGTTTTTCAATGAGAACAAGGTTTCTTTTCGAATGGAAATTCACATTTATGCAAAATATTAGCTTCAGTTTTTCCTTGCTCACAGAGACATCTTGGAAGGATGCCCTATAAGTTCTCAATTCAATTACAATCTGGTGTTTGCAGGCCAAGCCATAGCAATGATGCCCTTAAATTCAGACAATTCTTTGGTGACCTTAGTACTGTGTTGATGGCATAAGATTATTCTCTAACACTTACATGTAGTGCACAGTGTTTTGCTTGCTTTCCATCATCACCAATACAGCTTTACTTTTGACTGAAAAAGATTCTTACACAGTTCCTCTGTCAATAAAATGCCTTCAGAAAAAAATCCTACTTCTACTTTCATCAGGACCATCTAAACATTAAAACACTTCTTCCAAAGAAGTCAGTCACTTTTTCCTTAGTCTACTTGCCATGCATTTTTTGTGAACATCATTCAAAGTGGGAAACATCTTTCAGAACCAAACCTGTTCAATTCATCGAGAACTTGTTGAATTCTGCTTGCAATAATATCAAGATAAAGTTTTATTTCAGGGCCCCTAAAGTACTATTCAGTTGAAAAAGGGACTGATAGTAGTTTTTTTGGATGGTATTTTGACTTTATTTTTGCAATATATCTCCAAATTCTTATTGAAATTCTAAGTTTGTTCAAGTTTTGTATAAAAGCACTAATACTATTGCTCTCTCCAAATTCATTTATCATTTCTTCTTCAAAGAGATGCGTTCATCATATATTATGTGGCTTATACAGTCTTAAGACAATAACAGGTAATATCTAGAATCAATTTGAAGTTTTTTTTTTTTTGTTTTTTTTAAAAATCATTTCACCCCAAGCAAAGACACAAGGGGTTACTGGGAGTGAAAGTGAATGAGAAGACTTTAGTAATGAGAAAAGACAATAAAAGAACAGGATTCAGGAAGACAGAAGATGGTAATTGATGTTGTATTTAAATTTTTGAAAATTGTAGATGGCAGGGAAGCAAAAACCAGAAGAAATTTCTACAGGCAAGCAGTGCAAGAAAAGAAACTATTAGAATAGAACATACGGTTGCATCTAGCTAGTTCAACAGTAAAATGGTGAGACAGAGTTGCCAGTTTAGTAGTATGCTTACATTCATGTCGTCCAGGTACCAAGAAGGAAAGCATATTAGAACAATTGCCATTAAAACATTTGTAGAAAAGACAGAGGGAAGCCATTTCATGTTGGTGGGAAAGTAACTGAAGTAGAGATGCCAGGTCAGGACTGATTACATTACAGACTCTTCTTTGGATTGTCAAGAATTTTGAGATATATAGCAAAAGTACCAGACTAGATATGGTAGCAATGTTCAATGCATGGACAAATGGTGTATGTGTGTGTGTGTATATATATATATATATATATATATATATATATAGAGAGAGAGAGAGAGAGAGAGAGAGAGAGAGAGAGAGATGCAAGGTGGATCCAGGTGAGAAGAATGATTTGGTATGACAGTGCACTAACTTTCTTAGCAATATCATTTCATGTCAGTGAAAAATGTGAGCCCAAGAAGGTGCAAAACTCTCCTTGAGGCATGTCAATAGTTCTAGAAATTTATGGAAAAAATTCAGAAAATAATTTCTTTTGCAATATATTTTATACGGTGTGCTGCAGAAATACCTGCCACATAATGGCAAGACATTAGCGGTAATAGTGTCTTCATTTAGCTGATGTAGGATGTAGGATTGGCATCCCACATATTGTATCAACTACCGAAAGAACTATCATAATGTCCACTAACTGCACCAGAGTTCCAGGCCCTGCTTACCCAGTTCCCAATTCAAACCTTGTTTCTCATGAAACGGATGACCAATCACCTCTCAACTCTTTGGAGTAAGGTAATTGTGAAAGGGAAGATGCAGGAACAAACAAAACTCTACAAAGTTCATGAAATGCAAAAGTCCTATTGTCTACACTTTCAATTCATGAACTTTGTCAAAGGCCATCAGAAAACAGGAGCTTCTATTTTGCACAAAGCAAAATAAAATTGACATCCTGAACATCCAGGAGCACAGGTACCATCAGCCTGACACTGACCTGAAATATAACAACCTTGATCAGGCACCAAGAACTTCCAAGGTTCTACAGTCAGTGAAGTTGGGATACTTCTCTCTCCTAAAGCCTCAGGAAAGTTACTGTTGAAAAAATATCTGATGGCATAATTGTTGCTGAATTTAACAGTAACCCTCAAACCACATTCATTGCTTGTTACTGCTCAACTAACACAAGTGACAAAAAACTAGTAGACAACTTTTACTCCAATCTGAAGAGAGTAATATAAAGTGCCCACCCTCTCAACTTCCTCGTTATCTCAAGCACAGTGGTCACATAGGGAAGGACGATGCTCCATTCCCATATAATAAGTAAACTAACTGAAATAGGGGATAACTGACAGACTTCACTCAAGAGTTCCAACTCCAAATTACAAACACAAGGTTCATGAAGCATCCAAACCGTCTGTGGACATTCTAATTTCCATCCAGACCTCAATCACAAATTGATTACATCCTCATGAAAAACAAGTGGAAGAACAGTGTTTGTAATACCCAGGCATACTCGTCCTTCTCTTCTGTTGGTTCTGATCATAGAGTTGTTTCCATACATGCCGTTCTTAGCCTAAGGTAATCCAAACTGCCAGTAGCAGACCCTATGAAACAAGTTGATTAGGCCATCAGACAGAACTTTGGGACATTCCTTTGTGTAGATTTTAAGAATCATTATGAAATGCACTCTCATCAATCTGATGACATTGAAACACGATACAACCTTGTATCATTTACAGAAGAAATTGCACTCTCAAAACTGCCAAAGAGGGAAATGTTACAGCACACCCACATCAGTTCAGATGTTCGTGTGAGAAAGATAAGAAAAGATTTGCAAAGAATGAAACAGAGTTATGAACAAAAGCTAATTGGAAGTACTTTTAAAGACACCGCTAAAACGCAAAGGATACTAAGTAAGGCCCGTGTTAATGCAGATGCAGAGTAAATCTAAGGGGAGATTGCCAAGATTGTAAAACTGCATCTGGAGAAACAACATGCTGCAGCCTTCCATTTGACTCAAAGGTGGTTCTAATGAAAAGCGTAAAGCTAACCGATTTGACCACTTTAAGAAACTTCTGGGAGAACCACAAGTCAGGGGTTTTCCACTCCCAATACATCAAATATCCAATACACTGGACCCATTCATGTTTGATGAATTTAAAACAACACCCAAAGATTTTACCAACAACAAATCTCCAGGTCTTGACAACACTCCAACATTGTGGAAAGATCCAATATTTCATGACCTCCTCCTAGAGTTTTGCAACCATACAGTCATACATCATTTGCCACCTTTAGCTTGGCTGAAGGGCAATCTAACAAGTGTGGCAAACTATAAGGGTATAACTCCCATGTCAATTGTAGCAAAAGTTTACAATAACTTTCTGCTAAATAGGATTGTCCCTAGCATCACTCCACTCTTCTGCAAGAAGCAGAATGGATTTAGAAGAGGCAGGTCAGCAACTGCTCAAATCCTCTCCATTCACTGCATACTGGAAGAGATGATAAAAGTTCAACAAAGAGGTCACAATCGGTGTTTTCAATTTTCACAAAGTGTTTGATTCCATCAGCAGAGATCTCATGATAAAAATCCTCCAACTCTACGGTATGCCCTCCAGAATTGTTGAGGCAATTAGAGCTCTGCACAGAAACACCACTGCAACCATTGCATTGTCTGATGGTGAGACTAATTCCTTTGAAGTTCCTAGGTGTTCTACAAATTTCTCTCAACAACATGGAAGAAAAAGAAATCCTTTTGAAATCTGGCCAGAGTAGTCGGTACCCTCCATAATACCTGACTGACTTTGTCAATGATCTTGCATTAGTTTCTCAATGTATCAAGGATGCAGAATTCTTTCTGCAATCACTTGAGCAATCAGCCAACTAGGGAGGTCTCTACTGCAATGTGAGTAAGACAGAATATATCACAACCTCCGCAGAACCATCCGAGTTGAAGTCACTCAATAGTACATCCATCAAAAGAGTTGAGAACTTCAAATATCTTGGATCTCACATAATAGATTCCCAAAAAGGCTTCAACATCCACAAAGTTCTTGCATGGGATGTGTGTAACAAACTTCACAAAATTTGATGCTTGTACCTTACATCCTCCTTAAAAATCCAAACCTTTCGAACATTGATTGAACTAATCCTATTGTATGGATCAGAAGGACATTATCTGATTGTCTTGAAAGATGACTGGGTGGAACATATACAAATCTACTTAGAAAAATCCAGAACATCAGTTGAAGATCCCATGCAATGCTTAACACAATTTACAGAGACCAACTCTCTTAAGCCCAAACAAAAACCATTACAGTTTGCCGGCCACTGCCACCAAGCAAACAGGGAAATCATCTCATACTTACTCCTATGGCATCCTTCTGGAAGTTTCTTCTCATGAAAACTGACTTTCCCCAGACACCATAACTCATGGCTCAGGGTTGGACATTGGGATCTGGGCACAGCAGCGTAGGAAAGGGACTGTCAATGTAGTTCTGACCAACCATAGGGAGGTCAAAGGATGATGATGATGAGCTAATGTCTTACCATTATATGGGTGGTATTTCTGCCACATCCTGTATTTTTTTGCCACATTAGCAAGTGTGACTTTTCAAAATTTGTACATCGGGTAGTTAATAATTCATTTTAAAATCAATTTTCCCATCCATATATTATATATAACTAATTAGATTACACACTTTGACCAATATTTGAAAATGACATGTTAACAAGAGTTTTTGTTCTACAGAACTGATGCAACTGAAGTCTTAAAAGAAATGAACTCATTTGGTGGACAATTTTGCAAATAGTAAATAATAAAAACTTGTAACATTTATCTTGATCATGTTAAAAAAAAACAACTTTTTTTTTAAAGAATGCTATTAAGGACAGTTTACTAAAGTTCTGTCATTGACTACTGCCATTATCCTTTTTCTATGTCTTCTTTGTTGTTTTAACATCATTCCAGCTGATAAGTTCTTATTCTTTGAGCCTTAAAAAACTAAGTGACTTTGGTATTAGTTTGAAGTTGTCTCATCTGGAATGTAGTGACACCTGTGATGACATCACTAATAATGGTCTTTTCTTGTTTACAAGGTTTTTTTCTTCTTTTCTTCAAGATGTTAAACATGATCCAAACTGTACTCACCAGAAAGCTAGAAAATGCTGATCTTGGACAGTAACAAATTAATTTCAATTTATTATTGAACTAAAATTGATAAAAGGAAGTTACTTAAAAAAAAAAAAATGAATAAATTTATTTCAAACAAATTCTGTCCACACAGGTTAGTTTTTACATTGAAATTACTCCATTATTTCTGTCTGTGTATGAAATGAAAGATTTGGTCCATGCTTCTTAATGAAAAGTACAAACTAGTTATTTACACTAGTAGATTTATACTGAAGTGAAATAAGTCAATTTCATTATGTTGGCAAGTAACAAAGAAAAAAATACCACAACCAGTATTAGCAATATTATCAAGTGTGTGGTTACTTTTCAGTGAGACCACTATTTCAGACAAGTACTCAATTACTTCATAACATATTTATTTATATATAATGAGATATGAGGAAAAATATGGAAAAACAAAAAATCCGAATATGCAAGTTTACTGTTTTTAATGTTGTTTCAATGTCGATGACAGACGTTTCGGTCTAGTAGACCCTCTTCAGGACATAGTTATTAAAACATAATTAAAATTAGATGATATTTAAGTCAACATGAAAAGACGATAGACATAAGAATAATCAAAACAAAATGACTGAATTTTAAGATCAGCGTTCCGTTTTGAAATGCAATCACATCGGCATCACATGGGCAATGTTGTGAAAATGTATTCTTATGTCTATCGTCTTTTCATGTTGACTTAAATATCATCTAATTTTAATTATGTTTTAATAACTATGTCCTGAAGAAGGTCTACTAGACCGAAACATCTGACGTCGACATTGAAACAACATTAAAAACAGTAAACTTGCATATTTGGATTTTTTGTTTTTTCCATATTTTTCCTCATACTGTCGGATCTATATCCACATATTTGCTTACATAATGAGATATATATAATGGTTTTAAGGACATGTCCTTAGAGAAATTTTTAAAATCATCAAATTTTTTGAGTTTAAGACAACCCCTCAGTTACAGAAAATCTGCTTTGAATTGTAAAATAAAAAATGCAATGAAACTAAGACATTATTTAATTAGAAAAGCTTTAACTTGCTTTTATAAATAGTGGACACTACTGTCTAAAGAAATAAATTGTTTTCAATGGATAATGAATTTTTACAATTGTTTTTTTTTTTTAAATTGTAATTAGAATAATTTATAAACTCTTAAAATTCTGAATTAATTTGAAGCAGTCAAGCGATATTATTAAATAAAAACTACATTTATTAATGCTAAATGGAAACACTAACTATAATTCAGCAATCTCCAGCATTTTAAAAAGAATTTTGAATTTTTTGTATGTGTATAAACGTGTCAATTTTTGTAAATACGGACGTCCATACAAAACATTATCAGAAAATAAGCGTGGTAACTATAGTAAATAAATTCAAAATTTGTTGGTAATTTTATAACATATCCTCAACAAACATTTCCATAAGTTAGACTATGAAGCCAAAATACTTAAAATTCAATAAAATATTTAAAAATTTTAATATTACGGCATAACTTTAAAAAAATTAAAATTTGTTTACATTGTATTCATGTAAATTTATTACAATTATCTGCCTCTTAGTTAAATTTCGTTAGCTTACCAATAAATGTGTCAACAAACACCTCATAAAAACACCTACCTCCATGTTATAAAATGCTTTTGTGCGATATTTTAAAAAAACAATATTTGTTTCAATTCAGATTGAACTTTAAATCAGCTAATTTTTCTCAAATAACGTTTCAGAAAAGTATATTTTATTTTAAAAAATTTTTAATAATGAGAATTATGTTGTGTCGACAGATTTGTCAATATGGACGATTTTACAGATACCCCCAAAAATAAATTAAAAAAATACAAATCCAATCAATTTTAAATACAACTGAAGTATTTTTTTTTCTTATTGGAAATATTACATTTAATTAATTTGGAATTATAAATAAAAGTTTCAAAGATTTTTCATTTTTTTAAAAGCATTTTAAACCTTAAGTATCGCTTTTCTTTGGAGGTAATTTCATAATTAAATAAAATTTAATGGCAGGACAGACTGACTGAACTCTCTAGCCGTGATTGGCAACTAGAACTCTGGATGTAACCCTGCCGACGTACAATATGAAGTTATGGAATGGAAACGATTATCATTGCGGTGTTCATTAATTACTGCGGTTCGTGGTTGTGGACCGATCTCGACTTCGGTCGATGTGGTAGATATAGGTATGAAAATGAATGAGACTAAAAAAAGGAATTACGAAATTTCTTTATTGTTGTTTATAACTGTAAAGTACACAAAATCAAAAATAATTTTTTTTAAAAATGCTAAAATTTTTAATTTTTTTAAAGTAAGCTGACCTTTTATTTAATTCTAGGAGATTTATTTATTTAATTTTATTTTTCTAAACAAAAATATTACTTCATCTGCTTGAAAAATAAAAGAAAAGTCTTTTTAATCACAAAAAATAACATTTCATTTTTAATTTTTAACTGTTAGTTGTTAAATGAAATTTTTTTTTTTGTTAAATTTTAACATGCTTTTGTTTTAGCTTATCGAACAATTTGAAGAATGATTGAAAATAAAACACGAAGACAATAGACAACGTATAACAAAAACGAGGAGACAAGTTTAGAAAGTTTGAAAAGCAAAAAAAAATGCATTGAAGCTTCAACGAGTGTCTACTTAGCAGCCACAAGTACGAGAGAAAAAAAGAAACACACAGAAAAAACACTAGGTTTAGAAACATGTGGAATGAGACAATCATTTTTTTTTTTTGACTGTTGTGATGTTAATAAAAGAAAGCATATAAAAAAGAGGGAAATTAAAAACGATAAGTAACAACAATTAAAAATACACTTACAAATAACCAGCACCCCATTTTTCTCACTCTCTCTCTTGCCTAGGTGCAAACAAACTAAATCAAAGCACAACTAGTAAAAAGAGTGTATTAAAAGTAAAAACCAAATAGAAAAAAAAGGGGTAAATTGTGAAGTTAACTGCCCAGTGGTCATAGCAACTGGCGACAGTAGAGAAGACGCGCATTAATTGAAGTGAATGTCAAGATTTTTTTTTTTTTTTAAATAAGATCGCTGTACGTAGACATCACACTTTTTTTTGTAAAACAACCAATGAATAATCATTCGCCTTTGAACCAGCACCCTCTTCAAGTGTTAAGGTTTCCCGTCCATATCTCTCTTTCTCTCTTTTTTGATACCTCAAGTCACGGCTCGGCCAAAACATGCTAACCAAAGGTAAGAAGAAACATGAATTAATTTTGATCGGAATTGAAATTTATTGAAGGCGAGTTTATTTAATTCAGTGTTTTGGGGTTTGTTTTTTTCTAAAACTAAAAATTCGTTTGTTTCACTGTCCATTCTCAGAGTGGCACGCAGCTTCAAAAGGAATAAATAAAGACGAGACGAAACGTTGTGGTTGAAAAAAAAAAAAAAAAAAGCATTGTAAAAACAAAAATCAAAGTCTGAAACAGCAGTGACAACCTACAACACATAAAAATCGGTCGGTATCTTCAAAGATTCGCTACGTGATGAAAAATGCCCAAAGCAAAAACTTAAAAGAAAAAGTCTTATCATTAAACAAAAAAATATTTTGTTAAAAAGGATTTTTTTGATTATTAAAAAATATAATTTATTTTAAATTATATTTTTTATCTTCTTACCTTGCAAAAATCAGATAATTGTCGGATTTATTGAAACTTTTTTACTTTTAGGAATTATTCACAAATGAATTAAAAAAATCTTTTAATTTTTTCTATTTTAGAAAATCTTTAACATTTTCTTTTTTTACATAACTCCCACTTATTTAATTTTATGAAATTTAAGAAATTCTTTTTTGTAGCGCTTTTTTAAGAAGTCATCAGAGAATTTTTTTAAAATTACATTTCTTTTTTTGGTCAAACAATACCTCCCAATTAAAGTTAGTTGAGTCTGCTCTGAATCGTAAAAAAACAAAAGCTTATATAGTACATTTTTTAATCTAGTTGACAGATTTGCCATTTTTTTTTTTTTTTTTTTACTGATAATAGAAAGAAACTAATCCCAATCAATTTATTCGGTTAAAAAAATACAGCAACAAGTATTTTGCTTATTAGAGATAGCTTGAAACTAAAAAAAATAAAAATAAAATAAAAGCTTCAAGAAAGCATTTTCCTTTTTTAAAATGCATTTTAAACATTTAGGTATCGTTTTTCTTTGGCGTTACCTAAACGATTAGGATCGAGATTTTGTCAGAAATATTTCTGACTCAAATGATGCCTTTAAAAACTGATGTTATAGAAAATATAAACATGTCTGTTGTTAATTGGTAAAATTTAATACAGAATAGAATAGAAGCTCCCCACTCACTACGATTATTAAACAATCCAATATTTTAAAAAAGAATTTTTTTGTATAAAAATATAAGAGTGGTAACTATAGTAAATGTAAAATTTATTGGTAATTTTCTAACATTTTCCCAGTGTTTTTGTAAGTCTAAAACCAAGGTACTTAAAATTCAATAAAATATTAGATTGCTTATATAATCTTTAAAGTTTTTAACATTACTGGGTAGCTAAAGAAAAGAAAAAAAAAAAAAGAAAAAATTATATAAAAAAAAAATGTTCTCGTTATATTCAAGTAATTTGTGCGTTAAAAATGCTTTTCTGCGATAATTTAAAGTAATATTTGTTTCAATTCAATGCATTGAATATTGCTGCTACATATAGTCTAGTACTTCTGCTATATATTTAGATTCTTGATAAAATTCAAAGAATTTGCAATGTTATTGATCCTGAACTGACATTTCGGCTTGAGTCACTTTCCGACCACCATAACAGCTTCCCTGTGCCTTTTCTATAAATATTTTCATGGTAATTCTGATGAACTTTCCTCTATATTACCTAGACTTCATGAATTTAAACACAGCACTACATTTGTGGCAAGGTTTCACCATGTTTGCAGTTGAATTGGCTAGATGTTCTATTCTAACCACACTTCTCACTTGTTGAACTCTCTTCCAGCTTCCTTTTCAGTCAACTTTGATCCTCAAAAATTTAAATGCAATGTCAGTCATTATATTTTGCCTTCTTAATTCCTGTTCTTTTACTGTTATCTCTCCTTAATAATGTTTTCTTTTTTTTCATATTCTCTCACACTCAGTAATCCCTTATGTCTTATTGGTTTCACTGCCTTGCTTGGGGTGAAACAATTAAAAAAATAAATTTAAGATTAATTAAACTTTAAATCAACTAATCTTCCTCAAATAAGCATTCTCTTTTGTTATGATCCATGTCAAGATTCCCAACCTCTCCAATTTGTTCTTTGTTTCCCACTTTTTTTTTTTTCTTGACTGGACTAGCCTTTGATATTTCTCCACTCCATAATTTATTTTGTCTCTCTCTTGCCCCTAGCAATTGAGCTGCTTGATTCTTGCTTAGCAACAGAATACAGTGGCCACTTATTTTTATGTGGGGTGGATGGGTCCTACTAACATATTTTATTTTTAATTTGAATGTTTTATTGTATTTTATTTTTATTATTATTTTTATAAGGAAAGAAGAAAAAAGACATTTGTATATATTGTGAAATTTTTATGTCATGGGTGTTTTAGTAGGATCCCTGTGAATATGCGGTATATGTCAGATGAATGGTGATGGATGAATTCTTGTGGTGTATGAGTAAATTGTAAAGGATGGATGGGTCGCGAATCAGATTAGCTAGGTTTAAGATAGTCAGTGATGACCAGTCCCGCCCTATTTCCCCTTCAATCTTATGCCAAAATTGTATACATATTTACATATACAGTTTTTGTGTGCAAAGTTTTTAAATGGTTCTTTCGTAAAATTTTGATATGTTAATACAGATATAGGTGATATTGAATAATATAGATTTTACAAGCTTTTGAACAGACTGATGAGAGACAATATGAAGCATGAAAAAGTTTTCAGCAGTATTTGTCTTTAATAACTGCATAGTTTAGTTATGAAAGTTATTTTTCTTATTTGCACCCCAATTTAAATATGTAAAACAAAAATGTTTCATTTGTTTGAAATATTTTGGGAATAGCTAATCAAATTAGGACAGTGAACTAGTTATCACATGTAAAGAACTAAAATATGATATTCATAAATTGTCTACAGAAACAAAACTATTTTAAATAAAAAAGAATTACAGGTAATAACCTGATGCATAATAAACATAGGTACTTATTATTTCAAAAGTACTTAAGTTTGACCATATCAGTACTTTTGTCATTGTCTAAAAGTGGATACCACTTGTACTTTTCCCTAAAACAAACTAAGGTGCCAGTTTTGTGAAATGTAAACTTAATGTCCAAATTGTTAAGTTTAAAATTGCAGAAAAATAAGCACTGAATTTAAGTTTATGATCAGAAAGAGTTATTCTTTACCTTACATAATACATTTAGGGAAAATGAATGTGCCATCAAATATTTTAACAATTCAGCTTGCATAAACAATGAAAGATTTTGAAAGGAACACATTATGTAGAAAAAACGTTTTCCCTTATGTATAAAATTTATATAAAATAAATAAATTTATATTAAACATTTAATATAACAATATCCACAAGAGAAAAGATTACCTTAAAATAAATTATATAAACCCCTAGTACCAGTTTTTACTGTTTTAAAGTAAATTAGAATATACACTAAGTGCTGCTCATGAAATATATACTATTCTCTGCCAATAAAAGAGCTTTTTTGTCTATATTGAGCATGTATAATGAGCTTTTTTTTCTTTTACTATTAACCTATCTTTTCAAACATTTGTGTCTCACTTAAAATGTACACTGCTTAATCTCTCTTATTCCAAAAATAAAACTCTTGTGCTCATTTTTTTTTTTTTGTAACAATGATAACAGGAAATGTATGCATCTTTCTCTCAGTTTATCAAAAACAATTGTCACTTAAAAAATGGAACCGTTTACTTATTATCATTTGGTAGTTTCTCCAAATGAAAATCCTGCTCTCCATTAGCTTCCTCCACATCAATACAGCTGAGTCTACTTTAAAAATAAAATTTTGTATTCTTCTTAGTATATCTTTCATAACGGGAAATGTATACCTCTTTCTTTATCAAAAGTTTTTTCTCAGTTATTTTCCATTAGTGACTGCATGTATTCTACTCTTCATAATTTAAAAAGTTTGTCCATCAAGAGCAAACTAGTCTTCTTTGTACCCAAAATAACTAAAAGAATATACTACTTTCTATTTAACTGGCCCTGAAAAATACAAGATTGAATTCCGTTCATCTTTTATAAATGGAAATATGCATTCTTTCTTTTTTGCGCTTCCAAAGTAACAACCTTTTTTTTCTTGTTTGTTTTCAATGAACGAGAGTTTTTTTTTTTTTTTATTAATTTGTATTTCTCAAAAAGGCTAGTGATATCTGGCTTTGATAACTTGGAATCAATAGGCATTTTGAATTCAATCTTTTCAAAGAAATATTATTTTTTCTTTGACATGTGTAAAAGGTAACCTCCTACTTTCTACTTACCCTTCAAAGCCATAATTTTGTTTTTTTTTACCGTTCCCAATTTCTTCTCATGTACTTACTAAATCAGATCAAATGAGCAAACATCAGATTTTTTGGGGGGAGGGCTTCTTGCTTTGGGCAAATATTTTTCATCACCCCCTCATAAATACAAACAACCAACGACTGTCAAAAATAAATCAATCAATTCTGTTTTCTTTGTCCTTTACTGAAAGTGTATAGTCTTTATTAGTTATCAGAACCTATAAAGTAGAAAACTTGAATGATTATTTTTATCTATCATAAATGGAAGAGACTTTACTATCAGCCTTTTCAAAATAATAATTGGAACTCTTTCTTGATGAGTTTCTGTTGACCACTCAAAAATCAGGATCATTTACTGTAAGTGAATCAAAAGTCTATCTCTGCAATATATTTGTTTTAACAAAAGACAATTTTTTTTTATTTCTACTTATTCCTGAAAAACCAAAAGCTGTACTTATTTTTTGGTTCTCAATTCTAAGAGCTAGTTCTTCAAATGGTCTTTACAGTAAATAACTGTATAATCTTGTCACTTGCAAGATAAAATCTCCTTAATAAGGAAAGAGACTCTTTTTTTCTATGTGCTTTTTAAAAAGTTGAATGCAATGCAAAGATAATTCATTCATATCACTTTGAGAAGTGAAAATCTGACAAAATATTCAAATGATAGTACCAAGTGATACAAAGAAAATGAATACAATAGACAAGTTAGGTATTGGTTATAGATCAACAAATATACATACCATCATATATGCACAAATATATATATCTCTACAAGGTGTGAAGAAAAATTCCCACTTCCCAATATCTAAACTAATGATCAAATATCAGATTTTTTGGGAAGGAGTTCTTGGTTGACAACTTATCAACCCCACTATACTGATATAGGACCTAAGTAAAGACAACTATTTTTAAAAAATAATCTTTATTCAACGACCTAAACAGTTCAAGAACATTTTATTATACAAATTAAAGTTTGAATTTGTCATCAGTAGATTTTAAAGGTTTTATTCTTTCAGGCATCAAATTTATCAGATCTTCTATCCTCTTGTGGAATATCCAGCAGTGAGAAAACAAAAATCTTCCATAAAATATTTTCTAAACTTTTAATTCAAAATCCAAAAAGGCTTACATTAATTGAGATTCTAGTCAAGAAACAAAATTTGCAACAAGGATTATTTTAGATATTTTAAGGCCTGTTATTTACAAATTGTTTTTCTAGATAGCATGATGTTCCATTGTCTATAAAAAGGTTGCAGTGAATATTGAGCAAAAAATTTAATATTAGTATGCAGTAGGCATGTTCTCAATTTCAGTCACACTTGTTTCCTTGTTGTTATATAGCAGGATATAACACAACCACGAAATTCCAACATTATTGTTCAGTGAACAAAGTCACCAGCAGAATGCTAAAAGTTAGGAAGTTAAATGTTAAATAAATAAAATAATTGTGCATTTACTTGTGTCATCGCTAAATACATTTCTGTCACCTTGAATCTTGTTCTTTTATTGTCCTCTGTTTCTTTCACTCTCAGTAACTCCTTGCAGCACAGTTGTTTTTATCATCTTGCTAGAGTATTCTTACACACACAAAAAAAAGACAACATAATTTATCCAGTAGGAATAATATAAATTGTAAATACTTTGTTATAGTTACAATAATTAGTTCTAAGTGATTTTGGTTTGGTTTGGTTTTATGGCATATCAACCTCAATGGGTCATTTAATGCTGACAAAATTTTTATTTGTAATTTTTTTAAATCTATTTCTGGTAATATTCTTCCTTCAAATATGTATCACTGGTAATATTTTTCTTTCTTTTTTTTTTCCAAAAAATGTTTAGCTGGTAATATATATTTTTCTTTCCCCCCCCCCCCCAAAAAATATATTGCTTATTTTTCCAAAAATGCATAGCTGGTAATATTTCTTTTTTTTTTTCTTTTTTTAAAAACATATAGCTGGTAACATTATTTTTTCAAAAACGTACAGCCGTATATTATTTTTCCAAAAACGGCCTGTTGGACGTAGTTTATCATCATACCCAGGACGCGGTTATAGTTTATCGCCATACCCATGGACGCAGATGTAGTTTATCGTCATATCCATGTTGTTATTTCTAGGTGAATACAAAATTATGGACTTTCTTATTCTTTAATTTGATGCTTTAATAAAAAAATTAAAAAAACTTTAATGGAAATCCTTTAAAAAAAAAATTTTTTTATAAAAACAATAGTGTCCTAACATTTAATTTACTAAATTGTAGAAAAAATTACTTTGGAACAATATTAAAAAAAATATATATATTTTCACCAGTTCATATAATTTTTAACCATCAAAATCTCAAAGCCTCTCATTCAAAGTCTAACCATTTCAAAATAAAATGGCAGTTAAACACATAATATTTTTAATATATAAAGTATTGTACTAAGAAATAAAGCAAAACAAAAAAAAAATATTTTCACAACTTGTGTTGTCTGAAAAATTCTTTGAAAAGGCTAATCTAGGTTTGTTTTTACTTTACAAATTTTCTTTTGGCTTTGGACTGTAGGGAAAGCACACACATAACCAAAACATGAAATACCAATAAAAGAAGAAAAAAAGAAAGTAAAACAGAGTAGCTACATTAAAAAGTTATCTTTTTGCTATAACACAACTATATACAAAGGAATGGACTGATGAACGATTCAAAGATAAAAGAATATTTCAATGTGTCACTTAATAACTTGTGGAATGAAGTCACCATTGTACAATTTTCATTTAAAAATAGATTTCTGCTTACAATGTAAATACACACATACATTTAACAAAGGACAGTTAACCTACCTGTTAAAATAATACTCGCACAAATAGTTTAGTAGTTGTAAAATAAAACAGCATCAACAATTATTAGTGTTTTCTTTTGCTACTTCAGATTTATTCTCATCTTTGTTCTTGTCACCTTTTGAATAGTGTATTTGCCAGTTGTCATCAGGTGATACAATGAGGCTAATATTTGCCTAATCACACACATTTTCCAATGGTATAAGAGGGTGCACAAATTATTTACACTGTGTAACCTGCTTGAATGATTCACAATAAGAATAACACTGAATATATTCATAAATGCAAAATAAAAGAAATTCCCAACATCTGAAAAACATGCAGTTATTTACAAAAAGAGAAAAGAAGAATGTGAAAACAGATTTTTTAAATTCATGCAGAAAATAAAAGCAAGCCCCAAAATTGGTTAGTGAGCAACTGTGAAAGAAGAAAGAGAAGAAATAGAAATGCTTTAGTAGTATAGCAATGATGATTGGTCAAGGTGGTACCTTTCTGCGTATTGATTCTATGTCCAAGTCTAGCTGCCTGCTGGGTAAGTAAGGGAAGCCCTTGTTGAATGCCTGTCAGGGGAAGTAGGATTAATGATATAATTTTTGAACTTACATATTTCTGCAGATGTGTTACTTAGAATAACATCTTTACTGGATACACATACAGGGAATGATACAAATTGCAATACATTTTCTAAATATACATACATCAAATAGTGAAAAAAATATAGTTTTAGATATATAAAACAGCTAAATATAAATACTAAGATGAAAACTTAAAATATACTTGGAAAGTATTAAAATATGTGAAATATTTATATCAAACACAAAATCACTTGAAAATATTATCAATAAAAATTTGAAAACTTAATATTTTATAAAAGCAATTATAAATGATTCAAAATAAATAAAAAAAAAACAATAAAAAATGTATTGTGTGTGTAAAATATATTTAATTTAAAAAAATGTTAATTCAAATGCATGTTAAAATATTCAAAACATGTAAATAACAGATATTCAAATACGATATTTTATTTGGAAAATGACCTACCATCTTTACCAGCCTATAGAGTGGATGGTTTATGAGGGTATTTAGGAAACTACCATTCATTGCAACTCACCCAATGTGGCATAGCTGTTTATTTGGAATTTCAGGAGAGGGCCTCCTAGTTATAATACCAGTGCACTGGATGTAGCATGATATTTGCATAGTTTTTATTTTTATTTAAATGTGTGTCTTATATACTGACAAATATGGTAATTTATTATTAATTTTTTCCTGACTGAATCTGGAATTTGATTTGAAAAGGCATACAGGTACTAAATATTTTAAGATGGCATTTATCCACAAAATGTTGTGACACAGGGATACAAAAGAAAAAATGAAGTATCTCATGTGAAATTGAAAATTATATTTGCAATTTATTTTTCTTTTGTTGTTTGTGTGTGCATGCATGCACACCTATCTTTTGGTATTCTAGAACTGAGTGAAAAGGGTTATAATGAAATATAAGTGCCCATAATAACATCTTAGCTGAAATTGAGCAAGCAGCAATATTAGAAGAGTATACTTGCAAAGTAGATAGGTAGGCTAACCACACAAAAGTGAAGTATTTGGCATTTTAAGAGAGAACAATGAGATAAGTAGTGCCCCCCTTTTGCATCATACTCAAGCAGACTGTTCAACATGCACATCTAATACTAAAAAACTAAGCAGTAGCATTTTTATATTATATATCAATGGTATATACTAGTATTGCAAGTTAAATATTGATGTTAAAATTCCTATATGTAAATTGCTGATGAAGAGTCAATACATTAAAATAATTTCACAATTGATGTATACAGATTATTGAAAAAAATAATTTATAATCAATACAGCATTTTAGAGTGATTGAATTGTAAACTAACTGAAATTCAAGTTTTACAAATGAATATTTTTTTTAATATCAAAACTAAAATTATATCATTCTTTTATCTAAAATGCCATAAATACAGATTTAACTGTTAATAAAATTTAAGCAGAACAATTTTAATATTTTACCAGAAAGTCACTAAATGGTAAATTTTTAGTTTCAAATACATTACTATAGATAAAATCTATTCCTAATACATTACACCATATTATTGACAGGAGGTAAATATACAATTAAACAAAATCTGGTATAAAAATTAAAACCAATATTTACATCAATGTATCTGTTAAATCTACAATTACCAACATTACAGGCCAATATTATTGTGCAATATGAAATAGCAGCAGCAGCAGCCTGTGGTAAAATTACCATAAAAGGCTTTTGTAATCTCAACACATTATAGTAGTAGTTGTTTCTAATTATTGTTTCTTAACACTGAAAGATATGTAGTGAAAACATTTTTTATAATGAAAAACAGGGTTCACTTGTATTGTTTTCTAGAAATTAAAAGAATCTAGTGTTATTTTTCATATCAATTTGACTAAACAATACTAATAATTTAAAAAAATTCTTTAATTTCGTTTCAACCTAGAAAAATAGCCTAAAATATTGTTCATATAGTTATCTGATAGTTTTCATTTTTGTGGGTGAAACAAATGAACCGTTTTGTTTTTTTATATTACTGCTACATCTTTCTGTAATACTGAGAAGTCAATTAACATAGAATATAACACCAACAAAAATCAACTTTTTATCATAAAACCAAAATGAGAAAAGATAAAAATAAGCATTACAAAAGAAATCAGGTGAGAAAATTATTTGAATTATACATGACCCTTAAAATAATGTATTTGTAGGTATACAATCTTTAATTAGTGATGGTACAAAGATTTAATTAACACCCTAAAAAGTTGCAAAATAGTGATTTCAATCATACTAATGTTCATGCAATTTTGCCATTCTGTATGTAGAAAGCAAATTTTTATTAAAACCCACTTTTGCTACAACAGTATATGCACTAAGAGAAACTTTATCACAATTTAAACCTAATTTAAATAAAATAAAACAATATACATTGATTGAAGTTGTTCTTCAGTATACTGAAGATTGAAAGATTTTTTATAAATTTTGGCTGTGTAAGACTAAAAAACCCTTCATGAGTGTGAGGTCATGTCATTTATTTTTCTTATCCTTTTATTTTTAAATGAAACTCTATTTGAAGTATAATTTTGAAAAATTTGACAACAGGTGAAACAGTTTATACAGAAGTCTGGAATGCACAATGATGTTGTTAAAGCAACATGTTCATAGAATAAAACCATTTATGTTGGCTTATATAATTCCTAAATTGTGAATAGTCACTTTCATTAAAAAAGCTACAACTGTTAAGATGCAAAATGTTTAATAAAATATACTGTTTTTTATTAAGTCTTTTTAGTGCATCCTTGTATTGGCTAAGGCATTGTGCAGGTTTCTTTTTATAAATAAAGTTCTGAAACAAAATTTCAAAACTGAAAGATGGCTAATTCACTTAATTTGTAGCTCAATATCAATCTACAAAAAACACAAAAATATTTTTTTAATATCAAAATTGTGATAAGGTTAAAATGGTAACTTCAAATTTAAATTTCACTGGCTCTATTAAGTACCTATGATTTAATATATTTATTATTATTGACATTTAACACGTACCACAACAGACACACATCTCTATGATATCATGGATTTTGCAAGCATATTCATATTATATAATAAAGTTATCATGTTAAGATAAAAGATTTGTGTGAAAACTGACTCAAGATTGCATTCTCCAATAAGCAAATATAAGGGAAAAAACCTGACCAGTTAAATGACATCAGTCTTAAGGTTTTGATTAAAAAAAACTGATAAATAATTAACCTGATTTATTATGGTGAAACTAACATTACAGCACTAGAGTAAGTGGAGACAATGGTAAATAAAGCTATTGACAAGAATCTTTTCAGATTATTTCTGGAAACAGCCTTCAATAGGTCTTGAAAACAAATGAAAATTGAAAAATATACATGTTCTAAAGAAACTACTTTTGAAAGGATCACAATAGAGCTAGGAATATCTATTCACTCTGATCAGAGTCAGCCATCCATATACTCTAGATAAACCAGAACCATAAAAAAAAAGGTAAAGAGCAGAAGTCAATGGCTACTCTTGCTGGACATCACTATAATTAACAACTGTAGATCCTTTTGCATGTAAAGAATTGTGCAAACATGCATTTTGCTTGTTCCATTTTTATTGTATCTGTACTTAACAGAAAAGAAAAAAATAGAACTTACCTCATTATAACGAGGCCGTCCCCGTAACTTTACAGGGGATATTTCATCTTTTTCGTCTGATGTTCCTGATATGTCTTCACTCTCACCATCTGATCCAATCCGAGGGTTTTCATGGACAACACCTGGAATTAGAGAAACAGTGGGCAAATTAAAGATAAAGAGGCAAAGGCAAATACAGTATTTAAGTACTAATTGGACCTCAAATGGAATATTTGGCAATCATGCCAAAAACAAACAAAAAAAGTGTTAAAATGGACAGTTTTTCCCTTGACACTGCTCTTATTTTAACTACCTTCACTCCTCAGCAATGTTTGTTTTAAAAAGTGATGATCAGAATTGTAATAAAACCTAAATATATGAATTATAAATTGGTAAATGATAAATATTGCATTAGTTTAATACAGTTGTATTAGTTTTTATAATATTGTAAATATAAAATTATTCTTGTAAATAAATCTAATAGCATTTATTATTTTATTGTAAATAATTAAGAACAAAGAAAATGTATAAATTGACTTTCATCATGTTTAAGTTTTAAAATTCTAATCATCACTTTTTAAAACAATAAACATTACTGAGGAGTGAAGGTAATTAAAATAATAGGGGTGTCAAGGGAAAAGCAGTCCTTTTGACCCTCTGATTTTTGCGAGCAGGAAGTTCCAAGATTGCCAAACATTCCATGTTTTTAACAGACAACACAATAGAGACAAGCTTACTGCGGCACCACAGCAAAATTCCGAGGGGCCCTTAAAAAAAAAAAAAAACCATGTCCATGACAATTTTTGCCTTCGACTTAAAACAAAGAGAGAGAAAATGAGAAGATCAACTCATTTTATCATCACAAAAACTTTTCTTGGAATTCAAAACTCTGTGCCATCATCAAAACCAGAAAATATATTCTTTCTGTGCATGCTTGTTTCAACCAAAACAAGACATCTACCATTTCCAACGACACACTGTGCCAAAATGCTGAAACATGAGAAAAGACTTGCTGAACTACCAAAAGAGGCTAAAAATGTAAGACTTCGGAATCCTTTTTCAAACAAGTTTTCTCCTTTTTATGAACCTTAAAACTTTACACAAAAATATTTAGGTCAGCCAATTTTGAATAATCGTAAATGTCTACCATAAATGAAATGAACATCATATGTGTACACACACACATTCATAGTAATAATACATTTCATTTTAAAACAGCAATAGTTAAATAGACTGGTCCCCTCAAAAAAGAAAGAAAACATGTATTTCAAGAAGTCAGGGATCAGTTTGACATTGAATTTATATTGTAAACAGGACCGCCCATCTAAAATAATAGAAAATTAATGTTTTTTGATTCTGACAAATTGTCTGAGTAGAGGAAGTTCTTCTGAATGCTAGGTAATAAAAATTAGTCATGAAAATATTTTGATCTATAAGAAATTACTAATTAATATTTATATCAGAAAGTAAATGATCATTTTGAGTTTTGACATTTACTGTACATATTGTAATTTAAAAACTCACAGAAAAATAATATTTTGTTAATTTGGAACTGCATGAATTTAACCAAAAAAGAGGACAAAGATTTTGTCATATATGCTGGTATTGTCAACAAAGAGCATGAAAAGTTTAAAATAAAAAAATGACTCCAAATATGTTTAAATATGTTAATTTTTGTTCAAGGTTTAACAGCGAAAAAAGATGCTGAAATAGGAGTGAAAAATCAAACAAAACAGTAATATTACACTGTAAGAAATAATGGACGATTACCAAACAATTCTAAGTCTGAAACATGATGCTGAAGAAATTCAGAAAAAAAGAATGTGCATTGGTACAAAGAACAAATGTACAAAAAGGAGAATAAATCCTTCTTTCAGATGTGGTAAATTAGATCTTGGAAATGACTGTCCTTTTAAAAATGCAGAATGTTACAAGTGTGGTAAAAGAGGACATATAGTCACACTGCAAAATCAAACCAAGAAAAAATTCTTACAGGAAGTAATTTGTACACAGCATTGGAAAAAACGGTCACAGAAAACAAAAGGAAATTTGTGAATGTGAAAATAAATAATGTTGATGTGAAAATGCTACTGGACATTGATAGTGATATTTCAATAATCAGTGAAACCACATGGAAGGAAATAGAAAAGCCTTATCAAAAGTTGTGATTTCAGTTTCTGGTGAGAAATCTTTTGAGAAATGACTTGTAATGTCTCATTCTGTAATAAACATGTAAAAACTAAAGCTTATGTATTAAAAAATGCTATGAATTTATTTGGTACTGACTGGATGGAACTATTTGAACTTTAGGATTTGCCAATAAACATTTATTGTAAAAACGTAAATGGACAAGTGACCAATTTAAAAAGTCAGAGAAAATCTTCAGGAAGAATTAAAAAATTTTTTACAGATGTTCTATAAAATCAACTGGGTCAATGTTCAAAATTCAAGGTGGATTTTCAAATAAAAAAAAAAAGGTTCAACACCAGTATTTAAGCTGAAACAGCATACCATTTGCAGTATTGGAACAAGTCAACAAAGAGTTGGACAGACTTGAAAGAATTGTAATATTGCAATAGAAAAAATTAACCATTCAAAATGGGCTGCACCAGCAGTGTATATAAAGAAGAAAAAATAATAACATTTGTATTTGTGTGGATTTCTCAACAGGATTAAACAGTTGTCTAGAAACACATAACTACCCATTACCAAGTCTACAGGAAATATTTTCAAAGTTAAACAGTGGAAGAATATTTTCAAAGCTGGATTTCTGAAGTGTATTTACAAATTCAGATTGAAAATGAATGTTCTGAATTAACAACCATAAATATACACAGAGGATTATATAAGTTTAACTGACTTCCTTTTGGTATAAAGGTGGCACCGGCTATTTTTCAACAAGCTATAGATACCATGCTTGCAGATTGCGATTTCGCAGTGATGTACCTGGATGACATGTTAATGAAAAGTGTATCTAATGAACAACATGGTGGGCATGGGAAAACAATTTTGGTAAAATTCAAGCTCAGTGAAGAAACATGTGAATTATTTTTGTCGAAAATTAAATAACTTGGTCAAATTATTGATAAATATGGTTGTCAAACAGATCTGTCGAGAGCATGTGCAATTAAAAATATGCCTCTACCAACTAACATGACTATATTACAAGCTTTTCTAAGACTAGCTAATTATTATCAAATATATGTACATAATATGAAAAACTTAAAAAAGAAGTTAAATGGAACTGGAATGATAACTGTCAAAAGGTGTCTGACAAAATAAAAAAAAACCTGACGTCAGATTTATCATTAGCACACTATGATCCAAAAGCAGAAATTGTAGTGACATCAGCTGCTAGTGAGTACAGTATTGGAGCAGTGATTTTACACAAATACTATGGCAGTAAAATGAAAGCCTTTGCTCATCCTTCATGCATGCTTCTACCAGTGGAGAAAAATTACAGCCAGATAGAAAAAGAGGCTCCAGCAATTATATTTGCTGTGAAGAAATTTCAGGTTACAAACAGACCACAGACTATTAACAATATATGGTTGAAAAAAAAAGGAATACCTAAACATACAGCTAATAGACTACAATGCTGGGGTATCATCCTGTTAAACTATGATTTTACAATAGAATGCAAACTTGCTAAAAAAAAAAAAAAAAAATCTAGGACATGTGGATAGATTTGAGGACACAGTCATTGCAGCCCTAAAAAGTGAAATGGAAATAAAAAACATTTTGTGCTACGTAGCACGGGAGTTACCAGTTACTCTAGAAGAAATTAAAGTAAAAGCGGAAAATTATGTCGTTATTGCGAAAATAAAAAAAATTGAAAGAAAGTAACAAAGAACAAATTCCAGACACTTACTTTCTATACAACAGTGTAGTAATGTTTGAGCAAAGGGTTGTAGTACCTAGTGTGTTACAGAAGCAAATATTAAAGGATTTTCATAGCAGATATCCTGGTATTTCATATCTGATGAGAAGTTTTGTATATTGGACCAGAATGGACCAAGATATTGAAAAATAGTGAAAGCTTGCAGAAGTTGTGTTCTGGCAGCAAAACTACCTATCACAAAGATAGAACCGTGGCCAAGACTGCATATAGATTTTGTAAGTCCTATGAATGGATCATATTATCTTGTGATAGTTTCACTAAATGGCCAACATTTTCAGTGACAGTGAATTTCTAGCATGGACTGTTTGCAAGATATGGCATACCAGATACAATAGTCTCTGATAATGGGATGCAATACACAAGCAAAGAATTCAAAGACTTTTGTAAGATGTTCTCCATTGAGCATATTATGACCATGCTGTATAACCCAAGGTCAAATGGACAAGTGGAATGGTTTGTGGGAACATTCAAAATAGTGTTGAAGAAAGCAAGTCTAAAAGTAAATGAGGGAGCACTTCAAGATTTTCTGAGATTTTACCATGTAACACCTAACTCTAATACACCATCAGGCATGTCACTGGTGAAATTAATATTTGCTAGAAAAGTAAAATTGCTGTCCGACAAGTTATTACCAAGTTGAAAAACACAAATGGATAACAAAAACAACACCAAAAGTTTCAAGGTTGACAATAAAGTGTTCTTTAGGGCATGTAAAGAAAGTAAAGAAATGTGGGAAGACAGCATAATATCAGTAAGAATTGGGAAGTTGATTTACATGGCAAAAGGGAAAAGATTTGAACATAAAAGGCAACATAATCAGCTGAAGAAAAGGTTCGTTGATGAAAGACATGAAACATTGGGAGAATGGATAAAAATGCCATGTTTTCAATGTGCCAGACCACAACAAGTCATGGAACCTACAAGTTCCAGAAAAAGAAAGCATACTGAAGAATTGGAAGTGGATCTGAAACAGAAATGCTACAAAGTGAAGTATATTGGAAGACTCTCAAGGAAGAGGAAGATATTAATACTAATAAAAAAATTAAAAAATGTATTAAAAAAAGTATTAATCTCAAAAAGGGAGGGGGTGTCGTGGAGTAAATAGTACACTCCCAGTAACTATATGGACTAGTCCATAACTATAAATAAAGAGCTCCAGGTCAGAGGTATGAAAAAGAAGCTGTTTGGAGTCAGTCTTCAGACTAAATAATACAGGCATCATGCAAGCATTACTTATAAGTGCTATGAAACATGTTATGACAGTAGTTTATAAAGATATGTTAAAGATGCACAAAGGATAGCCTAATGTTGAAAACATTAAATTGGAAATAAATAAACAAGTGTTATGATTGTATATTGGTCTTGATATTAAAATACTCTGGAAATTCAATAAGGGGATATTCATAATACCAACATTTGTTTAGTAGATAGCAGCTTGAGTCATGTTGTTAAAAACATTATTTAATAGGAAATTGATATGCAAATGTTGGCATGTGTGTATATAAAGTTCATTTGTTTTTCATTTCGCTTTCTCAGACTGGAATGATATAGTTACATTGTTCTCCTCTTTTTATCTTTAATATTCATTGTTTGGCATTTGTATATAATATGCATGCATTGATACTGTGATAATTCCACAAATTAAAATAATTAGAATAAATTATCTTACTGGTAACAAATAAGGGAGAATTTCTATCTTAATAAAAATATATATTTAAAGTTTTTCTGTTTTGCTTTGGTTTTTACTAATTTTTAGTAATATTAATCTTTTTTCTTTAACCATTGTTTTCTTTTTCTTCTCTTTAAAGATTTGTATCCAACAAATATACAAAACTTGAAAGAAATTGGATCTAACAATTTTAGACTACAATTCTTGGTATGAAGATAAATCTAAAGAGAACGTTCCAAGAAAGGCAGTATAAAAATTAATCAGTGCCATTGATTCCTCTTTTTAGGTTCATGACACTTGAAATTTAATTTTAGTCCAGTCCACAGGTTCATTAGTCTAATGGAAGAACAAAGATAAATATCCTCTTATGGATTATTATAGATCTATTATTTTAAAGATAATTGGAGTATAAGTTGAATTGAGCTAGATCAACAAGATTAATAAAATACCAGTTTACATTTCATTAAGTTTCATATCTAAAGATTATTGAGTGAATGTTAGAATAGATAAGTGTAGAAATTGTGTGGTATAACAAAATGAGTCATAAGTATTAAATTAACAAGTGGCACAGAGCAATTGGCAAGTTCAAGAAATTGTTTATTCTCAAATATAGATCATTATCCAAATAATGAATACTATAGCAAATTCCTATATTTTGAATGAGAGAGACAAGACTTTATTTGTATACTTTTTCCAATAACTTAGGCTTAGTCAGTGATGTTGGTGGTGACTGGAAAATTTAAAGTCTCTGACAAGTGCAGATGAACTAAATACAAATAACTTAAAGACCAATTTTTCAATTATATGCATAGTTATGTAAGAATAGTAGTTGGGCTATTATTAAACACCTAAAACATCAAGTGGGTGTTTATTCAACGACTGTCTGAATAACCTTATAGAAACAAATCAAAATTGACTTGACATATGAACCTTTTAAAAATGTAATTGTTATAGCAAGTGCATAATGATGAATAAACAATTTTATTCTTGGACAAACTGTAGTATATGCCAATTTAAATGGTACAACAAAAAAGTATTTTGAGAATAATTACTAAATGTCCTCTAACAATTCATTGATAAACTTTTTTTTATACCTTTGTTGTTAATCTCAAAAAGTCATGCTATTAAAAGTGCTAACTTTTATACAGTTAATTATTAAAATAGTTCCCAGAGACAAGAAATACAATGACAAATTTTATCTTTTATTTTATTTATAAATATTATGAAAACAAATACTATTAGTGTAGGATTAAATTTAAAACAGTTAACTAGAATCAAATTTGAGAAAATACTTTTAGAGTCTGACAGGTAAAAATAAAATTATTTAAATTTTATATGTCCTAAAATTATTCTATTCATAGTAGTTAATTTCCTTTTAGGTTTTGGGATCAGATGTACAAACACGATCAGATGTACAAACACAAATCTCCAAAGATTGTTTCAAGTAACAGATAATTAAAATTTCAATAGTTAAAAGGACCATTTCTTAATTTATTTTCTTGCTTACATATGGATATTTGTATTTAACATATAGCATAAATCTATACTATGTATCTATGTTTGCTACTGCCTATATATATATATATATATATATATATATATCAATTATGTAGTGCGTGTTCAATTTATATAACGTAAATCATTCATACGAAAAACAAATAATGAAGCTAATTATATGGCAAGAATCACTCTCGCAAACAATATTTAATAATAAAATACAATCAACTTCGAATCCATTAATGAATGGTATGATCCTTGTTTATAAATTCCAGTTTTATCAGGTCTTATTTTTTCTACTAGCCCGGCTTTCAATCATTCCAAACGACCATCAGGTAGACATTTAAGTAAGTTTTTAAATCCAGGTAATAATTATTTGTTTTTCGTATGAATGATTTACGTTATATATATATATATATATATATATATGGAATTCAAAATGCTTAAAGTCTGTAATATTACACTTGTATTTAAGAGAATGTAGCTCAAATCTGCAATCAAGCCTATCAAAGATGATTGTCAAACATTCTTCTTTTATGTGTGATGTCCCTTCTCTTCATGGCTCTCCATAACTTTCTACCCTGTGTAGCTCTTGACAATGCTTTTCTTACTACCCCTTCCACTCTCTGTTCTGTCATCCATTTACACAAGATTGTTTGCTAGCTTCCCTTGCAGTTTCCTTCTACTCCTCTTACTATGAATGTCCTGTAAGTGTCAAATACTCCAAGCCCTCTTTGATCATTTTGAAATTTTCAGAATACTATGTATTCTGAAAATTTCAACTGTTTCTGATTCTAAATATAAGTGTCCTTTTCATTTCCATTTTCCTTAAAACTTCCACATTGCTCACATGGTCCATCCATGGTACTTTCATATCTGTTGCCTCCAAGTCTTCTCTCATCTGTGAGGAAATTGCTCAATTTTTACTACCAAGGATTGATATTGCATAACAGTTCAGTACCATTTTCTTTGTTTCAAACAAAACATATTTGTTTCTTAATACCTTGTTTAGCTTTTGGAAAGCATATTTTACTATTTCAATGCACTTTCAGATTTCTATGCCACATTTTTCATCATCTGTTAAAATATTTCCCAGATAGTTAAACTTCCATACTTGTTTGATTTTGACATCTCCAATTTGTAGGTCACATCTTAGGCATTTCCTTTTGCTGACAACCATACATTCTATCTTCTTATAATTAATGGTGAATTCTCTTTGCGTTCCTTCACTACCTTCTCCCCCATTTTAAAATACCAAAAGTCAATATGCTGAGTATAGTATACAACTCACTTTAGCCCAGCTAAGTGTAACAAATCAACAATTCATCAATTCCCCAAGTGGTCAGAAAACCTGACAAAATGTTGAGCCATGCCATATCTACAGCTTCCTGATATTTTTAGGTGAAGGATTTTGCATGCAAATAGACGTCTCTATAAATCATGCTCTATAAATGCATGATTGGACTCATGTTCCGTGAACATTTGTCTGAATTCTCCAAAATGCTTATCAATGCTAAGTGCTTGGTGCCTTCATGACGACTGGGGTCAATAGCCTTGTGAGGTCTGAAGACAATCCTGGCAAGATGCCTCTTGTCACAATTATTAAGGGCCTGTGGTCACTCACTGTACTGTCCTTGGCGGGTGGTAATGATTCTCACCAAGTATTCCTGGTAGACATGTGACAACATATATTGGTGGATTGTCAAATATTCCATTCATTTGGCACCCCTTATCATGCCTGGTTTAAACTCTAATAATTAAAGTCACCTTGCCATAAGCAAACCCAGCAACTATTCACTCTAACTCACAAGACGTCAGAACAACTGATTCAGGGGTGAGTGTTATATAATACAGTAGCACCACCTACTATTACCTTCATATACTGCCATCCCATGACTTTTTGCATGACAGTGTAATAGTAATTACAAATTTAAAATACTGCTTAATTATTAGAAAGTACAACTTAGGATGGTTCAGACACAGTTTGTGCATTTAACTTATATATAGAGTGAAAAAAAATATGTATTTTTTAAAATTTTATTTGTTCAAATGTTTTTAGTATTTCATAAAAGTTACCCTTATAGATTACATATATGCTCTGTGCAGACAGAAAGGTAAAATTATATGTATAGTGTGGCACAAATAAATCTTAAATTTTATGTAGCAACAGCGCCATGATGTCACAGTGTAGTAAGGTTTCAAGAGCGCCATTAGAAAGTACTATACCTCAGTAGCTGTCTGGTCACTGATGCACAAGTTGCTTAGTAATTGACATGTCTTCAAAATACAATCGTTGAGCTGCTGTCATGGAGGGCCTTTGCACCAGCCACAAAGCCAAGGAAATCATTGAATGTTATAAGTACCCTAAAACTATTGCAAAGTCATATAGGGCCTCAGACAACAAGGAAAATTTCAGGTTAGAACACCAGCAAAAGAATGAAGAAAATTACCATGGAAATGGGCACTAGCTGGTGAACAATTGAGAGGAGGAGTTGAATTATAAATCCTATGTGCTCAAGAGGTGCCACTTGCTCTCCGTACAACTGGTTACTCAACTTATGCTCTCCTCCCAATATCGTCAGCCTGCAATCCTCTCAACTATTTTGTGCAGGGTGTCTTGGAAAGGGAGGTGAACAGCAGATCCTACAACACCAAGGAGGCTTTCAAAGCAGCCATCAAGGATGACATGGCTAACAGGGACAGCGCCAGAGCCTGCACCAGCTTCCAGTCCCATCTGGAGAAAATGGTGACCATATCAAGTGATTTTTTTGCCTTTTATATGTGCCAAACTGTGTATAAAGTTTCATTGAAATATATTCATTTGTTATATGAAAAAAAAAATGCTGTTTTTATTATCCATTAATTTTTTTCTGGATTTATCTGCACCACACTGTATATAGGTAAATCAATAAGTCTGCAGCCTTATGATGAAAAAAGTATTTATCTTATACAACAAATATGTATTTTTCATCAATAACCTAATACTACTCTGGATCACATAAATGAAACATTATATAATGAATACTTTAGATCATTATTCAGCTAATAACAATGTCAGGATACTGACATAGCAAAGCACCCTCATATTTAAGAAAAACAGAAAAAAGTTGCATATATATTTGTTAACTGTAAATCACCAACAGAAGAAAAATTAACCAGTTAGAGTTTTGTATATGTCAATTTTTCTTTGATGTTGCATGTCAACAGTACATAACTTTTACAAAATTTTAACTTTTATCTTAGCAAACTTTATTAAGAAAACTGTTATGAAGTTGGATTTCCTTTGTATATTATCAGTTTCTGCAGTAGTAGTTTATCTTGCATACCAAGAGCTGCTCTACCCTTACTGCTTGGGCATTTATATAATCTATGCCTTAGCTATGTTAATTAAGCAGTCATTTACATATCACTAAAAATGTTAGTATATTTTATCAGGAGTCAATCATATATTAGTAGATTATCATAAAAGAAAGGTGATAAATACATTAGACGTCTATACAGTTGCATGCTACTGACCAGATAGGACAGCATGTTTTCAACAAAGAAATTTTGACATGTCTTGTATAATTAGGTAAGACAGGAAGAAATTAATTCATGTGTGATATTTAGATATTGTTTATGCAAAAGACTATAGAAAATAATAGGGTAATTGTTCCACATTCGTCAGTGCTTTAAAGACCATATTTACCTATTGCTTGATGGTAGATGTGAATCTAATGTAAATAAATTCGTAGCACAGTTGATAGTAATTAGTAGATATTAATACATGTTTACAAGCATCAATGATATTAACAAGAAAGTGAATGAATTTATAGAAGTTAATATTATTTTCATTGACTATTCTTTATGATTTGAATACAAATAAAAATTTTTTTTAAAAAGTCCTAAATTTACAATAAGAGATTATAAACAAATTCAAATCTCAAAAAATAAACTGATAACTATTTCTAAGCTTAGTTATTTTCTGTTTTAAACAAGACTAATATGGATTATTACTATTTTAAAGACATTTAATTAGAATAGCAAAAAAAGTGTTGAAGACAGTTAAGTCCGTAATGTTCAGTATGACATGTTCAACACTTCACAGTAATATTGATTTTTGCTGGGGAACATCTTATGTTTGCTTCTATATATAGTCAAGAAACTGGCAGCTCAGAGTAGAGAATATAACCTATTGATAGAGGCAACATGCTAGCACACAGACACTCACCAGTTTTTACATTCATATAATATAATCATATACCTAAAAAGAAAAGTTCTTCTATTAGTCTTTGGGGATTTTCCTAACAAGAGTATATTAATAAAAAATTGAAAAATGTTTCTAACAGTAAATTTAATTCTCAAACAGTTAATAATAGTTATGTCAAATTAGAATAATAAAAAAAAATCTATATATAATTGTACTACCAAAGAGTGGAACCATTTACCAATTAAAAGGTATCTTTCTAACTAGGAAAAACAGACATCATTCTGACAACAAAAAAGAAAAAGTTAAACATCTTAAAGAGTCTCTTCCTCTTATTTTGAAAGTGTTTAAAAAAAGTCACTGCCTATAACCTTTAATAAAACATTCTAGATTTGGAGGGACAACAATACACCAGCAGAAGATAAGTCAATATTTATTTAGTATTTCAAGGAATAGAAGAGGAAATTTACAAGTGGTTTCCTTTGGTAGAGAATAAGAGGTATATTATTCAGTTTTTCCATGAACATAGTTACCATTTTAAGGAGAATTTATAAAGATTAATTTAGGAAAACAAGTCAAAAGAGGAATCAATAAGAACTCCTTGGAACACAGACAAATAACTGTTGGCTTATAACAGAAAAACAAAATAAGTAACTATTATGACCGGAGTTAGCTTGCAGATGTTAGGATCTATTAGTTTAAGATAAAAGCTTTCTAGTGTTTCACACATAACTATGTCTATAATACACCAGCAGCAATGAATCCAATAAAGGTCAAGTATTAGCTTTTAGAATATAACCTTTTTTTTATTGATATTCACTTTCTATTTTCTGAAAGAAAATTCTTCAGGAAAAACAAGATTTTGGAGGCATTCATTGAACATTCTTTTTAACTTTATTTATTCAACAATAAATTCACATTTGGTGATATCATTATATTGATATTTGAAACTAGAAAGTCTATGCAAAAATTGTTTGTGACCAGCAGAAGTGTTGTAAGATACTCTCAGTCTAAACTAAACTCTTTTTTTTATTATTCAACTAAAGAATCTATGCAGACTTAATCAGAGAGAGAGTGTGTGTGTGGTGGTGGTGGTGGGGGGGGGGGCACAAACAAAACGAAAACTGAACTTCATGCATTTCCTTAAGCAATTGTTTTGCCCTACAGTTTCACAGGCAAAATGTTCAATGAATGCAATTCTAAACAAAAACAAATAAAATGATCAAAATACCAATTTTTGAAATGAACAAATTATCTGGATAGAACAGAAAAAGCCAATATGAAAAGCAGCAAAAGTATTTTAGACAACAGAATCAAATGTGACCATTTGAAAGAGTTTTTTGCTTGTAGAAAACATGCAAATTAAAATATTCCAAGTTATCTTTAAAAAAGCATCATTTGAGATAAATTATTAATATTTAATAAGTAATAAACCTATGGATCGGATCATAATCAGAGTAAGACCAATAAGAAAAAAAAAGTTTACAAAAAAGTGGTCAGAGAATTGACCAACTAATATGAGAGAAATGAGTATTAAAAAAAAAAAAAAAAAGTAGTCAATTGATTTTGAAATTTTCTCTTATTTGTTTAATCAATAGTTTACTTATAGGTAAGAGAGGGGTAAAAATTTTCAATTGCTTTGTACATTGAGTTGATATCAATGAAGATGACTTTAAGATAAGCATGATTACTGATGATTTGTTAGAAACAGAAATATGTATTGAAAACTCCATTGGAACAACATGTATGAAAGAGCACAGTGATATTTGAATATTTATGAGAAGTGATTTGTGGATTCAGATAAAGTCTAAAGAAAAAGTAAAACGTTTACATCTGTTGATCTTAGCATTAATAGTTAAGTAGAATAATAGAAGTTCTGTTCAACTCATTCTGCTTTTGCTGCACCCAATTGAAACTATAGAGTGCTTTGTGTTTGTATTCAATATAAATTGAAAAGATATATGTGTAAAAACAAAAATAATCATTTACTTCACTATTGAAGTGATGCAATGACATGTTAAGAAAATATTCACATGTTAATAAAATTATTTTTTTCATACATTAAATCTAACAAGTATTTAGACAAGTTTTATAACTGATGCAAAAAGTCAAGAAAGCATAGTAAACAATTATTCTAAAACTTGTGTGCATTGATTCAAGTTTTTAAAAAAGATATGAGTGTCAGCATGTTAAAAATATAAATTTTAAACATGTTCTTGAAACAGAATGTTACAGATTTAAATGAGGAATTAATGCAATACCTAAAAGAACTAAGCCATACAAGTCAATCTTATTCAGCCTATCCAGAATGTAAATCAATCTTGTTTCTGTAGCTTTTTAATTAACCAAGCAGTTAATTGCACTTGAAAAGTAAGACTATTCTAATATTATAATGCAAATGTGTAATAATGAAGAAATATTCTTAATTTCATACTGAGTTCATTGCTCACATCATTCTGTGTCGCAAATACACCAAGAACAAACCAAAACCATTGACCTAATTGTTATATATCAATTGAAAAAAAAAAAAGAAAAAGAAGAATCAGTCATATTGTCCTGAGAAAGCAATAAACATAATTACTACATTACAGAGTAGTTAAAAAGTAAACAGCTAGTTAAAATAAAAACAAAGATTGGAAAGAAACTTTTTTTTTTATCAATGAATCAAAAGTTGTTAAAGATGTACAAGGTGTACTAAAAAATTCTCAGCCTAACCCACTTCCCAAAATCTGGCCAGATAAAAGAATTTGGGCAATATTCCTTCTTGGTCAATCCAAGAACTTTTCAACAACTCTTGTATATATCATATATAAAATTAATGACATCACCATCTTATTGTGTGGTTTAAAAATTGCAAAGTTTGTTTGGAATAAGGTAATTTAAGAAGTAGTTAGGGTTCTGTCTTTATATAAATTAAATCCTCAAACTTTAAAGAGTTGATTTTAAAAGATAAGGTAATTAGTTTAGGAGATATAAACTTCCTTTGAACAGACCTCTTTTCAGTTCTCAAATTGTCTATTTTTAATATTTATCCCAAAGTACCATTGTAATGTTGATCTTACAATTAAAATTTATCTGAAATTGGTGATTTTGAAATAGTTATTTACTAAAAATTTAACTTATAATTTTGATTTCTGTAGATAAGTGATTTTATAAGTGTTCTAGTAACATTCAACAAATGTATTATGGAAGATCAATGACTATAAAAATTTCCAAGACAAAAGCACTTAAAAAGTAGATTTGAAAAATTATTTCAGAGGATTTCATGTTATTCTCAACAAGGCTTAGATTTGATAGTTTGCTTAACCTTTTGTACTTTATATCAAATGCAAAATGAATATGAACATTGTATATTAAAATAAGATTTTATTCTATAGTTTTTGCCCAGAAATGCCAAAAACAACCAAACGTGATAAATTAAATTTCTCAGATTCACCTTATTTTTGTCATTTTTTATGAGAATTAAACCTTTTGTATTTATGTGATATTTTCTGTAGAGTGTTGAATAACATATTTTTTACATTTTGAAATGAGATTTCTTTTATTAGGTCTTTTTAAAGCTCTATTTTTAACAGTCATTTCTGCAGCATATGAATTGAAAAATAATAATTACATTTTTTTTTTACTGTTTCAATTTATCTAGAAAAAAATGAACTTTTTTTAACCCATTTGATTTTGAGAAAAAAGATTTAGAATGCATTCCTTTACACATGAGAAACAATAAAATCGAGAGTACATATTTCTTTTATCAGATCTCTATGTATGGAACATTTTTGCAATTTGCATATTCACACATCTTTAATTTGATTTCTTAACATTGCACATCTAACCATTAGTTATCAAACATACATGGTATTTTGAACTGCCCAAATAGAATTAAAAAAAAAAAAAACTAGAAGAATAATTAATTTATATCACTTAATTTTCTTCATTAAAAATCGAAAGGTTTTTCATGCAATAAATCTATTGAGCAGAAAATAATGCTTTATGACTCGACGTCTGCGAAAATGGAGTCAACGAGAGGAATTCCAGGAATTTTTAAAAAGTGATGGCGGTGGAGTGTTGGTGAAACTGAAGTACATGTTGTTAGCAAATGTTCTTTTTTAGACAAAGTAGTGAAAGCTAAACTAGCATTTTGTATGCCCACATAAAACTTCGACTACTGTTTGGTGATAATGAGATTTAACAGTTCTTTCTCGGACACCCAAAGAATTGTATTCAGTAATTTTGTTTGTAATTGATGTTGAAAGAAACACACATCTATAAGACAATTATTATTAGCCAAAAAGTTGGGATCAAGTTGTACAGAAAGAAAGATAAAAGCCAAAATGTCTGAGATTCTTTTCCAAACCTCTCGTAAAAGAGAAAAACTTGATTTACTAACAACCACTGCACCAGTATTGCTGACTTTCAGGTTCATTTTGTATTCGGGGTAAAACGGTTTCATTATGAATATGATGCACGTTTAAAAAGTGACAATAAAAAGTTGAGATTGTTCAAGCAAGAAGTAACTTTGCTGATAAAATTACTCTTTCAATAACGATGTATTGTAGTGTAGTATGCAAAAAATCTCCAAGCAGTGATTAATCGTTCGTTACTTATTATTACTACTTTGAATAATTTTCTAACTTCATAAAGAACATTATTTTCAAGAAGTCTGAAAAAGACAAAAAAAAACAATGCATACTTATTTTTTTTTTCTCCAGAAAATGAAAAAGTAAAAAATAAATTAATGCATCAAGTTAAACACATTTTTTTTTCTATTTCGAAAAAACTTACATGAAAAAGTTTTGAAAGTTTGGTATTATTCCCAAATCGCTAATCATGTCAATAAAAAAAGCAAACAGCTACATTACAATAACTTAGCGCTTAAATTTCCTGAAGGCTTTTAGAAGCAAAAATTAAAAAGTGCTCAAAATTCCATCAAACCAAACAAAAATGAATTATTTAGGTATCGTACATGAGAAATGAGACCCTCTCTTAAAAAAAAAAAAACTGTTTTTGTGATATCAACTTTAAAAGAAGAATATTTGTTAAAAGTTAGAGTTTTACAGTCTATTTAAAAATGACCAAATTGGCACTTGTGGGAAAAGACATTTGAAGACAATAGAATTTTTTTTTTGAAATCGACAACAGTTTTTTACCGCTCAGACATGAAAATATAGTTTTTCTTCATATTGCTAATTTAAAACCTTAATTGTGAATAACTATTTTCTGAAACAAACTGGAAGAAAATAATTAGCCATTCTTTCGCTGATTTTCTTTTAATAAAAAAATGTGATAACTTTTTATTTTAATTTAAAAAGCTAAGCAAGCAGAATGAATTTAGAATTTATTTTTATTTTTGCTTTCTTTCGAGTTGTTAAAGGACAACTTTTCGACCTTTGTTAAAAATATTTTTTTTAATAAATTAAGTTATTCAGACTACTTTTCTTGTGTTTGTTACTTTAGAAAGTAAACACACGAAGACACGTGCAAATAATGGATGCATTTAAACATTCCATACATATTATATGTGTCATGTGGTACAACATTCCCGTTGCTGTTAGTGTTACTGTTATGTACAGTAGGGACATTTTTTTGGGTCAAATAAAAATGTAATCATCCGTTAGTATGAATTTGAATTTTCCTTTAAAGTAAACAAAAGTAGTGGTTATAGGTGCTTTTCTAAAGAGTGGAGACTTATGCTTAGTAACTAGTAGTAGAACATTTATTTTTTTTTTAATATTTTGCAGGTAATAAAACGCTACGATATTATTCTTGCCACTTCTCTGCTATGAAGTTGGCTTGTCCCTCCAAAAAACAACAACAAAAAAAAAGACAAAAAAAAAACGAAGGTTGAAGACAGGTGTAAAAAAATAGAAAGTCAAATCGGTACAAATTGAAGGTAAGAGGATATAATAATTTACAGTACACGAAAGAACAAAGGAGATGTTGATAAAATAAAATATGCTACCTTGTTATTTAGAGAAAATTGTAAAGTACTGAAGATGTTGATAATTATAAGTCGTACATACCAGCATAATTTTCACAGGCACAGACAAGCCAATTAAGTCCATAAGATAAAATTTTGGATAATAAAGTCGGAATCATCCTTGCATTCTTTCTGTAGTTTTAAAGCTCGAGTAACTGTTTATTTTATTACTTTTTTCTCCTAAGGGAGGTGTTGGCATGTACGATGATAAAAGAATTAGGAAACAACATCGGTAGGAGGAAGGCAGGGATGTGGCAGGACAAAATTCTCGTGTATTTATATCCATCTGGGTGGATAGGTGGTTAGCGCCAATGAAGTGAACCAATCGTCACAGGTGACACCGACACTCAAAAAATTACAGGTCAATCAGTAGTTATGGTTCAAATAATAGTTCAACCCTTGTTCACTGACATAAAGCAAAGGTTGTTTCTGTCTTATCATCATCGTCAAATGTTGACATAAAGTGAGAAGAGAAGTTCAGCACAAACAATAACAACTACAACCGTGGTGGTTGGCGCGGTTGCATAAAAAGTATACTAGAAACCAGTTGTATCATTCTGACGTACCCTCTCAGTTCTGCCAGTGCATACCGCCATAACTACTAATACTGATACTACTAGTAAAAATAATAATCGTCAATAGTAGTACTACTGCCACCACTGTACCGATTTTACGTCCTTTTCCTCCACTATTTTTACTTCATGCATATACAGCTACCCCAACACAAGACAGCTGAGAAACAAGAGACTCCGTTCTGAGAGTTTCCCCCGGTATGGAATATTTTACATAATACAATCACTTGTTTAAATTCAATTATCCTATTATGTAAAAAGCGGGTAGGCTTCCTTGGATCTTCTTACTAATGTTTGTTTTGTAGTAATTCATAAATTACTTGAAATGACCTTTAAAAAGTTAGTAATAAAATCTTTTAAATGCTTTTTAGACAGAATTGCAGTGGTAGTTGATTTATTTATTTTATTTACATTAATTCATTTAAAAAATAATGCTTGAAATATTAAGTTTTTTTAGCTGAGAACTTGAGAAGTTATTGCAATGATTGAATGTAGTCACAATAAAATTGCTTAAAAATTTAAAACAAAAATTAAATCTGAATTTGAGTGAAAAGGAGAACTGTTTTAAAAAGTGTAACTATATCAATCACCCAGACGGACTTGGAGTAATCGATAGAATAATGCAACAACAGCTCAAAGCGGTGATCGGATATTGATATTTATTACTGGTCAAAATAAGTCAGGTGCTGCAAACTGTCAGGTGGAAAAGTTGGACAAAAAAAAAAAAAATAACATGAGGAAGAACGTGTAACTGTATCGTTCATAGTGACCAGTGACCTTGTGTTTATTTTAATTATTGATTTGTAAGACGAGGAGAGTGACAAAGAAAAATAAACGCCTGAGTGAATTCGAAGAAGAGAAATGTCAGAATAAGCAATTGATAAAAAATAAGATGAGATTGGGAAAGTGAAGGCAATGGCAATATAAGAAGAGCAAACAAAAACCGATGAGAGAGGGTGTTAATAAAAAAAAAGGACCTCCTCCCCTTAATGTCACATTATTTGGGTGTACTTTCTTTGGCTTTTATCTTCTATCCGCCATCAATTTATGTCTATTATTTTCAAGAAGGTAAAAAAGAAAGAAAGAAATTGGACAAAATACTTAAAAGAGTAGTGTTTAAATTTTCCCTTACTGTCATGCAAAGTTTATTTTCTTGAAAAAGGAATTTTAAACATGCTTATATCAAATATTTATTTATTTAAAAAACATTATTCTTAGAAAGTTCTGGTATCAGGTGATACAAGTTATTTCAAACCTCTCACATTCTAAAACCTCCATTTACAAAAAACATATTCATTTAAAGTGTTACAGCTTATTTCAGAAATATTGATAAGAGAATTAACATTCTTTTTATGCTTTGAATTACAAAGCAATAGCATGCAAAATTAAAATTATACAAATGGCAGGGAGAGGATTTGAGCACTGAATGAACAGTGCATAACTTGTTCAAATGCTATTTTAAAAGTGTAAAGATTTATTATAATTCTGCAAATTGGTTTCCTAAATTATAGCTCAATTTAAATATAATCATAGCTTTTTTCACTCCAATCTTAGTTCTATTTTGTTAAAAGATGATAAAACTATATACAGAGAGAAAAGATATATAAACAGGTCAGGTGTCAAATGAAATGAACAATTCTATCAAAAAATGCAATGATGAGGATATATTGTTACAATAAATGTTTTGGGTGATACTTATTTTGTGGAAACCTTGAAACATTTTATAGTATTTAATATTTACAATAAAATAACTGAAGGTGATAATTTGCCTAAGAGAAAACCAGTTTATCATTGAGCAGTGCACAGGTGTTTATATATAAATTTGAAAATTGTATATAAAACAATTTGTTTTTCCTCCCAATTGGACATTAAGGTCTTGAAAGACTTCAAATTTGTAATTAGCCAAATGGCAAAATAAAACACATATTTACACTAGTTTATCAAGAGAACAGAAAATCTTAATTCTTTAATTTTACTTATTCCATTTCAAAAATAAAATATAAAATTACCAAACAAAGATTAATGATGGTAGTGGAAAAACAATCATATCAGTAAGAGAGGCAAAAGTATGCAAATGTGAATAAAAGTTATGTTAAATTATGATAACAAAACAAATTTTAAAATATCACCAAAGATCACTAACATGTATCAAATAAATTGAATAAGAGCAGCCCTGGATATTTATGAAAAATCTACAAAACTGAAAAATGAAAAGACATGTAAAAAAATAAAAAGTAAAAACTAACCATATGTTGGTAAGGAAACTGAGAAATTAAATGTTGATTACCAGTTATACATTTTAGTTATGAAATACAGTGTCAATGAAATAAATAAAATATATATATAATATATAGCTGCAATGATAACCAACCTGTTGATTTAGTACAACAAATTCCACTAGATACCAATACTTCCAGGTTTTAAAGAAAAAACTTCAATCCTAAGTGACACTTTATAGAAAAATGTAGAAAAAGGAAAGGACAGGATGAGAATTAGCCACAAAAATCTGATCAGGAAAATAATCTATTGACGCTCTCTACAGGCATAGAAACTAGTCAAGATTTGGTCACTTAGTACTGTTAAATAGGATTATTTTCTAACCTCTTCACATCAGGATTTTCTTCCATCACAATCAACTTTAAGTAGTTCAATCATTTTCAGTTCCAAATGGAAATTCCGAGATGAAACATCCTATGACTGCCCCAACTTTCTAAGAAATGGTTTGCGCTTACTAAAGTAGGCAAATTTAAATATATAGGGTCATGCTTAATAATGGCAGTTTAATCTAGAACCTTTCACAAAACTGAGTTAATTTTAATACTTTTATCCATTACAACACGGGGGGATATTTGCCATGTAAGTTGCTTTTGCTAAAGAATAATGATCACTGACTCATACATTAAGGCAAAAATGTAATTTGGCATACTAAAAATTTGCCAAACTTTGGTATCTTCATCCTCCCACACACACATTATTTTATTAAAAAGAAAAAGTTTAAGGAATCAATATTCTGGAGGCTGATCATTTGATTTTAGGATTTCTTTTTAAAATGTCAAGTCTCTTCAGGACACAAGTAGTCATAGTTTTCTTTAATATTTGTGAATTGCCAGAATTGATTTGAGGAAAGATAATGGAAGGGTTTACTGTTGCTTTTTCCAATTTCAAATTCAAAATTGTCCTTCTAGACTGGCTGCTACCTAAGTTTAGAGACCCCATTCTATCATGTTAATTAACCTATAGCTTGGTGAAGAGATAGAATTATGCCTTTCATAAGAACACTAGGATGAGGTGAATGCAACAGATTGCCAATTCTATTTTCCACATTGATAATCATTACACTATGAGCAACATCTTTCTCTTTGTGTATGTGTATACATAAACAAGCAAAGGCTTGCTGAAAATAGTTTTCACAGCTGTCAAGCCAAATTAACTTTAAAGAAGTTTTGTTTTCTCAGATTAACTTCAATGCAGACAAAACTTAAAATACGAATGATGTTGACATTGTTCTTATGCTAAAATATTTCTCAAAATTCCTGAAAATACTTCAAGAGATTTACAAAAAATTACATTACTTTAGTCATTGCTTATAGAATAGATAAATAATAGTAATATTTATGAAATTACTACAAATTAAATTCATATATTACTTCACTTTCTTAATAGAAACAATTGATAATTGCTTTTAAATTATATAGAATAAAATTAAAGTCATGAAGTGATTTTTATATTCAAATTCTGTTTTGAATCCATTTGAGTAAAATCTAAGTATAGCATCAATTCTTGTCATTTCAATGAAGTAAATTCACAAAATATAATTTTTAAACTTTAAAAAATCTAAAAGGATTTTGTAGTTTTAGTGATCTTACTGTAATAAAAAAGAAAATGCAAAAACAAAGTTAACAGATGACATTAAAACCTAGGCTTAACAAAATTTATAAAAGGACTTTAGAACTGAATGTCTTAAGAAAACATCTTCTGTAAAGACTTCATAAGTTCAGGTTCATCAGTATAAATTTAGTGAATCAACTGAAGCTCAAACTTTTTTAAAAAGTGCTGTGTTATTTAAATGGAAATTAACAAACTGCTTTTGTTTACAACTTAACAAAATTTTATTTACAATTATATGAATTGATGATAATGGTATACATATGAAGTTAGAATACTTTCAGTTTTGGCCCAAGTGGATAAAAAAGAGAAGTGATAGCCAAAACATTTTTATGTTCTTTTCGATATGCAAGGTTGGCAAAGTACTTGTAAATATCTGAACATTGTTGTATAAAATTAACTTGTAAAATTTAAATCAATTAGTAAAAGTAAGAATTTGAGATGAAGGCAATTCAAAAGCAAGTGGTGCATTTAGACTTACCTATAATAGTGTAGGCATAGAAATCAACACTGTATGGTAACTGTTAGTTTCATGCCTTAAGCAATCATCAGACCACACAAACATTACTAATCAAGTAAAAATGAATGCTTAAAACAAATAAAATATAAACCAAGCATATTTTACTGTCTTCCAGAAGCAATTTTACATTCATGGAAATTTGTAAACAGGAGAGGAGTTGATTCTTAGAAAGAATAGATTAAAGATAAAAATGGATTACAGGTAACTTTCTAGTCATACACATTCCAATCTATGTATATCATTACTTAATATGAATATAATGATCATATAACATCTGAAAATATGTTATATCATAAAATAGTAGATTTAAAATATTCTTATGAGATAAAGATCTCTATTATAATTTGGTCTGGTGACTTTACCTAAGTGATTTTATTTATTGCAAAGAAAATGATTTAATGTCTACAGTTCCATTATTTTATCTTTTCTTTTCTTCTTCAATTTTTTCCCTTTTTTTTTCAATGTTTTATTTTCTCATTTTATTTATATTCTTTTTTCCCCCTCCCTTGTTCTTTACTATTTGTTTATATCAAATAATTAATACAAGACAGCATAAGAGAAAATGGAGAAGACAAGGCACTGACTGATAAATATTTGGCTTGGGTCCAAGTTTAGATTTCACTAATGTTTATACTCATGCCAGTCTGTCTTCAGTCCAAGCACATTTCACCACCACCACTTCTTAGTTGCTTAATTAACTAACAGGTTGAAATAGAATAGTAGTGTTTAGATAAACTATTTTAAGCTTTTAATAAAATCAAGACAGACATTTCTGGGTAAAAATAAAATATCAGTGAATGAATGCATTTATGAAAAATATTATCAACATTTACAATGGAGTAGTGTGCAAAAAATATTGTTTTAAACATATTGTATCTTCATAGTATAAAAATATAAAATACATATGTAAAACAATCTGTATGTGGATGATTTAATATAAACTAAAGTTTTGTTATTTATAAATAGCTATGAAATGCAACAAACAACTGCAATGGGATTAAAAGATTTAATCTGTGGTTCCATTTCAGGTAATGCTTTATTTAACACAAGCATTTCAAAACAATTTCAAATTACCTTACTATTAATACCATTAATCTACTACTTATAATATGCACAATATTTCCTTTTTTTTAGTATATATCAACACAATGGCAGGTATTATTATACAAGTAAATTGGTATTAACCAACTGATATTGGTAAAATATTGGGGAAATGTCTTAGGATAGTAAAATTATAAGTCCTTTTAAAGTTGTTGATAGAATAGATTTCTGCATTTATCTTGATACTAAGTTCTTGGGCAAGATATTTTATGAGTGGGACAAGTTATAACTAAGAAGCTTTAAGCAATAGAGTATATTCATGCAAGCAAATGTTCTTTCACCTTATGCAAAGCTTACTAGTGCTCACTTTACCAAAAAAAAAAAAAAAAAAAAAAAGTCTCAATGACACCAGAATAACAAAATTAACCCCAGCCTATCTAGATATTAATTGAATAGAAAACTCATGGCTTGTCATTAGATGTTTATGAGAATAGAAAACAATATTCAAGCAAAGGAGAAATCAGGGATGCAATAAAAACTCTTACAAGTTAACATCAAAATAATAAAAAATAACAAAATCAATGAATGAAAGAATGATTAAGATCTCAAATATCACGGGAATCCAGTCCATATTAACACGTAAAGTAATTAAATAATTCATTCAGGTATATGGGTATTGGGTTAATCAAATGTTTCTATGGCATTTATCTTTTGGATTTATTTAAAAATAAAAATCTATGATGCAATTAGTTTGTTTGCATAATAAAACCTGACCACAGAAAACAAATTATTAATCTATATTTATTCTTTTTAGACTAAAGTCTCAAAAGTAGTCAAAGATTAATCTATGTTCAAATGTTAGAGGCCAAAACCAAAATTTGATAAATTTTAGTCTCTCAACTCGTATTGTCACTGATCACATGATTTACATTAACAGAAAACAAAATAGAGGAAACATTATTACCTGCTTGTAGATAAATTTAGTTTTTCTAAGTACCAACTGCTACAGCAGTATTGTCTGCCATACCATAATAAAATAATATTTAATTATTTTGATCATCTAGGGATTGAATAAACTTATTTATAGAATGGAAAATATAAACCTAAAATTCTGTTATAATTTCAAGTTAAAAAGTTTTGAATTATTCTTTGTTTTTTTTATACAGTTCACTTTTGCTGAAGATTATTTTTGATTGGCATATGCCAATCAAAACACTGTAATTATAAAAATTAAAATAATTTAAATATGCAAATATAATTTGACTGTTCACATTTGATGAATGTTTGAAAAATTATTTTAGAACAATACAATTAATTCAAAAAGAAAAAATATCTGTATAAATAATTCAAAATGAGTTCCTCATAGTACCAGTGAAGATGACAGCAGTGTACAGTAATGTTACTATGACTACTGACATGTTCCTCGTATCTTCAGAAAGTAATAAGAGTATAATAGTTTAATCATTAACTTGTATTCTCAATCATTGAGAATATGTGATAGTAGTAATAGTATGGTTACTCAAAGGTTATTTTTATTATATAAGAATATGACACTTCTAATACAGAGAATGAAATCAACACGCCAGAACATTTTCTGGTTGTCACCATGTAGTTTGGATGAACTTATTTTGAAATTAGTATTTTATTTCAATTTCAGTTTATTCCTTAAAAATTTAATTTTAGAAATTTCTATCTCCACTTCTGTTCTTTTATGATCTTTTGAAGAAAAAGTGATTTTTTTTCTCTCAAACTCCTGTATTTAAGATTTGAGTAGATTCTACATGAATGAAACATGGTAAATTTTAGTTGATATATAAAAAAAAAGAAAAGCTGCTGCTGGAATTACTAACTTTAAAAAAAAAAAATCCCCGATTTTCATTACAAAAAGAAATTATGCTCTGCTTCTTTTGTTTAGAGATTCAATCATAGCAAAAGATTTCCAATCTTTACATATTTAATCAATTTGAAAAATTGTTACATTTGTCTGTGAAAATTTCTATTTTTAGAATTAGCAGTAAAAGAACTGCCAAAATTATTTATTCTCTGTGGATTGTTGCTAATTCATTTTTTAAATGAAAAAAATATACATTATTTTATTTACTGACCAACAGAAACATGGGCTCATGCCCTCAAATTCTCTGGAGCCTCTTGTTTTCCTATATAAAGAGTTGGACCAACTGATAAGATCAGACAGTAATCAGATTTCAAGGCAGAAAGAAGTTTTGAAGCAGAAGTCACTCTTTGTAGACATAGCTGTGAAAGAAAGCTTTAGATCTTCTAAATTATAACCTAGACAGACACTAAAAGTTCATCCAGAAGGCAGATTAAGGACCCAAGAAAAATCCATATGGGCTGTTACTTGAGAAGAATTTTTTAAAGGAACTGAAACCTGTTTAACACAACCTTTCTGTAAAAGAAAAAATATAATAGTTCCCTGTGACATCAGTCTGTCCAAATTTAGATAAATTCCTTTAGTGCTGAGACATATTTTTTCATCTTACAAGTAGGTGGCTGCACCTTTTGTATTTTCTGCCATATCAAAAATTTGTTTTGTCTTCAAAAAGTTTTTTTTCATTTTCAAAAATTGTATTGTAACCTTTAAGTCATGTATATTGCTTGAAATGTTATCCAGCCTTATTTTTTGAATAAGGGACATAAAAGGAAATTATTGTGCAAGCTCTTGTTTGTAAAATATTGTATTTACTTTTTTAAAATATGTACTGTAATAAATGTTTATTCTTTTCACATAGAGGTTGAGTTTTGTTTGTTCCTTGTTAAACATTCAGGATAAGAGAGGTGACATGCTCTCTTTTCACATTCTATTCCTACAAAAATACTTTTTCTTACATTTTGCACAAAATTGTTTTTTGTATAAGAAAATTTAATTATAGATAAAGAAAGAATACTGCAAAGATGGAGCAAATACATCAAAGAATTCTTTCCTGACAATAGAAGAACTAAATCTACAATACATAAAAATGTGAAAGGGCCTGTACTATTAAAATCTGATGTATGATCAGCATTGGCTAAGATGAATAGAAACAAAGTAGATGGGATTGTAACAGAGATACTGTCCCGACTTAGGTGATCTTAGGATCAATAAGATTAATGAAATAATAAATGAAATATATGACAGTGGTAAAATACTGGAAGACCTCAGTAGATTTATCTTCATAGTAATGTCTAAGCAGCTAGGCATAAATGAATGCAAATTCTATTGGACAATGAACTTGATTAGCCATGTAATCTGGAATCTAATGAATAGAGCTGAAAGATGACCAGAAATCCATTAGTTAAAAATCAGCAGATTTATCTTTGTAGGACTTCTGCAACCTGGCTATGTGGCTGGAACTGCACACAATTGTCATCTAGGTAGTTGATCCTGAGCCATTGCAAAACATGGTACTGCAGAACCTTGTGACAGGCATCAGCAATCGACAATCTTGTAGAAGAATGGTGTTCTTTTCCCATCATAGGCCATGACATGAGCTGAATGCTGGATCCTGAAGGTGCCAATGATATCTGCTATTAACTCAGTAAGACACCAGTCATTTTGGCAGTTCATTCATTGTGATAATTTCTTATCAGATAATATTTTAACAGCAGATACATGATTCGTGAGGTAGCTGAGCACATCTAGTCCCTTTACAGGCTTCATGAATTCTATGAGGACAGTTTTGGGGTCCACTTTTAGCTCATATTACACATGGAGGCTATTGGGTCCTTTGCAAGCTTGGTTTTGAAGGTGTTAATGAAGACCTGATTAGACTTCTTGCTGACTCCACCACTGTCCAGCTTCCTTTGAATGTTGCTGCCTATGTCCGAGGTCTATCTGATACTCTAGACAGTGTGCAAAGACACCATGTTGGGGATGTTTTTATGGTTGATTTGTGCATAAAGTCTTTTTGTCATTTTTCCTTCTATGAAGGCATTTTGCACAATATTCACAAAAATAAGTATGTATTAGGTGACACTTTCTTCTGCATTTGGTTTCACATCATTTAGTGTAATGGTTTGTGGGAAAAATTTAGTCCCAATTTTACTCTAAGTTTTGCTTTCTTGTCTGAATTAAAGACATAACTGATATTTAAACAGCTTTAGATTATTGCTATATTTATTTACTTGGTAAATAAATCCCTTGATTTCATTTATATGAATGGAAGTTATTAGTTGCATTCCTGTAATTAAGTATATTATGTTTGTTACCCTAGAAATGATGCATTATTTTAGTTTTATAAAATATATGCCAGAAATTTATTACAGACAAGAGAGAACATAGAAATAAATAAAAATTAGTAAAATTTTAATGAAAATCTTATTTTGCAATGTAGACTACGTTACTCATTGTGCTGAAATCAAACTTTGCAGAATCAGTACAAGAAATTATTTCTTCAGCTAAGGTTTCCTTTTTAGAGAATTTACAAAGATAAATGGGGAACATAAAAATTCAGTCTTTATATTAGTTCTTATATAGAAGTGAAAAGTTTGTGGCTTAAACTGATTTTAATCCAGCATGGAATGTTTTATACTACTTAAATACATTCGCTGCCAATGATATTCTATTAGAGGGCATTATCTTCAGTACAATGCTATATTTACAAGATTATCACGAATTATGGATCAGTTAAAGAACTCGATATTTTTAACAACTGGTTTGCTTAGTGGATTATACAGTTGCATATTTCTCCCTAATAAAAGTGGTCAGTATTCAAGACCAAGTAAAAGTGAGAATTTCAAAACAGGCAAGCCTTTTCCACTTGAGACACTAGTGCAACACAATCTTCCTAGTTCTATTCCCTCCTATTTAGCCTTGTATCATAACTAAGCTAAGTTTAATATCAATGCTTTTCACACTGTTATACAATAATTATAGAAGATTGAAAGAGAAACTGCCTGTATCTGGCTATCAGACAACTCCAGAAATTCTTCCTGAAAGCAAACAATATTTGCTAAATACAAATTTACATATCCATTTTAATCATCAGTTTGTTTAGCTATGAATGAAAAATTCCTTTTATATTCTACCAATTTGATCATCTTCAATAAAGGAGACCTTAGAGTGATAAGACCAAAATTGGCGAAATAATTAAGCTAGATATTCTTTCAACAGCTGTCTATACTTCTGAGATGAAGTATTGTAGCTATTTATATTGATTGGACATGTGGAATTAGAATAATCTACCCCCGTGGATTAAATAAAGGGTTCAGTTTTAAATTCCAACTAATATCACTTGAAGGCGGCTGGAATGTACAATGGCTGAAACATTGTCAATATGGCAATAAAGATGAGGACAACAGTCCAATCAATGTAGTGTAAATAGATATTCTTTGTTCCTAATTTGGAAGAGGATGAACTCTGTTCATTTTCACAAACCTCTTTAGAAAACAAAACAAAAAAATTATATAAATTTATGAAAAATAAAGTTATTAAACAGATTAAGAAAAAACAGTAAGATAGGTGAATGCTGAAAAGTTAATGACCAGACTCATTTCAAAACATCTAACCAAATGATCAAACATCAGAATTTTCTTCTTTAAATACCTTCTTGGTCAGGATGAGAAAACCCTTGTCTAGAATAGCCAAGTGTTTTCTATTTGCATTTATGGTTAGATCTAGCAGAAAATTGGTATACTACATCATCTTACAAAAATTAATTTTAATTTCTTCTAGTTTATCAGTAGTATAAGTATAGCTCTTAAATAAATCAATCAAAAAGGCATTCTTGAATAAAAAATAAAAAATATGTACTCAGTCATAAATATTCTGATTCTCAATGTTTTAAGCCTAAAGGAAAAAATTCAACTTGGGCTTCATATCTTTGATGGCAAGATTTCTATTTTGCCAGAAAAAGCAGTCTTGAAATTCTATATAATTTAGATGTTGATAAAAAATTATGATTTCAATTGAGATTGATTTTTATACTGATATTCAGCAATAGAGAATCCAAAGTGTTAACCTTGACAACTGATCTGAAAGTTTAGGCAAGTTTAATTCATTCATGAACTTTATTTTGAAAAGCATTTTCTTACAAGATCCTTTCATATTATAGATATGTTGATGTGGTGAACACACATACATAGACACAAAAGAGGTCTCGGATCGCACGCGAACATGTTTGTCAACACTCATTACATCCGTGTTTTTCCCATTAGGAGTGGGACAGTTTGGCATGCCGAGCTAGATACGGGCCTCTCTGTAACTAGTCAAGATTTGGATCTTTGTAAGATGCCTCATGACAATAAAAGCTGTGGTAAAACAGCAGTCAGCAAGACATGGTGTCTTGTGCAGTCGGTTCTGTGGGCATTTTGTTCTTCAAGTTGCTGTGGTTTCTGAAGCAGTGTTATTTTTTGTTACCTCCCATCACTTTTCCCTCAGTAATTGTTGAGAGGGCAATCAGTTAGGTGTTTCCCACCAATCTTGCTTACATTGCAACAAGCTATTTCAGCACTCATGTCTGATGGCAAGTTTAACCTGAAACTAATCTCTGAATTTGATGGTTCTGCCACTTCAGTTGATGGGAGGCACGTTTGCTGTGTTCCAACAAAATTCAGCAAAGAAGTAAGAAAAGATGCAGGCCATATCAGGGATGTCTTGTACGTTGCCTTTGCCACAGATCCATTTGTAGCATACACGACCAGTTTGTAGCTAGGTACTTGAATTCAAATGAATCTGTCAATGTCTACTTGACAGACATCTGCAGGCTGTCAAACTTGTATGGAAGGGTGTGTGACCATAAACTTACACATGCATTTGTAGCAGGGTTGCCTGAGTGCATCAGGAAGCTGCTTTACACTTCCTCTTGAATGGATGCACTGGATGTCAACAGCGATTAGACAAAGCTTGAGCCATACTGAAGTATGATACACTGACAACGGAATTGATTGTGGCAGCCACAAAGCCTGAGCAACTGGGTATTGACTTGACTTCTGCCAATGATACATAGAGTGATATCGTCTGCCACAGATGTGATGATGATAATCACTTGGTTAGATATTGCGTGAGTCAATGAACTGGGAAAAGTGGGAACTAGTAAGGAGACAAAGCCTGTTCTCGGTCAATAGTTAGTGCGGAGTGATGTCAGTTGTGGACTAGAAAGCACGTAGATGTAGAGATGATTGGTGGTAGAATGTGGCCGTGCTGTGGTGTCAGAACCATTAATATCTGCACAGACAGTGGCAACTTAGCCAAGGTTGATTTCCTTGTGGTGTGTGACAAACCTCTAGACTTTGACTGACTTACTAGAATAAATGCAATGACTACATTAGGTGCCATCCATATCATACAGACTGGAGCTGTGCGGTTCTGCAGTAAAGAAACACCAACATGTGCGATGATCCATATTGACCGACCTAACTTTTTTGTAGAATAAAAATAAACCGGACTGCAAAATGGAAGTGGTCAGCAGGTGTAGCACTGGCTCAGTTATGCAACAGGGTGTCAGAGTGCCTCATCTCAAAGGACATTAGGGATGCCTATGAACAAGAACTCCGGACATGGATCACCAATAGTTGGCTAATACTATACCCCAAAAAGAAACTGGAGCCACCCAAAGGCTTAGTGCAATTAATGGCCATTGTGCAGCACAACAAAGGAAAGGTGTGTCCAGTGATAGACTATCACAAGCTCAATGAACACACTGATGTGTTCACTGCAAATGCAGATGTTTGTTTGGCCAAACTGTGAGAGTACTACGAACAAGGGCAAATGTGGCCATACTTGACTTGCTAAAAGCATATCTTCAAGTACATGTACAGGAGTGACTGTGGCCATATCAAACTGTGATGATCAAGGGGAAGTGGTTTTGCCTAACGTAGTTGGGATTCGGCTTCAATGTGGCACTAGTCATGAAGTCCATTATTGACACTGTATTATCACAGGTGGAGTCAGTTGGGAGAGTGACATTGGCATACATTGACAATGTGTATGTCAATGAGAGCATCATGTCTGCAGAATATGTCAGAGCAAAATTAGCCTAGTATGGGCTGATGTGCAAAGACCCAGAACGTTTGAAGAATGGGGCTCATGTGCTTGGACTGGAAGTCTGGTGGGAGTGTAACACACTGCGGTGGATGTAGGGAAGCAAAGCTAGGGTATGTACCAAAGCAGTGAGTGAGATGTTGGTGTGAAGAAGTTTAAGCACAATGAAGGAACTGGTTCAAGAATATAAGTTGTCTGTTGACGTGATGCTGGTTGTGTCAAACCAGAACTTGGCAGACAAGATGACCAGCATATCCCAGAGGTGACTTAATATGGCCAAAAAGAGAACTGAACCTGTGTAGCAGGTGGGTGCTGCTTCTCTCAACATCATGAGTCCCAGACAGATAATGGAAGTATATCAATGCAATGGGCATCCAGGAGCAAGCTGTACCACATATTTTGTGAGAAGAATTTGTCTTTCTGTGATAAAGGCCATGGTAAAAATCGGCTGTGTGGAGGGCACAATAGATCCTATTCCAGTCCATTGGAAAAATGACAGGCTGAGAGTGAACAGTACTTGGTACTAGCTCAGCATGAATATCACTCACTACTATGGCAGTCATTACCTGACACTAACTTTGTAGCCTGTCATGTTTTTTCTGTGTGGCAGCCATTACATAGCCAATGCTCATTGAGTATCATACATCAGCTGGAGTCTGTGTTCTGTGAGAGGAGATCACCATGTGAGATACTCACAGACAATGACACCACATTCTGCAGCAGGAAGTTCCAGGCTTTTGTCTATGAATGGGACATGCATTTGCAATTCTGATGCACACATGTCCAAGCAGGAAATGGAATGACTGAGCAATGTTTCAGAGGTATCAAGCGGATTGCGGCCAGGATGAAGTGTAGTGTTGAAGAGACCACATTATAACCCCCAAAGATGACACCTCACTACTGACTGTGCCCACAAATCAAGTCTACAATATTTGGCTTAAAGGGATTGATTCAGTACCTCCAACAATGTCTAAGGTGAGCCACAACATATACAAGGTGGGAGACCCTGTGTGGGTAAAGGCCCCACATAACCGGTGTACAACAACTTTTGGAAAGGGATGAATTACTGGACTTGTTAGTTTGCAATCAGTCTTATTGGATGGAATGACCAGCCATGTCAGGTACCTTTGTCCTTCCTGGAGTTCATGATCTTCAACAAGTAGTGAAAATATGTCTGACAGTGAGGATGAAATCCTCGTGAGCATGGATAGGTCAGATGATCCCATGGAGGAAGAATCATATGGAGACAAGGTGGAGGAATATGAACCAATCCCACTTTGGAGAAGCACTCAATGAAAGAGACCCACTCCAAGCTGTCATAGCTGTAATCAGGAGATCATGGTAGGGGGCGGGGTTGAACACTAGTCAGTACAGACACAAAAAGGCCTCAGATTGCATGCAGACATGTTTGTCAACACCAGTTAGATCAGAGTTTTTCCCATTAGCAGTGGGACAGTTTGACATGCCTAGCTAGATACAGGCCTCTCTGCAACTGGTCAAGATCTGAAGATCTGGATCTTTGTAAGATGCCTCATGTCAATAAAAACTGGGGGGGGGGGCAGCAATCGGCAAGACAATGTGTCTTGTGTAATCAGTCCTGTAGGCATTTTGTTGCTCAAGTTGTTGTGGTTTCCAAGGCAATGTTATTTTTTGTTACTTCCCATCTCTTTCCCTTCTCTCCCGATTAATCCCCTCTAGTCATTGGGAGAGCAATCAGTTTGGCGTTTTCTTCCAATCTCAACAGACTCTTTTGCTTATATTACAACAGTTGATGGCAATAACTTTTGTCATTTCTTCTCTTATATAGCAGAGCAACTTAGTATGGATCAAGTAAAATGAAAATGATCACTCCAAACTTGAAAAATGCTAACCATTTACATGCCTTGAAAATTACCTTATTTTCAAAACAAAACTGCAGTCTGTAACTTGAGAAGGATTGTTCTAAATCTTCTCTTCAGTTTAGAGACAACAGAGTTAAAATGTTTTTCCTTAAATTTTCTTCTACAAATGATATAGGCTGATGAAGTACAGATAAGCTGAAATGTATTAAATGAAATATAACCGTTAAGGTTTTTTTTCCAAACCACCAGTTTATGGAAAGCAAATAAATTTCCACTTCAAGGATATTTTTTATATTTGATTTTTGAAACAGCTAATATCTTTTTTGGATATATCTATGAAGATGTAATATTGGCAGCACTAAAATATGAAACAGAAATGCTTAACAGTGAGTCAATCCATTTCATCACATCTAACACATTTTAAGTAAATATATTTTATTTATGATGTTCCAATACAAGTTCTTACTTTTCATAACTCAAGAATAATTATTCCTCATTTGTAATTTTATCCAAGTATTCAGTATTCCTGAAGACTCACTTTCAAAATGTTCTACTTTTTCTGGCCAGGAGCCAAAAGGAAGTCACTCAGAACTTTACATGCTTTCCTTCTTTCAGATTTAACTCCTTCACATGACGAGGAGGGAAAAACAAACAGGTATTAGAATTTACATTTGTTTTCAGCACAATAAAAAGCACAAATATAGGTGAACTACTGACTACAATTAACTGAATTTTCATGAAAATGAGTCAATTGCACAAGATTGTTCAAGCGTTAAAAATGAGAATGTCATTAAAGAATTAAAATGTTTGATTTTTTAAAAAGTATAAATCAGCAGAAATGAATTATTCATAATTTTAGCACTTTCGCCCCAGCCCCTCAACCTCCGGCGTCTTACTCTCTGGGTTGAGGTGTCTACTCGGTCCTAACCGAAGTTAAGGGAGTGGTCATAGGTCCCTTGAGCATCCGTAGATTATTTGACCGGTCCACTGGTTTAGTCCTGCTTCCTGCCCATGTTGTGATTTGTTTGATCCAGAGAGCAGAAGTGATGTCCGGCCGTTCACAGTCGACTGAAGATGTAAACACGGCAATGCAACAAAAAAAAAATTAATATCTGCAGAAAGCCAGACAAACAACTATTCAATGGTTGAATTGTTAATGTCTTTTATATAGCAAAAAAGAATAGTAGAGAAAAGAAACGGGTTACAGAAAAGAAAAGTATTTAACATAAAAACTCATACACTGGATTCTAGACAGAGAGAGAGTATACGTGATTAATTTGTTGTTAGATCGTCTCAGAATGATATATGACTCTTGCGATGGAGGGATAAAGATTTCTGTGCAGGGCTTAAAGTTATAGTGGTGTTCCTCCTCCCAACGCTTGACCAGGCCAATTCTCTCTTCAAGAATTTTCTCCAGTCTGCCTTTTTCAACATAACTATGTGTTTATATAGATAAACCCAGCTGACCCTCAGCCCTACTACTTTGCACGCGATTATCATGGGGTTCTGGCTGCTTCAACCAAAATCATGTGAATTCCAAAGTTCCTTCTAGCTTACTCAGCTCTATTTCAATTTTTAATCGATAAAAATTATTTCGACCATTTTCATTTGTCTTCTGATGACTCAGATTCAATGGGTACAACTTCTGCCCTAGATCAGATTTCCCCATCAGTAAACAAAATGCTCTGATTTAATTTCGCTATTCAAATCTACTCCATTTCACTAAAAAAAATATATATATGTGTGTGTGTTTCCTAGACTCTCTCTCTGTCACATTTCCTCCCCTACCCATCTGTCATTTGCTAGTAAATGACACACAAGCTTTCATATCAACAAAATATGAGAAAACCCAGTCCAACATGCTTCTTACTAGGAGACTACTTAAACATATGTCTCTTCCAGCATGCAAAGGTAGAGTCCTCAGTTCTTCTTAGGGCTCATTATGCCCACTTACATTTTCATTGTCCTTAATATACATATGTACATGCAACTTCTGGTTAAAGTTCACTGTTTTGGTGATCTTGTGCAATAGAACCTTTTCACATAGCTCACTAGTTCAAGGGTTCTTTCCTTTTTTTTTCTTTCCTCGGAGTTCGCAACACTCCTTACCAATTATTTCAGTCTCATTACTAAAAATAAAAAATTTGATTTATTTCGTAAATTTGTCCCTCCAATTTTGTCTCACCTTCACAACAGGCTTTGTCGAATCTTCTGTTGGTTACGGTCCTTCCACGAAAATCATGGACTCTTCTTCAATATCAGTTAGGGGTCCCAATGCACTCGGGTCGGACCTACCCTGGTAAAGTGCACGAACTGGAATCCCTCCTTCACTCATGCACTCCCATGCCAGTTTATTCTGTCCGGTCGACAACACCGCACGCCTCTTCAACCACCACCAAACCAGCAAGGCCACGACTATCATTAGTATAAGTCCCACAACAGTCGGCCAGGTTATTATAGCAACCAAATTCTCTCTCCAGCCCGAATTCGGCATACCTATCCTATCTAACTCTGACTTCAACTGTCCAAGATCAATCTTATCGATTGGCTTTAACAACGCCGGCATCTTTTCTAACGACATCTTAGGAATCTCTCTTAACAATGGGTTCCCACAATCCTGTCCATCCACTGGTATTCATTCCTACCAGCTCTAACAAAGCCTCATTCTTTTCAAACTTCTCTTCTGCTTGGTAGTAGGGAGGTAAAGAGATAGATGGATCATGAGCTCCACAACCAATGGGTAGCTCTACAAAAAACAAAGGGGGAATAACTCTTATCCTAGTGGTGGGCTTCCCTTCACACACCTTAGATAATTCAATCTCATCTTGTGTGGCCACTGCCCAAATTCCGTCAGAGACACTGGTTGCTTTAGGTAACATTACACTAGCCAACACCTCTACCTGACAATGATTAAGGGAAGTACTACTGGAGATACAAGCCAAAACTACCCCATCATCTTAGATTACCTGTAGACCCCACCCAGCAGTTATGGAGGTATTATAGTGACTTGGGATGTACTACCTTGTTGGAAGATGATAAATTGCTAGTGCTAGTGTCGGTTCCATTACTGGACAGAGATAGTACCTTTGAAATTTATCATCAGGGTCTTATGAAATCTCTCTACCTTAGCGTTACTTTGGAGGTGATATGCAGAAGTGGTTATGTGCTGTATGTTTAATTCTCCCAACGTCTCTCTCATAATCTGATTCACATTCTCCGATCCATTATCGGTAACCAACTGTTCAGGGGCCCCATACCTAGGGAATATTTTGTTCAGTATTATATCTGACACCGTTCGTGCCTTCTTATCCGGTATGGCAAATGTCTCAGGCCAATTCGTCAGCCAGTCCACAAAACTCAGTATGTAAAGATTACCTCTATGTGTTTCTCCATAGAGCCCGGAAATATCCATGCTTACTTTCTGAAATGGATAATTCGGAACATCTGTTTCTAATACTGGGGCAACTCTACTCCTTCAACTCTGTATTTGGCATGTTACACATTTTTTTACATGGTTCACAACATCATTAAACAACTTAGGCCAGTAGTAATTTCTCATTATTAATCCATACGTCTTATCAATTCCCAGGTGTCCTAACCTCCTATGGCACTGGTCTAGAATTTCAGCTCTCAACTTCTCAGGTATCACCATTTTAAACTTACTTCCTTATCTCTTCCTGAAAGGTAATAGAACACTCCATCGTGCACCATATATTTGGAGGTACGTCCTGCCTCTACCCTGGACCTGATAGTTGCTATCTCGCTATCCTCTTGGTTTTGGCTAATAATATCTCTCCAGTGGGGGTCGGAAACAATCTCCGTTTCACTTGTTTCCTGATCTTCTCAACCAAATCTCTCCTTCAACGCCTGTGAATTGATCACATTAATTTGGAATGCTTTATCATTCACACCCGGCTCCAACCTGACAGATTCAGTCTTGGAATCCTTGATAACAAGTCAGCACAGGCATTATCCTTCCCTGCCAAATATTCTATTCTGCAGTTATACCCACTTAACTTCAATGCCTACTGTTATATCTTCTTATTTGTCCACTCTGCCTCTAACAAATATTTGAGGGGTTTGTGGTCTGTTTTAATGGTAAACACAGCCCCACTCAAATAATAATCTAATTTCTGCACAGCATACAGAATGGTGAACACCTCTTTTTCTATTACTGACCACCTTTGCTGAGTCTTGGAGAGCCGATGAGACAGAAAATAGATCAGCACTTCCTCAGGCACCCCCAGTACTGGTCTATCCTTATCAGGACATGGTTGTGTAAGAACCGCCCCGATGCACTTATCGCTAGCATCGGTGTACAGCACCATGGGCTTACTCAGGTCTGGGTAGGCCAACAGGGGTACCGCTGTCAGCTGGTCCTTTAGAGTCTCGAATGCATGCTGACAATCTTCGGTCCACTTAAACCTAGCATGATTCTTAGAGCTATTAGAGGGCCTGCTAGCCGACTAAATGCTGGTATGAACCTCCGATAATATCCGATGGCTCCAATAAATCTCCTAATCTCTCTTACGGTCTTCGGTGTGGGCATGGCTCTTATAACCTCTACTTTGTCTAAATCCGTTTTTATTCCTTCTTTATTTATGATAAACCCTAAGTACTTTGTCTCTTCTTTCATAAACTGACACTTTGATAATTTTAACTTTAATCCATGTTCTCTTAACCTATCGAACACCTTCTGCAGATATTCAAAATGCTCCTCTGGTGATTTTGAAAACACCATGATGTCATCTAGATATGCCATGGCAAATGCCTCAGTGCCATTCAATACGCTGGACATTAACTGACTAAATACACCTGGGGCGTTTGCCAGCCCAATCAGCATAACCCTAAAATTGAAGAGACCCATGTGGCAGGTAAAAGCGGTCTTTTCCTGATCCTTTTTTGCTAAATGCTACCTGCCAATATCCCGACCTCAAATCCAAGGTGGAAAAACATTTAGACTTTCCTAAAAGAGCTAGAATATCATCAATCAAGAGGAGGGGCACTGTCAGTGGTTTCGTAATGGCATTTAATTGACAAAAATCCACACAAAACCTATACCCTCTATCCTTCTTTTCAACAATCACTATTGGAAAACTTCAGAGAGATTTGGATCTTTAGATTATCCCTGATTACATCATTTCATTCACTGCGTCTTCTACTAATTTTCTTTTGTGGATTGGGGTCCTATATGGTCTTAACTTAATAGATGGGTGATTATCAGTGTCTATCTTCATTTCAACTGTCTCCGTCTGTCCCAGTTCCTTATCCATAATGGCTATTACCTCCAGATTACCATCTGTTATATCTTCATCCCTTATTACATTGCTACCTGTCTTATTCCCAGGCCTATTCTCATTCCATACTCTCCCCTGTTCAACTTCTCTCACTGGGCACGCCTGTGCCAGCTCCTCTCTCTGCTTTATTTTAATAGTTTTAATGGCAGTATTGGTTAACAGTAAGGGAACAGTCCCCGACCTCTTCACCAATGAATCACACACGGTTATTTCCCCTTCACTATTATCATACCTATCAATAGGGACCACTTGGTACAGGTCACTGTTCAGCACACCTTCTGTTATAATCTTGCCCTTCCCAGATACAGTAGTTATAGGGGGAAGCTTTATATCTGTCTGGGCCACCACTGGCAATTGTTCATAATTATCCTCTCCCAACAGTATCCCTACCCCATCCAATGTTAGGGTGGCGGGGTCAAAACGGATCTGTGCCTTATTCTGCCTAAGCCAGTCACTTCCCAAAATTAGCTCACCACACAAGTCAGGTGTCACATAAACCTTAAGTTTACCTCTGGTTCTTGCCAACTGGAAAGGTAGCCACATCATACCCTCTATCCTCATCCTGCTACTATCAGCCTGACTTATTAGTAGATCGACGGGACTAAGCTTCATTTTCAGTCCCAACCTAACCAGTGACAGTATTGACAAGGGCCTTCACCTTCTTGTCTCCCAGCAACACATTACAGGTGAAGTCTGGCCCTTCCTTCAGCAAACGGTATACCCGTGCCTTTCTCCTTTCTGTATGTTCTCTCCCTTCCTCCCGCTTTCTTGACAACCAAGACGTGGGAGTCGGTGACAGGAGTTCACCTTTTTCTAGGGGCTCCAATTTCTGTCTAGGGGCCCTCCTGGGTGGGGTAGAGCTCGGATGACTTTCTTTTTTCGGACTAGCAACCCATTTCTCGGGGGGTTCCTACCTACACCCCTCTTATTCTATCCCAGAGTCGTTCGCTGGTCTGAGCTGCCTTTATGACTGCAGCCAGGCTGACTGGTTCCCCCTTCAGAACATCGGCCCTCAGGTTCCTGTCACTCAGCGCGTCCACATACACATCAGCCACTGTCCCAAGTCGCCAACTCCAGAAAAGCTAACGCTGCTAGCCCCATGATTCTTTCCCCCAATTCCTCATTAGTCTCTCCTTGTTGCTGCAGCCGGAATAATTTCCTGACTGCCTCAATAGCCATACGCTCACTTGCGTATTGCTGCACCAGAGCGGATTTAAGCTTGGTCCATGTCAGGGCCAGTTTTCTTTGTACCACCCCCCCATGAACTTGGACACCTGCCCCGCTGTCGAGTCATAAGCTAGGAGCACCATTTCTGGGTCCGAGAGGCCATAGATCACCTGCTTCTTCTGAATGGACAGAATCCATTCGCACTGGTGTGCAGGGTTTCCTTTATAAGTAGGTAGCTTCATGCTACCTATCAGCCTCCTGAAACCTATCAATATTTCGGGGACTCCCACGTCCACAAAGTCATCTGTGGCATCTGATCCTGCTACACTCATCCTAGCATCTTGTCAACTACCACTTTCCCACGAGAAGAGAGACCAATGACAGAATGAAACGAAAAATCCTTAACACGGTGGTGGCGCTTCAACTGCGTACAAAGTCGACAAAGTCAAAACAAGATCAACAATATTACTGGCAGATCTAAGTGCAATGAGCGAACAAAGGAAACCAAAATGTGACTTACCTGAGGTCCGCTGCTCCGTATTTTGTTTATTTTTCCTCCTCCTTTTGCTTCCTTCTCTTTTCCTCCTTAAGTCTCTTTCAGACCAATATAGTCCGAAGACTAGAGTCCTTTCTGGTGTTACTCGGTCCCAACTGGACAAAACAAATGCAACCTTCTTTCCTCTTTCAGATGGCCATGGCAATTCCCACTGGTCTCTCCTGGTTACGGCCACCAGTCTAGCACTTTCACCTCAGCCCCTCAACCTCCGGCGTCTTACTCTCTGAGTTGAGGTGTATACTCGATCCTAACCAAAGTTAAGGGAGTGGCCATAGGTCCCTTGAGCATCTGTAGGTTATTCGACCGGTCTGCTGGTTTAATCCTGATTGCTGCCCATATTGTGACTTGTTTGATCCAGAGAGCAGAAGTGATGTCAGTCCATTCACGATCGACTGAAGATGTAAACATGGCTGGGGAGTCTGCGCTAAGAAATTTAGAATGCAGCAAAAAAAATTAATATCTGCAGAAAGCTGGACAAACAACTATTTAATGGTTGAATTGTTAATGTCTTTTATATAGCAAAAAAGAATAGTAGAGAAAAGAAACGGGTTATAGAAATGTAAAAACTCATACACTGGATTCTAGACAGAGAGAGAGTATATGTGATTAACTTGTTCTTAGATCGTCTCAGAACGATATATGTGATGGAGGGATAAAGATTTCTGTGTGGGGCTTAAAGTTATAGTGGTGTTCCTCCTCCCAACGCTTGCCCGGGCCAATTCGCTCTTCTCTCTTCAAGAATTTTCTCCAGTCTGCCTTTTTCAACATAACTACGCATTTATATTGATAATCCCGGCTGGTTATAACTGACCCTTGGCTCTACTACTTCGCACACGATTATCATGGGGTTCTGGCTGCTTCAACCAAAATCATGTGAATTCCAAAGTTCTTTCTAGCTTACTCAGCTCTATTTCAATTTTTAATCGATAAAAATTATTTCGACCATTTTCATTGTCTTCTGATGACTCAGATTCAATGGGTACAACTTCTGCCCTAGATCAGATTTCCCCATCAGTAAACAAGATGCTCTGATTTAATTTCGCTATTCAAATCTACTCAAATTTCACTAAAGAAAAAATATACGTGTGTGTGTGTGTGTGTGCGCATATTTCCCAGACTCTCTCCGTCAAAATGTTAAAGAGAGAATGAATAGAAAAGGCACTTGATATATGGTAAGCAACAAAAGTTAAACATATTTCAGAATAAAAGCAGTGGTTCATGGATATGCTTGTAATGAGACATGTAAAGTATTCTTAATTGTTAATTTCCATTTGTGCGTGTGTGTGAAAATGTGCCATTGCTCTGCATCAGGCAGAAACTAACTAAATTTACAACACAGTATAATCTTTGTTAAATCAGGTAGCTCTACTGGGTTTTATGACAAATAGACATCTAACTTACATATTGAAAATATGATATTCAATCATTGGATGCCTCAGCATGGTGAGCAAACTTGTCTGACAAATCATTGTATTACTGTGTAAGAAGTTCAATTGTTACTGTCTACTCTACACTTGGGCCATTCTTGTGACAGGCTAAGCTCAGTAAATATCTATAAACACAATAAAAGAAATATCATTCCTAAATGCTTTTTTTTTCTCTTTTACACAATTCTGTACTTTTTCACTTCTAATTAATTTCTGAATTTGTTTCATAATCTTGTAGAGACAATATATCCAGTAATACAAAAATTCAGTATTTTATGAAAAATAATAAAAATGTTTCATATAAAACTAGAAAAGCATATGTCAATAATAACAAGGAACACAACAGCAGAGAAAATATTGTAAACCAAATACATATTTATATAATGGCAACTATTAATATTAATAGAAGTAATACTGAAGAAAATTAATGGTATTTTGTTACCAGTTATGAAAAATTATTTTTAAAATGGTGATAAATATTTTAAATCTTAAATGAATTTTTGGAAAAAGTTTAATTGAAAGTGAAACAAGTTAGATTTCTATAAAACAACTGGAGCAAAATTGCATTAAGATAATCTGCATATTCTTCTATAAAAAATATTATAATCTATATGAAATATGTCTGATTTAATTTTACTTCAGTCAGTATTTTTAGTGAACTATCTACATAAAATTAACTTGATTCTAAGAGCACTAGAAGACCTATCAGAATTTATTATAAGTAGATGTGATCTTAATAACATATGCTACATAGATGACACTGTGTTGATTGCAGATTTAGAAGTGAAAACTATTATTCAAGGTAGTTGTTACGAACAAGAAGAAAGGACTATTCGTTAAATGTAAGAAGACAGAATATATGGTTGTCAACAAAAAGGACAACTCAAACTGTGTGTTACATATTAAGGACATAAAAACCAAGCAAAATTGGAAATTTACTTATCCATCTGGTGTAGTAAGAGATGATAAAATCTAACACAGAAATATGAAGGTGTATAGTAATAACAAAAGATGTCTTTCAAAAACTGAGAAAAGTATTAAGGGATCAGTAATTGCCCTTAAAAACAAAAAAGAGTGCTGAACTAATATGCAACATCTAATCTCCTACATGGATACTGTTTAATTTCTGCATAGATGAAGCGGCAGAGACATAAATGTTGAAAATACCATGAACACAGCATATGAGAAATGAGGATGCTTTAAAGAGACTAGAGAATATAAAGAAACTACTAACAATAAATAAGAGACATCAAATTTTGAGGGACACATAACAAGAAGAGAAAGCATGAAGAATTTGAGACTCACAGGGCACACTGATGACAAGAGAAGCATGTACCACAAAGTGTTATGAAAGAGCAAGAATTACTTAAAATAGTGATTCTTAATTTTTTTTTTTACTCTATCCTCCTCATCCAACCTGCCCTTGCTGTTTAAAATTACTCACTTAAGACTTCACACAACTCTGTACTAAGGCAGAGAATGCTTTTCACTCTTCTCACAGAAATTCTAAATTCCCCATCCACCGAGATTTACCTGAACCCCTTCGTGGTACACATCCCATGTTCAGAATCATAGACAAGACAAGAAGGGTGTGAAAGTTATAATCATCCATGTCTTTTCAGGACATGGCACATCAAGAAAGATTTACATGCAAAAATATTTGACATTTTCAAAATATTTTTCTATTTAAAATCCTGTTTATGAATTTTAATGTTTTAATATTTTTACAAAGTAAAAAATATGATTGTAGAAAAAAAAAAAGTAAAACTATGGCTGAAATTATTAAAAATGTAGGAGGTTCATTTTTTTACAAATCATATATAGGTATAAAAGTAAATGCCAGAATCAGCATGTTTGTTGCTTATCTGTATGATGTGCAGATATGTTGTTGGAGACAAGTGTGTTTTAGTTTTACTTATGTCTGTAAGTAAATAAAAGATAAAATGATGTAATTGAATATGTTGTCCAAGTTTAGCAAGAACAAAGAAAAAGCTAAAAACACTCAAACTCTATAGAATGTTTAGCCCTGCTGTTGATTGTCCAAACATTGATAATAGCCATAAGTATCATTATGGAATCATAGCCAGAAGACAGTATGCATTACATACACACACAGTTAAAAAGTACAAAGACAAAAAGAAAAGTATGGAATGGAAAAAAATGGAAGTGATGAAGTGAAAGAAGAGAGAGTGAGAATATAGCCCCTCCCCCTCCCACTAAAAAAGGAGCAAGTACAGCAAATGGTCTAAAAAGAAATTAAGCATCATGTAGCAAAGTAGAAAAAAAAAGTTCAAGCAGATTTTTAAGAACCAACATTTCCAGGAAACATTCCTGAAAAATGGATCTTGTTTCCAATAATAATCCAAGTTTATCTATAAGAAAAATGATAAAAATAGAAAACAGGAGTTCAATCATATGCACAAGTGCCATTTTGTTTAAAAGAGTTTCCATCCAATTCATGCAAATGCTATTAAGGAAACTGCATGATTAATTTTGCATATGTCAATAGAATCTAAATTATATAAAAATAAACATGTTTCTAATTCTGGTACCTCGTCATCCTTCTGATCTAAATTTGAACATTGCTTATACTGAACTTCTAAGGAAGAATAAGATCAAATAGCCAAAAATTTATAATTAGTTTTAGGGACAGGTAGATTGTACATTTATGTTTAGTAATCATTCAGGCTAATATCCTTATGTCATATATTTGAAGCACAAAAAGCTGTGGATAAGTTTTAATTTTGTCAAGAACTGACTTGTGTTCAATATTTTATAACATACTATCATTTTATTTCTTATTCTCATGCTTATTTAATTTTTTTTTAATAGTATCTTGATTAGTATATTTCCCAATTATCATTGGATGATATAATCCAGGGCATTTAGTATAATGTAATTGTTTAGTTAGATTAGTGTGTGTCGGTGTGGATTAAAAAAAAGAAAAGAGAAAGAAAGACATAATTATGTGAAATGTGATACACGCATCCAGAGCAAAATAAAAAAAAAACGAATGAGAATGTTTTTTGTTTCAAATACAAAACTAACAACAAAAACAAATACTTTCATAAAAAAATACAATTATGAGGTGGTATTGGAAGTTTCTGGACAGTAGATGCAATGACTGTACCATTCCACAGAAATGCATGCACACCTAATGCTCACTTGTACCCAACCTACTGAGTCAGTCTGCCATTAGGCTTTGGGTAATCTACTTGTATTCAATTATTACATACAGTTTTGTAACATTGTGTTGGAACAATCCTGCCATTTCTATGATTTGAGCAATGTGACTACATAAAATTTTGCATTAACCTCTGCAAATCTGCTACAAAGGCTCTTGAAATGTTTGGTCAAGATTTTGGCAAACGCTGATTTTTGAGTAGCGAATACATTTCAAATGTCTGTTCAAGATGATATGCATTCAGGGACATCAATCATCAGCAAAATACCAGTAAATATAGAAAGACTCATCCATGAGGAGTGTTAATTAAAATAAAACAAGATATAAATTATTTACTAGAGAAATAGTATACTTTTACTTTTTAGGCCAAATCTGAGAACCTTCTGCGCATGCTCATAAACTATTATACTAAAACAAAAAATATATAAAAATATAGTTAAAGCTAAGGATGGAATACAGACCTTTTTTGTATTAAAATTTGAAATAGAAAAGAATTCAAAGAAACTGTGTATGACAGAAGTATATCTAAAATCATAAGAAAAAGATTTTACAATTTCTAAAAACTTCTAAAGTTTTCCTTAAAAGTATTTGTTTAATTATAAATTCATTAAACAGGTTTGATATATTTCTAATATCTACAGAAAAAATTACTCTACAAAGCAATTTCTTTAAAAAGTTCTTAAATGATAGTGTAGTAAAATATGAAAGAAATCTTTTTTTTTTTGCATAAAATAAGCTTGGTAAGATTCATGGATAACATCAATCATAAAAAAAACATCAAAAGTATACTGCAACTATGATAGTTTCTTCATGTATTTTAAATATACTCCCCAATGATCTGTTGCATTACAAACCAGTACTATCCATAATGTGCGCATCTGTATATATACTTATTAACACACAAAAAAGGCAGGCAAATAAAGGATATCTCCATTTCAAAGTAATCACAACTTGAAAAATAGATTTAAATGGGCTAAAGGAAAAAAATAACTGATAAACTGAAGTCTTCACTTACCATTTTCAATTGTTTCTTCTAATATAGGGCTAATCATTATCAATTGGTTTTGTATTGATCTTGTTAAAAGTAAAATAGGTGGAGAAACATCACTTTAAATGTACATTTTGGCAGATAAATCAGCCAGTAGTAATTGCATGGAGGTGTGTCAATGTTGTGAACACTCAATGGTAACAGTTTATATGAAATGCAGATTTACAAAACCCAGCTAATCACTATTAAGTATCAACTTCATAGTGATAATAACAATAGAAATGGTAATATTTATAACAGGAGTAAATTTTAAAAATAAATGGTAGTATTATATGAGTAGCAGTGAGAGTGGATTATATTTTAACAACACCTGCATTAAAATAAGCCCTTAAAATTTAAGGTAGAATAATATGACCAACTAAGAAGGTTCAGGATTAAATTCATTAACACATATCAAAGTGGAGATAATACCAATGAAAATAATTAGCTTATTGTGCAAAACAATGGCAGGTCATACTGACAATAATGGGAGAAAACGAACAAGTGTGGCCGGTGTGTGATGACTTTTCTTTTTCTTTTTAAATCATTTCACCCCAAGAAAGGTAAAGTCATCAAGATGCAAGAGAGTGTTAGAGAATATTAGAAAAATATACTATAAATAAAAGAAGACATAAGATAGTGATTGACATTGCATTTACATTTTTGAAGATCAAAATTGACAGAGAAGCAAGAAATCAGAAGAGTGTTCCACAAGCGAGAAGTGTGATAGAAGAAACTATTAGCATAGAACATACAGTTACATCTAGCCATTTCAACTGTAAAATGATGAAACTTTGCCGCTAATCCAGTAATATGCTTAAATTCATAAATCTAGATACCATAGAGGTAAGTAACATCAGAACAATTACAATGAAAGTATTTATATAAAATGCACAGGGAAATTACATTATGGTAGCAGGAAAGTGACTGAAGCTGAGATGCCAGGTTAGGACCAGTAACATTGCAGATTCTTCTTTGGATTTTATCAAGAATCTCTAAATATATTTATACGTCAATATTTTATAATAAAGTCAAATGTATGGTATCATATTTCAGAAATATATTTGGTCTCTGGTTAAGAACTTATTGTAGGATTGCAGCAATAATTTAAAAATATTTGTTGCAAGTGTGATAAAGAGTGTTATTGTAATATGCATCAATATGAAGTGAAATCTTTCTAGTCATAAAATTAACAACAGGACGGGGGTCTTTAATGTAAAAAAAAAAGGCACACTCCAACATATAAAGTGTAGATTATACACTCATTTTGGCATTTAAAATATCTATGAATAGGGAATATAAAATTGTAACTGACACGATGAGATATTATATATATATATATATATATACACACACACACACACCCTTATGTAAGGGTATTTTTACATGTTCATTTTCAAGAATTACAAGGGATGTGAACACAAATACATAGAGTTTTCTTATTTTTGTTAAGAAATACATAAACACCATTTTCAATGTCACGAAGCTGCCTAGTAACTGTAAAATAGTGTTTATTAGATTTTAATCAGACTGATATTTTTCACTAACAAATCTGTTCATAAATGACTATGAGCTTAAAAAATTAATGAATTTATTTGAAGAAAACAAAAGAGAACAACCAGCAATAAAAAGAAATATCGAAGGACCAGAAATGTTAAAACCTGAAGTGAAATCAGTACTGACCAAATTGAACAGAAACAGAATCAGGACCATACAGAATTGTAATAGAGATGCTGGCAGCCTTATTTGATTTTGGCATTGACAAGATTACAGACAAAATAAATGAAATATATAGGCCTAAATAGATCTATTTTCATAGTGCTACCTAAGCCAGGTGCAAACAAATGTCAACTTCATCAGACAATCAGCCTAATGAGCCATATAACAAAACTTATTATCCAAATTCTGATGAAAAGAGCACACAGCAGAATCAGACCTGAAATAGGACAAGAACAATGCGAGTTGGTAAAAGACACTAGAACAAGGAATGCGATATTTATGCTCAAAATTATATCAGAAAGAGCAACACAAATGCAGAAGGATGTGTACCTGTATTTTATAGATTATGCAAAAGTGTTTGATAAAGTACATCACAAAGAACGGCTTGAAACTGCTAGGTGATGGATATTAGAATAATCCAGGACCTATACTAGCAGCAAACTACCTGCATACAGATAGAAAATGGGTTCAGTAAATATACAAAAATAGGAAGAGGTGTAAGACAAGGATGTGTCTTCTCACTAGACTTATCCAATCTATACAGTCAGATGATTCTGAGAGAATTAGAAGTCTTATTAGGATTCATTATTGGCAGCCACAATCATAAGATATACAGATGACACAGTGTTGGTAGCAGTCATAGAAAGGAAACTGCAAGAACTCCTAAAGAAGGTAGTGAAGGAAAGCAAAAAAGAAAAGACTAAACTTCAATTGCAAGAAGATGGAATACATGGCTGTTAGCTCAACATGCAAATTACAAATTGGAGATACTAAAATCAAACAATTGCAAAAATTTAAGTATCTGGGAAGTTTTTTAACAGAGGATAGAAAGTGCAACACTGAAATCTGAAGGCACATTAGGATAGTGAAAGAGCCTTTCAAAAACTCAGCAAAGTATTAAGAAATAGAAAAATTTGGTTAGAATCAAAGAGATGAGTACTGAACTGTTATGCAATATCAGTCCTCCTATATGGCAGTGAATGCTGGACAAATTCCTCACAGATGAAAAAGAGATTTGAAGCAAAAGAAATGTGGTTCTACAGAAGGATGCTGAGAATACCATGAACCAATGAACAACAATGAAGTTTTTAGAGAAAATGGAAACAACAGTACACTTATACTTAGCATCAGGAAAAGATAGTTGAAATTTTTAAGGTACATAATGAGGAAAGAAGGCTTGGAAAATTTGATACTAACAGGACACATTGAAAATAAATAAAATTAAAAACAACACAAGCTACCTAGCAAGCTTGACTAAATGGATGGTGGAGCAAGGTTTAGAAAAGATAACAAAAATACATTTATTAAGAGCTGCTACAAAGGACAAGAAATTGTGGAGAGCCATGATTGCCAGCATCCTGAAAGGACACAGTACAAAGCAGGCTGTGCAGATAACATGAGATATTGGTATGTAGAATAATAAGTGATAATTTATTTAATATATCTTAATAAAAGTTATATTGTAATAAGTAATATTTTAATTAAATTGAATTGTAGCAATAAGTTGTATAAAATATATATTAACAGTAAATAAAATTAAATACAACTTGTTTATTAAAATATTTATTTATTTCATATAAATTGATTTTATTGAGAATTTTAGTTTATGAAAATTACTTTATTACTATAATTTATATAGGAATTATTTTAAAAATTTAGTTTAAAATCTTCCTTTAATCAATATATATTCAATATTAACTTTTAACATATATTAAATAAGTTAAAATATTTATTAATATTATTTATGTAAATTTTAAATTAAAATATTGCTTATTTTCTCTGACTTTTCCACCTACAAACTGAAGTTATGACTTTCTTATAATCCCCCACCACAATCGGTATTTTAAACCTTTTAATTATGAATAGAGCAAAAATAGGAAAGAATCTATTTCAATATTGTGGTCGACTTCATTATAACCCCACTATATTCTACTACTTTTGCAGACTATACTATCTTACTCTTAAGGCTGTACATAAAGAAATTGACATTTATTTCAGATGAAACCTAACCTGATTGCCTTATAAAAAAAAAAACAAAAAAAAATACATTATAAATCATGGTCCATTTCAAGCCAAGTTATAATGGTATATTAGAAGTTATAAATCAACTTTAACTGTTTCTGGTGTTGTGTGAGGCAACATAACAGTAACATGATTGATTTCTAGATGTTGATGTACAAATATAATATAAACTAATGGTTTATAATACATCTATTATTATTATTGATTTAAAATCTTCAGTAAAAGAAAAAAAATTTCAAAATGTTTTTTGAACAATGCCCACATGCTGAAAAATTCAAAACTTCTTACCAAGCAAAGATGAAGCAGACACTGTTAAAAGTTATAGCCATACAGTTCACCAAATATATTTTTAGTTCCTTGTTCAATGCAGATAGAGTAACAGAATCTACTATCTCAAAGACATCAATCTGTAAACAGAATCTTTTTTTAACAAAACAAGTTGACAGCCAACTCATCTTTATTATTGACTGACCACTTCCTTCTGTTATAGTACATATGTACCAAACTCAAACTGGTCATTATTAATCAAGTCTAAGCTATAAAAATCAATTCAAAAATATTACCTTTGTCTGCAGATTTTAAATCTTGCCTTGTAACTCTGGCTGTTGCTCTTTTTACTAACTGCTATTTGTGGAATTGATGTGTTAATGAAATAACTACTAACATTACTAACGGCTGCTTGGCGTACGTGTTGCATTAAAAGTAAACACTCAGGCAAGACAGAGATATTAATTTTAATTGATAATGACTAAAAGTAGAGTGTACACATTTAATGGTTTTTATAGTTGACAAGAATAGCAGGTCATTTACAGACGATAAAATGCATTATAGATGTTAGATTATTTCAAGTTCAAAATCCCATTTAAACAGTATTCAGTACTATGGTACACGATACAATATCATCTTGAAAGATATATTGTAGTGAGACCTGCACAGAAGTTACAACATATTTTACTCTTAAAAGAACAAAATTTCAATGATAGTTGTTTAGTCTGTAACAACCACCTACAATCCAACTAACATGTAATATGACTGAATAAAGATAATGATATTGAATAGAGAAATTTTATACAAAAACATTATAAGCATTTCCATAAATTCTTGGATATTTATTTTAGAAAGTTCTCACTTTTATGATGGTCAAGTTTTAAAAAAAAAACTTCAAAATTAAGAGTTCAGTTTGAAATTCAAACATACATCACCTGAAGAAGGCCAGAGTGTACAACGGCCAAAATATTGTGAATATGACAATAAAGATGAGGACAACAGTCTGAACAATGTAAATAGTGTAAATACCTTCAAAATTGTTTAATAAGTTTGATCAAAACCTAAAGGATCCATTTTTTTTTTTTAATTCAGAACCTATGTTCAATAGTTATGCATTTTGTATTTACCATGTCTCTTAAATTTCCAGTTATTAATATTGTGATTGGTAGGCCACTAAATAGAAATTTAAGAGTCACTATTAAAAGCTTTAGTACAAAATGTGAGCTATCTTTTTTTTATTAATCAAATCAAGTGGATACAAAAGGAGAAACAAGGAACTTCAAGCATATATTAATGTAACAAGAATATTTAATAACAGCTAAAGATGGAGTCAACATGAATCAATTCACATGCAAGTGAAACACAATTGTGACATTTTCTATGATAGATTGCTTAAGCTGGTAGCATAATTCATATGAAAAGGCATTCTCAAAAAGTAATTACAGAAGTGCTATTACAATATTTCTCAATTGCAAAGCTGGTAAAAACAATAGCTGAATAAGTATTTCACAATAAAAATACAAATATCTTAGTATTTACCAAGCAAGAAATGTATCAAAAGGATATTTTATATAAATAGGATTTGAGTTACACTCCTCAATGACTAGTCAAAAGGATTTAAAAGCTGGCATCTGGTGAGCCCCTTCTTTATTTGAATTATTTGAATGCAGTCAAAAATCATACTTCCAAAGTTTTCACCAATGGTACCAAAAACTTGGTACTTTTTAAAAATTTTATTGTGCTCAAGCCAGCTTACAAAAAAATAGTTCCAACCAGTGAATTTGTTGAAAATATCAAATAAACAAATTCTTTATCTGTCAGTTGCACCAGCTGCTAAGAATGCTGGTTTAATCATTTTCCTTTGATCTGTTGAACAGACATGGTAGATTGCTTGCCTGCATCTTTCTGTGATACCAACAAAACTCATCCAGATATGTAGATCTTTTCCTAAAATGTTGACTATGGTGCACATCTTTATATAAAGACAACCTTTCAGGCAAATGACTCAACTTCTTTTGTCCATTAATTTGCCTCAATTAGCCCTAATAAAGCATTTCGTCTGGAAAGTAAGCACTTGAAGCTACTGTGTTAGATGGTGAAATGTCCATAATTTTGTCTACTTCAGCCAACTTGTTCAAGGATGCTATATCTTCAATGGACATCTAAACAGGTTTCAACTCTTGAGTTAGTTAAGGTACATTTTTCTAGAAGAACTAAGTCACCCATTTCCCAACATTTCCATAGTAAGTAGCTGTTGAAGCATTTTCTGCTCAGAAATTAAAATATGTAAAATGTAATTTCTTCTTTAAGTTTATCATACAGGGATACTGATGTGGATGACAGAGACAAGAATTTTACATTTTTGTAGCCATTTTAGGTGATAGTGCCACAGCAATGAATACAAATATCCCCTATTTTGCAATATGATGATTTTAAATAGGGTGATTTTCATTATGTTGGGTTTGCACAGGAAAATCACAGCTACCAGAGAAACCCTATGTGGTAGTTGCTTCTTAATTATAAATTTATGAAAAAGAATTTAAGCTTAAAAGTATATACAAATGTCTCTGAACACAATATTATCAGAAATGTCCTATGTGTCAAATTGTCAGGGTCACTAATGAGAAATTCAAAGGCCACCATTAAAACTTTTAAAGCAAAGATACAAAAGTTTTTTCTGTTTTTAGTCAGATAAAAGAAAAGTTAAATGATAAACAAGTTCAAGGATATATAGAAAAGTAAGAAGACTTAGAGCTGATATAAATCAATCAATTCATATAACTGACCTTTTTCAATGTTACAGATTGATGAAGCTCATCATATATATTAGCCTGTGGTGTACCAAAATTAGTGATGTCTCCTGGGGATATTGGGTGCTTTCAGTTTTAAGAATCAGACACCATCCCACCCAGGTGACCCAACCAGAGTTGATTGAGTCCCAACTTGTATTCAAATAGCACAGATTCACCTTAATCTCCTTTCCTGATTGACAGCAACTTTCTGCTGCCTCAGTTGCCAATTTATGTCCCTTTGCATATTGGATCCAGTGATGCCCAGTATGTTGCAGGTCCTGCAGAGGGACTGGTCTTTAAACTCTTTACATTCAAAATAAATGGGCTTTCACATTACTGACCACCCATAGCTTCAGTATTCTTCCACTAGTTCAATATACTTTGCTCTCTTCTCACTGGCCTCTCCAATGCAGTCCTCCCAGAAAACAGAGCTCCAAGAGAATTTCCCCAAAATTAATTTTCAGCTTCCAATCTTGTGCCACTGATAGCAGGTTCAAAGAGGTGGTCATAGCAACTGGTGATAGCCACTCATCAGGGATGAGAAGAAGCTAATCCAACTGCAAATTGTGTCCACCATGTTCTTCACAACTTAGTTATAGAACCAGCAATAACAGCACTTACCCAAGGCTTTCAGACAGCAGTTGAGGATGTGCTCCAAGGATAACTTTATTTAGACAGAGAAAGTACACTGGTGATTCTTTCCCACAGCTGGAAAAGTTAGTTGGGCTAGGTAGATATATAGATAGACAGCCGAGATTAAGAATTTTATTTGATGAAGCTCAGCTTTCAAGAGCACACTATCTATGAAACTTTGGGTTCCATTGCTCACTTCCATTTTGTCCAGACTTGCTTCTACCTATTCCAACCATACTGTTAGCTCTCTCCTCACTCAATACTAACACATCCTGGATCAGCAAAATCCCCTGCACCTTATTATAGCAAGGGCCTGTATTGTTACCTAGGCCAACCCTTCTGCAAGACTCTGTACTCACCAACATGATGCTTTAGTTACAACTCGGTGATATCTGTGAACTATACTTCCATACTGTCCCCACCTAAACAGCAGCTTTAGAGACTTTGGAGCCACAGGGTTCTCAGCATAACAGTACCTCCCTAATACAGCTCACTGGATTCTTTATTCAGTTTCAGCTTGTTTTGTTCATACAGGGCAATGCTACTCAGGGTCTGTGATCTCAGTCACAACTGTAGGGACTCACTGAGCATTCTCTCAAAGCACTTAACTTGGACTTTAAGAGAGGCCAGAGAATCTGTGGGAGGATGCTATGCTGGTATAACCAAGCCTTAAATTTATCAAGTAGGACAAACTTCATCTCATCTAGACAGGCTTCTAATTCTAGTTTGGTCATTTGGACAGAATCTGTATCATTTGGGATGTAGTCAAACACATTTCACAGGCACTTCACTGATTTTTCAATCTATGCTAGTTGAATTTTTGTTTTAATCATTTCACCCCAAGTAAGGCAATAAAGCTACTAAGACACAGGGTTTACTGAATGTGAAGGAATATACAAAATAGAAAACATCATTAAGGAGCAAGAACAATAAAACAGGAATAAAGATGATGGAAGATAACGATTGACATTGCATTTAAATTTTTGAAGATGAAACTTGACTGGAAAACAAGATGCTGGAAGAGAGTTCCACAAGTGAGAAGTGCAAGATAAGAAACTGTTAGCATAGAACTTACAGTTACATCAAAGCATTTCACTTGTAAAATGATGAGATCTTGCCACCAATCTAATACTGTGCTTAATTCCATAAAGTCTAGGTATCATGGAGGAAAGTTCATCAGAACAATTACCATGAAAGTATTTATAGAAAAGGCACAGAAGAGCTACATTATAGTAGTGGGAAAGTGACTGAAGCTGAAATGCTATACTGGGCCAGGACCAATGACATTGCCGATTCTTCTTTGGATTTTATGAAGGATCTCTAAACATATAGCAAGAGCACCAGACCATATGTGGCAGCAATATTCAATGTATGGACGAATGGTAGACTTATAAATATGTAAGGTAGACTCAGACGAGAAAAATTGTCTAGCAGCAGCAGACCTAGCAATTGATTCAATATAATCTTTCTATTTCATGTCAGCAAAATACGTTAGCCTGAGGTGGTGCAATAATTCACTCTCCTGGAGGCTAGCATTAATCATGCTGATGGAAGACAGAAAGTGTTCTCTCAGATGATTAATAGAAACCAGTTTCATTTTGGGAACATTAAAATTAACACACTATTCCATGCCCCAGTTAACAACAGAAAGTACGTTATTTTTTAGATTAGCTGCCAATTTCACCTTATTGATCCAATTAGATTTACTATTAAAAAGAAGTAAATAGTTGTATTATCAGCATAGATACAGAGTTGAGAACTGATGACATCAAGAAGGTCATTGATAAAAGTTAGGAACAACATAGATCCAAGATAGAGCCCTGGGTGTTGCCTTCATTAATGCAAAAAGATCCAGAAGAGTGGATATTCAAGACAACTTTCATGTCATGATTTGATGAGGAACACTGAATCAGTTCAAAAAATTTGTTCAGAAACACCATAAACTTTCGCCTTGTAAAGACCCCCCAGTATTCCAAACCCTGTCAAATGCTTTCGCAATATCCAAAGCAATAGCCCGAGCCATATTGCTTATCTGAATGAAAACTCTGGGAGGTGCGATGCTTAACTGATTCAGAGTTGATTAGAGCCTCTAGTACTTTGCCAAAAGGAGGTAGATGGCTAATAGGCTGATAGAAGGATCAGATGGTTTACCAGAGTTCTTAAAGACTGGAACTACAGAAGAGGATTTCCAACAAACAGGAAAACAAGATGCAGCAAGGCATTTACTGTAAAGTTTAGAAGAAATAAGAGCCAGTTCAGGAGCACATTTCTTAAGAACTATTGCAGGAACACCATCAAGTTCACATGCTTTGAGGGGATCCAGTTAAGAAATGATAGCAGAAAACATGGATGGAGTTATATGCATATTACTCAAAAGAGACTCAGTTCTGAGTGGAAAGTTGGGCAAAGATACTCCAGAGTTAAGAGTAGAATTTGAAGAGAATTTTACAAGCAAGACATTCTGCTTCATCAGTAGATGTTAATATAAGTAACTCCATGAGATTGCTAAAAAAAAAAGAGCATAGCATGATGAAAAAGACACCAAACTTGACGAAAACAAAATTTTATCATCTAAATGTTTGTTATTATGAAGAAGAAAGACCAAAGTATTTTTTAATTATTTTTAAAAAATTTTCCTTCTTTTTAGAACATTCTAAATTTTGATTAAAAAAAACCTTGTTTCTCTTTATATCAACAGAACTAATAAATAATAAATTTTAGCATGTTTTTTTTTGTATGACAGACATTATTTTTGCAACATTTTCCAAATTAAAAATAATTGTTGAATGTTAATGAAACTTTCAGAAACTATTCACAAATGATGGAAATTATTATGTTTTCTTTTTTTTAAAGTCATGGGAAAAATAGTTTTTTTATATTTATCCCCCCCCCCCATAACTAATTTATGAAAACTCTAGAAATTCAATAGCATTCAGTTTAGTGATTATATTAGTTAAAAGCACAAGGCTTTGAGGAAAGCAAATCATGTAATTTTGTTTTGTAGTTGGATAAACATTATAATTTCTAATTTTCTTAAAATCATTTTTGAAAAAATTATAATTGATTTTTAAAGAATTTGAAACTGAGATTTTCAATTTATTTTTATAAAATGGAAAAATTGGTTGATATGATTATCTGTCAATTTTGCTGACTCAAAAAAAAAAACAAAAACAAGATTTTTAATGGAAATTTTGGATGTGCTAGGAACAATTAAAAAATGTAAAAAAATACCCCCAAAATACTTTGATCTTTCCTCTTAATAATAAACATTTAGACGATAAAATTTTGTTTTCATCAAGTCTGGCATCTTTTTCATCATGCTATACTCTTTTTTTTAGCAATCTCATGGTGGTACCTATGTTAACACCTCAAATTGAGTGAAGGGTGTTAGGATAGAAGACTTACTCTTATTTAAGACACTATTACAGAGCCACCAGTAGTCATGAAAGCCAGACTTGTTAGAGGCTATATGGTGCCTCATTCTATCAAAAATAGGACACATTTACAATTATTATGAGCAAATTGGTGTCTGTTGTGATTGAAACTAACACTGGAATACCTGGAAGAAGTGTTTTCTGTAAGCTATAGCAGCGGAACAGGCCAGTGTGTACCAAAGAGAAAATTGTGGTTTTACCTGGTATTTCCAAGGAACAAAAGCATCTTGATCAAAGGGGCATGCTGCCAAATAGAAATTGGAACTCATCAATAACCAAGTTATCAATAAAATCTCTAATGTGCAGATGTCGTATGCCATCAGACTTGACAGGGAATTCAGTGCAATTAAGAAAACTTTACCAGGCTCTTAATAATGAACATGAAAAGGCTCTTGTGAAATAATAATTTTCTTATGCCACTCTGAGATTGTAGCATACCAAAACAGGTTTTCTGAATGTGTTATGTATTGACTTATAGATATGTGCAAAGTCTAGCCACAGAACCACTTAGTCTCCCTCATTCTATCAAGTTTCCCTGCTAAGCTGGGTGACCAGCCTGTATATTGCAGATGCCCAGGTAGAACAAAGATAAACCTTTCTGGACTGAAGTATCAATGTAATTTCTCAGGAGGTAGTCTGTCAGACACCAGGGAGTAATGCTGAAGAATATTTTTCACTTCAACATAGACCATTCTGAACTGATTATGTCCTTAGCTCCTCCTCCCCCTCTTCAGGAATATGCATCCTTTCCACATACCTCCCTAGATAAATCTCCTTTCCTCTTCTTCAGATCATCTAAATCCTCCAGGGCCTTGGGCATTTCTTGTAAACCGTGTAAGGAACCCCACTTGTATCCTGGAACCAAGCTTGTTCTTGCCTTCCTATCTCCTGGGCATGACTTGAGTCATGCTCTTTTTCATTCTACAGTCCATGCAGATGGATTGATCAAGGTCTTACAGTGACCCCATTTCCTGGAGCAGGTAGCATAATTCATGTATAAAACCATTCTCAGAAAGACAAAAGCAATATTTGTCAATGACACAGCTGTTAAAAACAACAGCTGAATAAGCATTTTATAGCAAAATTACAAAGTAATATTTTAGTATTTACCAAGTGACAATTGGGTAAAAAAAAAGAAAAAAGATTGCATATAAGCAGATCTGAAGAAATAGACTGACCAAATGTAAGTAGAGACACCAGTTCGTAGACGAAAAGACATGCAAGTGTACCAGAATACAACAGCTAGCCAACCAGCTGTTTTATTCTGGTGCATTTGCATGTCTTTTAGTCTACGAACTGGTGTCTCTACAAGGTGCAATGGATAAATTGTCATCTAAATTATCAAGAAATGAAAATAACAGATATATTTACCAAAATAACACAAAAATATCTTGAAATATTAAAGATTCTGTACCATGCCACACAAGCAGGAGAACCCAGTTATTGCTGTCAGACAATTTCTGCAACCATATCACTCCTTACATCTGGCCACCAAACTCCCCAGACTGCAAACACCCTTGATTATTATGTGTGGGACGCAGTTGAGTGAGAGACCAAAAAAACTCATTGTAGCACCAAATATGAAGTGAAGGCAAAGATTATGGCAGCATTCACCAACTTAAACAATCAGACTGTCCAGAAGAGTTGCAGGAGATTCTGAAGTCATCTGGAGGCCGTGATTGAAACCAATAGCAATTTTATTGAATACATTTACTCTTTAGTATTCAAGATATTTTTGTGTAACTTTGATAAATATATCTGTTAAAATGAGATGTCAGTGTTATTTTCATTTTTGCATAATTTAGATGACAATTTATCCATCACACTCTGTATATCAGTCAAGCTGTATCATTACAGAAGCTAGAGATTTGTTCATTAAAACATTATGAACATTCAATGAGTGCATAAATCAACCGGTTAGACTTTTAGGAATAATACAAAAAACAAAACAGCAGCAGAACTCAATACAATAACCTAACTCTAATATACAGAGTTCAATATGGCTTCATCCTATGAGAGGGGAGTTGCAGAAAGGTTTTGGGTCCCAACATAACTCAAAGAAATTCCCTATAAAAAAATTATGCTTTGTCATTTGGCTAAATTATAGGAAGTGGACTGAGCAGAGAGCTTTTCAACAACAATTTTATATTGTATATATGTTGTTGGCTGCCATAACATCCCCCTCCCCAAATTTATAAACAAATCCTACAGATGAATGCTGGGATTTATTCCTAACCAATAAAAATGAACCACTTCTCAGTCTTATCCACCATATATTTGTTCTTTCTTGTCTTGAAGTCAAAACTCTACAATCACTTGACTGTATCCCTTTTGCATGTTAACACCATTCTTACTTTGTGAACTTTTTGCCTTATTACTGTTGCTTTGCCTAGTTTTGACTATATATTATTCATAGAGTCTAGAAGAATCCTCAACAGAATGCACAAGGCACCTCGAGGGCTATTTTGTCCTATTTTTTTGACTCATCAGCAGTGCACATCCACTACTGAGAATCAAACCCAGACCGTTACAATATGATGCAAGTGTCATACCCACTGAACCAACGTGTCTCGGTGACAGAGAGGTAACAAATCAGACAAGAAGTGTAAAGTCAATGTTTGAAGATATCTGAACTTTTGCAACTATCACAACCTATTGATTTCATCAGATTCAAATATTTATGCTTAGCTGTAGAAATAAACTGAGCTTTTTCAGTAGAAAATAATTTGAACTATACAACAACTGAGATCAAGCATGGGCAGCTACAATAATATAAAGCAATGTTTGTAGAGATATCAAATGAAGTTTATATTAACAAAACAAGAACTTAACAGACATCTAAAGACAAAGCTAATATAATCTTTTTTCATCATATATTCATTTTACTTGATCCCACCTTGTTACACAACTCCAAAATTCTTCACCAATGTTTAGTTTCACATACGCATAAATGGCAGCAGACATGTTATTATAGAGCATGTTTAATGACCAGAAGCAGCTTGATTGGTTGAAAACCCAGACTGTTGCTATGCTTCATTTTAACTCTACAACCTGTTGCTTGGAAACTCTAAAAAGACTATTCATATCTTAAATTTCTTTCAGCTTTTGTTCAGACATTTTTTTTGCACTTGGCTGATTTTGAATTAGGGTTCTTTTTTTTTCTTTGGAAACCACAATCCCCTAATGTGAAATGCAAACCTAAAACTGTTCTTTCAATATTCTTTTCTGTTTGTCTATAAGTTCTGCCTTTCATCATTCAATTCTTTTTGTAAATGTTGAGACTAACTCGTCAACCATTGCATTTGTGCTTGAAGCTAGTCGTTTGCTTTTGTGTGTTTAGCCAATAGAGCTGTCAACTCTTGATTAAATTTCTCAAGTTGAAATGACATTTTCAAGCTTTTGTGAATTAATGTTTTTTTTTATTAACTTGTTTGAACTTATTACTGTATAGTACATCAAACATAATCTCAAACTGTTGAAAAGGTTTCTTTTCAGATAGATCTCCTGTTTGCTGACTAGCTTCAGGTAGTCTTTAGCCCATCTTGAAAAGTGTTCTAAATAGGGTTCCACTGTGCATCTTTGCTAAGGTCCCATTGTTAGTATCTCCTCATCATTATAAGTATTGTTATGATTTTACCCACACTGTTTTGGCTGGTATTCTTTTGGGTTCAATATTGTAACTAGCATCCCTTCAGATGGGTACCATCTCTACAACCAAATTGACAAACAAGCAGATACAAGTGCTTTAGAGTGATGCAAAGTCCACTCTAAATATGCTCTCAACCCCTTTTCTTGGTCAAGACAAAACAAATGAGTTCAACTAAAAAAAACAATTCATAAAGGTAGGGTGAAAGACCTAACAAATCAGCTGATTGACCTTGCCACTAGTACCATCATCATGATGACTAAAATAACTGACAGCAGTAAAAATGTAGTGATCAAATCCATTATAAAATATTACTTTACCAAACTTGGATGCTGTTTTTAATTCAACTAAGTCACAAATTAGTTTTCCCTTTGATATCTGTCTTGTAGACATAAGCTGTGCATTGAAAAAACATAGAATACAAAAAGTTTACAGATTGCAAAATGCCATTTTTACTTAAGTTGTAGAAGTCTGCCATGAAGATACATGCAATTCTTTTAGAAAATTAATGTTTTTGCAGAATCCTTCAGATTTTTGGATAACACCAATGACAAAAATATAAAATGGATTCCACTCTGCAAGGCATTATTTACTGAGGAGACACACCTTTGAATCTGGAACATTTTTTAAATATTGATGGCCACTAATATTTCAAAAACTTTCAATGTGTTTGTCATTGAGAAAAACAGAATCAATAAAAAGCCACATTAACTGTTCTACTTTATTGGGAGACAAAGATTTTTATGCAATATTCAGAAAAAAAAGATTTTCAGAAGAAATTTTTAAAATATCTTCAATTTTTTTTTTAATCTAATCACATTTTCACAATAAAGCAAGGAAACAATGCTTTTTCATTTGGCTGTGAATTCCTGTAAATGTACTCTATAGGAGAAAAGTGAGAACCCCTTAAGATTTTAAAAAATCACCTAAAAATTGAACTTTTATATCTTTTTCAAAACTAATTTCCTAGCTCAATTCAGGTCAGAGGGATTTTTGTGCCCTGAATGGTTTTATCACATTGAATAATAATTATTAAATTATCTCATTACTGTATAAATTTCCTTAAAATTTTTACTTTTTTTGCCTAATTTTCTTGACTGTCATAAGCATTGACTTCCCACAATTTTGACTCTTCTGGAATTATCCACCTTTTGCTGTACTATATGGAGTAATGGATAACGGCTTGGATTGAGGAATCGGAGAGCCGAGTTCAAATTCCAGTCGAATCCATTACATTCACTTACATGCTAATACCCTTGGGAAAGGTGTGAATCCTCTTTTTCTCCCTCCAACTATGGGTAAATAGCAGGACAGAATGGGTTCTATAGCCTTGGATGGCAACTGGTCTAGAAGAAGGACAACTCTGAATTCAAAACCTGCGGAGGGTCGTTTGGAGACCGTGTGGCATTCAGTGCACCAGGTCTCTGTATTCGTCCCTTCAAAAAGTGTGGATGGTCCTGCACAAAACCTTCACCACTATAATCAAATCTCATGTGTCGGCGTCGGGCTCTCAGTTTCTAGGAACTGATCTGCTTGATCCTCATACGTCAAATTCAACGGGAGAGTTGATTATATATATATATATATATATATATATATATATATATATATATATATATCCTCTTTTACTTGTATTCTTTGTATTCTTATTTGCTCTTAGCCCCATCATGGTACACACTGTTTATAAAAGCCTTTGTCAAGGTACTTTAGTTCTGTTCCCTTAAAATCTATGCTGATTCTTATTCTTTGGATTTGAAGAGAACATATCACCAAGTACACATTCAAGGGGAAGACAAACTGTACACCACATTTGAAGCTAATGGCAAATTATACCATTAATGGGGTATCTTCCAATGCATAATGGACAACATTATTATGAAGAATAACTTGCATGAACATGTACTTATGTAGATAACAAAATTGTAACTGGCAAGAATCAAGAGAAGCACAATAAAAATTTCTCAAAATTTCTTGAGTTAGCCAAACTACATAATCTTACTTTCAATGAAAAAAAGTCCTCCTTATCAACCACTTCTATTAATTTTCTTGGCTATACCATATCTGATGGGTTACTTAAACCTGATGCTGACTGACTACACCTACTTAAAGAATTACCTATCCCTAAAGATAAAGCTGTTCTTTGCAGAGTCCTTGGTTAGTTTTCTTATTATTCCCAATGGATATCAAAATTTTCAGATAAGATCAAACCCTTAATTATGGGTGACTGGATCCCTTTAAATCGCAAGTCCATGGAAGCAATCTGAAAACTTAAAAAATCGAAATGCTTTACTTCACATTATTGAAGAAAACATCTCCCTAGTAGTCTAGACAGGTGCTTCTGATACAGCAATTGCCGCTGCTTTGAAGCAAGCCAGATGTCCAGTGGCTTTCTTTTCACAATCACTAACACCGACTGAACAAATGTATGCTTCAGTAGAAAAACAGGCTTCAGCTACTATAGAAGCTGTAAAAAGGTGGTCTCACTACTTATCTGGCTGACACTTTACCATTGTTATGGACCAGCAGGTGATGAACTTCGTGTTTAATAAAGAGAGACCTGGAAAAATTAAAAATGATAAGATCCAGTGATGGAGAATGGAATTGGGGAGCCATAATTATGAAATTATTTATAGACCAGGGAAGGATAATATACCTGCTGATACACTCTCATGGGCTCATTGTGACACTATCCTAGACAAAGAAAAGTTATGAGTTCCACAATTGTCAGCTGGTATAACCAGGTTATCCCATGTTGTCAAAGTCAGGAATCTACCTTACTCTATGGAAGATGTAAAAAAAAAAAAAAAAAAAGTATGCGCTGACTGTCCCATTTGTGCAAGATCAAAACCACATTTCTACAAACCTGGAAAGGATTGCCTGATAAAGGCTACACAATCAATGAAAAGAATCAGCATAGAGTTTAAGGGACCTCTTCCTTCTAACTCACAGAACCATTATTAACTTCCTTAACTCTAATAGACAAGTACTCTCAGTTTCCTTTTGCTTACCCCAATATGACAACTAGTGTAGTAATTAAATGCTTAACTCAGGTTCAGGACTCCTTTCTACATCTACTCTGACTGGGTTTCCTTGTTTCTATCTAATGAATTGTGTGAGTACTTCACTGATTTGGGTATAGCTACGAGTCAAAAACCTCCAAGGAAATGCTCAGTGTGAATGATACAATAGAATTACCTGGAAGCCCGTCACACTGGCCTTGGCTTTGAGAAATCTATGAGAATCTCAGTGGAAAGTTGTTCTACCTGCAGTACTGCATGCCACAAGATCTCTACTCTGTACTGCAACAAACACTACACTCCATGAAAGAATATTTTTATATCAATGCTGGCCACTTTGTGGTCATTCCTTACCTACTTGGTTATCAGCCCCTGGTCTGGTTCTCTTACATTGTAATGTCTGTAAATTAGGAACCTTTAGTCAATGAGGTTCAGCTGTCAGAAGCCAATCCCTAGTATGCCCATGTAAAATTTAATGACAGACATGAGTCTACTGTATTTGTACAAGATTTGGCTCCAGTTGGGAACAAATACAATCTGGGAGAACCAAAAATTAGAGAACAAGATACTCTTGTGGAAAAGAGCACTACAGAAGTGGAGGAACCTGAGTCTGATATCCATTTTAAATCATTGAGTAACTCTGAAATAAATTTGCTGGGGCTCTCCAACTCTGAGGATAAGATTCTACTCCAATTCCTGAAGATTCAGTGATATTAAGATGATCTTCAGGAAATCTGTGGTGATATGCAAATTAGTATAATTTGCATATGAGCAGGTAGCTCATATATATATAAACTGACACCAACTAGAACAGGTGAATAATACTTACTCAGCATTATACACGACACAACAATGGCGTCGCCAATAGGATCCTCTTTGGTCCTTGAAGACCCAGAATACGTAGATACATGGATTCGTTGCTTCGCTGCTAATGCGAGATGTAAAAAGTTGAAAGACAACAAAAACAGAGAAGGGGAAAATGAAATCACCGACTTGTTCATGGCTACCACTGGTTGTGAAGCAATTATGAAGGTTGCTACAATGGTGTACCCTTGAGAACTAGAAGAAATGACTTTCGAAGAAATAAGCCAGGTTATCAAGGGAAACATGAGGCCAAAGAAAAGACTGGTGACTGCAGAAAGGACCAAGTTTATGGCAATGAAGCAGGAAGTGGATGAACCGATAGTAAAATATTTACACCGGTTAAGAAGTGCGAGTAAATACTGTGAATTCGAAAAAATAGGAACAAGAGAGCAGACAACGGAAGAAGAATTAATCCAACTAAGATTAATTGAAGGTATGCATAATTCAGCACATAGATATAAGTTAATGGAACAGTTACAACTTACAAACATGCCCTTGAATATGTGTCTAGAATTTATACAACAGCAGGAATTAATACATACCTACAACCAAAATAAAAATAAATCCTACAAAGAAATAAGGGCCGAAACATATACGGTACAAACAAAAAGAAAAAATTGTGTGTACTGTGGAAAAATTCATGAAATGAAAAAAGAAAAATGCCCAGCCTATGGAAAAACATGTTCAAAGTGTTTAAAAAAAAATCACTTCAAAGAAGTATGTAAAACGAAAAATGTGGAAAGAATAGAGGATGAAAGTAGACAGATTTTTAATGTAAAAAATGATAATATACAAAATAATGGATCTAAGAACGGAGATACAAAAATAAAAATGAAAATCAACGACTGTGTTGTTGAAATGCAAATCGACACAGGTAGTGAAGTCACAATAATACCCAGAAATTTGTGGAAAAAAATGGGAAAACCGTTTTTAAAAAAAAGCAACCTACAATTGCGTCAGTTTGATGGCTCGATTATAGCAATTATGGGTTACTTTGAAGGTTCAATAGAACTAAAAGAAAAATATGAAATAGTACCCATTATAGTTACAAATTGCCGAAAAACACATGGACTACTGGGGAATGACGTATTAAAAATAAATTCAACGAAGTTGATTAATGAGATGGAAATTGAAAAAACAGGAAAATTAAAAAATTATGAAGCTAGCCTGAAATTAAAAGAAAATGTTTCCCCCTCCTACTATGAAGCGAGAAAAATACCAGTGCATTTATTACCGTTGGTAATAGCTAAATTGTGAAAATTAATAAAGGAAGACTTACTAGAACCGGCCCCTCCAGGAGGAAGTAAATGGGCATCACCCATTGTTGTATTGAAAAAAAAAAGATGGGGACCTGAAAATTTGTGGACATTATAAAATAGGGGTGAACCATAAAGTCTGCGCCGACTCGTACCCTATTCCGAATGTGGAAGTAGCTTTACATAAACTTGCTGGAATGAAAGTATTTTCGAAGATAGACCTAAAATCAGCTTACCACCAAATACCGATAAATAAAAATTTTAAAGAAGTGACGACCATAAACACACCTATAGGCCTGTTAAGGTGGAAAAGGATGCCGTATGGCATAAAAACGGCAAGTGCAATTTTTCAAAAAGCTATTGAAAAAGTAATAGGGAATGTTGAAAATACCATCTGTTATCAAGACGATATATGTGTTGGAGATTTAAAGAAAAAAACTGAAAATATACTGAACCGGCTAAGAGACGCTGGTATGACAATAAATACAAAAAAGTGTGTAACCAACAGTAATGAAATATCATTTTTGGGTTACTCAATATCAAAAGAAGGGATCTCTCCAGATAAAGTACTAATAGAGAAAATTTTAAAAGTGGCTACACCAAAAAATAAAAAAAGAGTTGGAGTCCTTTTTAGGTTTGGTAAATTTTTATAGAAAATACATACCAAAATATAATGAGTTGACAGACCCATTTGCGAAGTTAAGAAAAAAAAATGTGGAATTCATTTGGTTAGAACGCCAACAGAAAGCCTTTGAAAACTTAAAACAAATTCTGGCAAAAAAGCCAATAGTACAAATTTTTGACCCTAAGGACATAACTCTAACTACTGATGCCAGTGAGCAGTCCATATCTGGTATCTTGTCACAAGAGGGGCATCCCATAATGTACTTATCAAGGAGATTAACAACAACTGAACACAATTATTTGAATATAGAAAGGGAGGTACTAGCCATAGTGTGGACAACGGATAGAGCAAGACAGTTTTTGATGGGGAAAAAATTCTTGTTGAAAAGTGATCACAGACCAATGGAATTTATTTTCAACCCAAGAAAAGAACTACCGAAAGTTACAACATCCAGAATATTACGTTGGGCGATTAGGCTGATGGCGTTCGACTTTGACATTGAATATGTTAAAGGGAATACGATACCGCACGTTGATGCCTTATCTAGATTGAGGTTTTATATAGAGGAGAAGGACAAAAACGACGAGGAATTTGAAGAAACATTCTTGCACCTTGCAGAAACCAATGTAATATCTGTAGATAAAATGGCTACTGAAACTACAAATGACCCAGTGTTAAATAGAATAATGTTGAGGATAAAACAGAATCGTTGGGGAAATTGTTCAATGGCTGAAAGACCATTCAAAGAAATCAGACATAAAATGACGATAGAAAACGGGGTAATATGTAATGGAGACTTGGTAGTTCCCCCAGAAACACAGAGGAGACAGGTTATAAAAAGTGTACACGATGACGTACATTGTGGAGTGGCAGCTACGCAAAGAAGATTAAAATTGGAAGCGTGGTGCCCGGGTTCTCAAGAGACGTAGAAGACTACGTAAAAAGATGCAAAAAAATGCACAGAACTCAGGAATTTCAAGCAAAAGAAAATACATGTGTGGCCCCGAGAAGTGGAACCATGGAGCAGAGTACACATGGACCATGCCTATGTCAATGGGATAAGATTATTATTAATATTAGTAGACGCATATTCAGGTTGGCCTGAAGTGGTGAGAGTACCTGATAAAAAAAGTACCACCGTAAAACAAATATTAAGAGTAATATCTTCGAGAAATGGGATACCGAGAACATTGGTGACCGATAACGCACCAGAATTTGCAGATATTCATTTGCATGAATGGCTAAGAAAAATAGGATGTAGACCTTACAAGACCCCTCCCTACCACCCTCAAAGTAATGGGACAGCGGAAAGGATGGTCCAGACGGTAAAGAAGGGCATAAAAGCATGCTTGCAACAGAAGGAGGAAATCGATGCTTTCCTACCAAGACTATTATTAAGTTACAGAACAATTCCGCATGCGGGCATGCCGGAAAGTCCATCTGCCTTAATGGGCAGACAATTAAGATCCCCTTTGACTATGTGATATGCCACAAATCAAAAGATGTGGTACAAAAGAAATAGGAATATGCAACTCGAGTCAGCCGAATTTATTATGCAGAAAGGACATAATACTGCAATAGTAAATAAAGAAAATGGGAACAGTGTTCTAGTTCATGCTGACCAAATAAGATCCCAAGGAGAAGAATCGGATGAGGAAATGCCTTCAGAGATGCCCATTATTGATGTAACAGAAGAGTTAATGCAGAGTGAAACTGCGGAGGAAGAAGTAGAATGGGATGAGTTAGAAGAAGAAGACCAGAGCATGCAAGAGGAACAGTTTGATCATAGACGTGATAGATCTAGATCTCCAAGGGAAAGGAGAGAGATAGGGGAAGATGTTCAGGAGGGCACAAGAAGAAGTACAAGAAGTACTCGCGGCATAAGGCCCCTCCGTTATAGGGAGATGTGGTGATATGCAAATTATACTAATTTGCATATGAGCAGGTAGCTCATATATATATAAACTGACACCAACTAGAACAGGTGAATAATACTTACTCAGCATTATACACGACACAACAAAATCAAAGAAAACTGTTACAATATCCAGAACACTAAAATAAAATTTTTAAAAAAGGAGGGGGAGAATGGCATAAGCATTAACTCCCCTTGGATTTGGACTCTTCCAGAATTATCCACCTTTTGCTGTACTATATATCTCTATCCTCTTTTACTTGTATTCTTATTTGCTTTGTCAAGGTACTTCTTTAGATCCATTCTTTATTACACTGCCTAATGGTAATCTTAAGGCTGGCAGATTTTAAATTTTAGGTAACCCCTTCTCTAAATAAAAAAAAAAAATTGGATGCTATGCACTAATGAGTTAAATAGTTTCAGTGTCCTAGCTTAGTTGGAGCTATAGTGTAGAATATTCCCCCAATTCAGGAATATTTAAGAAACATTGACCTTGTGACCTCTTGTTTAAAAGCTTATGCCATGCTGATGAAAAATATAATCAAATTTAGATGGGTAAGAATAGGATATAGATAAGTCTCACAATGTATAAGAAAATTTAAAAGCAAAAGTTAAAAACTGTAATATCCATGTTGACATCATTCTCCAGACAAACTTGATACAAGTGAAAGAATTTATATTTTTATTCAAAATATGCAAACAATTAAACTAATATTACTAATGTTATAAAGTAAACACATTTTACAAGAAGGAACTTGACAATTGTATAGTAAATGCATGTAAAACAATTCAGAAGGTGGCCAATATTTAAATATTTTATAAAAAGCATCAAAAGAGTGCATTGGCATAAAATAACTTAAAATATATGAACTTCTGATGGTTAAAATAAACTCTTAAAAGGCACAAAATGTAAATGTGTGATTTGTGGGTAATCTAAATGGTCTTTTAAAAATGCTGAGTTAAGCTGTAAATCTATATAGGTCAAAATATAATTTGGCATATTTTAAATTTTAGGTTATGTTAATTTTCACTTTTTACTGTTTTCTAAATTGATAAACTTGACCAGAATTCTATTTGTGAAGTTATCCTATATTTAAACTGACTGGGAAATGATTGGCATGACTCTTTTTGTGAAGTTAATTTAATTAAACATATGACAATGTACCAATGTAAGGTAACAATGTTTAGCTTGAGTTTAGTATGTGACAGCTAAATTCTGAATAAACAGTTTATTTTGTCTACTTATAGAATTTATTATGCTTAGGAGCATAAATATCTATAAACAAAAAAACAATTATAATAACATAACATAAAAATAAAAAAATATTGAAATAAAAAAAAATTTAAAATCCCAAAGCAACTGTTAAACTGATATTTTCAATCCATAAATTCTTCTTTATCTTGAATCTTATATCTTCGTAGCTTTCTTTAAAAAAAAAAATTTTCAGGCGAGTAACAGTAAAGGATGATCTGAATGATCAGTGATCTTTTAACAAGGGACCATATTGGAAGTTACCAGCCACAGTTTGTTATCTATACAGTTTGTTTTTTTAGAATCTATGTATATAAAAATGTGTTCTTTATTGATAATGGTTCAATTACTGTATATTGAACCATTATTTTTCAGACAAAAAGTTTATATTTTAAAACTAACACTGAAACACTTACAAAATATTCAATGCTATTCTTGATCATAAAGTACAAATTGAATGAAAAAGATTACATATACAAGTATTGTGTATGACATTTAATCATACAGATTACACATATCTACATATCTCATAATTCTACATAATTTTGTTAGAGCTGTTTAATTTTAAGCTAAAATTTTAAAGTTTTCTAAATTTTTAAATGTACCAATAATATCAATTTTTCAGTACAGGTTTGTAAACTCTTGACTACAAAGTGATACAGCATAAAGTAAATTTGCATAATACCTGTTGGTGCATCATTCACTTCATATTGTTTGATAATTAGTAAATAATGCATTGACCAAGATGCTTTAGCAATAAAAATTCAAGACAATAGTGAATAAAAGCCATATCTTGATTCCCAGTTGATCCTCAAGCTCTACCTCAACAGCCAATAAATGAAAAGTAGCATTATACTCAAAAGGAGATTAATATTCTTCAAAAACTAATATTTGCACACACTATAGAATATAGGTGATGAAAAGAATTTAAAATGCATCACATGATCTAATAACTTAATTATGAAACAATTTTATGTTAATCTTTTGTATAATGAAAATTATTAATATTAGTGAATCAGTTTTATAATCAATATTGAACTTTTGTTGCCTATTATGAGAGATGGTAGACTACATTGATCAGACATCAATGTAATAAAATTAAAACAGACATGCAAAATAGTCAATATAAAGATTGTGACACAATAACTCAAAAGATACAGATTACCATCATCATTGTAATGATTATCCAAAGTGGATTTTCTTATTTTTAAACAGTAAATAAATGTTATTTTTACCTATGTTACAATTTCATTAGCACTACATCCAGAAGTTTCTTACCATAATTATGCAAAGTAGCAGAAACAGTATTATTCATTGGTAATATAATCTCGTGTGTGAAAGGAGTTTGAGACACGAAAAAAGTGGAATAGTTATTTAGGGGTTAATATTAAGCAGGTTTGATTGCAATCACCATATTTCTATGGTGATTATTAGATAAGAGTCAGAATATTTTAAAACAATTTCAAGGTTTCAAGCAAATTAATTAGTATGTAAAGTTTATACCAGACAAAAGTAAACTTAATACCTGCAAACATCCAATGAAGTTAGAGCCTTTGTGTATTTTCTCAATCAATAAAAAGGAATAGAACAGTACAAAATAATGAAATAAATAACAAATTAAAAGAAGTTATTAAAAAAATACATAGAAGTGAAATGTTTCTGTGAGTTCATATTACTAAAAAAATATTAACATTAAATGGGTTAAAGATTTTTTTTTTACAATTCAACTAGTAAATACTATTGGTAATATATTAAGTGAGAAGCCTACCTCCACATATTTACTTAATGCAGATGTAACTTGAACTCAAACCAGGGCATAATTGAAATCATAGTTTATATCCAAAGAAAGTGTCAACTGAGCAATTCAATAAAGCAAAAAAAAAAAAAAAAGGAAATTTATTTGAAAAAATTGAAAAAAAAGAATAACAAAAAACAATGTATGAAGGTCAATTGAAAAGCAATCGCTGCTCATTGCCTGTCAAAAAAAACTATGGTGGAAGACTGAACAAGGGAGATAACTGGTGAGGTTAGAGTTAGCTTGTTTGAGTTACGGTAATTGTTTTAGGAAAACTCATGGTAGGCTTTTGTCAAGTACATCGTGCATTAAGGTCTGAAATAAAAAAAACTATTAAAGATTTACAGAAAGTACAAATAAATAATGCAAGGATATTGTGCTGAGAATATATATTTAAGAAAATAGGCCATTTTATATTCATTAATTATGTTGCTGTAACAATTGTTAAAGAAACATTCAGAATTTGATCATGAGAATATTTTTATTTAAAAAAAAAAAAAAAGAGAGGGAGAGAGAAATTGATCTGAAGGATTTTTTAAAAGGTCAAGTTTTCTTCATTAATTTTTGCTCTTGTGATCTTGAAAATTCCTGTCATGAATAAGGTCTCAAAATAAAAATTTCCCTTATAAATGTTATTTGTAAATGATTCCATATCCAAGTAATAAAGTAGAAAAATGTCAAATTTGGTTTAACAATTAAAAAGCCTTGTTTTTAATATACTGCAACAAATTTCATTGATGTAAAAATCAACATAAAAGATGATTATGAGTGATATTTTGGCAGATGATATATTGCTTATGATGAAAGAAAAAAAGTTGAAATTGGAAAACATTATATTTCATCAATTTGAAAGTTCCAAAATATTGACTGCTGAAATGGAAGTGGATAATACATAGTAAAATAGCTATAAATCAAAGAAAATCTAATACCTGAAATTTATGTAATACAAGAGAATCAAGACATTCATCAATTTTTCCTTTACGAAATGATGAGATATTTTTAAACCTTTTCTTAATAAAAAATGGCGTTATGAAAATAAAATAATCTAATTGATACTGGATATTTAATCTTTTATATAATGTCTAAAAAGTAGGGTTTTGAAAAACATGTAGATAAAAAACAAATATTTATTTTTTACATTTTAATTTTGGTATCAATAATGTAAAGCATAAAAGATAAATTTTTCTCTTAATCAAAACTTGTTGATTTTTTAAAATGTTTACAATATGAGTTGGATTAATAATTTGAAGGGATGAGTAGTTGTCCAGTTCCAAAATTACAGTTATTTCAATAAAAAATGTCTGCCTTTTACTATACTGTGAAAATCACCTGATGATTTTTTGTTCAAAAAAAATTTATAAGATTTAAATGACTTCACCAATTGACCTCTAGTTTTTCTGTAAGTTCAAGTGTTGTTTGTATTGCATCATCAGAATTCTTCCACTTCACTTTGCAAATTCTGAAGTTTTACAGCTTATATTTTGCCCATAGCTTAGTATCTTTTTTAAACTTAACAAACCATTGAGGATATATGCTTGCATCAACTCCATAATTACCACTAGCTTCAGAAATCCATTACCTAGTTTTAGCTGCATTTTTTCCAAACTAAAGAAAATGCAAACATTTTTTGAATGTGTATTTAGCTATGATTTTATCACCTTTCTGTGCACATGCACAAAGAGCTGAGTAAATTTCAAAAGAAACCTCTAACATTTCCTTAATATTGTGCAAAAGATGGTGTTAGAAATTTCTTGAACATCCACTTTTATTGCATAGTATTTTTTTGTTAAAAAAGTACAATATAGAGTTTAATTGTTTTTGTTGTATTTTTAAGTGTTGAATTCATTAACTCACTAGAGAGCAATGTAAAAATATCTAGTATTAAATATAAAATAAAAATAAAAATCTGGTATTAATTATGAGTTTCTAAAAAACATTGAAATTATTAAGGGGAGGTGGCAGGCATTAACAGGCTAATTAATTTTTAATAACATAAAAGCATTACAAACAATTGCTACTTCTGGAATCTATCAAAATGCATAATCCATGACAATTCTTATGGTTTTTCAAGGTATTTAAAAGTAGTAGTTTGCCACTGCTCTTATAAACATACAAATGGAATAGCATGGAATAAGGAATGGATTATAATTACAAATTACAGTACAATTAAAAATTATATTTATCATACTGAGAAAAATTAAGAGCAACTATGTATTTAATAAACATACGGAAATGTTTATAACATTTGAATGGAAGATACAAAATATATGAAGTATTGACACTAAAATTTCTGAAACTCACTGATTTAAACAAACAGATCTTCAGAAAAACGTTTTTCTACAGCTATAAATCGCTGAAATTACATAATAGACTATATTACTAAAAATATAATGTATCAAATCCTAGTTAAATCTGGTGCATCATCATTGTCCATTTTTATTGAGCTCAGTTAAAACCTAGAATTAAATTGAAAATGTAATTGCTATTCTCATAGGTGTGCATAATGACTCTTGAAATTCTTTACAAGAAGTTTGGTTTCTCCAATATTTCATAAAACAAACAAATGGATGAACAAATTGTAAAATCTAAAATTGAACAAAAATGTTAAGCATTATGGTTTAGAAACCAATTCTTTTTCACTGGTTTGTTCAAATCAAAACTTAAGAAATTTGCACCAAGTGTGTTTGAATGATAAAACATTTAAGTATTACTTAAACTTTCAGTAGTTTTTTTTATCAAACTGATAGTAAACATAAGCAAATAAGGTAAACCAGTCATATTTGTAATCATGGCAGGATTATTATATTTTATACTAAGTGCAATGACAATATTCAAGATAACTCAATCACCATAAAAATTAAAAAGAATTAATTTCAGTTTTGGCTTTCTTAATTAAATCTCAAAATATTAATACCTTGAAACAGTTTTATAACCTTATTAGAATGGTTACTCAGTAAATTGTTTTATACAGTGGAGTGTCACATTTTTATTACTAGAAAATGTACATGTATACATAGACATTATCATCTATATTATATATGCTGGTGTGTATAAGCTAACTCCTAACATTCTGAGACAGATATTCATTCAGGTATAGACTTTTTTAAGCTAATTCCATTAGACTATCATGTTCAAAGGACCTAAATGGTCTAATGTTTTTGTAGTTGAAATGTAAACTTATATGGTAAATACTATCTGATCAGAACATTAGCTTTTTTTATTAACAAAAACAATATTGAATGTGTAGTACATTTACCATTTTCCTTAATGCTTCCATTGTCTTCGTAAGAAAGCGTTTCGGCAAGTTCAGACAAACTTTCATCAATGGGATGCCTCCCTCTGATGGTAAGAGAGAGTCGTCTCTTAATCTTCTTCATCATCTTGCTAAAAAAAGCAGCAGCAGGCAGGACAAGTGGATGTCTGACATCATACAGCCCTTGACAGGCTACCAGTTAACTGAAGAAAAGAAAAAATAATATATATATATATATATGTTTATACAGGGGTTGGACAAAATAATTGAAACACTTGTTAAATTCAAAGAAAATTTATTTAATATGGAGTTGGTCCGCCTTTAACCTCACATACAGTTTTAATACATCTAGGAATGGAATCATACAGCTTCCTAACTTCATCCAGAGGAATTTTCAGCCATTCTTCCATTAACACCTGCTCCAGTTCTTTAAAACACGATGTTGGAGGATAGTGGCTCCTAACTTGTCGCTCCAAAATGCACCACAAATGTTCAATAATATTGATATCTGGAAATTGGGGAGGCCACTCAATGTGTTCTAGCACACTTTCATGCTCTTCATACCAATTCTTAACCACTCAAGCGGTATGTATTGGAGCATTATCATCTTGGAAGATGCAGTCACCATCAGGGAATAAAGTCTGGGCCATTGGATGAACATGATCTCCCAAAATGTTCAGGTAATCTTTGCTCTTGATTCTACCATGTAGGGCAACTATTGAACCGAGACATTTCTATGATATGGCGGCCCAAACTATCACTGATCCACCTCCATGCTTCACTGTTGTAAGAAGGCAATCAGAGTTGTAAGCTTCTTTGGGCTGCCTCCACACAAACACGCCCTGAAGTTGGGAAAAGAGAAAAACTGGACTTGTTTTAGAATATGACTTGCTTCAATTAGTCTGCAGGCTAGGCATTGTGATCTCTGCACCACTTCAACCGCTTTTGAATGTTGTGTTTGGAGAGAAGAGGTTTCCTTACAGTGGCTCTTCCATGATATGCAGCTTTATGGAGCTCACGATAAACAGTTTTAGTAGAAACTGGACTATTCAGATGATTATTCAACTCAGCAGTCATTTTGGCCGTAGTAAGACTGATGATTTTTTTGCCACATTGTGTTTCAATGCACATCAGTCCTTGTCAGTAAGTTTGCAAGTCCGGCCTGAATTGCTACAGTTGCTAGAGGTTTTGCCCTGTTTCTCAAATTGCGTCAGTTCTTGATATGGTAGCTCTTGAAAAACCAAACAGTTCAGCAACCTAAGTGATCAAGGCTCCTGCCACGTGAGCTCCAACAATTTGCCATTTTTCAAACTTGGAGAGGTCATGCATTTATCTTAAATTTTACTAAATTCTAAAAATAAATAAGACAAAGACAGTAAATTAGATAAACATATTTACAATAGATATAACCTGCAATTATGAAGTTTTAGTTAAAGTTCTGAATATAATAGGTCTTTGAAATATAGTAGTGGAATTATACCTGTTCCATTATTTTGTTCAACCCCTGTATACACACACACACACACACGCCATAAAAAGAATAAAATTAAAATGAGGGAAAAGCAAAATTTCATTTTTGGATCTTGTTTAGGAAGTAAAACTATTTGTTGCTTGATGAAAATCATTACAGGTATGAAAGAATTGAAAAAACATAAGGTGATTTCCTTCACAACCTCAGAATAATATTGTCAGATAAATATAAACAACCTCTTTGACTCCCTCCATATATAATAGTAGAGTTTGATAAATAGGTGTAACTATTAAGCAAGGTACTATTGTCTGGAGAGATAAAAAGAGTTCTTCATGAACAAAAGATTTTAAAATTTAAAGAATGGAAAATTAGTGGTAAAATCATAATTTCTTTTAATAATGTTAGATAAAGAAAACTACTTATACATATAGGCCACATTCCAATGATACACAATTTAGCAATAAATCAATTCAGCAAATGATCTTTTTAATTCAATAGTCTATTTAAGGATAGCATATACCTAATATAAGCAATAACAGGTTAATTTGCCTACACATAATACATAGCTTTTTAAAGGCAGTTTTCAAAACTTGCAGGTATCTGATTGCTATTTTATCACTGAATTTGCTTATGTATTTTATCATCAAATACCTTTTGTGACATTAACGCATTAGAGTTCAAAATTTATATTTTTAAAGACACTATTTCCCAATAATTTTTTTTTATAAATCATATCAAAGAAACTTGTCTAATATTTTGAATAAATAAAATCATTGTGCATTTTACCCACATAAATTTTAATAATAGCATATATAAGTGTATTATGTATAAGTACAGAATAATAACAAAGCATTATAATGATGAAAACGAGGTTCTATATAAAGCACTAAGCTTATGTCAAAAAAAAAAAAAAAAAATCAAGCTCTACTCTTGTTTCACAGTAGTTGTTTTATTACTTATACGGGTATCCATAGAAAATGAAAAAATTATTTACATATGGATTAGCATTTGTGTCTAGGATCAGAATATTTGTGTGTTCTGTTATGGATCAAAATGTCATTCTCTGCCCATCTGTGAAAAGTGTTTCATATAGACACAAGCAAACAAATTATGTGTATATGGAAACACAATATATTTTATATAAGTGGAGATTTCAATATACTAATAAGGAAGGAACATATCAGTATTATGAAAGTTTTAAAATGACAAAGTCAAAGATTCCATCATATAAACTTTTCCTCCCTTTTAAAATTTAACTGCCAAAAGTTGAATTTCCATGTTAGTAGTTGTTTACATATTTCATGAACAATTAGTAGGGAAGTACACATGACATATGGACAGAAGACCCGCTTTAATTTATTATTATGAATATTTAAATGCAAAACTCAAAGAACTACAAGTATCAAGTCTTTAGAAAGTTTATATTTTATGTATAAATATACAATACATTCTCTGGTGAGAATGTATTGTATATTTATTCATTTCTTTAGAATAATATTCACACTGGGTCATTAAAGCGATATTTCCAATGGGAAAATTTCAAATCAACTTCAAACCTTTATGACATGCACTTGGGATAGAATTACTATACCAGAAAATATTACAGCTCTTCATAGAAGATATGAAATAAAATAGAAAACAAAGATGAGAATGTTACTCAGAAAGAAAAATTAATGTGCATAAAGAGACACTACTTTCAATGTCTAATAATAGCTACAAAGTTCATTCTAAATAAAGAGATATATTGACATATTTTCAATTTAGTACAGAAATAATTATTTTCTTGGCTTCATAGTATAATGAAGTTGATTTTCTAGTTATCTGTTCTCTTGTATTAAGTTCAGTTCCCACTGTTCTGATTGCATACAAATACAATAAGTACTATAATAAAATTAGACTTTCTTGATTGCTTTTATGACAAAGTATTTTTCATATTGCTCAATCAGGTTTGAAATGAACTGGAAGCAATATAAACAAATAAATGAACAAAAAATATATTTTTATTCATATTAATTTAAATATATTTTTCTTATAAAAACATAATATCTTTAATTAATTAAACTCTTTGCAAAATTAACTTTTCAGTGGCTGGATAAGATCAATAAAAATATTTCTAATAAACATCATTTATAACATATTTGTTTAATAGACTAGAAAATTTATTTTCTTAGGGTTCCAAAGAAAATGACTTCAATGAATTTGAATATTTTAAAGTTGAGTTTGCAAAATGGAATTCAACAAGAATAAGGGAGACAACTATGCAATATTAAACTCACGCAAAATTCATCAAAGATTTAACAAGATTTAACTAAGCTTCACAAAGCCAAAAGTATGAGATATTCTGTGAGAATCTAACAGTAGTAATGGTCTTTGAGATTTGTAACTAATCATTAAATATTCTTTGAATATAAGATATAAAAATGATAAAGTAACAATTATAAAAAAAATGTCATGGAGATAATACTTTTGTCATCAACAATCTTATTTTTAAAAAATAAAAAAAGAGTCCATTAATGCAATAAACAGAAAATATAATAAACACTGAATAAAAACTGTAAAAATAAAATATTGTGTCAAATAATTACACTATAAATTTAATTCTAAAAAATACTTAAAGTTTGTTTTCAATATTAAATATATCTACCTGTATATCAATTCAATAATGAAATAATTTGCTTCCACATGAATAAAATCAAAAAGACAATGCAAATTTGTGTTAATCAGTATAATTGCATTGAATAAATTGTGCTGGTAATTAAGTTATTACTGCTTGCCACACATATAGAAAAAAAAAAAACTAAATCTAATTGCAAGGTACTAAAAGGTTAACTATAATTAATACTACCAGTAGGAAATACAGGCAAATTACAGAAAGATACATAAATTAAGAAAATAAATAACACAAAATAAACACATGTATAAATTCAATTCAAATCTTATGTAAGAAAATTATACTGATTTTAGCAAAATATTAAGTTTTAGGAGTAATTTAAACTGACCAGTGTAAAGTGAAAAATGGTAAAATCTGTTTCCAAAGACAGTCAAAATTTTATACTATCATAACTATCTGAAGAAAGAAAGAAAAAAAATCAAGTACATTTCTTATCAATGGTAAAATCGGTTTCTCAATAAGTATTCTATAAGATGGTTTATAATTCTGTTCATAACTACTGACATGCTGTATGTTTGCTCTAAGTGAAAAGTACAAGAAATAAAGAGTAAGAAATACATTGAGCTTTACTTTCTTTTTTTCTTTCCTTTTTTTGTTCCCAAAACTTGATTATACAAAGGGTTGCTTCTGCTGCTGCTGCTTCTACTGTGACTGTAATCCAAGATATTATGATAACTTAATTCCAGCAAGGTTTAATGACTTTTTCCCTTGCATCCAACAATCACTTCCTAGAGAAGCATGTGTGTTCTTAGGCTACACACCACATGAGTCACCTGCAGTATTTGCAGTCAGCATTCTCTGGTCTTACTACTACGACTGTTGCCAACATAACTCTTGCAGCTATTTAACTAAATGATTCATCTAAACGTTTATCTTATTCACATACGCATAAAACATGAACAAAAATCAAAAACAAATAAGAGGGCAAAAGAAAAGGTGAGGACCATTAATGTATATACAAAGTTTTTTTTCTATTTTTTTCTTTTTTTACAGTCTAAGTAAATAAGTAAAACATTCATTTGAACAGATTATAAACATTATTACTTTAAATTAGTATTTTTATACATTTGTTATTAAAAAGTTATGATTGACACTTGTGTCATAATTAGTGTCTATGAAGCTAAGGAAAAGGGTGGTGGTTATTAAAGTATTATGTCCAATACAACTGTAGAAAACTAAAGTTAGTGGCAATATGAGTTTTGATTTAAAGTTATCCCATTCACTTAAAGGCATATATACACTTACCGGGTGTATGCGCTCAGGTGCCTTACATTAAACCCGACCTTGTGTCATATCATGTCAGTGGGGAGATGGGGTAAATACCTACATACACTTACTAGTACGGTTTAATAATAAAGAAGATTAAGAGCTATAGGATTTGTGATTATATCCTAGAAACTATTGACAATGTATATTATCAGAAAATAAAATTAATATATTTTAAGCCAAAATTAAACAAAGTAACATTTTTGCTGCAACCTCTAGCTTTTGGGTTTAATAGTGCAATTTACTCCAGTCTTAAAAAAACATTGCTCTCAGAAAAAAACAAAGAAAACATTCAGAACAAACAATATATTAATGTATCCAACATTAATTACAGAATGTTTTAATTAGTTGAAACTACTTTTTTTTCTAGACAGAAGGAAAGTAATTTTTATATTCATATATTAAAATTACTTTTTACAACTTGGTACTCTGTAACAAAAAGTAAAATGCCTAAAATGGACAAATAAATTAACTTAATTTTATTTGTTTTATTCCATAGTAAAGTTTAAAAGTTTATGTTCTGGGATCAAATAACAAAAGTATAGCATCTAAAACTTAAGCAACACTTAAAATGTATATTAATAAGATGGTTCTGCTGCTGTTGCTAATGATGATAAAAAAAAATTTAAAAACTCCTAACATTCTGGATTTGCCCTGACGAAAAGAAAATTCATAGAACATCAAGATAAATTGAGAGTCTTTCCAAGTGAAAACTTTCATTTAAAGTAAATTAAAAATACTTAGCAGTTTTATTGTTAACTGTTATTATTTAATTAATATTTCTTTTCAAATTCTCAAGCTATTATTTTACAGCAGTTAGTATGTAAAACAAATAGAAAATATAGAATAAGACTCTGAAAAACTCAAGGTTTTTCTTTGAAAAAGCCTGTTACTCTGTGACTGATGAGGCCATGCAACCTTCCATCTGCTGTCATTCAAATCTAACCAAAAATAATTGATAAGGTAGACAACAAATTTAGGCATGCTTCCCAAACAAATGGAATGTAGTTTCAAGTTTTGCCAGAGGTTTATTCCTTATTATTCACATTGCTTATGAGCAACCATAAAATGACAGCCAGAGTTCCAATAAACAACAACTGAAATTATGATGGAAGAAATACCAGTCAAAAAATTAATAATTGATAATGAATTGGAAATTAAAAAATGCTACTATTACTAGTAAGTTAATATTTCAATAATATCTATATCTTCATAATGTACATTTGTTCTTTGTTGAAAGAAAATATTTTCTTTGTTGGTGTGTCATTATTTATAAGTAGTACAAAAAAGTAATTATCTAAAAATTGTTTCACCTGAATCAAATTTGTCTTATAAACTTGATGGGGAATCTAATTTATCATCTCATTTCACCTTGACCTCAAATGGTTCATTAAACAAATTTAAAAAGACACTTTAAGAGCCATTTAAAAAGTTATTCATTCATTTATTAAAAACTCAAAACTACTTTTAAACTGTTGGAATTTTTATTAAATCTAAAGGTAAATGCAATCAGGATCAGTCTTTTCTTCAAAGTACAGTCAAGCTAATAAAAAACTATTTAGATAATTGAATATTATGAATTTTAGTACAAGACTGACCATAGTGGTTATAGGAATCTGAAAGGCTTAAGATCCAAATATGAAGCTAAAGCTGAAACCTAAACCAAATGTAAAAGGACAAGCATATTTACAAAATAAGCCAATATCACTACTAGAAAGATAAAAATAGTAAGTAGCACACAGTAAAAATATTTCTTGGCAAAAGTCAAGCTCATGTAATTAAGTGTAGTTAAATATTTTCAGGAAAATACATTTTTCTCAAGTCTTGTAAATGCATATTTACTTGTATGCAAATCAATTGAAGAATTAAACAAAATATATTCTGATGTTAAAAAACAAAAAAAAAATAAGAGTACAAACCTATAATGAGAACAGTGAAATCTGAGAAGAGAATGATAGAATTGAATAAGTATAAAAAAAATGAAAATGTTGCATAAACACCTGTGGAGGAGGGAAGTTAGTTCTTCTCCCCACCCCTCTGTATGCTGCTTTCTCTACTTCCTCAAAGAAGTGCATTTTAAAAAGTTTCTCACTCACAAAATGGTGGTTACTGATTTATAATACATAAAGATTAGATATTACCTAAAACAACACAATTGCTTTAAGGAATTCTCTTATCTATTAATGTTAAATATCAGATAAACTTTAGCCTCTTGCTAGTAAGGATTCTTGGTGTAGCTGAATACTGCATAAATATTGATTTTAAGTGATAAGAGAAAAATGCTAATTGCCCCCAGTGAAGAATATGGGAAGTATATCAATGCTACTTTCTTTATATAGACTGTTCAGAATAATAAAATGCTATCCTATTAGATTTTTTTATGCTAAAATAAGAGCAAAGTGAAAGTTCATCTTGAAGTTTTATTTTAGTTTAGTTTCTATGCACTTTACTAGATATGGTCTATATTGCCAAAGGAGATAAATGTTGATAATGTAAAGAGTTTCTTAATTCCTAGAAGTTTTATTTAGAGTGTTTGATATTCAATTAAATCGTTAGCTGGTTACCTTTTCAAAGATGCAAAATTGGTAGACAAGACTTATATTAATGTATTGTAAAAAAAAATATTATGCTCATGCCTCAGAGTATTAACATGTCTGTTTCTGTAGAAGCAGAACCATAGATTATTAGCATGTTCACCATTGAATTGTTTGAGATTATTTACAAAATTATTGACATCAAATCTTCAACAAATGGTCTTTGGGACCCTGAATCTGTTCAAGAAGATTCTGTAAGAAAATAAATAAATAAAAAAAAATAAATAAATAAAAAATAAAGAAATGTTACTTATTTATGATAGGGATTTGCATATTCTGTCCAATGGAAGGTTGAACAAATCTCTCCCGTATATGTGTATGTGTAGTACTTATTCTGCTATTTTACTCAAACTTACCAAATAGGCTACTTGCAGTTTTTCTGTTTCTCTTACCTTTAATATGCTCTGTCAGTGTTAAATTCTCAAAGCTTTCTTTTCTCATTATGTCCCCCAAAATTTCAGTTCTTTTCGATTGTTAGCTGCAGTTTCTTTGTAGTTCCTATTCTCCTCAGGACATCCTCTTTTCTCATATACTCTATCCATGATATTCTCAACAGTATAATCACATCTTTATCAAGGTTTTCTTCCTCTGTGAGGAAATTATCAGACATTCACCGCTATATAGGGGACTAGACATTACATAGCCAAGCACTTTTCTTTGTTTCTAAAGATTTTTTCAGTTCTTTAATGCTTTGCTCAGTTTCTGGAAAGTATCTTTTGCTATTTTTATATACCTTCAGATTACTGGGTCGTATTTTTCATCATCTATTACTATACTACTCAGAAATTTAACTTTCTGTGCTCACTTGATTTTTATGCCCTCGATATGTTACTTACACCTTCTGCTGATAACAATGTATTCTGTTTTCTTATAGATAATGTTTTTCTTCTTGATTTCATTAACTACTTTGTCTAAAAGTTTGTTCATTTTTCCTTTTGAATCTGTTGTCTATACAGTGTATACTGTTAAGGTTACATCCAGTGATAAATCCTGGTAGGTCTTCTAGTCCTCTCCACCTTACTGTACAAGTTAAATAAATCGTTCTTGTCATACTCCTCTTTCTATTTCTGTCTATTCACTTGTTGCAAGCTGTTTATTCCCAGTATAGATTATGGATTAACACCTACTAAAGACGGGCTGACATGCACACATTGTTGAAGTACCGATTCTTGTTTATTTCTGTAGGCCATCCTCCTTTAAGAGGCTAGACCTTTCTTCTGAGACAAATGAAGAGGAGCTGATCTGTTGGATTGTTTTTTTTTTTGTTTGTATGAGAATTCCTTTTACTATTACATGTTTTGTGAGAGTAGACATGCTTCAAGACAGTTTTGAACCTTCCTTTGCCAAATTTTCAGTTAGGGGAGCTGTAATGGATGATTAAAAGAGAGAACACTTTATGTCCATTCTGTCATCTTAACTTTTTCCAAGTACTCAAATTTTAAAAGTTCTTGGAAAGCAAAAGAAGTACCACAGAGCATATTAGTAATTATTATGAGCCTCAAAGTGAAAAAAGGACTGTGTTAGGTCATTTGAACCTGAAATCTAGAAGTAAATTAACTTTCAAAGTACTCAACAACTGAAACATAGCAATTAATCTTCAGGTGTACCTAAAGAAACATAAGAAATACTTCTATTGGGTAGGAGATAGAATTACTGACTTAGTATTTCATCACTGAGATCAGATATTGAGTTGATAGTTTTACATTTTAAATATCCCTATAATTCACTGTATCTTCTGCCAAAAAGTTATCTGCAATCAGGTTTTTCAGATTAATATCAAATTTCTTTAATATAGCAAAAATCATTAAAGCAGTAGTGAAAGAGAAAATGCTTACACAAAGTCAAACTTTAAATAGAATTTCTATATACAAATAGGAACTACCAAAGTTTTTTTTATACAGAAGAATTTTAGTTATCTATTAGCTACTGTGATTTTATAGCATGCTTTTGTTCATAATTGTAGTTTTAAAGAAAAAAATATATTTGATAAAAGTAATGATATAAAATATTTTATTCTCATCACCACAATTTTCTTTGGTTAATTGAACCAAACTTCTGAATTAAAAGCTAATTATATTTTATAAAGAAATTCTCTTAGTTTAAAAAAAAAAAAAAAAAGAAGAAAGAAAAAGTATTTTCTAATTATTAAAATACTTCACCCATGATTTTAACCACAAATCTTACTCAGGCTATATAAATCACCCCCCCCCCCCGACCAGCTAAGTAGGAAGTAGGACAAAGTTTCTTAAATTTTCAATTCATAGGTCATATACAGATATCATTCTGTTCAAACAGTGACAGCTTTGAACTTCACCTATATAATTGGTAACAATTATTCTTGTGTGCCAAAATAGACAAACTAACCATTATCAGTGAGAAATATCTTTGAAACAATATATAACATGAATGAATGTATCAAATGTTTAAATACAATCACAACATAGCCAATCAATGAATGTTAGTTTTTGGCTTGACATTTTTGTAGTGGTAAAATGTACATGGCAAATGTTTAAAAAAGTGAAATCGGTTATAGATGCAATGTGATCTTGCAATTATCTAACAATAATAAACATTTCTATTTAATATATATTTTATTAAATTTTCATATTCAAAATGATAAAAATAAAACCTGGAATAATGGTTGTTTGCTTTTAACATAAGCCGAATAATGTTAACTAGCAGAAAAATACTTTCTAATTAACCTTTTTTATTTTACAAGTCAGCTTCTACTCAAACTATTCAAACAAAACTCAGAATCAAGAAAGAAAAATTTGAAAATACAAGATTGAGAAAATACTTCTTTAATGAATCTAATTTTACAAGAATCATGAAAGATAAAGCTTCTTTTCTGCTTTGTATATGCAGTGAGCTTTCTTCCTGACAGCATAAATATTTTGCTAAATTTTCCAATATGCTCTGAAATTTTCAGATGAGTCATTAACATTCATTAATTCTTTTTCGAGGAGATATGTACATAGTTATTGGTTTTATTTTCACAACATTTTGGACTACTCATTTCAAACTATATCAATTTTATTATGCAAGTCATTTTTTCACTTTTCAATGTTGGTAAAATTTTCATGATATATTTATATGATAAATTTAACATGTGAATTTCAGTTTATATGCTTTTATTAGAAACATTTAGATTAACTTATTTGATAGTGTGAAATTTTATTATGCAACACCAGGACTGTTCATCATATTGTAAAATATATATAATAGCATAGTTATTGATGTTTATTTTTTAATTTCTGATAGATGAAGATTGCTATATATCATAAGAAAGAGAATAAAGATATTGTAAAGTTATAGAATTATGAGAAAACAATATTGGAAAAGATTGAACAGAAATCATAGAACAATAAAAAAAGAAATTGAAAACATTGGCATAAGAACAAAAAAAAAAACTGCTTTAAGAATGTCACAAAAAGAAATTAAGAAAATTATAAGGACAATAAGCAACTAAAGTGGATTGAGTAGTAAAAAAATATTTGAAGATGGTGTTTCAAATGTAAGCAGAGAGAAACAATGCAAAATATTAAAAGCATTGGTTGCTTTCATGTTTTTAGGAAATCTACCATCTTTAAGAATATATTACAAAGCGAAATGTACAATTTGAGCAAAGTACATGAAAACTGATTGCTGAACAGTAATTTAGAGATGAAAGTATAGCTAAAATTGAATGGACAATGTATGGGCTAGAGGTTAGGCCTGTCGTCAACTAACATGACTTAAAAAAAAAACTTGGAAAGGTGCAGTTAGGTTTTGGGTGAGTGTTATAGGCAGTAAAATTACAGGACTTTTCAAAAATGAAGACGGTATGTAAAGATAAATGCAGAAAATTATTATAAGTTATTGAATAAGATATTTTTTGAGCTAAAATGTCTATTCATGTAGAAAAATGCTTCATATTCTACAAAGCTATTTCTCACCTTGTCAAAGAAGTTTTCAAAGATACCAAATTAATGGTCCCTAAGATACTAATCCCACAGAAAACTTATGGTCAGTTATGAAAAGAGATGTATTTAAGAATGGAAAACAATATTTAAGTAAAGCAAATCTCTGGTAAGCCATAAAAACTGCTGCAAGTCATGTTAAAATTGAAACCATAGAAAAGGTAACAAAAAGCTTATAAAATATTCAGGGACCTATATTAACATGTATAATAATAAAGTAATTTATTCAGGGTACTGCATTAACGAAATATACATTTCTTCAGCCTATATATTTTGGATTTATTCAGAAATATAAAAAAATTATATTGTACTTTGTTTGCATGATAACAATTGATATCTCCCAGTTGACTAATACTACTCTTATAGTGAAACATTGACTTGCAGAATTTTACTATAGAAAGTGTTGAATTAATGATATTCACAGGTAGCGAGATTTTGAATTATTGCTCCCCAACAATAATTACAGGCAGTGCAACATTTCTCAGTGATTTTTCATAGCGAAAACACATATTCTTTTCATTCCCACAAAAATGTAAGTGCCTCCACAACAGACCCTGAAAGTTGCTTTGAATTCTTCACTTTTAATTTCATTTCTCATTTTTCCTTTTGTAAAATATCCTATCAATATGTTTGTTAAAATTTCTTTGTTTAAATTCTGTCTTATTTTTCCTTTGGACTCACACATCTGCCAAAAATTGTTTGCGGATCAAATGTACCAGGAGCATATAAAATCTCAGCAAAAGCAATAAAATAAAGTAACATGATATAATTAAGAAAACTTTACAGGCCATCTTGCTTAGGGTGAAATGATTTAAAAAAAAAAAAAAAAAAAGAAAAGATAATGAGGGGGAAAAATGAATTTCCAGTAGCAAATGCAAAGCAACTACTGAAACTGTTGAGTGTTCTTGGTGGTGGTGGTGGTGGTGGTGGGGGGTTGCTAATGGGCATCCTAAGCTTAATGAGTACTAATGAACATCAGGATTCTATATACAAGTAAACCAGAGACAATACATTCTGGTGTTACCATAGGTCAGATTATATAAGCAAAATTGATCAACAATAGATTTGACACTGGACACAATTCTGCCCGAAGAAAGCTACAGAACAAAGTTACAAAAACATTGTAAAAGAAAAAAAAGATTAAGAGGAAAAAATATTAAGAGACTAAATGTTAAACATTTTATCATCTCAGTTTCAGAGTTGAATTCATAAAATTTTAAATGTACTCTAAGATTATTTTTTAATATCAAACATTACCTATATTTGTAAAATAATTTGACATAATGGCAATAATTAAGAATAGTTACTGGAAAGTATTTTTGCTAGATATGAATAAAAATTAAACAAATATTAATCCTTAGATTGTTCTATTTCCACATGCCATGCATCTTCCAGATGTCTCAGTTATCTCCCTTTAACTCAACTCTCCAAGTTTTTGTTCACCACTGTAGTAGCCAGGTATTGAACTCACAACTCTTTGGGTCAAGTCAGTGGATTCAACCAACGCTTTTATCCACTGGGCCATGTGTTCTTCAGGACAGTCTGAACAATGTAAATAATTACAATACCTCATCTCAGAAATATAGACTGATATATTTTCTTTTCTTTATCTTTTCTCCTTATACACTCAAAATAGACCTGTTTGTCTTTCAGGAAACTTATATTTTACCTTTTTTTAACAAACTCACTTTTCTTTGACAAAGCAAAGTTAATATTGTATGAGATTGTTATAAATAAAATATTTAGATTTCAATTTAAAAATAAAGCAAATATTAATAGCAAATCCTAACAGTTGCTAACTTGAAATAGTTTCAAACCAATCAGCTTCCCAAATGATGTAAATATAAAAGAAGCCAACAATAGCCAATAGCATATTCTTGGTATGATTAGCAAAAAGAAAAACTAAAATGCAAGAGGAGCTAAATGAAAATAGTCAACCAGTTTTCTGAAACAAAGTTATATTTATAATGATAACAGACAATTTGTACAAAATATGAAACTAAAAAAAACTAAAAATAAATATTTTTGCACTGAGCTTGAGTTGATCTGTATTTGACTATATGAGAAAATATTCATTTTATCATTTTTAACATTTATTTATGAAATAAATTGGCTGTGCATTATTTACTATGTAATTATTTCATTGTTTAAGTTTAATATGTACAAAAAAAACAAAAAAACAAACTGTATTCAGTGTTGTGTTAACAGTGACACTCTAGTGGGTCCTGTTCTCTCAAGTCCAATAGAAACTATTCTAGCCAAACACTCCTGGTCACTATCATTAAGAACCTATGGTCAGCCACTGTGTTGCCTCCAGGCTGGTAATAGCTTGCATCAAGTATTCCTGGTACACACTTCAGACTATAAATCTTTAAATGTTAAATATCTGTACTATGGATTGTGCCATTTGTCTGGCACTCACTATCATGTACTACTCAAACACTGATAATTCAATGTTGCCTTACCATGAGAGCCTACCCAGTGTTCACATTGACTCACCAGATCTGGGTATTTCTATGATGTCAAAGTATGGTGATGCCACCTACTACTATCCTATGACATTTGGCATACCAGTGTAATCTTCAGTCTACTAATTATATCAGTTAGTATTAGTTATATCTAAAGTATGTCATAAACACAATATGTTTTTATCTTTCTTATTTTAACCAAGAAACTCTAATATTTCAGTAAGGTGAGAAGAAATTTAAGTATTTTAACTTTCCTTTGCTTAACTCATTGTTATTTTCTTTATAGATGCACAAACTGCAAAAGTCAAAAGACATGGAACAAATGATATGAAACCTAGCCAAGCAGGACAGCCAGTAAGAATTTTCAGAAGCAAAGATTCATGTTAGCAAAAAAATGCCATTACTGGAATTCCTTTTTTCTTTATCATTTTTCAATCTTAGGTTCTATGTTCCACTTAACCATATATTGATATAAAATATATCAATTGAAAAGGAAAAAAAGACCTTTGTGGGAAAGTTTTCATGTTAGCTATTACAGATTTGACAAGTACAAATATTTTCCTCATGGTCTAAATTAGCTTTCCTTCAACAGAAATTATGGTTGATAAATCATTCTTCAAGTAAACATTACTACAAACTGATTTTTTTTTTCTTTTTACAAAGGAAAATGTAAAATAGTTTTTATCAGCATTACTAGTATCAATGTTTTCATGCTAATAATAGGAAGAAAGCAGCACTGTTGAAAGATAACATTACTATTAACTTGAGTATTGCAAAATTTCCAAATTTCTAGCTTGAATTTCATAGTATGTGTAACTACCAGATTAGCAACTGTAAAGTTGATTTCAACCACATATAATAAGATACCATATGAGAGATGATGTATGCAGTCTGGCTGTAAAAATACATGAGCTTATGTGAAATATCCCAATGGTATTGGTTGTACTCATGTTCAAAGTTTGTCTGAAGGATGTAAATCTGTGTATTCATAAATTTACCTATAATTTTTATTTTTGACAGCATCACAAGTCATTTTCAGAATTTGTTAAACGATTAAACTAAAATCAAGAAATAAAAGCCATTGACATATACATGAATTTCATATTTTAGAATTGCAAATACTTTTTATTCAAAGAATTCTTATGGATAAAATGGTAGTAAATTCTATATTAACGATCACATATATGCCTAATAAAGAGTTTTCCCCTCTCATCCAAATACTGAACAATAAAAAAAAAATGCACCATACTTCCTTAACATAGACTGAAGCGATTACAAGCTATAGATAAGAAAACAGACACATTAACAGGATAAAAATAAAGGAATTATATTCTTCAAGTTAAAAGATAACTTATTGAATGATAGAAACAAAAATTTGTGTACAGCTATCATCTATACTCATATTTTTAAAATTTAGACAGGACTAAAATTTTAAAGAGCATATCTACATCCTGCAACTTAACTATTTTACACTTCTAATAAAGAAAGGGTGGAAAATGTTTATTTTTCACTATAATTTAAGAGCATAGGTTTGTAATATTTTTTTTAATCATTTCATCCAAAAAAGGTAATAAAGTCACTAAGAAACAAGAGAGTGAAAAGAATAAGAAAAAAAAAATTTAAGAGGAGAGGCCAATAAAAGAACAGGAATTACAGAGATGAAGATAACAATTGACATTGCATTTAAATTCTTGAAAATCCTATTTGTCTGGAAAGCAAGAAGCCAGAAGAGAGTTCCACCAGTGCAAGAGAAGATACTATTAACATAGAACTTATGGTTACATCTAGCAATTTCAGCTGTAAAATAATGAAACCTAGCTGCCAATCTAGTACTGCATTTAAGTTGGTGAAGGTACCAAAAAGGAAAGCTCATAAGAACAATTACCATGAAAATATTTATAGAAAAGGCATTGTGAAGCTATGTTACATCAGTGGGAAAGTAACTGAAGCTGAGATGCTAGGTCAAGGCCAATAACATTGAAGATTCTTCTTTGCATTTTATCAAGAATCTCTAAATACATAGCTGAAGCACCAGACCAGATGTTGTAGCAATATTTAATGCATGGGTGAATAGTAGACTTATAAAGGTATAAGATAGATAATTTTTCTTGTCAGAATCTAACACAACACTGTGAACCAACTTTCCTAGCAGCAGACCTAGCAGTTGATTCAATATGATCTTTCCACTTCATGTCAGTAGAAAATGCATAAATGAGTCACTTTTGTAGGTAAGCATCAGACAAGTTGATGAAAGGCAAAAAATGGTTCTCTAAGATGATTAAAAGAGAACAGTTTTATTTTGGAGGCATTAAAATTAACGAGCCATTTCTTACCCCAGTTAACAGATTGTAGGTAATTTTTTTAGATCAGCTGCCAGTCTGACCTTATTGAACCTACAAGACTTACCATTAAGAAAGGATTAAATAGTTGTATCATCAGCAGAGATATAAAGGTGTGAACTGATGACATCAAGAAGGTTGTTGATGAAAATTAGAAACAAAATAGGCCCAATGATAGAGCCGTGGGGGACACCTGCATTAATGTAAAAAGATCTTTAAGAGTGGCTGTTCAAGACAACGTTCATTTCATAATTTCATAAGAAAGACTGAATCCATTCAAAAGGTCGTCCAGAAATATCATAATCTTTCAACTTGTGAAGACCACTATGCCAAATCCTGTCAAATGCCTTTGAGATATCCAAAGCAACAACTCAGGCTTCAGCCTTTTTATCTAAAGCTTGAATATTTACATATATTTCATGTAATCAATATTATTTAAAAGACCAAATGACATTAGATTATAGACACTAGTCTTCAAATACCTTAAAAGTAACTTTGAATAAAATAAAAAAAACTTTCATTAAAAGTAATGTTACTGCAGTTTGTAATGCTTTTTGAAAGTGGATTCTTTATAGTCACTGATTAAAAAAGGCAAAACCTCTCAGATCACCAAGGGATATATAGTAATTCATACATAAAAATCAAAATATCATAGAATATAAGTCTTTCTGTTCATCAAAGCAAGCTGACCTAAGTTAGCATCAGGGTAGATTTTTATAATTTTCTTTATTTTCAAAGATTAGATCTCATTTCCACAGAGAAAGAGAGAGATAATTGATCAACAAAAAGAAAAGGAATAAAAAGAAAAGAGTAAAGTAATACAGATAAAACAAGAGGGAAAGACAAGATATAAGGGAAGAAATGTAGATAGTTATAAGATATTGATTGAATAGTTGAGGAAATGGGTAATATACAAGAACAGTAATTCCTGTTCTTGAACTACTCAAATGAAAAAATAAATTTTACTCACTATAAACCAAGTAAATGCCAATAAATAAATAAAAAAGAACCAAGCTTCATTAGTCTTTATCCACATAATTGGACATGTACTCTGCAGAAAGATGATGGTTTGGTTCTAACCATGTTTAATACAAAAATATAGAGCTGCTACTTGCTACCTTTTTAAGAAGCGATTTGGGTTTTATTCATTGCATATATAGAAAAACAGATATAACCTTATGAACTATCAAATCAATTTGTATTCCTGAAATTCTATAATGATTTGTTGATATATAAGTTATGAGAAAAAATTGCAAGGTACAAAAAGAAGTCAAAGAATGCTAGCTTGGTTTGGTATGAATATTCTAGAAGAAAAAAATCAGAGCAAGAAGTATTTTTACAAAACTTAAAAAAAAATATGCACAAACTAAGATTATACATATTAGAAAGAAACAAGAAACAGAAATACACATGTGGAATATATATATATATATATATATGAAAGCATGTCAAACAGAACCAGCAAAATGGTTGCAATGCAACTGTCAAACATTAGTAGTCAGGCAAATAGTTGTAGGAAAAAAACATGAATACATATTTCTTATTCCCAGACTTGTTACTGGCATGAGACAATGAGAATAGAGGATGACTCAATATTGCTGAAGAACTTAGTATGATAATTTCAAACTTTAAAGGGGATTTACAATCATAACCAGAAAGGACTGACCATTTACAACCATTTTATATACTTCTGCATATATAAAGACTTTATAAAACTGGATAGGTTAAAAGCTTAATGAAGAACAAAATCAACTGAAACATGGCACCCCCTCCTAAAAAAATAAAAACAGTGAATGAGATAAGTAGTTTGAACAATTCTGTTAAGATAAATATTTATTTCAAAATTACAGAATCTCAAACAACCTATATATGACTATGTAGTCAATGTGGTGTAGAATAAATAGGAAAGACATTGTCAAAAAGAATAGGGATGAGAAGTGTTTGTTTAAACAATAATATAGCTTGAATAATTTATAAATTTATTTTGATACTTTAAATACCAAAAAAATTTAAGAACTTGGTCTGTACAAGAGTTGACTTCCAAAACAATTGTTTAAAGTTTTGTCAGGTCATAACTAATCTCTAAAGTTCCTTGAAAAGAAAAAAGTTACTGAATCTGTACACTTATATCAGTAATTGAGCAAGTAACTCAGAAATCAGGTCCTTGCAAATGACTGGAAATTTTATACATATGCTTAATCTTTACTGTATTTCTTTGCACCACCTTAAGATGTTATAAGAAAAGGAAAGAAGTTAATACTATAAATTAACTGAAAATTGACAAGTGATTCCAGGAATTTATGAAGAATTTTATGCTAGATTTTCTGACAAAATAGCATTTAAAAGTTAGCAATGGATCAGACATGATACTACAAGAGAGCAAATTAAGAAAAGTTAAGCTTTTTAGGCCAATAAAATGATACAAATAGATTTATTAAATTTCATAAGATAATGACACCATTTTTACCATCAAATAAAAGACTATATTAATTTCCGAAGTTATGGCTACTTATTTAATTTTTCTAATTATCTTTTATTAAAATCTAAAAAGGTATTTCCAGCATATAGTCAATTCATAGAAAGAAGTTCAGTTGACATATATAATCTTGAATACATCAAGTTTATGTAAGTATATCATCACCTTATAAAGATATGATAACTACCAAATAAAAGGAAAATTTAGATATTTATATTAAAGAAAAATACATTCTTATAAAATATTAAGAATAACAATATAAACAAAAACTGTATTTATAAAAATAATAAATTGTTGTACATAGATATCAAAGACACTTTGATGTGGTGTAATCATTAGCAAGCATGTCGCATTAGATCAATTACAACTGAATATATTCGACCTGATGAAGATGAGAACAAAGGCAAAAAAGAAAAAATAGAAACATGGAAACAAGTGGAGGCTCTAAATACATGGAATGACCCTCCTCTTGCTGAATCAATGTAGCATAATTCATGTAGTAGGCTAGACAGTACATCCACCTTATAAAAATAGCTTGCTTGTCAATCTAAATTGAAGGTCATTGAGAAAAGAAATGTCTTTGTGGTTGAGAGAAAAACAAAGAAAATTGTCAAGTTCACAAAAGACTAACATTAAAAATCACTATCAAGATACAAGCTATGAAAGATAACCTTTCCTTGTGGGGCATAATGCTGTCCATATCAGAAGACTGTGAGCATATTTTTCATGTTATATCAGGGCCAATATTAAATCAGGATATTAGTATTTGCAGTTCTTAGCTTCAATGCATTCACATGTTTCAAGAAGTTTGAGGAAAGGTAAGCAATTCTAGCCAGTGGAATACTTTACAAGATGATGATAACAGCAGATTCCGAAAGGCAGATAACAAAACCTTTGTGGCTTTGAGAAGCATACATATTGATGATAGTGAAGACCACCACATGCCTCAAAACTGAGTGCTTCTTCGATGATAAATGTTGACTTGAAACAAGATTCTTCTCTTAGGTGAAAACTGGCCTCTCTGAACCACAAGTGTTGTCCAAAAGGGCATTATATCAAGTACTAGCAGTAAAGCGCGGCGTTGCTCGAGGTCTTATGCAGTTAAATTGCTTTGGGGTTTGAATTATTGAACTTACGCAGGCAGGTGTCTCTACTGCCCTTGACCTGGCAGTAGTGACAGCATTCGTAGCATTTCACACAGACCTACGGAGCAGTGTCTCAGCAGCCCTAGCGCTTGCTGTTGCAGCAGCGTCCCTGGATTGACAGGCGCGCCTGCATTCAAGTGTCTCTATTGCCCTTGATTTCACAGTGACAGCAGTGTTTCTTAAGTTGCAAAGAAGCCTTTGATGATGAGTCTCAGAAGCCCCGAGATGCAGAGGCGGTTGCTGCAGCCTGTGCATTCATTCTCGACTGTTGTGTATTCTTGAGACTTGATCGCAACGAAGCCCTGTAGGCAGCTTTCCCAGCCAAGCAGGTGGCACGCTCCTCTTGTGACTGAGGCCTGCATGAAGGCGCTGCGTTGAGCGACCTGTGATAGTCGCATTGTAGTCTGCTCCTGGGACTCGCGGGTCCTTCTTGCCCTCATAGCGGATACTCTTGCAGACTGAAGGCTAAGACGTACCCTCCTTTTTGGCGGCATGGGGAAAAGTGATGCTAGTAGTGGTTGATTAGGGTTGCTCAATTCCAGGAGTACAAAGTCTAACTTAGTATCGCAAAGCATGAGCCAGAATCAGGAAGGCAGGTATTTAAGTAAAACAGCTGAATAAATTGTTTATGGTAGTTGGAAAATTGTAGTTAAACAAACAGAAAACAAAAAAAGTAAGAAACAACTTGCGATAGGAGAAATGATCAGTTGGCGGTGTAACAGGAGCAGAAGTGAGATCTTTGTCCCACAGCTGTGCACAGCAGGTTCAAATGCGAAGTATTACTGGCCAATCGGTTGTGCCAATCAGCGACCGTCCTAGGGTCTCAAACACCAATCAGCGACCGCATACTGCACTCAGCCAATGAGATATCGCTATGTGAAGCATGGTCACGCATGTGTGAATAACAATCAGCTGTACAGTCTGTAGTGTAGACGTCTCAGTTGAACATACGTTTGATTGGTGTATTTGCAAATTCTGATGAAGATATGATTGTATTGACTTCCCTCAGGTATTAGTTGGTCACAAAGGAGCTCACAGGGCAAAAGTTTTTAATTGTCACGACTAAAGCCGATAAAGTTAATCAAAATCCTAAGCAAGTTGCGAAAAACATCGCCAAATTCAGGTAAACTCGATTTGAATGGAAGTCAAAAGATTTTTATCCGATAATTGAAACTGATATTGAAAACGAAAGTCAGCACCTCAATACTGTTGGTAAATACTATGCTCAACAGGAATTTTGCTGAAAATTCTTCGGCATTTGCGAAAAATATAGCCAAAAATCAGCGAGACTGGACTTGAATCGGATGTCCCAAAGTGATCGATTGTATCGATTTTTTCCAGTAATTGATATCGATATTGAAAATGAATGTCAGTACCTCAACTGTTGATAAAAACAATGCTCAACGTAATTTTGGTGGAAATTCTTCGCCATTTGCGAAAAATATAGCCAAAAATCAGCTTGACTGGATTTGAATTGGTAGCCAAAAGTGGCATGATGTTATCGATTTTTTGCGATAATTGATACCGATATTGAAGAAAAATAACTGTTGATAAAACTAATGCTCAACACGATCTTCGTGAAAATTCCTTGCAGTTTGCGAAAAACAGAGCCAAAAATCAGCTACATTGGATTTGAATCTGATGACCCAAAGTGATCAATTTTTTCCAATAACTGATATCAATTTTTAAAAACAAAGAACGGCACCTTAAAACTATATGTAAGGACATTGCTCAACATGAGCTTGGTGGATATTATTCAACCCCCTATCAGTTTTATCGATTTTTTCCAAAATTGGAGGAACAATCGAAAAATCCAAAGACATCAAGTATGAATGCCGTAAATTTCTGATCTGTGTGAACTTTTATGCCAATTGGACAAACGGTTTGCTCAGGATGAGGTAATAAGGTGACAAACACACAGACACACTATCAGAATGCCATTTATAGATACAGATTAATAAGTGTTGGAAGAGGGTCATGCAAGACCATTTGATAGGGATGCTTGGCCTAGTGAGGGTGGAATTTAACTCTTTATTGTTTTGGGCATCCAGTTTGAAATGGGTGAATAATGACAAGGCATCCCTCAGCTGGCTAGTGGTTCAAGGTATGTTCTGGGTTAGAAAGTCTTACACAGCAAGACTGATTATTTTGTCAGAATGCATCCATTGTATGGAAGACTATCAAGCACACCTTATTTTAACTGCATGGTTCTATGTCTGTTCTGCAAGCTCATGAAAGGCTACATAGTTCATATGCCACACAATTTTTTTGTTTTCAAATCCAATTTAGTTTGTAGCAATATGGTCTGTCACTTGACAAGAAGAAACAGCATGTGTTTGGATGTTGATTTAGTTAATGCAAAAAAAAAAAAAAAAAAAGCCATGGTGATTTTTTAATTTATTTCTCCCATTCTCTGATCAATTACTTTAAGTATCAGAATCAGGTAGAAAGAGAAAAGTTTTTGTCAGTTTTTCTTGTGAAAGGTGGGTAATAGGACACATTTGTGCTATATGAGAGGGGGGGGATTCACTTAAGAGTGACATCTTGAAATGACTGGTTAGGAATTTTGTACTTTTGAGAATGACTCTTCAGCCCAGCTCAATTAAAGTAGAATAGTTTTGCTTTCTTTTTAAAGTTAATTTGACTTTGCTTGGGAATGTATGCTCACTTTTAAAAAGTTTTTTTTAGATCACTGCATTTCTCCTCATTCCATATTATTTCACTCTATTTTTATTTTATTTTTTACATTTTCCTGACATCATTTTTGTCCAGTTAACTTCTGTGGGCATTGAGGCTTATATGTTAACACAATTTTTGTAAATATATTTTATTGCATTTAAATTATCAAGAGAAAAATTTTTCTTTTGTATTAGTCATTTGTTTTACACACTGAATTGCAAATATGAGTTAAGTCAGAATTTCTGTAGAGATTGTTGTATAAAAGATTTAAAATAAATACAATATCATGATGGAAGGAACAGTGAAGATTGTTTGGAAAATGACTAGCTAAATTAATGACAGGATAGAGTAGACCAATATGTTCCCTTTTCTCATGCAACATTATTTTTTTGTAAATTTTTACAATAAATAAATATTGTTGGAGTTAACCTAGGGAACTTATACAAATGTGAACTAAGATTCTTCTTCAAGTGCCATTTTCTCTTTGAATCTTTAACATTGATAGGATGTGGCAGAGTGACAACATCACTCAAGATTTTAGTAGTGGATGAGTCCTGTTTCATGACTGGAGTTAACAAAATAATTATAATAAATAAATTAAAGTGAGTCTGGGGATACAGAAAGTTGAGAAAACTATAATTGAAAAAGAAACCAAATTAAATGGTTAATTAGAATGTATAAAAAACACTTGATTAAAGTTCTAATATTGGAGTTGATAAGAGTCAATACCTGCATTTTTAATTTATAGCATACATAATATAATCTTCAAATGACTGAATTATCCAAATATGTTCCTATTCCCCCAAATTACATGTATTTCTCATCACTTTACTTTGGAAAATAAAGAAATATATTCATGGGTTCATCTATTAGCCCTAGATAGCCAGCTCAGAGCATCTAGTTTTTGTCAAGAGAATCTTCTTTGTCTGAAGAAAAGGCCTATGTGACAGTTCTAGTGTCTGAAGATATAAGCAGAAAGATCCACACCTATAATCATTGGAAGAGAACTGCATCAGTCAGTAAGGCCCATTTTGTTCCCCTGGCCATTAGAGACATGGAGCTCCCTTTCATCAAAGTTAAAAGAACAGAGTTGAGTTAAAAAGAAAAACTATACTTAAAAGAAAGAATGGAGACAAAAGAAATCACTATTGATAGACTGATCATTCATAGTAAAAGGCCTGAAAGGAAAGAAGTCCTTGTGTAGAGACTAGTGTTTGCTCCAGCTATAAACAAAAAGAAAGAAAATGAAATTGTGTAGTAATTGCCAATAATAAATAGTTGTTTGTTATCAGAACAGCCTTGTAATTTGAATTCATTTTTAGCTAAAAGGTTTATCATAGGCCTGTTGGATATCCCATTTGATAGAGAAACACAACACCAGTTGCAACATATCATAGAACAGATCATGATATGGCTAGTTGCAACATAGCAGGAACAGATTACAGCTGGTGTGGTAGCATTCCCAACTAGTTTTTCCTCCAAGAACCCGTGAGAGTTACCGCAAATAAACATAAAATGACAGTGCAGTCAGTGAAGAATGCCCCAAATCCTTGAGGCCTGTCCTGTCATCACTTTTGCAGGACATCAAGATGCTATCAGGCTACAAAATCTACCAAAATTTGAAAAGGAAGAATGTGATTCTTGGGAAAATTAATTGAAAATTTAGCAACTCATGAGGAACTTAGATAAGAAAACGTAGGAACTGGCAGTAACTTTATCCCTTACTAGTCATTGCTTTTAAGATAGAGGATGTAAATCAGAAAAATGGAATGAAAACTTTAATTGCTGCACTTGATGATTTATATATGAAAGAATCAATTCATCATGCTTATGAAACGTACAGAAACTTTAATGGTTTCCAGAGAATAGAAACTATATCTATATTGAATTATATTGTAGAATTTCATCAAAGACACAATAAAAGTACTAAATATAAAATGGCTTTGCTTGATGTGGCATTAGCCTTCAAATTCTTAGATAATGCTAATGTAAATCATCAACAACAGGCATAACTGCATGTATGACTACAGATCTGTAGTACAAAATCTCAAAATCAACATTAAGAAGAATATTTGGTGAAAATAACTGTACATGTTAAAATAAACCAACAATGGATTCAGTTACTGTTAAACAGGAAACAGAAATATACACTAAAGAACAAAGAAAATTTACTAAATTCCAAACAAAAACGAAATGAACAACTGCTGTGAATAAATATGGTAAATCCTCTAAATATAGGACATTGGTGGAGAGAATGTCCACACAGATTTGATTCAATCAAAATTAACCAAAGCTATAAATCTGATGATGAAAAACGGTTAAAGAGTTACACTTTCATTCAAAGTAGACTTTCTAAGTGTAGTGGAATTGACAAATAGGATAAATAAAGTGCAGAGTAAAGAGTCAGATGACAGGAAGTTGACTACTAATCACGTATCATAAAACAACACTATACAACAATATGGTGTCGCTGATAGGATGTTTAAGTTGCATGGACAAACCAGAATTTGTTGAGACTTGAATCTGGTGTTTTGCAGCCCAGGCAAAGGCTAAAAAAATGAAAGACAGCAAGGCAAGAGGGAAAAAAAAATGAAATAACTGACCTCTTCCTAGCTTTGGCAAGTTATTAAGATATAATTAAAATTTCTGTTATGGTATACCCCAAAGAATTGGAGGATTTGACTTTCATTGAAATTTTGAAAATTATAAAACGAAATTTACGAACTGAAAAAGAAACTTGTCATAGTGGAAAGAACTAAATTTCTGTCCATTAAACAGAAACAAGACAAATCAATTATACAATATTTTCACAGATTAAGAGAAACTAGAAGATTCTGCAAGTCTGAGAAACTGGAAACTCAAGATTTGACTGTAGAGGACGAATTGATTCAATTAGTTGATTGAAGGTATGGCTGATATATCTCATTAATATAAGATATTGGAACAATTACAATTGAATAATTTGTCTAACTGCATGTGTGGAAATTATATAACAGTTGGAATTGATTAAAAAGTATAACTCAACTGAGGACAATGTTGAAAGATATAGTATAAAAAAAATGCAAGAGATGCAAATACTGTAAATATAAGCATGAAACTAACAGAAAAAAGTGCCCGGCTTTTGGAAAAATTGACCATAGCTGCTGAACAAAAAACTCTTTTTCAGTCTGTATGCAAAGTCAAAAAGAAAAAAGACCATATAGAAAAATTGGAAAAAGAAAGAATTGATGATGTCTTTTCAATACAAAGACCTAAGGAAAAAAATTCTTTTGAAAAAATTAAATTAAATGTCATGACTTTTCTAATGCAAGTGGGAATGAGGTCACTAATCCCAAGAAATTTCTGGGAACAAATGGATAATCTGAAATTGAGACAATTCAATGGATCTTTTATAAAAACTTTGGGTTACTTCAATGATACTTTTGAAACCTGTGACCAAATTGAAATTATTCCCAGTAGTGGAATTTTAAATAAGTCATGGACTAGTGGGAATAAATGTTCTAAAAGTTAGATATGTTGAAATTAATCAATAATGTAAAATCAGAAAAATTAAAAATGAGAGTGTTAAAGGGGTTTAAAGCAAGCATATAATTAAAAGCAAATAGTACCCCCCTCCTATTTCGAATCTCATGAATTAGCTATTCACCTACTTTTAGTACATGCTAAATTAAGGAAAACCTGTTCCTCCAGGTAACAGTAAATGCACCTCTCTCATTGTAGTTTAACAAAAATCAAATGGAGACTTATGAATATGTAGCGATTAAAATAGGCATAAATCATAAAATATGCTTGGGTTCCTTTCCTATTCCTAATATCGAAACCACTATTTGTAAATTATTGGATATTGAAATATTTTGCAAAAATTGAGTTATAAAATCTGCCTATAATCAAATACAAATTGTTGATAAATTCAAGGAAATTACCACAACAAATACCACCATAGGATTATTAAGATGTACAAGAATGCTTTTTGGTGTAAAAACGGTAAGTACCATTTTTCAGAAAGCAATGGAAAACATGTTAATTGACAAAATTAGTAACATGATTATTTATCAAGATGATATTTGCTTGATGCCACCATTAAAGACAAATTAAAACAAAAAACAGAACATGTGTTAAACAAGTTAAAAAATGTGGGGATGACAAACAGAGACAAATGTGAATTTGATTGTCATATATCACATTTAGGGTACCACATTTCAAAAGATATTGCACCAGATCCAAAATAAAGAAAGTTTCAGAGCTATCTATACCTACTAATAAAAAAGAATTAGAATCCTTTTTAGGATTGGTTAATTTTTATAATAGATACCTACCAAAATACAGCGACTTAATAAAATCACTTGCTGAAATGTGTAAAAAGAATAGTGAATTAAAATGGACTCAAAGGCAAAGCTTAGCATTTGAGGATTTACAAAAGATACTTGCAAAAAAGAAAACCATTGCAAAAATTTTTGATCCCAAAAATGAGGTTACTTTAACTATGGATGTGTGTGTGAATGAGCTGTGTCAGCAATTTAGCACAAGAAGGTCATCCAATAATGTACTTTTCAAGAAGATTGATAGCAGCAGAAATAAATTAAATTATTCAAATATTGAAAAATAGGCACAGGCCATTGTCTCGACCAGAGAGAGAGCTTTACAATTTTTATTAGGTGAGAAGTTAGGTAAGGACCATAAAACTCTAGAATTTATTTTAAACCCTAAAAGGGAGTTAGCAAAAGTTACATCTTCCAGAGTCATTTTCTTTCTTTTTTTATTTTTTATTTTTTAAGAGAAGCAGGCCCAACTTTAGAGGTTGATTCACTATATAGTGACTTGATTCAGTAATCTTGGCAATTTGTTGCTTATTCATACAACTGGTTTAAATTACAAAATATAAATAAAATATGAAAAAGTAATCATTGATAATTAATGTTATTAAAGGAATTTTTTTTGTTCAATTTAAATTTGTTTACAATGATGAAGCACTGAAGATTATGCAATTATTAATCTGCTATTTTCAAAGGAACAAAACATTACTGCTACCTGACGTGTATTGAAGTAAGGAAGTTATTTTCCTTTACACCAGATGCAAGTCACTCTGACTCGTTTACTTCTACATAATTGTTCACTACAAACTCAAAGATGTTATAAAGAAATAAATCATAAATTAACAATGAAAAATGGTGTTATATGCAATAGAGATGTGATAGTACCACCAGAAACAGTAAGACATTTTAAGAAGTATACATGATGCTTTTCATTGTGGGATAACAGCTACGCAGGAGATTAAAATTAGAGGCATGATGGCCAGGGTATTATCGCAACTTAGAAAGATATGCACATAAATGGCCAAAATGTGCAGAAATAAAGAATTTTTGACAAAGGAGAATACACTCAAGGCCTAAAGAAACAGTACCATGGTCTCATGTTCATATGAACCACACACAGATTAATGGCATGAGGGATATCTAATTTTAGTAGACTCCTTCCCTAGATAGCCTGAAGTCATTAAAGTTAAAGATAGAAATTCAACTACAATAAAACAAATATTAAGAGTGATATTTTCTAGAAATGGGGCCCCTCAAACCTTGGTATCAGACAGAATTTTATGATGAAGATTTATGGTTAAGGCAAATTGGCTGCTTCCTTTGCAAAACACCACCATATCATCTACAATCTAATGGAATTGCAGAAAGAATGGTTCAGACAGTAAAAATGAAATTGAAGGCATTTTCCCCAAGTAAAGATACTATAGACAGTTACTTACCAAGGTTACTGCTTGGTTATAGTACTATTCCATATGGAGACAGATTTCAAAACCCATCTGTATTAATGGGAAGACAAATAAGACCTCCATTAACAATGTCTTACTCAATAAATGAAAAGATGTAGTATAAAAAAAAAAAGACAAAGTAGTAAATCATGAAAAATCTAATTTCATCATGCAAAGGTGACATAATACAGCCATTTTATCAAAGAAAGGGAAAAACCTAATGTCTCGTTCTGACCAAATAAAACCCACAATTGAAGAGGAACATGTGATGGAGGAAGATCTTGACCAAGTAGAAAGGATGAGTTCTTCAGATCAAGAAAATGTAATTGAAAAGGAGTCTATGTATGATAGTGGGAGTGACTCGGACACAGCAGAAGATGAAATTAAAAAGAACAGGACATAAACTTCAAGGTGGAGAGGAGGAAAGAGATTGGAGAAGTTTAAAAACAATGAAAGGCATTAAACCTCTTCAGTTCAGGGAGGTGTAGTAGGATTGGTAAATAAGATTGTACCTATTTGTATATGTTGGTTATAGGATAAAGAAAGTGTAGATTAAAGAGTCAGATGAGAGAATGTCAACTACTGATCATAAAAAACACTATACAACTCTGAGAAAGAAATATTTATTGAAAAGTCCCTGGATACCAAGGTTATTGACACTGCCTGTGCCAGAAAAGTCAGTATGTATTAAAAATGGTTGGATCTCTGCATACAAAGTGTGAACAATGATGTCCCAACACAAAAAGTAACTAACCAATAAAAACTTGATCAAACTAGTGGAAAAGAAAGATAGCAACCAAGTATCTAACATGAAGCAAAGAGGAATTGATAAAACAAATAGGTTTTCTGTACTGAAGAAGAACTAAACAATCTGGAATCATCTAATAATGAACAGTCATTAAAACTTCACATTGTAGATCATAATAATGAAACCAAGTAGAAATTCTACTGTTAACACAAAACCAACTCACATTGTTAGTTACAATTAAAGTCTTGAACACATTTACGTAAAAAGACTTGAAATTAAAAAATGAAAACCCCTCCCTCCTTGAGAGTTCTGTTATGATTAGCATATCACAGCTGTCCAGATTTGTTGTTTGGTAACTAAAATTAAGCAATGTACTATCAATAATTTGCTGACTATTAACAACGTCATTTTTAAAGTAAAACCACCCAAGTTATCACTGAAGTACCAACATCTGGATACAGAGAATAAATTATATTTGATGATATTCATTGATGCTGTTTTAGTGAATCTTTTGGATGGTGATAATCACAAAGGTTATATACTAATTCTTGTTGGAGAATCAGGAAAATTCTCACCAATTTGGTGAAGACATTGTTTACAGGCCTCTGGCTGTAGAAACAATCAACATGTTTGAAGCAACTGATGTGATAGATTTCATTACTACTCTGTTTGCTGAACCCACAACAAATAAAACTGATCCTTAAGCTTTGCTTATAGTTTGCAGGGCTCTCTTTGAGACAGTGGTGTCATCTAAATCTCTTATGGAAAATGACTATGAATTGAAATTATTTGAATTAAAGAGTTAAAACAACAATGGCCAAATTAGGCAGTTTCAATGGTATGAAACCAAGAGATAGGAAATTGCTTTACTAAGTGGGAAGCATTTCCTTTGATATTAAAATATATGCCTTAATAAGGTATATAATAAGAATGAACAAAACCAAGTTAATAATTGTATTATAATCAAATAATTGTTTAACTTCAGTGTTTAAAGATTTTGTATTTTATTTTTCAGCTTTAAGAAAAAGCTTTGGAAGTTTGTGAACTTTCTCCTAAGTTGTACTTTAGAACCTTTATGTCTCTGGGAAATGGACTATTCCTCTGAAAACTAGATGAACGAGTTAAATTTGTTTCATTTATTCCCTGTTTATATATTGCCATTCAATTCAGTAGTCAAAAAAAAAAAAAAAAATGGCACATGTTTTTTTTATTATTATTAGGAAAACATGTTCATAAACAATTTGCTTTACACAGTATTTTTAATAAAAATACAATCAAATTAGGCTATAATTGTATGCCCAGTTTAGGCAAGCTATTGAAAAAACATAAGATTCTAAATCAAGACTTCAATATAGAGAGTGGAAAGTGTAATTGCAACAATGGAAACTGCTTAAAAAGTAATATGATATATAAGGCCACTAGTAAGTTTGAAAATTGCCAAGATGAAATCTACATGGATTAACAGAAAGACCTTTTAAACAATGATTTTGTAACTATAAAATGTCAGTAGAAACAAATAAAAATAGTACTGCCCTTTCTAAATATGTTTGGAATGTCAAAGAAAAAATAGAGAAGGAAAAAATAGGATTGTTTGCCTTTTAGTTGAAAGGAAAATATTGAAAAAAGCTGCAAACTATAAAATGGGATCAATAAATTATAAATTGTACCAAGAAGAAAAATTGGCAATTGCCATGTTCAAAGAACAAAAAATATTATTAGACAAGAAGAGCAAAATAATGTACAATTGCAAACAAGCAAGGTAATATCTATTGTTGCACACTGAGGCTCACTAAGAAAAAGTAAACATGCTTGAAAAAAAAAAATAAATAAATAAAAAAATAAAAAATATATATATATATATATATATATATATATGGAGTGGGGGGGGTAGAAACAGAATGGAAAATGATATGCAAATTTTGACATTTTGTAATTTAATTGATATATTTAGAGATTTAGCAATTCTACCTGCATAGCCTGTAAATCAATAATGGTACAACTTGAGTTGCTTCTTGCTTCAATCATTTTTATTTTTTATCTCTTAAAATCTACATGCACACACATACATATACATATACGTGTGTATGTAATTTACAAAAGATTTCTTACAAACATTAAATTACATAATTCTTATATTATTATGCCTGAAAATATAAATTTAATTGGAATCAAATGCTCCCTTTTTGAAAAAATATACAGTCACTAACTAAATAAACACATATACTATTTAAAACTATCATTTCTGCATATTCTTGTAATACATCTAATTTGTGTGATTTTTTAAAGTACTTTTTCAGTTGTAGTTCTAGTTTATATCAGCTAATAATCTTTTCCTAATTCAAAATGTAAGTACACTTCTGGAAAATTATAAATATAATTCTGTGCAATATAACTACATCAGTTCTTTTTCTTTATGAATACCAAACATACTCATTTCTATTTTTAAATAGAATTTTAAAAATTGTTGATTCAAATATATATTACTTGTTGACACTAGAATGAGTACAAAGTCATTTGTACATAACTTCCAAAAATTAATAATTATATATAAAACAATATTCAAAACTATTGAATATTTCTTTGTATATAAAATGCAACTTATTTCAAACAAACAATACCAAAACTTAGGGAGCAAATAGTAAATTACATCTAGCCATTTATTCAACTTCTTTATAAAAGACCCACCAAGAACAAAAAGTAATAGACTAAACTGAAGCATTTCAAAACAATGTTTAAATGCAGACAAGCTTTTCTATTTTAGAAGAGGTAATTCTTCCATTCAAAAATCTAGTACTAAATCTTATTTACAAAGCAATTATTCACACACTTCAAACTTGTAATATCCAAGTACAATAAATATGTTCACAAAGAGCATTTTTTGCATTTCCAGATGTTAGCAGAATGAACCTCACAAACAATTATTGTATCAAGTGGTAATGAAAGTTCTGTCCACTTTTAGGATGGAATATTTTGAACAAGATTTAATGAAGTCTAATCTTTAGATGATATTTGCCAGTGTCTAAATGACTAATATTTTCTTTCAGAGTTTGAGAATTATTTGAAGAAAAGCTTTCAATCAACCCTTTGTTTGCTCTAAGTAAAAACAAATTCATTATACCAATCTCTACAAATTTCACAGAGAGAATAATACAAATGCAGTAGCAAAATTCATCAAAAGCACTTACAGTAATGCCATTGTGTGTTAAAGAATATGTAGGTGATGGTTTTTCTGTTTCAGAAAGGGGACTTCAGTCTTAAGGATGAGCCAAGAAAATTTCAGACTTTAAGCAGTTGTTGATGTTAACCATTACATTTAGGGAACTTTGTGAACACTTCACTGTTAATCATATGACTGTTCATTGCAAAATGAGAAGGTTTGGGAAAGTATCAAAGGTTGGAAAGTAGGTTTAACATGACCTATCAGCAGGAAATTGCAAACAACATGTTGATTATTGTGTATCACTGTATTTCCATCAATTTCAAGTGCCTTTTTTTGGACAGAGTCCCTACTGAGGATAAAAAATGGATCCTTTACACCAATTCTAAAAGGAGGTACCAATGGCTTAGATATGGTGGAATGCCTACCCAACAACCAAGAGTAGGACTGTACTCAAGAAAGATTCTTCTGAGTTTATGGCAAGATATGCAAGAAATCATTTATTACAAGCTGTTAAATGATAATCAAACAATCACAGCTAAAGTTTGTCAACAATTAAGGTGTTTAAAAGCACCTTTGGACACAAAAAAAAATGTCCATCTTTAGTAAAGAGAAGAAACATCATCCTTCCCTATTGCTAACACACACCCAACCTTATACTACACAAATGATCAAAGATCTGAAAGAATTGTGAAAAAATGCTTCACCCACCCTATTTCTTGTACATTACTTCTGATTTAGAAGTTTGTAAAGCCACTTAGATTAACTTAGATTAACTTTAAGAGAGGTAATTGAAAATGAGTTAGTTTATATTTCAGATAAAAACCTAAAGAACCTTATACACTTATAAGCTGGTTGACAAATGGGATAAGGATATTGAGACCATTGGTTACTATATTGATGATTAAATACATCTATTTTGTTTTGTCATAGAAAAAAGTAAAACTGAATTTGTTATAATCTGATATATACTTCAATTGATATTTTCATTTTCAGTCAAAATATATAGACAACTATTCAGAGAATCAAAAACATTTACACTTACATATAACATAGAACTAAGGAAAAATATAAGTTATTTTTTTTTAAGAAAGTGTATATTAAATAAACATTTATATGGTTTTAGGATTGGAAATTAGTAGTAAATTTAGAAATATTTTAAGACCAGTGTAGTTAGAACACTTCTGTATTGAGGAAATTTCTCTCATATTTATATAAACAATATTACAATTCATATTACTGTCAATGTTTTATTTCTATCAAGAAAAAAAAGAGCAAATCATTGAAAGTTTGCATAATATAAAGTTTTCTTTTTACAGACATTGGTGAATAAAAAAAAATCAGTGGTGAATCAGCAAAAGTGACAAAAATGAATTATCTTTTTCAAATACTATTATGCCAAAATATCAATATAAAGATAATTTCAGATTCACATCTTTTCAATTATACTTTTTACTGTTTCTCGATTTGGAATGAATGTGTTTACTACAAACTACAACAATGTTGCCTATAACTAATGTCTGGCAAAGGATGCTGCTGAGATTATGATCCAGCTCAAATTTTATATCTATCTCACACAAATAAGTCAATGTTCAAATATTGTCCTACAAAAATAAATCAAACAATCACCAATAATAAGCCTTGAGCACATACCTTATTAAAATTACTAAAAACTAGGACACCATCTTTATTTTATTTATTTTTTACATTAAACCTTCCATTAGTTCAACTCAGATAAAATCTTCAAAGGTTCTTGCATTGGCAAAATAATTTTTCAAGGAAATTGAAAAACATAAAAATACTAATTGTAATGCAGATTAGGCTATTTTAATACATTTGGGAGCAAGAAAGGATTTTTAAAAAAATGTAAGTGCTTAAAGATTGATTATAATAAAACAAATGAAAAGACAAGAAATATTATAAAATGCATTAAAAGATTGCTTTTCAAGTCATCCTGACAAATCATACTAGAAAATTGCAAACATAAATGTACTTTTAAAACTAATGAACATTATAAACAATGATTGTATCAGGTTGTAATGAAAGTTTAAGACCAGAGTGGTTAAAACAGTTTTGTAGTGAGGAAATTTATCTCATATTTATATAAACAATATTGTCAAATAATTCACAAGATTTTTCAAAAATGTTTCAATTCTTAAGAATATTTTTAATAAAATAAATAGAAAGATTCTGTAATTGCCAACCTAGCATAGTGAAAAAAATTTTTCTCAATATTTTACCCCCTTGGAAAGAGAAAATACTCTTTTTGTAAAATTCTTTTCATAAAAGACAATTTCATGAGGTAGGGTTATATAGTAAACTAAAGAGTATATAGACATTGGAATTTTCAATACAATAAAGAACAACATTATATTTGTTCTATTAAAGTGATATTTTCAAATTAAATTTGTATATTTTTGTGATAATAAGTATAAAGCTATCTGTGTTCAAATATTTTAGCATCTCTGAGAGGTTGGTATTTTAAGTAAAAAATACAACTCACAACTGGATTAAACACATGTTTTATTCACTTTTTGCCAAATCCCCAAATTTATATGATTGTTAATAATTTGCATATCTTCTAAAGAGTCAAAGGTCCACTGGACATGTACGGCATTAAATATATTTCTACTAGTTAATCCTCATGAAAGGATTCAGATATATTTGAAAAGGAATAATGTAACATTTTTATATATTGAAATAATTGTATGTCTATTCCATATCTGATTAAACATAGTCAAATATAATTTTAATATTCTTCATTTGTAACTAATTAAAATTATATTATATCTCTTGTTGTAATACAGATAAATCTGATTAGTTTTGAATCACAGGAAGGTAAATAATTTCTACATCAGACTTTAAAATGTATGTTTCTTGAAAGTGACTTTTTAAAGTAATGACTATGCAATTATTGACAATATGTTTATGAAACCTGTGTTACAACTGATAGTAATTAATTTAATAAACAAAAGGAAAAGTGAAAGGAAATAGCCAAGGAGTACAAAGTACTCTTTTACATTTGATCATTAATATCAGAAGATTATTTTTTTTAAATGACTTCATACCACCATTTTAAATCACTTTTTGGAAGAACAATAAGAATTTTTTTATCTATCAAACTGTTAAAGCAGACTAGGTTTCTCATGAAAATATATAATTTTAACCTGAAAATTCATTAGCCATTAATTTAATTCAAATATATATTTCTTTGTTTAATGTTGTTCATAAAAATCATCTTTCTCATAAAGGTAAGTTCACTTTTAACATTAAAAGATAAGTTTTTCCAAGATCTTTATGTTTAGGGAATTCACACCTTTCAATAAGAAACAGTTTGAAAATTTGTAAAGATTTTTAGAAGAATCATATCTTTCACAAGAAATATTTTGATTATGTTTCCAGCTTATGGCCATGGTGAAACACCAGTTCATGCCCGATCAACAAAGTTAAGCAACATTGAGCCTGGTCAGTACTTAGTTGGATGACTGCTTAGGAATACCAGGTGCTGTAAGCTTGGATGTACAGGTGGCATAATGGATAGTAGTCGAGTTTGTTACGTTCACTCATGTGCAAATACCATTGAGAAAGGTATGAATCCATCCATCTCTCTCTCACCAACTAGGGCCTAAAAAAGTAGAGAAGACTGGATGCTTGAGCTAATGAAAATATTGTGGAGTTCACAATGGCTATGATCCTGACTGCAGTCAGAATCATAAAAAATAAATTATTATGTTTTGATTATAGCTAAATGAATAAGTAATATATTGCTAGTTTTAAATTTGTATGTCCAATTTAACCAAATATATTAACCTCATATAATAAGTAAATTCTTATTCATGTTTAAGTGACCATTACATAAAGATATCTCTTAATATCTCTTTAAGTGTTCCATGAATGCCTCAAATTTCAGAAAACTGTTCATTCCCATATACACTGTATGCATTTGACTCGTTTATTTGTAAAATCTACAGGATATAAATATCTGATTTTAAGCTATCACTCGTACATAGTAATTACGATTGATTTTAATTTCAATGTAATTTTATTTTTCACCATTCACTATTGATTAAAAAGAGAAAAAAATTATCTTTAGTGTAATAGTAGAAGCAAGAAAATGACAAAATGGTATCACTTCATATTCAGCTATTTCAAGAACAGTGAAGCTGAGATTTGGGGGGGGGGGGTATTTCTTCTCTCTCTTTTCTGGTCAATACTTTTTTTTCAGTTCTATCAAATGACTAGACATTCAAATATTTTTTTTTTATTATCTATTCCCAAAGCAACAAAAGACCAATCCAAGTGAAATAAGCAATATTATTTTTTTAAATTATAAATAAAACTTCAGTGGCCATTAAACTATATTAATAGAAACAGAAACAACTGCTATAACAAATACAATTCTTAACTTAATATCACTAAACTAATATAAAAAAGCAATATGAAGGGTTTTTTAATTTAAATAAGAATTTTGTGAGAATTTATATATATATTAAAACAGTGTCAAAACTGAGCGTGTGGAAAACTAAGGACCAGATAAAGTACAGTTTTGAAATATCTTTAAATTTAATATATGTGGAAACATGGATTGTATAACATAGTTTGGCTGTTTAAAGACTAGAACACTGAACATAAAACGTATGAAATAAAATTTCTCATTTTATCAGTTTTTATGATTTTAACCATCCAGAAATAGAAGGTTTTACCAATATAAAGTAGAAACACTGTTACATTAGTATACTTATATATTTGATCAATAAGATGGGTCATTCCAGCTAAATTTAACAGGGGGTGTTGAATAAAACTACTGACTTGCATTGTTTTTGAAACTATTCTTGGTCTACTATTGAAAAATAACTTTGCCAAGCCTAGTAACAAAGGTTATCTGAAATGGTGAGCATCTGAAAATGGAACAAAGTCAAAAACTGAGAATGGATGAAGTTATGAAGCTAAAATTTTCAGGAAATACCTTTCTCCTAGAAGTAAACAAATAGTGAAAATTTGAAAATATTGATTTCAGACCACATTGAATTTGCCTGGAATGACCCAGATTGATTTAAAACTTTACTTTATCATAAGGTAAGCATTACAGTGTTACCTCTAAAATGACAGGATCTAATAAACATAGTCAATTCATTTTGGTTTAAATCAAATCATTTCTATAAACTGAATAAGACCATCTATGACAATAATTTAGTCTCAGTAGTGAATTTTTATTTAGCATTTGTTCATATATGAACAGGTTGCCAGAAAATAATTACTTTTATATATTAATGAAAAGCATTTCTACTAAGTACATAGAGAGTGAATATCATAGAATACAAACATTGGCTTATCAAACTAGAGATTAAGTACTGTATGGTTTTGGACCAAATACAGAGAGTAATGGTTGCAAAATCGACTGATGATTCTATGATTTACTTCATATATTTCATATTACTGCAATAAATATGCAAGATAAAATGATTAAGTGATGAATTGATAAAAGGAAGAATGAAATCAATCATTGTAACAAAAATTAAACTAATAGCAAAAGAAATTTAAAATGTTTGAATCAGATATATTTGTAAACATAAAACTAAAAATGGACATCTCTACAAGGTTTAAGTTTGTTAATGAAGTAACAAAGATTTACAAGGTTATTAACAATTAAACAGATACATGAATTTTTTTAGATATTTAATTTCAAAATGTAATTATTTTTAGTTAATATTTTGAAAGAGTTGTCAGAATATCTGACAGCAACGTCTTGTAATGTTGTTAAATTATATCAAAATCAGACAACTATAGAATAGTTTAAGTAAATAGTTCACCTACAATTCACACATTCTGAAACATTCTTTTTAAAAGTTTAAATTTTACACAATTTTAAGGGTTTTGTATAAAAGATAAAGTTCAATTACTGATTTCTTTCAGATTGACCCTAACAATAAAAATCAGTATGGCTTTGACTTGTAAATGTAAACACTGATAAGGGAGAATCTTCCTTTCAAAACAATTACAAACAAATTTACCTTGCAGAGGGGCCACAGTTTTATTCATACACAAAAGTGAGCTTACCTAAAAAAAAAAAAAAAAAAATAAAATAAAATAAATTTCATCTAATGATTAAAAAGCAATTTAATTTTCAATAAAAATACAGGAAATAAGTTTTAATAACTCCGAAGAAATATATGTAAATCCTACTTAAATATAAAAAACAAGAAAAATAGCAAACCGGTTTCATGAATGAGTTTTATTTAAGAAAAAATAACTGTAAATGAACAAAATTAGACTAACAATCATGCAAGAATAAAGTACTTTACTGTAATAAATACTTTAAAGCTATTAATCACAACAAAAATATTATCTTAAGAATATTGCAAAATTTTATAGTGGAGTCATATATTCTAATGAATACGCTTTTTACCTTTAATGTGTAAGGATCTTTTAATTCATCGAGTAACTAGATGAAGATGCAGTCATTTTGGATTAGCAATCAAGATAGTTCAGATTCAATCTTCAAACTGGCAAAATAAGTCTAGTAAAATATTTATCTAGTTCTTAACTGTTTTATAACAAATTTGTCAATATAGAGATTTTGTCAATACTTTATCTTGTCTGAAGAAGTAATTGTTATGAAAAGTCACTGGTATGTGACTATAAAGAGGTTAAAGTACATTAAAGCACAAATAGAGTAATTGAAAATTTATAAACAAGATCCTCTCATTAAAAAGGTATTTATAACAAAAATATTTCAAAAAAGTCAAATGTTTAAAACTCTAATAGTTTCACAATTTGCTTACAAAGGTCTATAAAAATCATTTTTTTAGCATCTATAGTGCAGTTATTATTGGATGGCTAGAAAAATTAGAAAAAACCTTCAGAATTCATAATATATATTAAAACACCAATCAACCAGAGGGGATACTACAAAGTGAAAAACTAATTTCATAGCTAATAATTAAAAAGTGGCCAGTAGAGTAAAAGAAACCTGAAACTGAAATATAGCAAACAAGATTTTAAAACTTAACAGTAATAAATAGGTATTCATAAAAAAAGACATCTAACAGTATCAAATTTTTTTTAAGAAGCAGTAGTTTTAATGTTTTAAGGTGAAGAGGATGTGATACAATGGAAAAACAACTCACTTTAGTATAAAGATCATTAATGAAAGAAAAGCAACAAAATATGCAATGAAGTGCAATAATTAATTTTAGGTCAGTATTATTTTCAAAGCAATCAATAAATATTCCAACCTCATAGCAATCAATTATAATGAACTTCTGTGAAGAGTAGATTTAGACTAAAGAGCATAGCAGAATTTAGACAAAAATGAAGTAGATTTAATTAAATGATTATTTAGTCAATTAAGATCTTTTATCTACATTTAATGATGAGCCAAAAACATTATAACCAGCTGTGTAATAAGGTTGGACAGTCCTCTAAATGACCACAAAACAGCTCTTACCTAATCAAACAAGAACTTTACAAGCCCTCTAATGGTTTTCTCTGGAATTTGGTGACAATGTTTAAGTGCTGCCAATTTCCATGTTGGAAGTTCTACAGAGTGAACTTCTTGGCTTATTACATGCCACAAGTGCTCAAAGAGAGTGAAAATGGAGATCTCAGGGATTGATATTAGTTAGCATGGATATTTTGGCAGGCCTACAGCTCCACAACCCTATACAAAACAAGGATCCATGTATTATAATACATTTCTTCTCCATCTTGTTTAAAGCTATTTGTAATTTCTGTTAAAGTAGCTCTCCTGCTTGCTCATATCTTACAAGAAAGCCTCCATTCACTGAATGAATAAGTTTTGGTTGTCCAATGCCTTGTCAGCAGTTTGTGATTTTTTCCCCTTCTTTGATGTCTGCCAATAAGTATTCATTGCAATTGAAAATGAGTACGCCTCAAGCTGTACTATTTCAGAAATGTTAAAAACCAAAGCCTTACAATATAAAGCTTCTGGTTTTTCACAAAACCATCTATTATTTATGTTTTTTATAGAGATTTGTGTAGCAGTTTCATGTAATAATCAGAATTGATAGGAAGTCTGGAATATTATGGTATTTGCCGAGAAAGGCATTGATCTGTATAAAATGATCGAGATAGCATTTTCATCTGGTCATTAGTAAAGTGAAAACAAAAACAAAACCTAAAGAAAAGGGGATATCAGATTGATGCTTAAAAACAGAGAGTAATATAAACTGAAATACAAAGAGATTTGTTAGAAAGAGAACAAGCGAGTAACTTGAGCTTAATGTAATACATTAGGCAAGATTGATTACAATGGTGGAGAACAGAGAAAGTGCAAGATACAAAGGAATGAATAATCTGAAAATACAATAGAACAAATGTTTTTATGTAGAAGAGATTATGTGATAAGGCAAACACAGCATCCAGTTCTATTAGACCAAGTAGATGATATTTCTAAGTTTATGATGAGAATATAAAAACTATGCCACTTTGCAAAATAGGTAGATACTGTTCAATTTGTAATGACACTTGTCAAGTTTATCAATAGTAATGTGATTGAGTGGTATATAACAGATCAACATGTTATAAATGAAAATTTAGTTTTATTCAAATAATATTGATAATATATAATAATTATATTTTAATGCCACATTGCCCCCTCCACACAAACACACTAGTCTGTCTTGATATAGCTCTATGATAGATGAGACAAGAGTTTGAGAATTGATTCCCAATACCAAATGAGGTTCAACATAAATTACATGAAAAAAATACTGACTTCAAATAAACATTTAAAAAAAACAAAAAAAAGTTTTAAATCAAAGGACTAAAACAATAATAATATGACTCAATAATTACAATCAAAAGTACAAACCAAGTTTAATATTCTAAATCAATTTGATAAAGGAAAACATAACCTCCAAATTATTAGCAAAAGAAAATACTTTGATCTGGAAGTACTGCTTTCTTTCATCATTGATATACTGATCAATTCTATATGCCATAAGCTTCAAATAACCAGCCTAAGCAGCAAAACCTGATTGTCTTATTAACTTAAAGGTAGCTAATCATAATCTCATCTGAAAGCTTCCTGTCAGATTTTGTATAACATTGTAATATATATATATATATATATATATATATATATATATATATATATATATATATAGTCACCAGTAGGATCTCCCTCATAGGCTAACATTTATCATATTACAGATAACATTTTATATATGGCTTCTATTTTCATAGATAACTACTTTTCCAAAGTATGAAAGAACATTTACATTGATAACAATAAAGCAGAACTTGCCGTACTATAATTACTAAAACCAATCTCATGACAATCACACACAACACAATTTTCATATATACTTAAATCTTGTTAATTTAACAATTTACCTGAGTAGTGTTTTCATGTTAGGTATAAGATAGTAATAATTTTATTGAGGTTATAGAACACATTTATTTATATTTAAATTATTGTTGCAAATTTATTTATATAAATATCAAATTTAGAATTATTCTGTTACCATTATAACAAAGTTCAGTGTTGCAAATTGTTGTAACCTAGAGAAGGTTACTGAATAGAATAATCGCATGAAGGTCGGTAATGAACGATAATACTTAGGACAAGAACACATACAAGATTCACCAGAGGTGCATAGAAGAAGTAGAATTGAAGTGATTCAAGTGAATTCCACAATGAATTTCTAACTGCAGGATATCTACCAACTGCCCCATGCAGTCAGATGTGGCACAAGGCTGAATTTAATGTGGGGTATCCAAACCCGTAGGCTTGGGCAAAAATTCTCCATAGACCTTATATAAAACGAGGTCTGGTAGCTGTTTCCTGAGACGAAACTCTACCCTTGACATAGCCTCATCTGGGGATCCTCTTTGCTTGGAGGCAGAGAGTCTGACCAGCACAGCTGGAGACGAATCTCCAACTGCAGACCAACATACAGTATTTATTACTGTAAATATGTGAATGGGGACATACCCATTATCATCCGTAGGTATGCTACAACACACTGATTGATAGAAAACTCAAGTTTTATGTTAAGAGACAAAAAATTAAATTGGACAGTAAATAAGTTTTATTACAGGCCTTCAAAAATTTATATATATATATAAAATCATATATAAAAATCAATCTCATCTTTCAAAACCCTGTAATAAAACTAATAAGAGAAAATTGACACATCAAACACATGACATATATATCTCAAATTTATGTACAAGCAAATTTGGGCCTTTAATATCTCAGCAGTTTCTTTATACAAATTCAGAGGAAACTATTGTCATAAAAAAGTAATCTAATATACAAAATTAAATAGATTAATAATTCTATTATTTTTTTCATAAAATAAACTGAAATATCAACTTATAAAAGGTCAAATTAAGGTGAGGAAATCAAAGAATATAAGTTGTATCCAGTTTTTAGAGTACACTTAATATACTTTTTTCTTCTTACTATTTTTATAACAAAACATAGCGATCCAATAGAATTACTAGACAGTATAAAGGTTTTGTGTTAGTAGTATCAGCATGAGGATGAGATTTTAAATTTATGGAGCTGGGAATGCAACAATTCCTACAATTTTTGTTGCCTTTTTTAATCTGTGGAAAAGTAGACTTTCCTATACATCTTTCTACAAATACTATCCTTTTAAATATATACAAAAAAAGTTAGTAAAAAGAAGACAAAAGAAAAAATGATTTAAAGCAATTAAAAAACATTTGTTATTTATAAGATTTTATATTAAATAAAAATTACTGTGTTGTTATTGAAGATGCTGTTTTGATCAGTGGAGAACTATCAAATCAGTTTTTTTAAGATTGAATAGGTAATCAAAACAAATATGCTTGCAGATATTGGCTGAAATCCACTGAATAAGATTTGCAAAACAAAATATTAAAAAATGAACATATTTTTTTTGAGTAGCATAAAAGCTACTTAAAAAAATATGTTCATTTTTTAATATTTAATATTTTTTTAGCCTTGAAATTTTTAATCTAAAACATATTTAATTGCTTGTTCACCATGATGATGATCACTGAAAGAATTGCACCTGGATTTCATTAAGATATAAACATTTCTCTCTTGGCTTTCAAATTGCAAAATCCAGTAGCAAAATGTTAGATAAATTGTATGATCTTGAGTTAAATGTTTCAAAATTACACTTAACAATGTATATATGCAATGCTCATCTATACTTATGGTACAAGAGCCAACTACAACTATTCTACCCACTCTACTCCTTATTGCTTAAACCTTATTTAAATATAATCTTTAGGCTCAATAGAATCAAAGAATGCTATTTCCCTTAGATTGTTTACCATTGAAAGTGCTTAGATACAGTGGGCTGTGTAGGTATCTGTTAAGTGAAGAATCACAAGCTTTTGGGAAACCTTTTGTACACAATATAAACTGGTAAAATTACAGAATCCTTGGTTTAACCTTGGCATTCCCACCAGTTCAATGTAGTTCTTTAAATGAGATTGTGAGTGTTTATAAAAATTCACTGTAAGGAGCAGGTGGCTAAGCTATCTGCTTAAATGAATTATTATTATGGCATTAGAAAAACTGAAAATTAATTAGTTCAGATTGGCCAAAAATTTATATCATCAGCATCAGGTATCTTGGCAGTTGTATTTTCTCTATCAATTTATAAACTTTGTGCTGGATTAAAAAACTCCAAGAAAAGAAAAAGAAAATATGTGAAAGATATAAATGCATACAAAACAGAAATACAACGTAAAAATTTAAAACCTGGCATGTATAGTTTTATCAGTGTTACCAATTATATTTAATAGCATATTTATAGAAGATTTATTCAAATGAATTAGAAGACAAATATTAATAATAATGTTGTATTATTAGATGTAAATTATAAAGTATATAAAAAGCAGTAAACTGAACAGTCTGTATTCCAATTAAAGCAAAACTTTTTGACTAAAATAAATAAAACCTCAAATAACTTTAAACTTACTTTTTTGTTATATATAAAAATTAATTACAAGCCCAGTAAATTTGTTTAAACTTTAGAACTGTAGCTGTACCATAAGACATTTAATGAGAGTAATAAATTCATAATTCAAATTTTCTTCACAATAGGCATATACATGAGATGACATATTTGAAAGTTTGAGATATACAAACCACACAATTTATAAGATTAAAATTTATCCATTTGACCCATTAGATATTACTGATAAAATGTTCTCAACCTAGTTCTCACATTATTTCTATATTGTTTTACTAATTTAAGTACCTTTTAAAAGTATATAGAATTCTGCATGCATGTAAAAATGTATCTGAATACAAGATAACCTCCAAAAATTCCAATAATATATATAATTTTGAAAAAAAAATTTATTTAAAGTTTGAAACAGGCCACAAAAATTTGAAAATATCTTTAGTGTCCTATAAAGCAACAAATCTCATTTTCTTTTAATTTCTATTTTATTAAATCAAAATTCGTGTTTGCATCTAAACAGAATATTAACATTTTGAAAAATCAGGGTTTCTACTATTTATTTATAGAGCAATCTGTATTCATTTGGTGGTGGTGGTGGGGGGGGGCAATACTCATATTCTTTCATTTCTCCAAGAAAGCTTTGTGGTAGACTAATATATTACAGACACAAATACATACATATGCATGTTTGTGAGTTTTAATCCAGTGCCCATGTTTTGCCTGGCTATGATCTTCAGCTTCACTTAATCAAAAATACATTTGTCATTAATATAAAGAAAGGATCTTTACAAATATGCGAAAATCAAGTAGATAAAGCAATACTGGGTAACTTAAGGCCATTTACTGCAACAATTGGAATTATGTTTTCAGGTAGAACATACACTGAAACTACAAAGTAATATTAAGAACGACAATTCAAAACCAGTTAGGTATAGGTCTGGTAACTCTACTCATATAAGCCTACTTTCTATGGAAACCACAGCAGCAACATTAACGTGGTGAAGCTGTGGCCCTATCCTCTATAGAAGTCTACTAATAAGAAAGAGAAGGGGAAATGCAAAAAAAAAGTCAATTCAAAATTTAGTAATGCTGAGCTTTCAAATGAATGCCAAATTGCTACTTGGAATCCAATCTGGCAACTCTGTTCCATATACAGCATTAAACTTTATGATTCTCCATTTTTAAAAATATATTTGAATTTCTAAACTTTTTGGTAGCAGCTGCTGTAGCTGAACATGGAACAAGTCTTTGTCTATATGTCTACTTATAACTGCAGTACCCAAAGTGTATAAATATATTGCCAGATTTTATTATGCAAGTCAATATTTTTACAAAATAAATTTGTGTTAACCAACCAATGTTGGTAAAATTTTCAAGATATACAGTTATATTTAATGACTAATATATTTATCCTAATTAAAAATAATGATGACTTGTATTGAGTATGTAAGCCTATATTATACAAACAATGAGCAATATAAATTTTCATTAGCAAATAAGTCCAAAAAGATATACAAAGGTTGGTTGAAAAGTTCATAGGCTGACCAAGAAGCCCTCATGGAATGTAACCAAATATGGTTTATTTTTCAACATAGTCCTCTTTGTGGTCCACACAAACTTCTTCCATTGGTAGTGCAGTGCTTGGATCTCCTTGGTGAAGAAATTTTCATCCTGTTGGTCAAAAAAGTTATCAAATGCAAATATGACATCATCACTAATACCGGTTCCCAGGCAAGTGTTTTTTCATATTGAGGAACAGATGATATGGGGTCAAATGGGGTCAAATCATTAGAACAGGGAGGGTTATCAACCAGTTCAAAGCCAAATTCACTCACAGCAGCCATTAAAACCAAGGATTTGTGTGCTGGAGCATTGTCCTGATGAAACAAGACCCCATTCATCATTTTTCCTGGGCATTTGATCTTGATAGCCTTTTATAACTGCCTCAGTAAGTTGGCATAGTACTCATCATTGATGGTGCGGCCCTTTTGAAGATATTCAATAAACAATGCTTTCTGCTTAAAAAACAAAAACAAAAAAAAACTGAGGCCATCAACATCCCTGATTTCAAAACAACCTGTGTGCCATCTTTGGAGCAGGTAAGGAGGGGTGTTTCCACTACATGGATTGTCTATTTGTCTCTGGCTCAAAATGATGAACCCAACACTCATCCTAGGTTAAGAAATTTTAAGAAAACCAGCTGGATCTACCTCAAACAATGTCAATTTTGATCAGGTCTCAGAAGACACGGCACATACCGAGCAGAAACCTTCATCATGCCAAGTTCATTGTGCAGAATATTCTCAACTTTCTCACAGGATATGGTAATAGCATTGGTTATTTCATTTAAAGTCAATTGCTTGTCATCCATCACCATGTGGTGAACACAATCAAGGTTTTCCTCAGTGGTGGCAAATGCAAGATGTCCAGACCTTGAGTCATCTTCAAGATTCCCTTTCTCTCTAAAATTCAGCTGCCCACTTTTGCACTCTTGATACAGCCGAAGTGTTATCTCTTAATGTAGCAGCTATGTCAGCATGAATGTCCTTGGAGCTAAAGCCTTTTTCTGCAGGTACTTGCTAACATCACAATGCCAAATTTTGTCCATTTTCAAGAGAAGTCACTACTAATTACTTTTGAAGTCTTCTTTAAATAGTAAAATATCATTTTACCTGGAAAGAAACAAAGTAGTTATTAATAAGAGTTGAAATTAATGCATATAAGATTCCACAGCTCTAGCATCACTCCTTCATAGTCAGCCTATGAACAGTTCAGCCGACTCTGGTAGGCTATAGAAACATTTGATCAACATTACATATACTTGAATGAATTATTTTTATATGTTAATAAGGGCCACTTGATACTATAGCCTCCACCAATTCTTCATTCATTGGTCTTGTTAAATTTCTACTGTTTTGACTTTAACATTACTTACTGCAGGTTTTTTTTGCTTCCCAGAGATTTTCCTTTCCCAAACCATAAGTTTTCCACTGGATTAATACCTGGAGAAACTGGGGACCCATTTCATTAATTTAATATATTTAAAACCATTTTGATAAGGTAAGAAATAGTCGGCTTTGCAGAATGTTAGGAAGCATATACTCTTTAATTTAAAGCTTCTTCATTGTGACATGTACCAATTAAAAAATGTCTTGTCAAAAAACTTACAATAATTATCTGCATTTATAGCAACTTTAAGGGGACCTAAAATTTTACTGTTTATAATAATAGCCCCAAACATTACTCCATCTCCACTTGTGCCATTATATCCATCCAATGTTACTATATTCATCACCATAAATAATTGTTGGGAAATCGGTTTTCATGTATTTCTTTGCCCGATTTACACATTTCTCCTTGTGATGCTTACTTGAAGATGGTAATTTGGTTAATATCATGAAGAAACCAATGTTCTTAATATTCTGCATCTTTTCTCTCTGCTTACATTTACAACACTAGCTTCTTCAAATATTTTCTTGCTTATTACACTTTCAATTATTCTCAAATTTCTTTTCATGACAATGATAAAGCAGTTTTTTCTTGTTCTGATTGTTCTATGCTCTTTGTGAATTTTTTTATCATTTTCAATGTTGTATTCCCATCACTCAATAACTTTACAATATCTGGTTTCTCTTTTGAGGTTATGTATTTCTTACATCCTATGGAAATATTTATATATCTCAAATGAAAAATAAATCTCAATTATTATACAATATATATATATATATATATATATTATATATATATATGAGAGAGAGATATATTTACAATTTGATAAAATCTCACACCACCAAATACATTGTAAATAAAAGCAGATATTATAAGGTGAAAGTTACATGATGTATTCATCATAGGTCTTGAAACATTTACCAATATTAATATATTCATACCAATTTTATAGTGAAAACATTAACTTGCATAATAAAATCTGACATACATACATAGAGTTAACACAATATATATTTGGTAAAAAAAAAACACAAGGGATAATACAGCATATGTTGGCTGCATAATGTAAGTGCTGGTATTATATGCAAATACTCACATTACTCCATGAAATGCTAATATTAGGAATTACTAACTGACCATTTATAGAGTTCATCTATAAACATACTGATAAAATGTTTATTTTTTCTTCCAAATCAACATTTATAATGGACGCAGCTCAAATAGTTAAGAGCCAGTTAGGTTACAAATGCAAAAATCATTAAGCAGTGACCATTTAATTAAAACAGTTTTGTGAATTGCCAGCACTTTGTTTAGACCTATCAACAGATGTTTTGAGCTTTTAATTCTTAAAAAAATATTGTGCTGTTAAGAAATATATTGTGGAATAAAATCTACAAAAATATTTCCTATAAAAATGAAAACTACCTTAACTACAATACAATAATCATAATAAATAATCATAGAAAACAATTTCAATATATTTACCCCATTATTTGCATCTATTCAAATAATTTTATGTAGATACAAAAACTATATTGTTTACACACAGTGATCATAAAGATAATATCTCTTTCATATTGTGTTTGAGCATAGTTTGCCAACACTAACATACTGACCACAAACTTGTCATACACAAAATAAACATGTTCTGTCACACCAAGAGATTCAAAATATTATCAGGTACAGAAGAATACCTACCATCCACTGGCTACAATGTTTTATACTGGTTACAATCATAACAGAATGAAAATTTTAAAAAAATAACATATTTAACAAATTATATTTTAACAGGGCTATTTACTCCCACACATTATCAGAATGAATTATTGCATTACCTTAGAAACTCCCACTCATATAGACAAACCAATGAATACTTTTATACACACATACATACTGACCCATTGAGATAATACATTATCATAAACAAACTCAAGTTAATACATTAAAATATCTGCATTTCAACGAAGAAAGATTCAACAAGAAAGAAGGAAATAATTGCCATGTATTTCTTTAAGAGCTTTATTTATGGTTATTGTTTCTATTTTCATTTTTTTTTTTGCAATACACTCTCAGAGCTTCCAAGTGATGTACTTGCTGATCTAACTGTTGTGTTGGTGACAGTATTGACGTCATGGAGATTTGTACATTGTGCAGAGGACATGCTACCCAATCAATAACTAACACAATAACGGTGGTGGTGGAAGCAACAGTTGTAGAATTGTGGAGAAAACAGTGGTGGTGGTGGCTGTGGCAGAGTGGAGCATGAGGAAATAAGAAACTCCTTTGTAGATACCCCTTTTATTCTACACCCACCACTTACTGACACAAACGACTGACAATACAAAATGTGAAAAAACATTTCCCAATCATAACAGAAAACTTATAGAAGATCATCCAATATTACTTCAGGAGATAGAAAAACAGTTTCTTTTTTAGACTGAACTTTTTAAAATAGTTTATATTGTAAGCCATAATGATATTTGTATAATCTCTTCAGTCATATATCTTTTAATGTGGTTATAATCATAGGTTTATAATTCATTGAAACTATTGTGTTTAACATTAAAACACAGATGATTCTACAATAGACTGGATATCATTAATAAAAATGCCTTCAAGATATTTGTTAAATAAAGTTGGGTAAGTGTAAAGAATGAAATAAAGTTGGGTAAGTGTAAAGAATGAAATAAAGTTGGGTAAGTGTAAAGAATGAAATAAAGTTGGGTAAGTGTAAAGAATGAAATAAAGTTGGGTAAGTGTAAAGAATGAAATAAAGTTGGGTAAGTGTAAAGAATAAAATAAAGTTGGGTAAGTGTAAAGAATAAAATAAAGTTAGGTAAGTGTAAAGAAAACAAATATCTTAATTATGTTTATTAAGCTAATGTTTCATTAAGTATTATAAAATAACATGGTGTTATTTTAATACTACCTCTATCCCATGGCAATTGTTACATTCGTGTTATAATGAGCATTTGGTTGCAAAGGAAAGGAACAAAGACTAAAATTTCAACCTGTGTTGGTTAAAATTCAGAATATATACATAGTTGTGTCAAAGGTGGCAAAAATTGTTCATATGAAGTTCCTTAGTTGCCGTTGGTAAGGAAAGTGATTAGGTGTAAGGGTGTTGTTGGTAGGCCGGGAGTTGAGTGATTTATTGGGTTGGTTGGTGAAAGTCACAGTTGGAATCAGGAGCATATTAGCTGAAGCTAAGTGTAGTTGTTGTCAGGTTTTGATATATGCCTTTCTTCAGGGTTGAAATTGATACCTGACCAGTGAGGTGTTTGATGATCTGGCAGTCACGTAACAAGGCCTGAAGTGTTGAAGCCAAACTCCTGTCATCAGCAAGGAGTGTCATTATATTTTGGATTTACCAGGTATAGGTTCCCAGGGACATCCATTTTTTTTTTTTTTTTTTTTTTTTTTTTTGTGAGAATGTTTGTGATTGGCTATTGCATTTTGGGATTTTGCGAGGATTCGTCTTGTGGGCCAGATGTGATGCTCAGAACCTCTGTGCAAAAGATGATTTTTTATTTTGTGCTTTGCTTTCTTAGCACTCCCATCCAGTGAAATGTATTTGTGAATCAGAAAGATCTTGATTAAGTAGTATAACATTTGCATACATATTTTATACACTAAATGTAACAACTATTATGGGACAGAGGTAGGACTACATACATTTTTATAAAATTTATTATCATGTGAAAATATCACAAAACAAATATAATAAACAGCTTAGTTTCCAATATAAAAAATTAAATAAGGTATACTTTCAGCTTGGGATAGAAACTGCAAAGAGGGAAAAATGATAATCGTCTTTTAATCTTCAACTAAAGATAATATAAAATAATACTGAAATAAAAGTTGTTAATTTTACTGAAAAGCAAAAATTTGAAATGTCACATGGTGCACACAAAATCTTAACTGCAAAAAGCCAAAATTAGCCAGTGTTTTTTTATGACTAAGAAAAAAACTGAAAAGTAATGCCTTTAACAAGACAATCTCCTAACTTGGAAATTTTAGCTCTTATACTTTACTGACTCATCTAGAAAAGATTAAATCAGTTCCTGGGAATTCAAACTCCAACTTCTCTTGTAACAATCTGAAAAACACTCTTGATATGCTATTCTATAATCTGCTTTTCTCATGTGATATCTTTCAGAAGAACCTTAAAAAAAATTAGTCTAGCTAATTTAAACATAATTCTTACAACAGAAAAATTGCCTTCAGCACAAATCAAATTAAAGCTTAAGAATTCCAGTTCTGACACAACTAAGCTGGGAAAGCTACAGTCAGTTTCCAATGAAAACTTTGCTAATAATTTTAATGTAGCTTAGAATTAGATTCTAGAAATTTCACTTGATTACTTCATTTTTACAATGGAATCTATTTGAACCGATTCTAAGGTAAATTTAAAATTTTCATAAACCTGTAAAAAAAAATTTTTTTTTAATATTAAAATTCCACAGTCTAACTAAAATATTACCAGAAATACAATACTTAAACAATGGATTCATAATTTGGTGATTTCTGTATTTTTCTGTATAATTTCCACTATTTATCTCAGGAATATATGCCAGAGAAATGAAAACAGTTCATTAGTAAATTAACATTATATCTTCTATGATCAAGTATCAAATTTTATAACTGATAATTACTGGGCAGGAGAATAGTGGTCATTTGGTAAAGATGCTAGTTCAAACATCACAATAAACATTTGATATTGCAACCATTCTTGTGTTTGTAAAACATGATAATCAAGAATAATGTTGAATTTGAAATTGGTTATACCATACTTACCTGTAATAATCATTTATTTAGAGCAAACTAGACTATCTTGCAATATCCCCTTGAAAGGAAACTGAGTACATATTAGGTGCCATAAGCGAACAGCAAATTATCACAGAAGACAGGAAATATTCAGAGATTAAGTCTGATAGTGAGATCAGCATCAGTAATAGGGGGGATCTTTTTTTCTCTTAGAATCAGATATCAGTTTGGCACTACATTATAATTCTTTAAACCATTTCGTAGAGTACTACACATACATTATATACAACCACAAGCATTATACTCACAGAATATTTATTTCTTACTTTTATCTCGTTTAGCATCAAGTGTCACAACACACATACATATTTTATACAGATATTTGTCTACACACATTTTCTATACATATAAATGCACACACTTATTGCAGATGTTACAATCACTCAAATTTACTGAAAATAAAAATTCTTCTATATCCGACTGCCTATATATTTTTCAGCCTTAAAAATATAATTGATCAAGTATAGTTGTAACCAATTACTAATTGCTAAATGGATACTATAGTTTAAGAATATATGCAACTATATTTATAAATATCATAGTCTTCAAGAAGTTCAGATAATATGAGAGGATGTTGAAAAGTTCTTGTCCCAACCAAGAAGAAGAGATTCCAAAATAAATTCTGATGTTTGATCATTTGGTCAGATTCTGGGAAGTTTGGCCAAACCAAAAGCTTTTTGGCACTTCATTATTAGTTGAATTTATTCTTGTATCTATATAACATTACTATAAAGAAAGGTACCTACACTAATTTTCAAAAATGAAAAAGTATCCTTGAAGTTTTCTTTTTAGCTTTAACTGAAAACTAAATGATTAAAATTTTCTATTTCCAGTAAGCAAAATACTCTGGTGTATTTCAAATAGAAATTATATTGATTGGTATCTCAACATTTTGGTCACTTTCAGTAAAGTCATTAAAATCAGCCATTTTTGACACATTTGCAAACAAAAGTTAATTCTTGGTTTTAAAAATCTAACAAAAATATAATTTTCTGAAACTTTATTTGAGGAATATTAGATGATCGAATCTGATTTGAAAAAAGCATTTTTTATTTTACAATTTGGAGCATATTTTTGAGTAATAGTTTGGAAATAAATATTGATGATTTACATTCTCCACAGAGCCCTGATTTTAACTAATAAAAGAAATTTTCAGATGAAAATTTAATTTCTCAGAATTTGATGAAATTAAGTGGTGGTGGTAGGGGGGGTAACATGTTTAAAAAAAAAAATTTCAAAAATAATTTTATTCATTTGTGAATAAGTCCTGAAAGTTTCATTAAACTCTTACAATTATTTGATTTTTGCAAGAATTTCCAAATCAATGTGTTTTTCACCTGAAAAAAAAAAAAAAAGGTGCTAAAACACTAATCATAAATATTACATAGACTGCTGACATTAAAAAAAAAAAAAAATTACAAGATTTTTAACCAAAATTTCGAACATGCTAGAAATTATTAAAAAAAATAAATAAATAAAAACATTATTTGGTCTTTCCTCTTAATAATAACAAATATTTTGACAAAACTTTACTTTTATTAAATTTTGGGCCTTTTTTCATTATGCTATGCTGTTTTATTCAGCACAAAAGTAGAGGTACTTACTATAAAGTAATTTAAGTACAAGTAGGCCATTTGAATGTGTCAGGCACAGTAAGGAGATACTAGAATATCAGCATGAATATTAGATAAATTAAAATAAATACAAATTATATTTCATACAACTTTCAAGTGAATTAACAGAAAAAGCATGTTAATTGTTTAGAATCCCTATTTGATTTGGGTCTAAAAATATACTACTAGTACTGTGGTTTAGATCAATTTGTGATTAATGGTCTATGCTACAATTTTTCTATTACTAAGTGGTAGAGGGCTTCAGCCATCTGCAAGTGCATACAAGTTTTGCATTAATATCAAGCCTGTTGTGTTCAAACTTTGAAGCAAAAGTATTTGTTATGTGCAAATGAAATCCAATTTAGTTGATATGTCAGTTACAGCAAAAAATCCCTTGTTTTATGAACCACACCTGCTTCAAAGAGACCCTTGTAAAAGAAAATATTGCTTATCATTAGAAAAGTAAGACTTATGCCCAGTAAGTTTCTTCTTTTAAATGCTGTGTTCCTTCAGGACATGGGCGATCATGGCTCTCCACAACTTCTTGTCCTTTGTAGCTCTTAGTAATGCTTGTTTTTTTTTTTGTTTTTTTTACTATCACGCTGTTTTACCATCCATTTACACCAATTTGTAAGGTAGGTTACTTACTGTTACTCTTTCCCTTTTGCTTCTAATAAGTCTTGTGAGTGTCAAATTCTCCAAACATTTTTTCTCATGATGTGTCATAGAAATTTCATTTGTCTCTTTCTGAGTCTAAGTATCTTTTTGATTCCATTTTCCTTAAAAAGTTCCACATCGCTCACTCCATGATACTCTCAGCATCTTTCTGTCTTCTCTACACCTGTGAGGAAATTGTCCAGTGTTTACTGCCATACAGGAGAAATGATATTACATAGCAGTTCAGCACTCTTCTTTGTTTTTAATTAAATTTTCTTGTTTCATATTATGTGGTTTATCTTTGGGAAGACATCTTTCACTATTCCAATGCACCTTTGGATTTTTGTGTCCCATTTTCCATTTTCTGTTATAACCCTAACCAGATAGTTAAGTTTTTGTACATGCTTGATGTTGACATCTCCAATTTGTAGCTCACATTTTGGGCTGTTCTTGCCAATGTTCATCAATTTGATCTTCTTACAATTGATGATTAGTCTTTTCTTCTTGCTTTCTTTTAACTACCTTGTCCAGGAGTTCTTGCAATTTTCTTCCTGTGTCTGCCATCAACACGGTATAATTTGCATATCTTAAAATTGTGCCCACCAATAATAAATTCTGGTAGGATATCTAGTTCTCTTTTGATTGCCTAACAATAAATCTGGTAAAAATAAGCATCCTTGTCTTATGCCCAGTAGGTTTAGTAGTGTTATAAGCAAAATTTTTATTCGATCATATAAATCAACATTAAGTAGTATTCAAGTGACAGATATGAGATGCAGGAAAATAACTTAGTTCTCTCATCAATCTAAGTTTTGATTTTCCTTGTCATAATATTGCAAAACAACATTTTATGTATAATAAAACCAGATCATTTATTTGTATACACTTTACAAAACACAAGAGAACTATTATATATAAAGACACCAAGGACCAGTTTTATCTGCAATAAATTTGTACAAATGTTTTTATTTTTGTCTGTACTTTTTTAATATTGAACATTTCAATAAATATAGAAATGTACAATTAAAAATCAATGTATACATTATACTGACAGTAATTTATATAAACCATGATATTGCTGGGAAGACTTATTAAACATGTTTCTCAAAACTAATTCACTGATGATTACAAATATACTGACAGAGCAACTTCTGGCAATAGGTGAGTAATTTACAAACAATAATTTACATATATATTTTAAAGCAGACTGCATTTGAACAGGGTATATAGAGGCAAGATTTCAAATTTTCACATCACTACCTTCTCAAACATTTACTTGTTTTACTCATTTTCTATCAGTGGTTAGGAATTATTGATAGAACAGAGCTATTATAATTTTACACATTCTTAATGCCACTAACCATTATCACATATATCAGATTAAATCAAAATATAATCTCAGGTTAATTTTAATAAGAATGCAAAGTTGTAACTACTTATATATGAACTTGATGGTTTCATAGCACAACAACTGACTGGTGAGCTACTGCAATCAAAATACAATCTATAAGAGGTGACAAATTAAAATACTCAGTGGTATAAATTGACCAGAATTAAAACATTGTGAAAGATGTAAGCACAAAGCAACACAGTGTATGCTATACTTCTTATAATAAAAGAACCACAATGTTGAATGCATGTGACAATACAACAAAGATGCCTGTATAAAACAGTGGACAAAAAGTGGTGCAATGTGTAATAAGATTTTTTCATGCTAAAGGCAAAAATCCAACTCTGGATCTCAAAAAAATTGATTGAAGATGACAAATTCCAGTGCATGGGCATTTCTGTTCAGCTTCTGGAATAGTAAGGGGAGTTGATGGGGGATTTTGGGGACACATTATCATGTGCATCATGTTATCCCAGAGACAAAATTTGATTCTATGACCTGGAAGTATCCATCATTACCAATCACCCTTCCTGACAAAATTCAAAGTTCAGCAACTAATAAAATTGATAGTGACTGTATTCTGGCATACAAAAATTGTACCGATAATGGACTTCATACCAAACTTTCAGACAGTTAAAAGGCAAATACCGTGAAACACTAGACAGACTGAGGGAAGTTGTTCATAAAAAGAAACCAGCACATTTGTGCAATGGCATCATCTTGCTACACAGTAATGCCACTCTGCACACAGATAACCTGACAAAACATTAGCACCAGCAATATAGTTGGAATATTTTATTGCATTCATCCCATAATCTGGTGAAACCCAATCTGGATTATCTTCTATTTGGGTCTCTCAAGTGATATTTATCCAGGAAACACTTCCAAATAGATGACACTGTTGTTGCAAAGGTTAAGAGTAGCTCCAGTTGCTTGATGCTATGTTCTTCAAAGATGTTATATATGCACATGAATACTGATAGAATAACTCCATCAATCCCAACGATGACTATATGAAAAAGTAATATATACTCAATGTTTTATTTCTATGCATAATAATAAAAATCTTGGGTTAGCAAATCTTTGTACCTTACTTTCCAGGTATCTCTCATGCATTATCATCATCATTATTATTCATAATAATAATTGTGGTATGTTTTTATTATCTGTTATGCACTCTTTTATATTGTAGTGATATTTTCTATTATTCATGGCTGCTATATATTCTTTACCATTTTCTTCTGAAGTTGGTGAACTATTTATTGCTGAAAGGCCACATAGATTGTCATGTGTATTGCTTTAGTAAATTAAACCTAAGAGATAAACTCTGGTTCAATAATACAAATTAATATATAAATGTTCAAGCAATATTAACTAGTCAATTATAGTAGATTTTTTTTCAAAGTTTTCTTCTGCTAATTATAAATGCAATTAATTTCTTGGTAAGTCACTGGTTTGTATTTCAATACAACTTGAACTGCTAAATCAAATTATTAAATTAGAAGTATATGCTTTGAGACAGTATAAAACTTATATTGGAACTTGGAAGTTAGTTTTCATCTTATGAGATACTTGAAATGTAACTGTATACTAAAATCAAACATTGTTATCCATACATTATATATATATATTTTGATTACTACCAGCTAAAGAATGACATTTTTCAAAAGAAATCAAGTATAAATTAATCACTAAATTAAGGGAAAATAGGCCACCAATAAAATTACTTTATTTTTGATGATAAAGTGAAATAACTAAAAAAAAGCATGGGTTATGGGTTTTTTTTTCAAATTACATCTTATCTGATGAAATCTAAATAAAAGTGATGCCACAAGCAGCCTTCTGTAAATGATAGAAAACTGATAAGCACTGAATCAGGCTTTTGAAAATTCATGTTTCGTCACAGTATTTTCATTTTATCTGTATATATTTGCATTGTCAGCTCCAAATCAACTTTCAAAAGTCTATTTTTGTACCAACATGTGATAAGTAATTATGACTGTCAAACTTCATCTTCAATCATAAAATGAGTAATTTTAAGTGTGTGTGTGTGTGTGTGTGAAAGAAAGAGAGAGTGAGTGTGTGTGAATAATATTCACTCTCTCTCACATGCACACAAGATTAAAACTACTAATGATAAAGAAGTCTTGAGACCCAAGAGGTCTTTAAAAATGTGATTATTTAATAGGATTATAAAGTAAAGACTTACTTTTGTTATGCTCAGGTTAGAAATTCAAGTATTTCACAATACATTAAAGTCATAATACTAAAACTTATTCCATTGGAAAATGTTTGCGTACTCATTTGTTGTTCTTATTCTGAAAAGATTTAATCAAGAGATACACACATTTTGTGAAGGAAGAAAAACAAACTAGGATTCAGTAGTTGAACGAGCAGACCTTGAATTTTCATCTATCATGATGAACCGGCGTTCTCTCAGGGAGGCCCTGTGCACTGATCACCTAATGGGACTCAACCCAGACCTCTAGTGGAACTCATACATATAATTCATTGCTAAAAATACTGGAAAAACTCCTCTTGCTATCCTCTACCTTTACAAGAGTCAGATCAGGCCAAAAATTAAGTACTGCTGTCATATACGAGCAGGAGTTACCCATTCTTTATTTTCCAGTCTCAATAAAGTCCCAAATCGTCTCCATGTACTTGTGGGTGATGAAGTATTTTCTCCCCTACAACTCCTTTCCCACAGATGAATCTTTGCAAGCTTCTTGCTGCTTTATTACTATTTCCATGGAAAGTGTTTAGGCAAACTATATTTCTTAGTTCCTGCCATGCCATGGACATTGTAGCAAACTACCATTATTCCCTTCATATTCCATTAGTGAGATGTTTCACTCAAGCAGCTTTTTTCCACAAACTGCTGTTCTGTAGAACAAACTCCCACGACGATGCTTCCCTAATCATTATAATCTTAACCTGCTCAAGTTTAGGGTTAACTGTTATCTTCTCCACATAACCTCATAAACAGAGCTTTTTACTCTGTAACCTTTTAGGCTTACAGCCACATTACGTTGAAACACTGGTTCCTATATGATCAGTGAAGTTAAGCAACATCAAGCATGGTCAGTAGCTATATGGGTGACTGCTTGGGAATTCCAGGTGCTGTAAGTTCGTATGTGTGGGTCATGTGAGAGATAATAATTCGGAATTGTTAATCAGAGAGTAGAGTTCCAATTCAAGTTGAGTTTGTTATATTCACCTACTTGCACGTAGGTGAATATAACAAACTCAACTTGAACACCCTTGAGAAAAGTATGAATCCACCTCTTCTCCCCCACCCAGCTAGGGGTCATTTACTAAGACTTGTATCACTAAATCATTATTTCTCCACCACCATAAAAAGTTTTACATTCTAAAAATATTTTCTGGCTTTAAATAACCTGCAAAGAGAAGATAAACCATAGAAAACAAATCAATCAATGTAATCCTCTACCTCAAGTGGCATTTGGGCCTTTCACAGGTTGAACATCATTGTAGTAAAAAAAATGGTTAATAGCCAAATTTTTTATCTGAAATTCTCCCTTCATGTATGATTTGTGTAATTATTATAGAGCCCTGAATTAATCTCATTCCCTGTAAATACACTTATTTTGAAAAAATAAATATTTGTTGTGTAATAAAATGCTTTTTCATCATTAAGCTACAAATTTATAATGATCCATGCCATTTCAGGATGTGATCATTTATGGCTCTCCACAACATCCTGTCGCTCAAAGTAACTTAACCCTTTACCATCTTCCTTTGTCCTGCCATCCAGTCACTCAAACTCATTAAGTCAGTTACTTACTGCTTCTCACCTCCACTTCTCTTGCCTTCAATATGTTCTGTAAGTATTAGATTTTGTAGGCCTTCTTTCTTCATTACACCCCACAAATTTCAGCTGTCTCTTTCTGATTGTAAGTATAAGTTTCCTTATAGTTCTTTCTTTGTAAGATAAAATATAAAGTTCAAGTGAACTAATTTTCTACAGTAATTTATCTTCTTCATCATCATCATGTTGAGCTAGTTCAGACACCCATGGCTTGAGCATGCCACCCATTGCAATTCTGCATCAAATTTGGGAGGTCATTTGGGTGACATTCTGAATTTAACATAGTTGGTCAACCTATGTTATTGCTGATCAACTGACATGAGTTGTGATCATGCCTAGATGTCCAAACCAGTAATTGCTAGCTAGCTCATATTTAGCATGCCAGCAATGTCAAGCAATTCACATCCATCGGTGGCAAATTATTTCTGATATAGCTAGCAGTTCAACATATAATCGATTCTTTGTGGGTTGCTTTTTTTGTTTAGCATGAGGGTGTATGTCCCATCAAGCTTTGAATCTAAAGTCTTAAGTATCCCTGCTATTACACCATACAAAAGTATGGATTCAACAGTGGCATGAAAAAGTTGCATTTAAGATCATCTGGTAGGTTTGATTTCTATATGACAATTAACTTAGGGTGGGCCATTTCTTATCTATGTAGATTTTTACACTTTTTTCTGTGGGGGTAATTTCAAAACTACTGCTTAGTCTTGAGAATGTATATACTGGAAAAACTGAACTATCAGCTTTAAACAATGGGGCACTATAAACAACTGAAACAGAGATCTTTTGGCAGTTGATACTTTAAGAGCAATTTATATAACAAAACAACCAGTTCTAGTATAGATTTAAAAGTATAACAAACCAAAATAACTGAAATAGAGAAAAACTGTAGAGTGCTTTTTAAGTATCTAGCATAAAAGAAAAAGATGAAAGTAAATGATGGCATTCTCATAGTCTAAAACTTATTGTTATCAATAACAAATGCAGCAAGGTCTTTCAGCACATTGTGAATAAGCTCTAATTAAGAAAGAATTGCTTCCTTAACAAAAATCTGAACAAAAACAAGCAAAATTATAAAGCTTGCAAAGGTCTATATAAATTATTTGATGCTTGTATGTAAAAATCACTAGTAATAAATGATAAAAAATCTGCAAATTTTGTGAATATTTTTAAGTAATGACTTTAATAAAAATAAAAAGCAAAACAAATTACAAAAATTTGATTAAAAAATAACAACAATGCCAACATTTCTTTATATTTATGTCATTCACAGACAGTACTGTTTCGCTGTATCACAGCTCCTCAGTGCGATATATATATATATATTATAGCATGGGAACATGATCAAATTGCAACATAAATAAAAACTTATGTTTTACACAGTCAAAAACAATGATTTCACCTTATATTTAACAAATTATTAAACATTAACTAGCTTTTATATTGTTTTTTTAACAAATGCATTATAAATTTGCCTGTAATAATTATTGGTCAAAACATTCTTGATGCAATTTTATTCACAACATTTACAATGAAATAATTCATAAGTTTTAATAATCAAAATTATTTTCTTCTCTTTATACAATTGCCTATAGACAGTGATCATTTTTCCAAATTTTTGCAGATTTCTATGCTTCTACTCATGATCAACATTTAGTTAAAGATCCTTGGCAGCTTCAGCAAAGTTTCCAAGGTACTAATTTGTTTTGATAGAGCACATTAATTAACTATCACTATAAGTTTGTGATAAAAGTTGTCTACATTAGATTTCTCTTGAAAGAAAAAAAAAGTAGACATGAACTTTTCAAGAATTATCTAAATGTATATTTTCTATAGCCTCATCCTAAAACTAAAAACTAATCTAATCTTTAATTGTATGAATAGGTTTTTATTTTCAGAAATTTCCAAAAAAGATATCACAGCAACTGAATAATTTTATGTGTATAAAACAAGAAATGGTTGTTGTTATCCAAATCACAGTAACTGAATTTTGTATATAACAGATTTTGCCAGCATATATCTAAATTTGTGCTTGCAAATGTTTCAATGATATAAATAGAATCATGTCAATAATGCACTCAAACTGCAAGATTAAAACCAACAAAAATTAAAATGTCATTCTTTTCTTTTTCAAATAAAATATTTAATTTCATATTAAAATAGATTGAAGAAAAAAAAAACTACTAGCAGATAAGCTTAGCCCTAAAGGGGAAGCTAATCTGCTTAGCCACCTGCAACAGTTAAGACTCTACTTCTATTGATTTGATGTAAATGATAAAAAAAAAGATACAAAGTAAAAAAAATAAAACAAATAGCAAACAATTTAAAAGGATATAAGTGTCCACATTATCCCAGATTATGATGAGAAAATATTGATACAAAAATAAATGTAAGCTTTATTTGATTGTCATTGATACTTGGTGCTTTCTGTTAGCATTTATAAGCAGAAAGAGGATGAGGAAACTGACTAAAGTCAAGGTTACCTAATCCCCTCTTCACATTTCCTACTTTTTTTTTTTTTTTTTACTATCACTCATATTGTTTCGTTTGCTCTTTGATGATTGAAAATAATATAAAGTCTGGAAAAATAATTATCTTAATAGCACACACATGGTAAAATGTATTTGATAGATAATTTTAAACTATAGTTCAGGTACAAAAATTCCAGAGAACAAAAATAAAAACATGTCATTTAACTTACTGCAATTCTGCATCAATTATAATAAGATTAGGATTCTTTGTAATTGCATTGAAAACAAGCAAAGATTAATTTAACTTTTGACATTCCTTTACATATGAAAAAAAATCCATAGGACACATGATTCTTATGATATTGCAATAGTTTAAAAAAAGTTGTGTTATTAGATGTGAGATCATTATCATTTTTAGGAATGCTTTTCTCCAAGTATCACCTTGAAATTTTTGCCCAATCATTCCGCCTTTTTCATAAGCTCTTGTTATTTTATGAGATTTGCTGAAGGCTATAGCAAGATGAGTTTTGTTTTCTTTTATATCTTGTGTGAACAAGATAAAAAAGAAAACAAAAATGGATAACGGATTTTTCCAGCAAATAATTCATCCATAGAGTTCAATTATTTTTTATGCATCTTTGTTATTGTAAAAATACAAAATTAATTAAAACAAGTCTACATCTATGAGAGCTTAAGAAATTACCTTCTATGACTTTTTTTTTTAGTAAAGTGAAAGAGGATACAAGAGGATACTGAAAAGTTCTTGACTCAACCAAGTAGTGCTTCACCAAAAAAAAAAAAAAAGAAATAAAAAAGAAGAAAAAGTGCATTGAGTCAAGAAGTTTTCAGCATTCTCTCTCTCATAAATAAAATTTCCAGCAGAGTAGTTCAGTTTAAGTGATAAGTTGGGCTGAATAAACCTGGCTTTGCATGCATTTAACTTGTGATTTTCATCTGTTTAAAGCAGAAAATTTACTAAAAGTAACAAGAAATGGTAAAGGAATAGAATAATGAATTTTATATTGTTATTTTAGAACTTAAATGTTCTACATCTAAAATAACTTATTAAATACTCCTAATAAGTATTTATTAAGTGAGCAGAAGAAATAGACACATTAAGACAATATTCAAATTACGTAGTTTTGTTTATGATCGGTCTATAATTTCTTGGTCTTTCTTTTGAAAAACAAATGTATACCTGCATAAGTATTAAGCTAAGGCAAGGGAAACTAGACTTCTATTATAAAGTTAGGATTATAATTTACTTACAAAATAAACCAAAATCAGAGAACACTTCATCTGAAATGATATGCACTACCATCTCTGATAATAAAAAAAACTCCAATATGAGTGAATGCCAAATAACCAAACATCAAATTTACTTTTTTGGAAGGGCTTCTTGATCAGGCCAAAATTTTTTCACCACCCACTAGTCCACTTGTATATTAACCAATTTGGGATAGATGAACAATATGTAATTATGTACTATTTTGGAAATTGTCAAATATTATAAATTATTATAAAAAGGAGACTTAGAAACATGAACTAAATTTATTCAATTTTTTTTTAATCCTCAATTTTTATTTTCTCCTTTATAAAGAAATGCACAGTGTTAGAATAAAGCTTTTGATCAACTATTTTCCTTCAAAATTTATCAGCCATTACAAAAAGAAAAAAAAAGTCAAAACCACTTTTAGTTAACACAATTTGTAAAAAGTCTTGCAGACTTAAAAAGCAAATAGTAAGAATCACTCCTCTTAAGTTTTGTCAAAGTTTAACCTTTGTGCTCACAATAACACAGTGGGTATCAAAAAGGACAGTTTTTCCCTTGACAGAGCTATTACTTTACATTACCTCCACTCCTTTGGCAATGTCTATTGTTTTAAAAAGTGATGATTAGAATTTTAATAAAATTCAAACATATGAAAGGGAATTTGTATATTTTCTTTGTTCTTTGAGAATTTATGACAACAATGTTAAACACTATTAGATTGTTTATTTACAAAAATAATTTTATATTTATAACATTCTAAAAATGCAAACATTCTAATACAATGCAATTTTTATCATCCACCAATTTATAAAGAAATAAGTATGAAAACAGTTTTTTTTATTCATAAATTTATAAAAAATACTAAATCATAAAAATATGTGAACCAACTCTAATGAAATCATTATTTACCTTTTTATAAAGTCCGAATTGTTTGGCAAACATTCCAAAGAACACAATATGTTGAGAATTTTGTAGGTTTTTATAAATTTTTGAATAAAAAGATTTTTTAATTTTATTTATTTATAAAAGGGTAAATAATACTGCATTGTAGTTGGTTCACATATTTTTATACTCTTGTAAATAAAAATTATCAAGGGAGTATTGGTAGTTGGTAATAGCGGTGTCAACTGAACATTGCCCAGGTTTTCTTAAATTCATAATTATTGATTTTGCTGCCATTTTCTTAGAAAAAACTAGTTCAGATTTTAAAAGCGAAAAATTATTTTATCAAGTTTTCTTCTCTACTAACACAACATGCCATCCTATTTAAAATATCTGATATAATAGTAAATTATAATGAATAAAATAAAAACAAGAAAATATATTTCACACTTTCATTTTTTTTCTAAAAGACTGAAGAAGCCATAAGTAAATTTCTCAATTGTTTCCTTGTTATAATAGATATGTTACTCTGTTTTGAGTATAATTTATTCCATAAATGTTGACATCAACAAGACACAAATGCATTTATCAAACATGGGACAAATGAACAAATCATCTTCATTTCATAAAAATTTGGAGAAGTTCAGCATTTACAATGAACAATTATTTGAATTAACAAGAGAATGTATATGAATGCTGACAGAATTATTTCTGTAATATTTTACAGATATCATATTCCTGTAATATTGGTAAAGGCTAAGTGTAAAAGTCCTTACAAATGTAATGATTCTTTGGTGTGTCTGGTGGTTTCAGAAGCAGGTGATGACCCAAATTACATTTAGCTACATGAATTACTCAGCAGAAGATGGTTGAGACTATCTTTCAGCTGTGCTACAGAAAGGATATAGATGTTAAGATACTAGTTCTTCATTGCAGACCAATTCCATTTGGTTTGTTTTCTTCATTAACTCAATTCATAGAAATCAAAATGTGCTGTTAAAATGTTTAATTTTTTTTATCAGATTGGAGTTTATGTTTTGTTTTCAAAATTTAAAATTTGTTCTGTGAATGAAAAAAGAAAAAATTGACAGTGTCAACTACTATACAGATAGCAAGTTTTTTTCAGACTACTAAGTATCATTTTAAAGATAAATACTTCAATCTTAAAAATATCAGATATTTATAAATGCATAAATCTTTACTTTGGATAGGTATTTTTTTAAAGAGTAAAAAAAACTATTGGTACTGATCAAAACTTCAAAATGGAATCAAGAAAAAGTTTCAGAGATTCCATAGAGCAAGTCTTTAAAATATTTCTAGCTACATGTGCAAATTTCCATAAACTGAACCCTTTCTACTCTATGTATATCAAAAATATTATGAATATTGAAATATTGGATATCTACTTATTGAAATAGATCAGTTAATCAGTAAAGTGGTATCATCAAATGCAAAACAGTTTTTTTTTATAGTTATAGATTTCTTACCATGCATGAAAGCAATGCATAATTAGGTTAGATTTCACTTCATAATTGCTTAAGAAATTAATTAAAAAATTAATTAAAAATGTCAAGTTGCAATTAGCAATCAGATCAAAGTATTTTTCTGTCCAGGATTTTCTTAAGTTTGTTAAAGAGCCATTCCAAATATCCTTAAAAATACATTTTTAATTAATATTCAAAAATTTTGAAAAGTAATATTTTCCTTTAATAGGGTCATATGAAATTTAAACAGCTGCCAAATAGACCTGAACATAGTAAGATTTAGTGTAAAGCAGATTTAATGGAGAAACCAATAACAAGTATTGGGGATGGAAGAGCTTGTTCTTAAACAAAAATTCTTTGCAATCAATATCAGCAGTAAGAAGAGAACCATACCCAAGAGGGAAAAGGAGTCCTTGAAAAGCCCTAAGTGCACATAAAACAATTAGACTGCAAGCAAATAGGAATGTTGCTATTTTGCATAGCAGATGACTTGAATGAAATCCAGCAGTTTGGTTTCTTCTTACAAGCAAAATACAGTAAATAGAATTGCAAATACATTTTATTGCAGGATTAATTTGTTCTTTTGGGATTCATAAAGAAGCATCACTGTCCCTTGATCTCTGAATATGCAGTGAAGTATGATTATTTAAGGAAAATATGATTGCTTTTAACTTTCCAAAATGTTTTGATTTTGAAAGCCAAACATGAATATTGCAAAAAATAATAATTATATGTTTTGTATGTAAAAAATAAAAAAAAAAATAAAAAAGTAGCTCAATAGATAAATCATTGCACTGGAAATCAAATCATACAGTCCAACTTTCTAAGAATTGGAAAATTCTGATCTGGTCAAGTGAGAGCTAACAAATTTACTTTGAGCTTGAAAAAAAAAACAGTAAGAAATAAAAGATTAATAAAATAACTAATTAGTATTTGGCTTAAACAATCATGCATTTAAAAATAAGATTTGATTTTACCATTTTTGTTCATATTAATCATTTATTACTACTTAAATATCTTTGTTGTTCAGTCTTTTACTTATAAACAAACTTTAGAACATATACTAATCTATGATATACCCAATTAGAACAAAGGTATATTTCAAAGGATTGTAATGATTACACAGATAATATAATGCTATCCATTTTCATTTCATAAGAAACTATTAAAATACTGATAGGTTAAACTGAGCATCTGAATGCATCCGACTGTTCAACAGACATTTCACCATATGCTAATATCTCCATTTGTTTATTTCCAATATCAAAATTTTGGCACAAGGTTTGAGAGTTTGAATTCTCTTTTCACTTCCCTATCACAGGGAATATATATATATATATATATATATATAATTTTGCTACACACGTTTCCAGTCTCGCAACCTTCATCAGGCAAAGAGTTGATATTTCCATATATTATTAAAAGGAATTAATTTTTCATATGTTTTTCAATGTTAAATATTCTCAATATTAGACATTCTCTTTTTTGTGTGTTAGTGACCCAAATGTCTTTCTTGAACTGGCAGTGAAAGAATTCTGCATGAAGGGTAATAAAACAATTAAGACTGGTATGAGAAAGGGTGCAAAAAATATCTATATTCTTATCTTTTAATGACCCCGTGTGTTGTTAGATCTATTTCCATTTTTTTGTGTTTTTGTCAGCATGCATACGCATACGTATATTCCTTCTCCATATATACATACTGTCTTATTATAAGGAATTAGTACACACAAACACACATATACACACTTCCTATATTGTGTAGGGTTTGCATGCGTGCATTCCTGTGAGCAGTTTTGTTTTTGTCAATGTGTGTGTGTTTTTATATATATATATATATATATATATATATATATATATATATATACCAGTACACACATGTACATGCACATTCCCTCTCTATACACACATACTGTCATCTTATAAGGAATTAGTATACATATATACATACATACACACAGACACTTCCTATTTTGTGTAGGGTTTGTGCGCATGCCTGTGAGCAGTCTATTGTTTTTGCCAATATGTGTATACATATTCGTGCTCCATATATAGCCGCATGTGAGTGTATGTGCATGGATGTGAGTGGTTTGACCACTGTATTTGGCCATTATATGTGCATGTTGTGTGCTTTTGCATGTTGGGTTATGATCTATTTAGTGCTGGTTTAAATTTGTTTATGAAGTTTTTTTCTTGTATTTGTAGGTGAGACTAATTGTCTGGTATATTGGCATAATTTTAAATTCACCCTGGTTACATTTATAGATTTGTTGTGATACAAAGAGTTTTCTGTTGTCTGGTAATTTTATGTTGCTTTTGTGTAGGGAAACCCTGTTTAGTTTTTGGCTGATACCTATATATGATTTCTTGCATTTTGTGCATAAATCACATTTTCGGAGTTGCGGTTTAAATTTTTATTTATTATGAATGTCGTTTTGGGGTTTTCAAAAGTGTAGGAGTTTCCTTCTATAATGATGTCACAAACCCCACATCTTTTTTTGTTGCATTTTGTGACTCCCTGTATTGTGTGTTGGTTAAATTTGGATGAGGTTAGTATGTGTTTTAGGTTTTTAGATTGGCATTTGCTTTTAATTATTTTGGTTGTTTTTAGTATATTTTTCAGTTTGTCATTCTTGCTAAGTAGGTCTAAATTTTTTGTAATTTCTGTAAATAGTTCTGGATTGTTCTTGTTGTATGTTGAAATATATGTTAGAGTTTGTTTGATGTTACGTTTCTTTGGATTTCATAGTTCATCTAAAGGAATATTTTTTGCGAGTTCAAAACCTTTGTTCATTAGTGTTGTTGGTAGCTTCATTTTTTTTTAGAGTTTTATGTAGTTCTTCTAGGCGGGGTTTTTGGAGGTGTTTGTCAGTCACTATAGTACAAACCCTACATGCTAGAGAATAGGGGATGGCTTTCAGGCAGCTTTTTGGGTGATGGCTCCTGAACTTAAGATATTGTTGGGTATCTGTAGGTTTGTGGTAAATATCTGTGATTATGTCGTTGTTTTTATTTCTAATGAGTATATCTAAAAATGGTAATTCGTTGAAATTATATTCTTGGGTGAATTTGATTTTTGGGTGTAAGTTTTGAAGTAGAGTGTGGAATTGCTTAATATCACCCCATGAGGATTTCCAGAAAATGAAACAATCATCTAAGTATCGTTTCCAGGATTTAGTGAAATGGGTTTTTATATTTTCCCCATATATTTGTTCTATCTTTTTATAGAGGTTTTCCCCTAGGTAAGCTAATGTTAGGGTGGCATATGTAGGTACCATTTTTGTTCTCATTGTGGTACCTAGGGTTTGGATATTGTTTTTGTTGTCAAATTCAAATGTGTTATTGTTTGGAATTAGGTCTATACTATCGATAATGAATTCCTTAGTGAATCTAGGATGTGGTGTTTCTGGATGTTTTTCAATCCAGAATGCGATTGCCTCCTTACCTAATTCATCGGGTATGTTGCTATATAGGCTACTAATGTCAAAAGTTGCCATAAGTGTTCCCAGATCTACTTTTTGTGGGATGGAATTATGGAAGTGAATATCGTTTATGATGTAGCTCTTAATCTGGTTAGTAAATGGTTGTAATATTGTGTCTATTAGGTTACTGAGTTTGTTAGTTGAACAGGCTGGTCCTGCTATTATGGGTCTGAATATAAGGTCACTGGGGTTTGGGTTGCTAATGTATTCAGATTTTTGTGCCTGGATAGCTGCTTTTATTTCACTCATATATATATATATATATATATATATATATACACACATACACACACAAAATATCAAGACATTGATATATAAATTATTTGACATTTTTCCCAATAATTTTTCTATATCTCACAACCAAATTCAGGTGAGTTATGTCTAAACAGCCTCCTATCTATATCTATTAAAATAAGAAACTAACCATAAAATGGTAATTCAGCCATGGTTTAAATATTTTTGTTTGAGTATTTTAGAGATAGCTTAAAAAGAAGATATTACAATTTTAAAATTATTATGGCAAACACTACAAAAGCACTGAAAATAAAAACAAAAATTTGCTTTTAATATCAGGCCTCACAAAAATCTTCGATAACCATATTATAAAATTCAATGCAACACAAAAATACACAGTACCATTTTATTGACAGTTTTACAAATGAAAGATTGATGAATACACCTGAAGTATATAACAGTAAGTAAATAATGTAAATACAAAATAAGGTAGAGTTTTTGTTCTTGTATTATTGTTTTATATATATATATATAAACCATAATACAAGAATAATAATAAGTACCTTCTTTATGGTGTGCGCGCACACACACACATACATACACGTGTGTGTGCGTGTGTGTGTGCACGCGCACGCACGCACACCATAAAGAAAGTATTATTATTTAACACCAGGTTATATACAAGCAGACATGAAACCTTTCTAAAAAGGCCTTGTGTATCTTGTGCTCATTATCTTCAATTCATTCATGTACCTTTAAATATTTGTAATATCCATGTGTATAAATATTGGCAGAGGACAGATAATGTTTGAATTACATCATAAAAACATACTGTTCAAATTACATTATAAAGCATTACCTGTTGCTGGTTGCTTACTGAAATAATTACTATGTCACCACAAAAGACAAAGGATGACAGTGCCACTCAGGGGTTACATGTAGCCCAAGGGTGGCTGGCAGCACATTTTTGCATTAGTCACTACTCTTAGTTTTTATTTATTTATTTAAGTCTGGCTCACCTAAAAATTAAGAGTGCAAAGTTCAGAATTTTTCATTAGAGTTTTCATGCCAAAATGTTAACCATTTAAGTTTGAGTCATTGGCAATTATATGACTAAGGTTTTATATTTTGAATATTACTGTTCAAATATTATTGCATAGACATCAAGTGACAATTATATATATATATATATATATATATATATATATATATATATATATATATATATTTGTATATTCTTTTTCTATGTATATAAGAGTGCTCTATTTTAAATACTTTTAAAAATAACATTTTTAATTTATTAAGATTTCATTATATTAATATAATTATAATCAATTAATTATATAATTGATATAATGAAAGAGCAGTATGTTTTATTAATGATTGTAATGATTACTACAAAGCAATGCTTAAAATTCAAACATGAAGGTAATGATTTCCAATTCAATCAATGATTCCCAAACTGTTTTATTTTTAAAACCAATAGAGGAGTTGCATTTGTCCAGAGAAGCAATTATTTTAAATGTCTTCAACAAAAAAATAAACATGTCACTCTTATAAAATGCTATAAAAATATTTCTTTTTATAAACTTGAATATTCCTTGTCAGAAAAAACATTATATTAGATTTTATAATATTAATCATAATTGTTTTTAAATAAAAATAAATGAAAGTCAGAATGTTAGTCTGATATACATGCATTAAGAAATAAAAGATAAGAACATTGGCATTAAGTTGACATCATAAAGAGAAACATAAGTTGCATTAAAAAGTACATGAAAACTGATTTCTCAAAATGAACTGGGAACTATACTGGATGAACCTGATGACTGAACTAGAGGTTGGATCTTTCAACTAACAACATAGAAGACAATGTTTTTGGCTGTTAGTGTAAACAGTAAAATTATAGTTACTCCTAAATTGATGATATCAAGATAAATGCATAGAATTATTATAAGTTCTTGGATAAGGTATTTTATTTTTAGTAGTAAAAGTCACAACTAAGAAGCTTTAAGCTAAAGAGTATACTCATGCAAAATAATGCTTACTCACATTCTGTAATGCTGAATATTACCCACTTTGCCAAAAAAGGTTTCAAAGACATCAGATTAATGGAACAGATCCCAGCCTCTTTAGATATTAATCCAATAGTAAACTTATGGATTATCATTAAAATAGAAGTGTATGAGAATGGAAAACAACATTCAAGCAAAGACCTCCCCTGGAAAGCAATAAAAACTGCTGCAAATGATGTTAAAGTTGAAACAATTGAAAAATGAACAAAACCAACAAATGAAAGACTGATAAAGGTTATAGAATGTCAATGAGCCCATATTAATGTAAAATAATGAAGTCATTTATTCAGGTATATGGATATTGTGTGAATCAATTATATGTTTCTATGGCCCATATCCTTTGTGTGTATTTTTAAATAAAAATGTTGCACCCATTTTTTTTGTATAATAAAACCTGATACCCCACAAAACAAGTTAACAATATTTTAAATAAGGATAGATATAAATGAAATTTGAATTATATTGCTCATATAAATATATTTTGAAAATATTTCCAGTTTTATTGTGAAAACATTGATTTGCATAATAAAATATGATAACATGTACTATTTTATGCACTTTATAGGTATTCTTATTTATGGTAGCATTCACAAAGTTATAGGATAATTGTCTAGTATTGTATAGGACCTCCTCTACACTAGAAAAATGCAGCAGCTTAATGTGGCATCAATTCAACAAAAGGTTGGATGGCTTCTAGACAATTGTTGAACCATGTAATTTTGCTAGCTGTTCAGTTTCCTGATATTTGCAGGCACAGGATCTTGCCTATGAACAGACCACCCCACCACATCCCATAAACTCTCAATTGGGCTCATGTTTAGTAAACAAGGAAGCCATAACATTAATTGAAAGTTTCTGGAATGTTCCTCAAATTAATTCTGGGCCTGATAACACAGGACATTATGTTGTCCTGTGTTAAGTCAACATTATTGGGGTACATGGAGTCCATGAATGGATACAAATGGTCATAAAGCAGTGCAACAGTGGTCACTGGGCAATAACACTTTTAGGTAGACTAAAGGAATCAATCTATGCTATGTAAACTCACACCATTATGGAACCATTACCAGCCTGTATAATGCCTTGTTGACAACAGGGATATATGGCCTCATTGAGTTTGCATGAAACAACCATGACTCATCAGATCTTACATGTTGTCAGTCCTCCAAGATCTAATTAGCAAAACCACAAACCCAAATGGTGTGATGTGTCTAGTACCATTGTTTTAAGGACACTGTTGGTCTTCTATTTCCATATACTTCGGAAGCTAAAGTATACTGAATTGACCTGATGGAATGCATCTAATACCTCCTGTCACTTGCCTAACAATTCTAGTCAGATGCCTCAAGTAACTGTCATTAAGAATCTGGGGTAAGCCATTGTGAAGTCTATAGTGAGCAGTAATGTTTTTCATCAGGTACTCCCAGTACACACAGAACACTATAGATCAAGATATATAGAACATCCCTCCAATTTCAAAAATGGAATGTTCAATCCATATGGCACCTAATATGATATCCAATCTGAATTCCAATAATGAGCAGATGAACCAGAGTTCACACTGACTTACCAAATATCACAGCACAAATGATGTAGATTTGAGTATTTCTAGGACATCAAGGTTCGGGTGGCACTACCTACTATTACCTTAATATATTGTTATTCCACAAATTTTGGCATGTCAGTATATATATTTTTTTTTACTAATTTACAAAATTTTAAATATTTTTATTCATTTCCCTTCAAACAAGGCAATAATGCCACTAAAACACAAAGGGCTACTGAGAGTGAAAGAATATTAAAAGATGTTAGCGAGGAGGTAGACCAATACAATAAATGAACAGGATTCAGGAAGACAGAAGATGGCAATTGATGTTGTATTTAAATTTTTGAAGATTGTAGGTGGCAGGGAAGCAAGAAACTAAGAGTTCCACAGGTGAAAAGTGCAAGAAAAGAACTTAGCTATTTCAACAATAAAACAATGAGCTTCGTTGCAAATTTAGTAGCACCCTTAAATTCATAACTATTAAAATCAAATATTTCTCTGGACTTACAAATAAGTATATATTAAGCATCAATATATACATAAATTGATCCCTAAAAGTAAAACATCTTTATTTAAGAAAAGAAAAAAAAAGTTGCTTGGGAACACATAAGAGAAATAACTCATTTTTGTCTTTCAGTATTTATTCTAAATTTATATGAAATGGAAAGGTACATTTTTGGACAGAAACAGATAGCAGCAACATCAGCTAATATTAAAATATAAGCTTAATCAGTGTTACCAACAATTGACCTTTACTGAAAGATAAACATACTTTCCCCCCTCAAGTCATTATTATTGGCATTTATGATGTGTTGCAGAGTTCAGCTCTTAATTCTTAATGAAGTTTTTATATATATATATATATATATATAATCAGTATTTGCATATTTTGGAAAAGACTGCTTTTTTTTTTCTTTTTTTTTTTTTAAATACCATGATTATTCAGGATATAAGTGATCATAAATCTCCAGTTTTCTTTTTGTTATTACGTGCAAATTGCTATGAATGGTTTCTTGTTGCCTTCCTCTATTTCAGAGTTTATTCCCTCTCTTAAATTGGTTGCCACCCAAAGTTAGAGATCCCAGCCTACCCTGCTATTCAATTCATTGCTGAGCAATCAAGAGATGGATTCCCAAGATATAGTGTAAAAGTAAACACAGCAGACAAGAACTCAATAATTCCAATTTCTGCATCAATATTCATTACACTACCTGTACATCCTGGAAAAATTTAATACATTTTATAAAAACTACAAATATTTCTATTTATCTATTTGAATTTGCCTTAAATTCAAAGATTGCAGATCATCAAAATATGAATTAGAAGTGACAAAGAGAATAACACATTGAGAATTGCTACTCATAATCCCTCCGATTTACATAGTTTTATAATCTAAATATTTTGGGTAATTTCTATAGAATGCTCATGCATTTTTGTTCAAGAAATCAAAAATAAATCTGAAATAATATACAGGCCATTCAAGTTCAGTTTTTATATAATGTTATCCATTGATGACATGTTTAGCACTTCTTTTAGATGGTTACATGTACAATTAACTTTTATACTCATTCCAATACAAATACTTCATATCATTCTTGAAAATCTGAAATTTTTTTTTTTTTTTTTTTTTTTTACATACAGTATAGATAGATAATTAAGTAGATTATATAATATGCTACATAACATTTCAGGCAACTTAAGGTATGAAATGGTTGAAAGAAAAAAAAAAATGAGTTTATTTCCTGCAAGGATGGTTTCAGATGAGTAAAGTACCCAGTAAGACAAGAAATGATGGATAAAACTGCAACTAAATAGATTAATTAATCTTCTCAAAGTCCTACATTTTAGGGTAGCACTTTTTGAATATGTGAGTGAGTGAAAGAAAAAAATCATGGCAGATTACCTAATTTGTGATCAAAGATGTGATAGAATTTTAAAGAAAAAATGTAAAGCATTATTAACACTGAGGAGGAAAATAGATGATTATAAATTAAAATTAAATACAAAACAAATACCAAAAAATTCATCCAAGAAAAAAAATCGGAATATTGTTATACTCATGATTTTCAAGATTTGTGAAAGAATTAATATTTTTTTCTTTAATTTAGCACCTTAATAACAATGAAAACCAATACATTGTAAGTTTTTTTTTTAAGTGTATTATGAACAAATCTGTTTTTTGTTACATCTCAAATCTATTAACAAAGCAAAAAAGATACATCAACAAAGTACTGCATTATAAGACAAAACTTGAATATTTTTATGTAAGAAACTCAAAGAGAAACACCTATATCAACAGTATCAATAGCTACATTATATATATTAGAAAACTGACAAATAGAGGAGAATCTTTCTGCTTGATTTTAAAAATAATTTTTCTTTTTCTCTGAGGTGAGTCTTAGTGATTAAGCTTCAACCAATTAACATCGATAATTGAAAAATTCAGAATCTGAAATTCAATTCTCTAGTCATTAAATTTACACAAAAAGTACCAATTGGTATGACATTTAATAAAAACATTTTAAATTGAAAACTTATTTACATGAGCAGGAGCACTAAAATTACTTTTGAGTAAGATTATAAAATATTTTGTTGTTACACTGAACAATCTAAAGGTAACTTAAAAGCAGTACACGTTTGAAAGAAAGAATAACTGAATATTTTTTAAATAATCCTTTTCACTTCAAAGAAAAAGTATTTTCTAAATACTAAACTGCTAAACAAGAGAAATTCAGTTATTTAATTGCACAATTGTAATTAATTTTTTCACAAATTTATTTCTAATACAGTGGTGAAAATAAGTATAAAACACCCCATGAAATTGTTAATAATTTTCTTATTACTGCACAAATTCCTCTGAAAGTTTGTGTGTGGTGCCTAGATCCAATGCTATTAGTATACATGTTCAATTTTATAACAACTTTCCACCAAAAAAAGTTAAGAAAGTTAATAAGAAAAATATGTTTTTGAGGTTGGAAATAACCATAAGACAGTTTTGAAAATTTATATTTAACAGCAAAATTGTACAAAATTCAATATTTACATTTATTCCCTTTCAATTGTAATACTTCAACACACCTGTTTTGTATTGAATCAACAAGTTTTCTGTGAGTTTCATCAGATGGAATTTCATTCCAATACTGATTAATGCAAGTTTTTAAAGTTTCTCTATCTTCAAATTGACATTTATTTTTGTATACTCCTCTTGACAAAATTCCCCACAAATTTACTATTGGGTTTAAATCTGGAGACTTAGTGGGCCAGTCCAAAACTTCAATATTTTTTGTTTTAAACCAGTCTTTCATGAGACTAGAAGTGTGTATGGCTGCGTTGTCCTGTTGAAAAATGGCATTATTGGTGTCTAGACGATTCATAAATGGGACAAGACTTTTTCCAACACAATGATATATCAAGCAGAGTTTTGTTTCCCTTTCATCACTACTAAATCGGCCTTTCCAAATGCAAAAAAAAAAAAAGCTCCCCAAACCACAACAGATCCTCCTCCAAATGGTCTTTTTGAAAACAGCTGCTTCTCCTTTCTTAAATCATGCTAATAACACTGGTAGCCATTGGACCCATCCTAATTAAACTTTTTCTCATCAGAAAACACCACAGTTTCCCATTTCTCCATGTTACTTTTTTCTTTACCACATCTTGAGTTTAGCAGTTAAACCAGGAGCTGTCTTCTTGTTTTGATACACGAGATTTGGCGATTCATGGAGAAGTTGACAAACTCTTCTTGGAGTGATGGATAAATTCTGAGATTTTTGTAGATCTCTTGAGCTTGATAGTCCTTTAGAAGCTTCTTGAAAAAGTCGACGTCTGGCTGCATTTGTAATTTTAGGTGGATGACCTGGATGTTTTCTGGTGCCATATGATTCAGGGTCCTTTAGATAATTTCTCACAACTGTTTGGCACCTCGACAATTCTCTTGCAATGAAACAGATTTTCCTTCCAGTTTATAGGCAGAAATTTGCTGTTTTTCATTTTCCTTAAAGGGGGAGTTCCTAGGCATTTTGCAGTAACTGTATTCAATTATGAAATGTTTAAATAGGACTCACATGGCTTAAAATTATGATAAGAGTCTTTTTATAATCTGCATATGCACTTATTCTTCCTTTGGCATTCTGAAGTAAAACAGATATGCAAATTTTCAAAACTGCCTTATAATTATTTCCACCATCAAAAACGAAGTTTTGTTAATAACTTTTTTGGTGGAAAGTTGTTATAAAATCAAATATGTATACTAATACCCACTGGATCTAGGTACCACACACAAATTTTCAGAGGAATTTGTGCAGTAATAAGAAAATTATTAACAATTTCATAGGGTGTCTTATACTTATTTCCATTACTGTATTTACCTCCATATCATTTGAATAAAAAGTTACTGTGATTACTTCTTAAAAGTATTAGTTTTCACATCCACATTTCTTTTTGCCATATGTTTAAAGAGATTAAGAGCCTTACACTTACCTCACACCAAAAATAGAACTTAACCCTTATAGCCTACAACTTTATACTGTTGAACTTTAAAAAATCTATTCCATCATATTCTTATTTATATATGATGCATCAGTTATGAGGAAAATTCCAAAAATGCCAAAACTTAAAAATCATGGTATGATATTTAATGTAACAATAAATACAATGTTATAATTTATGCTTAGAATGTCATGGTATTATTATAATAGCATTTTAATTTACACACTGAAATGGAGACTTTCTTATGCCATCGTTAGCAATCTGAGGGATCATCACCACAAGTAGGCAACTGAGTAGATAAGAAACGACTAAGGGAATAAATAAGTATTCTGAATGAATCAATAAAATCTGTTGAATCTTTTATATACCTAGGCCGAGAGATAAATTCTACTGAAAAGGGTGTGAAAATTTGCATAGCCTGGAATGTCTTGAATAGAATGGATGTAGTCTGGAAATCTGATCTACCAGACAACCTAAACCAGAGATACTTTCAAGCTACTGTAGAGGTGATGTTAGTGTATGGTGCCACTGCTTGGGCATTAACAAAGCCTTAGAGTCTAAGCTTGATGGAACCTATACTCAGATTCTGAGAGCTATACTTAACATCTCCTGGAGACAACATCCAACTAAATCACAGCTCTATGAACCCATCCATGATATTTCTACAACATGTAGCGAGCAAAACAAGAACTTGGGAGTGATCTACTGCCATGGAGAAAGACAAGTTGGTTGCCCAACAACCACCTACATTGACCAGCTATATTATGACACAGAATGGCTTCCTAATGACCTTCCAACCTTTATGTAGGACTGTGATGGTTGGTGTAATAGACTCATGAATAGCTAAGCTAATTCAACTGAATAAAAAATTATCATTTATGAGCTAAAATATATTTAGCATACTTAAACACTTATAGATAAATTATTATTCACAAAAACATACAAATTTCATAAATATTCACTATTGCATTAATAAACAGTCTTTATTATAAGTGAATAAATAAGTTGATAGATCAATGATAAAATCAAACAAAAAAAAACAACCTGCAATTAAAATTTCATGTTGCGAAGTAATCATCTGGCAATTCAATTAAGAACCCAGATTATTAGCTAAAAGAGAAGTGGTCTCTAAATGTAAACATGGAAATAAATTTCTGTTGTGTCATCTAGCCCTTGATTGTTGAATATGTGCATGTGTGTATTTATGAATGGACAATAAACTGGGTTTATTAATTGCTTGATAATTGCCTCACAGAATGAAACTCTGTTGCAATATGTGTTTTTCTTCTTTTTTTAAAAACAAGAAACTGAATACAGTGGGGGAAAAAAAATAGAAAAATTGCATATGCCTAATAAATGTTTATAATGTGTCAAAAAATAAGTATAAGGCCAAAAACATGCAAGTAATATGAAATAGTAACTAGTTAAATGATTACTTGTAAGCATTAAAGAAGGAAAGTTGCGTAATAAGTATTAACAATTATATTGAATAATTAAATAATTTTTCATAAAAAGAAAGTCAATTCCTGACAAATATTTAGACATGTAGTCATAATTAACAACTGAGTAAACAGAATGGTGCCAAACCTAGACTGAGAGAAGCAGACAGAAACAATCTGAATATTTGTTAATAGTGACCACAAACCATTGCATGACAAAGATTTAAAAAAAAAAAGGGAAGTGATTTGGAGAATATTTAGTCAGGCATAGATTGACCACTCACCAGTAAGGGAAAATACAGTGAGTATAAGTTTGGTCCAAATACAAAAAAATCAAACAAAATTTGAGAGAAGACTGAACATTGAAAAATTATATACCAAGTGGTGTAATCCCAATTTCCAGTGTCAGAGACACAATCTCCTGATTACTATTTCATCATTTAACCAAGAGTCTGCTTTAATAGGGTCCTTTCAAAATTTCAGTTTGCCTTTTTAGAAACATTTAGGATGTGACTGTAAGATCAATACATAGAGAAATTCAGAAAGACATGAAGGAAGTCAGAATAGTGCAGAGCTACAAAAATACTACCAAACAAATGCTTCATAATTAAGGCCATTATTTTCGAACACCAAGAAATACTCCACTGTTGAAATCCAGGATAATTCACTAACATTCACTAAAGAGCACTTGGAGAAAGCCATGTCTTTCTAAAATTCCATAATGGAATGAGATGAGACAAAAACAGAATTATTCAAAATGCAGTAAAACTAAGAAATATACATACTAAACAGAGAACATGAGTGACAGTGAACATTGTTGGAGGTAAAATAACAGTACGAGGCAGTTTTCCTTCAAGAGGAATTGGCATGTTTTATGTGATTGAAGGGAAAATGGTTGGTGCTATACATTGATAGATTTTAGAAAGCACCTGCAATTGTCTGTTAAAACCTTGAAACAGGATATTGGATTTATCAACAGGAAAATGATCCAAAGCATAAAAACAGGCCAACAATGGATCATTTCCAGAACATGCTATAGAGTGGCCCAAAAAGTTTTTAAAAATTCAATTTCAAAAGAGTCCAAGAAAATTTGCTGATCTGAACGTAATTTGTCAAGAATAATGAGTTAAAATATTGGCTGAAACCTTCAGACACTTGGTAATATCGTATCGTAAGAAATTGGAAGCTATACAAAAGTAAAAAGACATACAACCAAATATTGAATTATTTTAAAAATAAATTTGTTGCTCTTCTTTGATTTTTGTAATTTTTCAATGTTTAATCTTGTTTCAATATTTTTTATATTTTTGTATTTGCCATATTTGGTTCAAATTCTGAAATTTTGAAATTGTATAACTAAGTTTTTACAATGTATCAGATAATTTTGGCATCCACTGTATAGGCAAAACTTAACTACAGAAATGAAATTTATGTTACATACAGGAACATAAAGTTTATACGTTGCCATTTTGCAAAGAGTTATTTTTCTATATTTTTGACAAATCTTTTAAACTAAAAATACAAAATTTAAATTTATACCATAATTCTGAATTTTATTTCTATCATGAAAAAAAAAAATGCTACCACTGACAGAAGCAACCTGTCAAAGAAAGTTTTAGTCTGATTTGTTTTAATCCTAAGGCTTTTAAAATATGGAAACATTTAAAGTATTCATAACATAAAGATGACAGTTGTCATAAATACTTTAATAGAAAAACAAGATTCACTTTTTTACAGTTTTTACAAAAGCTTGAGCCTCACTATCCAGGGATTCGCTAGTCCAGAAGTTCCAAATGTTCAGGTCAGTAATTTGAATCTTGAGGTCATTTAAATATGAAAAAAATTATTGGTACAAATATGATATCTGAGGAAAAAAACAAAAAAAACAAGCTTGTATAAATTAAGTTTATCCTCAAAATCTGTGCCATCATTAAGAAATTGAAGGAAATTTTATATAAAAATTGTGTGCAAATAAAAATTTAATAGAATATCTATTTTCATCACAGATAATGAATTGTAAATTTAAAAGAAAAATAAATATTGAGTGGACAAATAGTTTAAAATCTTTTAAAATGTGTCATCCAGAAATGAAGTCTCCTAAATTTAGTTAAACATACATAATCACAAACAAAGTGATGCTAGACCATTTAAATAAATAGAAGATATCTTGCAAGACAAATAGTGGCTAGATTTGATAAAACATAGAATAAAAAGTAATACGATAACTCAGTTAAAATTTTTAAATTTAATTTCACAAGATGACTTACCAATGAGAATCTTGAAGGTCAGTCTGTTAGATATCCTTAATGAAGCAATTACTATTTTGTTCATGTAGATTTTACAAAAAAAAAAGGCTGCTAGAAGAGATATCATTTACCTTGGTTTGAAAATCTATTTTCTCATTAGGAAAGTACCTTACAAGAAATATTAAACCTCTTGGCTACCAATCCTTTGCTTAACCATAAATGTAATCTTGTGGTATATATTAAATGTATAAAAATATAAACATTTTAATTAACATTAACAAAAATTTAAAATGCTACATGCTCTACTATTAAAGTATGCCTTGAAGTGAATTTTCAATTGATAGAATATTGAAAAGAGAAAAAGGATTATACATAAACTGAACTGAATCTTTTGATTGAAATTAAATTTCAGAATGTAAAATTTCTAGGTTTTCTCAGGAAATCATTACATTTCACAAAAAATCATTTTTATCATAAAGTATCATAAAAGACATGGAGAAAATACATCAATGCAATCAAATCCAATATGGCTTCAATAATATTTCTTAAAAAGTAAGAGTCAGCTCTCAGATAAGGATATTAAAAACATCATGTTTCTCTAATTAGCCCACCTTTCTCCATTACAGATTGAATGATCTAGTTTTTGAATACATGCACAAATATATACATAAACTTTTTCTTTTAGATAGACATTACTTTAATTCCATAGTTAAATCCTGTAGAGAGAAAAAAACACTTAATTCCTATCATTGTTTTTCTTTTAATATTTTAGATACATGCTATGATTTAGTGCAATTTACAACAAACTCAATTAACAACCACAATTCAAATTAGAACATATTTAAATAAAGCATAATATTTTATAAACACTAATGGTATTTTAAGATGTTTTACAACATAGGTATAGTTTCATTTATCAAAACCTTAATAAGTCATGTATGTCATTAATAAAAAATTAAAAATACTTTTTATGTAAAAAGTAGAAAATTTAAGCTGCATTCAAAAAATTCTTTACACACGAATCAGAATTGCAGGTTATATAATCTATATGGTTGAACGAAAGAATTGTCATTTTGTGACTTGCATGGTCAGCCTGTGATTAATCATACCAATTGTAGTCAACCATTTGGTACGCACAGTTCATAGAATAAGTAGAAACAAACTCAGTAAGATTGCAGTTAGATAGCAGAAAAGAAAAATACAAAGCAAATATAGATAAATTAGTCAGATATAGGTAACCAGAAACAAAGTAAACTTTACTACGTGTTTTGTCACACCAGTTTGTGTTTGTATTGAGACAGCAAGCTTATGGTTAAGATTTAGAGCCAAACTAATACATTCTTTAAAATGGTAGAAATTAGAAAATTTCCTGTTTATAAATTTTTCATGTATAATCACTGGAAAAAAAGTTACTATAAAATAACTATAATAATAAAAGCAAATATTAAAAGAATTTTATATTGAACATTTCAATAGATTGTATTTTCAAATAACAGTATTAAAAAGTGGTTTACAGTGCAAAATGCAGAAAGTACACGGTAGAAAATATAACTGTAACAGATTTCATTATAAATTTTTAAATTTTCTAACACTAGAAAACTATATACAATATACAATAAAAACAGTGTTAATAGAAGATGCAATATGCTTAACCATTTCCCTACATGTAATTTCATGACAAATATTTGTTAAATATATAAATAACATATTGAAAGTTATGATCATCAACATTAATAAAAAAAATCAAATATGAAGTACAAAGAGTAAGGAGTCATATATCACAATCTCATAGGATTCAAAAATATTGTTTTAAGTTTAAATAAAATCATTGCATATTTTTTTTTATCTCAAGCATTCATACACCAATTGTACAGAATAAATTTTAAAAAAAGAAAAAAAAGATAACTTATGCTAAAAATGGTCATCACAAATGAAAGTTGTAAAACCTGTTTTTAGTTTCCGAGATTATAGTCGGTTCTTTTTCCAACTTGTGTAGTACAATTTTTTATGCATTGTGTTTCTTTATTAAATTTTTTTCTTGTATATTAAATTATTCACATTTTGATGTAAAGAACTTGAATTTATAACAGGAACTTCAAGATGTTGAAAAGTTCTCAGTTAGACTAAGAAGGGATTCCAAGAAGAAATGTTAATGTTTGGTCATTAAGCTGAGAACTTTCTGACACACTCTAGGAGTGAAAAGATTTACATGAAGGAAAAAATACATGGAAAACAGGTAGCTTAAGAAAAGTGAGTATGTATGAAATACATAATCAGGTTTTGAAGTGATAACAAGCTACTTGGAGAAACTGAGTAAAGAATTAAAATAAGTGAGAGTCTGCCAAGTTTTATGCTATCTGTTATCACATCAACTCTGGCAGTGCAGAGAGTAAGCAATCCAAAGCTATCTGTAGAGACCAAGATTAGCTCTTGAATCAGTGTAGTACATAGGATGTTGGTTAATGGGGGAAAAGATAACTGAAAAACAAAAAAGGCACATCGTACTGGAGTTATCATTCTTACTTAAAACACAGCAAGTCTTAACTTAAATTTATAGAAGCCTCACTACCAAAGAGCAATAATAAATACGCATTTGTACAATTATTTTGACCTCATGAACAGAGCAAATATATAACAAATGCTGAACAAAATATTATCTAATCTTATACCAGAATAATATTGATTAAATAGAATAACAAAAATCACTCTTGGTTAAAATAATGTATATAAATGCTAGAAGTTTGATCAGTCTTCCATTGTTGATGCAATTTCCAAATGAAACACTATGAATTGAAAACCTTATCCAGGTCCACAAATGCCATATAGACGGGTTTCTCTGCAACCAGATATTTCTCTTGCAGTTGTCACATGATACAGATGGTATCTATGGTGCCATGACCTGGCATATATCCAAACTGCATGTCAGCGATATTGACCTGTTGGCGAATGAAACAGCCTGCCATGTGCTCAAGCACCTTCATAACCTGGTCAAGCAACTTGAGGCCTCTATAGTTACCACTCAAGAGAGTAGCACCTTTTCCTTTGTAAAGACCGATTATATTACCTCCCCACACACACACGTCAGACGGTATACTCCCATTGTGCATAATTGAGGCAATGAGATGGCAAATAAGAATGGCTCCAGCCTCACCGGAGGCCTTCAGCAGCTGACATTATCCAAGAGGAGCCAACTGCCTTGCCATTTTTCATGCTGCCAATAGCCTCAATGACCCACTCCAGTGTGATCTCAGGGGCTGGACATTCAACTGGAGGTTGTTCCAATGGATAGTCAGGACCCCCCATCAAACTTCACATTAAAAAGTTGCTTGTTGGGCTCTTTCTTTAGATTCCCTGTCCACGTGCATTGTTACATACAGGCTTCTCACCAATGACATCTTGATTCTCTAGTCCTATTTGGCTCATTAAGTAGAAGATATCAGAGCCATTGGGATCAACATTTTTGAAGACAGACCTCTCAGCTACAGACTTTGCAAGATAGACTACCCTATTTGACCACCACTTAGCTTTTCTGTGGATTCTTGCATGGATGCTTCCCTCAACACTACAATCTTAATCTCTTCAAGTCAAATGTCAATATTCCAACTTACTAAAACTCATATTTTCAACAGATCCATTGAATAGTGCAAATTTTTAAATCCACAAATATACTGTTCATTTAATTCTAATTTACCAAAATAGTAAGAGACAGAAAAATAAATGAGGCTTGGTCTAAACATAATGCATGTTCTTCAGTTACAACAGACTTAATAGTAGAAAGAATACCAAAATGAACAGAAAAGTCTCAGGATTCAAAATCCAGTCCTCAAAAGTCTACTCCTCTCTCAATTGTGACATTCCAACCTTAAATGAGAGCATGTATATCCACTTTGTAGAAAGTTCTTCACTGCTTTTTTATCCATGTGAAACTTGCTTCTTTTTTTTAACCTATTGTCTTCTGTATGCTTCCTTCATGGGTTCAAATAGATGATAGTCTGAGGGCACCAAGTCAGACTGTAAGGTGAATAAGGCAAGATGGTCCAGCAAAGCTCTATTATTACCTATCTGATCCATAAATCCATAAGCTGCTATTAGGCCTTGCATTTTCATGTTGCAAAAGAATATCACACTCATTGTCAAATGTGGCTTAGGCTGAAGAAACTTATCCAAGTTTTGGCAATGTGGCTATGTAGGAATCAGAATTCAGTGATGCTATTGTAGGTACCTCCACTGAATTTTCAATACCTGAGGTTTAAAATAATTTTAAAAAAATGAAAAAGCATTCTTGAAGATTTCATTTTAACTTTAATTGAAAGCAAAATAACCTGGTATTTCAAATAGAAATTATACAGATTTGAATGTCAATTTTTTGCTCACTTTCACAAAATTGATTAGAAGTGGCCAATTTCACACATTTGTAAACAAAATTTAATTATCAGTTTTAAAAAACCTTCCAAAAATAAAATATTTGTGACACATTATTTGAAGAAAATTAGCAAATTTAAAGTTAAATTAATCTGATTTGAAACAAATATTACTTACTTATAGATAAAAAATGTAGTATACAAGTATTTTCTTAACCATGGGGTCTTATTTTTTCTGATGTTGTGATTGATTTATTGACAGCTAAATATGGTTGACTAGAATTGACAAATTTACAAAATCTAAGTGAACACATTTTTTTTGGTTTAACTACCTAGTAATTTTTACAAATTAACAATATTTTCAACAATTATCTAATATTTAAAGTTTTAAAACTTTAAAGGGATGATATGCAAAGCCTGTGGAGATGTAAACATGCAATGAATAATGAATTGCAGACAAGCGAATTTCTCAGTAAAGGGAGGACAACTCTTACAAGATGTGACCTTTTAATAATAGTGTCATGTATGAACGACCATAGACAGAAAAATGGTAATGTTTCAACTATAAAAAAAAAAAAAATTAAAAAAAAAAAGATTTAAAAATTGTTTTAAAAATATTAGGGCTATACAACTTTTAAGTTTTTCAATTTTTGATTCATAAACAGTTTCCACTTAATTACAATATTACGTAAAAGAAAGAAAAGTAATGCAGAATTGTAAAAGATTTTAAAATTATTATAATTAAAATTTTAAAAAATGAAAACAATTCTTGCAAAACTTCATTATACATCAAAAAAAAAAAAATTTTTTTTTCTTAAGAGAATAAGGTCCTTAATATATCTTATTTATAAAATCAATTAAAAGCTTTTCTAATTAAATAATGTCATAGTTTTATTGCATTTTTTACTTTACAATTCAAAGCAGATTTTCGGTAACTTTAGGTCTTGTTTAGAAAAAAAAGGAAATTAAAGGATTTACATTCTCCAAGCTAATAAAAAAATGTTTTGGAAAGAAAATTTAATTTTTTAAAACTTCATGAAATTAAGTAAGTGGAAGTAGTAACATATGGACCAAAAAAGAAAAAAATTTTTTTACCAAGTTTTCTTAAAAAATATATTTAAAAAATAGTTTCATTCATTTGTGAATAATTCCTTAAAGTTTCATTAAAAGTCGACAGTTATTTGATTTTTACAAAAAAAAAAAAAAAAAAAAAAAAAAAAATCAATGTTTTTCCCCAGAAAAAAAATCACAAACATTAATCATAATTGTTACATCAACCACTGAGGTAAAACAACAAGATTTTTAACCAAAATTTCAAACATGCTAGAAAGGATTAAAAAAATTTAATAAAATAATAGAAATACTTTAGTCTTTCCTCTTAATAACAAACATTTTGACAGTAAAACTTTGTTTTTATTAAGTTTGGGCCTTTTTCATTACATGCTATGCTGTTTCTCAGAAAAAAAAAGTGGAGGTACCTATGCTATTGGTATAAAAAAAAAAAAAAAAAAAAAAAAAACTTGGCTAAAAGCATGGCTTTTCTGTTCCATAATAGTAGCCAGTCAATAAGTTGTTCTTTATGAGTAGAAAAAAAGATTATCTCCACAAATTTTCCATATTGGTTTCTAGACACTTTATAGCTAAAAAAAAAAAATAATAATAATAATAGAAATCCTGACTAATACTTTTAATATTAGAACAGGCATTACTTTCTGACTAACCCTCATACTTATTAACTACATAAAGTAGAAATAAGTATCACAGGATATATTTTTGTTTTTCCAATTTGGTACAGGGACAACAAAATAAATGATTTGTGCAATGTTGGATGTTTGAGACTTTTTTTTTTCTGCCAAGACAAATTGCATTGAATTCTGTCTCTGAAATAAAAGGTAAACTCAAAAGAAAATACACAATAGTTATTCTTATTTTATCAACTTATATTCATAGAGTAAGTAGCCATATAGGTAGAAGCCTATTATATACTTCTTGATTTGTTTTATAAATGTCAGTTTATTGAAAATAACAGCATTTTACAAAATTGCTCCTATATTCCTATAGGAAATTTTTTTTTGTTTGGCTTAAACAAGTGCATTAAATTAAAACTTGGTATATACACCCATTATGTTTAACAAAAAAGAAAAAAGACTTTGATTATTAATACTTAATATTTGTGTTAGTCTGAAAGTTTCATTGATTTCCTGACAGTAATGGAAGAGTTCAATATTATCAAGAATCAAATGTTACAATCTTTGAGGCTTTCATCTATAATGATTTGCAGGAATAGTATCATTTGTAAAGAACTGTTGGCTGATAAATATTACTTGTGAAAATAATTCCTTTGAAGCCATGTCTAGATGAGGAGAGTTTATGATTTGAGGTACTGCTTTTAATGCAGAACGGACTGCGATTTCAATCTACAAATCTATGAAAGACACAAAAACGTTCTGTAGCTCTTTGAGGATATCAGAACAGCAACAATGGCTATCAAAAAATATAATAAAGATTTGTTAAGAGAAAAATAAAGTACATAGCAAAATAATAGTTTCCATTTTAGAATGTTCATATATGAACAAAAACTAACAAGAATTCTATGCATTAAAAATAACAAATCAATGCCAATATATCAATTTTGTTATAGTTTATGGAATGAGATTGTCATTTATAAAAGCTAATATAAAAATTTGCAAATATTTATGTCATGGAGAAAAATGAATTTCAGTAGTCTCATTTTTATTTTTGTTTATTTTCATTTGTTTATACATTTTAGAAAAAGAATAAGAAAAATTTCAATATTCCCTTAAACATTTCTATATTATTATACTTATGTTTGTTTTCTTATTTCAACAAGTATTCAGTCATTTTATGATATAGCAACAAGAAATTACCCGACTCATTAGTTGGGAGATATGAAAATAGAAAAGCTAAATAGGATATTTTTCTAATTTCAAAAGCATGTTCAATATCTAAGCGATTATTTATTATTTTAGTTTATATCATTTTATAGACAAGGCAAACTATCTACCTATCTTTCAATGAAGGCAACACAAAGCAATAAGAGCTCCATTAATCTTAAATTGTAAAAATAAAACTTAGATTATATATTGTTATAATTATTATAAGAATTCCACTGCTAATATGCAAATATTTTTTGGCAACAGCCCCAAAAAGAAAGCAAAAAAGATCAAGAAGCCCAAAAACTTTATACAGCTATTTTTTAGAATTGTCTCAGATCTTCCTTTTCATTCAGAATCCATTACAAAATATGATAATTAGTTATGGAAATGATTCCAATGCTCCAAGATTTCATATGTAGAAAGCACAATGTGAAACATTTACTTATAAACTAGCAATTAACAGTTTACTATAGTTTAAAGTAGCTGAAGACTTTTGCATGGTTCTGCACTGCCATTATCTCATAAGATAAATGGATGCTTTGTTTATCCTGACGCAAACAAGGTGCGATGGATAAATTGTCATCTAAATTATGCAAAACTGAAAATAACAGACATCTCAGTTTAACAGATATATTTACCAAAATTACAAAAAAATATCTTGAAATACTAAAGAGTAAATTTATTCAATAAAAATGCCATTGGCTTAAACCACGGCCTACAGACAACTTTGGAATCTCATGCAGCTCTTCTGGATGGTCTCCTTGTTTAAGTTGGTGAATGCTGCCATAATCCTGGCTTTCAGTTCATCTTTGGTGCTGCAAGGAGTTTTGTCAGTCTCTTGTTCAACTGCACTCCACATATAATAAGGGGGTTGCAGTCTGGGGAGTTAGGTGGCCAGATGTAAAGGGTGATGTGATTGCAAAAATTGTCTGGCAGCCATGACTGGATTCTCCAGCTAGTGTGGCATGGTGCAGAGCCCTGTTGCCAGATATAGGGTTTTCCAGCAGTCACTCTCTTGACCCAGAGCAACACTACCTCCTCAAGGCACTTGATGTAGGCCTCTTTGTTGAGTCTGTGACCAACTGACCCTATTATACTGTGCAGTCAACAAAATCAAAAACAAAATGCTCTTGCACAAAATTAAAAATATAAAATGGCGATAATTTACCCATCGCACTATATATATATATATATATATATATATATATATATATATATATATATATATATATATATAAACAAATGGGTAAATATAGGTAGGTATTTCATTAATGTAAGATTATGTACATTTAATATATATAAGAAAATAAGTACCTCAGAAAATTTTTAATTTTGCAAGTTTTGGAATAATAGTTTAATTAAATCAGTGTATATTAAAGAAAATTTCTCAAAAATTTAAACCGAATTTATCTAAGGACAGGTGTAAAATTAAAAGCTGAAAGAAACTAAACCATTTTGATTTAAAACTTACACATTAAAGAAATACATTTTAATATTACTTTCAAAAGAATTAATTTTGTTATGTCTTGCTATTCAGACCAAAATGCTCACCTTCATAGCTATAGTCACATTTTGACTAATGTACTCTCTGACCTTCTTCAGGCATGTGTTATCATATTTGATAACCATCTCAGAAAACAAAAACCAATACAAGGCCCAAAAGTAACTCAAGGTAGAGGGTTATTGAAGAAGGTGTGTGATAAGAGCACAAGAGGAAGTAGGAAGTGAAGATGACAAGGATATAGCAGGCAGATATCAGTTGATCCTAGACTTGAAGAAGTTAAGACGTGTGTTTGGAGGAGCATCCATATAGGAGTCTATTCCACAAAGTAGACGAGTGGAGGAATTTTGAAAAGCAATAATCTTAGGAGAGACAATGAGATCAGGCATGGATGATCATATATAGTGAAAAGGGTAGATATCAACCACTGCAGAATTAAGTCAATATAGAACAACACTGGAATCAGCATGCATAGTAGGACCTGATAACCACCTTAGTAGACCTAGCATAAAGATAGAAAACATCTGGGAGTCTCTGATTAAAAAAGTAAAGACATTTAAAAAATAAATAAGAATTCACCACCTGAGTCTGGACACTCAAACATTTTCACTCTGTGTGTACAGATGTTAGGTTTAAGACAAAATACAAAAAAACATGTCCTAGTGGATTAAAGCATTGGTTAAAACATATCTGGTTCCCTAAGTAGTCATGAGTTCAATTTGGGTTTGTTAGTGCTGAAAAGTCACATTGGTTCAGAGGAAAAAGCAGACATGATACAAAAACAAGTAAGGCCAGTGAGTATTAACTCCTAAGTATGGAAAGTTGAAGGAGAACAGTCTACTCCTATGAATTGAATAATAAAGGGCTCAGTTCAAAATTCAAGGAAGGTTACTGAGTGTGATGATAGACAACTGAAGAAAATTGAAAGGTATAACAGCCAAAAATGTGTGACCATAACAATGAAGATGAGCATGCATCCAAATAGCAAGCATATGACAGAATTAACATTCTTTCTTCTGTATCTTACAACTATCAATTAAAAGAACAAAAAAATTATAACAGATGAATGATATAACTCTTCAAATAAGATGGGGAATTTTTTTTTGGCTCAATAATTAAAAAGTTTGCAATGTTCAAATTGTATATGATCTTTAACAAATCAGAAATGGAAATAAATTCAAAATATGTTACTGAATCAATGAACAAATTTGTTTTATATATTAACAAAACATAAGGAAAGTCTTAGTGAAAATCTAAAAGAATAAAATAATATAGTTACATTTAATTTTAAATTATTTTAAACAGTTTTGAATAAATAGGGCAAATAAATCTTATGTCTTTTGCGAGTGCAGCTGAACATGTGAAAACACGAAATATAGACCCATTACTTCTGGGATTAATTCTGTTACTTAATATTAGGATATATCATATGATCTTCCATATTTATTTCAAACAGATAATTCCTTTATACGCCCTTCAAACATAAGGATTTTATTTAAAACTCATTTTAAAAATGTATAACAGTCAATTTAAAGGTATTTATACCCACAAACCCAATCTAAACTTTCTTATAAAATTGATATCTGATAGTGTCATAATAAATTAAGTAAAAATTATGAACTATTCAAAAGATTAGAATTTTAAAAAGTAAAATATAGCAAAATATAAATATAAATTAACCATAGATTAATTCTATTTTGATCAAAAGAAAATAAGGATACTTAATTTACAGCAAATCACCTATGAGTGTATTTACTTGAAAGATTGTAAAAGCTGTTTTTCTTTATTTAAATTGACTTTTGACCCAATGACAACACACATATCAAAATCTATAGAAGGTAGTGATACTATAAAACTTTTCACCTATTTTTTTCATTTTTATTGAAAAAAAGAGAAAAATTTATTTTACTTTGTTGAAAGTACCAGAGACACTGCTAATCAAAATATTTTACTAAAAGATACAATTAGAAAATACTTAATATTTAAAGGTAAAATAAAAATGTAAAAATAGATATTTCGGTTAATAAAGTAGAGTTGCAACGGACTGAATTTGAAAACCGTCATGGTAGACCACTTTTCAGCCATCCAAGGTCAATAAAAAAAAGTGCTCGTAGCATTTGTGAAGAAGGTGGTCAATTTGATCAAGAGGTGCATAAAACATGTTGCACTCTCTCCTATTTCTGAGGAAACGCCAAAGTAAAAGCTTTCAGGTCACCTTTGTCTAAGGCAAATTACTAAAGATATTTTTTAAATGTTTACAAGTTGTATTCAATGGGATTAAAATAAAGATAAGACCAAACATCTTTACTTTCATGATTATATTACATTAATCTTCTACTCTTAAAAAAAAGCAAGATATTTTTTAAAAAAAAAGCCAAATTCAAAATTAAATGTAATATCAGCAACAATATCTAAAGAGAAAAAAAACAAAAAAAAAAACACTAAGGGAATTTTCAATAAAATAAAAATCAACTTCTGGACTAATTTTCTAGGTATTAAATTCAACTTACCAAATTGTAAGAGGGAAAAACATTTATACACGATAATCAAGGGACAAAAATTAAAGAAACAATTTAATAAAAATAATTATCTTGTTACCTTGGAAACTCATCCAGACTAATCTATTTTCCAAATATATTTAAAAAACAAATTCATCCAAGCATATAAAACTTAGCAAAATATATTTTGGTTAATTTCAATTATCTTCAAAATTCTTGTAAAAATGAAAAAATAGTTTGTTTCTTTTAAATTAGTGTGGACAGGAAATAAGGGGAAACATAGTAGTAGGAGGAAACTATTATTGTTGCCAATTTCTGATCTACCAAAATTTTTAATCTATATAAAAGTGATAAATAAAATTCTTGTCAAAAAATTTACATAAAAATAAAATTTAAAAAAATCATATATGGAAAAACGTTATTAAAACTTAAAAAAAAACTATTTCTAATACAAAAATAAAAAGTTGAACTAAAACTGAACATTACAATTTTTTTAAAACACAATTTAATAAGCATGCAATAATTTTATAACAACTTGTTGCACGAGTTAAAATCTATCTCAAATGTCATTGCAAAGGTAAAATAAATTACTTGAAATCAAGAAATACATCATAAACTAGTAGATATTGATGCTGAAATTCAATTATTTGCATAGATTTGATACTCAAATAACAAACCTGAACTATCGCTAATACTCAATTTAATCATTTATCTGAGAAAGAAAAATGTAAAGTTATGTAAATGTATTTAAATAGTTTTACTTATTTCAAAACTGTCAACCGACAGAAACAATTCTGACAATATAGCACAGCAAAAATATAAATTTTGGCCAACAAGAATTGTCATCATACTGTTAAAATAAACATTTAATAAATTTCATGATGAATTAAAATTTCATAAATTATCAAAGGAAATAAAGCTTGACAAAGATATTAAAACAGGGACCAAAAAAAAAAAAAATAACAAAAGTTGTTAAAGACATTACATAAGAATAATAAGTCATTTGTTATAAATATGTCTAAATTGAGCAAATGAATTTACACTAGTACATAAAAATTAGAAAACATTAAAAACTGCCAAGCAATTAATTTACACAAACCTAGAATAAAATCTATTTATTTTAATTAAGTAAAAAAAACTTCATGTCAAAAAAATTGAACAATAAGGGAAGATGCCATAAGTTTAGAATTAGAATTCAAGTAAGTACAACATTAATTTAAGAAAACTAAAATTTCAAAGTAACAATACTCATATTGGACAGAAAATGTCATGCTGAGTAGCAAATAATACTAGTGTTGATAAAGAATTCAAATAAATGTGACTTGCAATAAAGACAACAGAAAATAACGTAAAAGTCCCATTGTGAATAATTGAAATCTTTATCTGCAAACATAGTAATACAATAAGGAAATTTAGATACCGTGTGTGTGTGTGTATGTATGTATTATATATATACTCTAGAAGAGGCCAGTACAATGACACACACACATACATACACACCTGTAAACAAAAAAAAATTATCTAATAAACCAAACTCATGATTAGCTTTATTAGATTCAAATTAAGCATGTAAAATTTTGAAAGATGTGTAACTAATATAAAAAGATACAGAATTAAATATTTAGCCTATAACTAATGAAAACATTCATAACAAATGTAATAAAAGCCCAAAGCAGCACAACTTTTCCAATTTGGCTTCTACTATTCAAAACAAGTAATGAGGATTTTGTGCATAATTTAATGTTAGAAATGTCCACAATTGTCTTCATAAATTGTATAGAACATGAGTTTTCTTCTGTATGTATGTTAATAAAAATGATGGCTATTTCAGTACAGAAATGGCCAGTAAATAAGGAAGTGCTCATCAATGATGTTAAGATGTTGATGCGTGACTGAAGACAGTTGAAGAGTCACAGTCCGATTCCCTTTCATGGAGAGGAGGAGGAAGAATAGCAAAGAAAGATCTCCAAGTAAGGAAAACAGTTTGAAAATTTTGAAAAAATATCAATCAACTTACAGGAAGAAGACTCCACAGATTGTAGGAGAGGTCAACTTTGCCATTAAATCCAAAGGTAATATGTTGCAGTAGACATCAGCTTTGCTGTATATGCTCACCTATTCCAGAGGGTAGTGAATTTCAGAGGGGGCAGACATTGGGGTAAGAAGAAAGAAGGAATGTAGCAGCAGCAGTAAAAGAGGAGAGAATGAGAGAAAGTTAAAATTTCCAGTTCTATAAAAAAAAAAAAAAAAGGAAAAAATGATGATAAAGACGATGTTATGCTATGCACATGCGTGTGAGGATGGCTAGCTAGGGGTAAGCCCCTTCTTTCAGAACAGGAAGGCTAGCAGGCAGCAGATGATGATAGCTCAAGAGAGAAAAGAAAACAATTCTGATAGGATAGAGAGAAGACTGTAGTCTGTCCAAGACACACACCCACATTTATATATATATATATATATATATATATATATATATATATATATATATTAGTGTAGTAACAATAGTATTAGTTATAGTAGTTGGGATAGTAGCAATAGTAGTATCCCATTCAGTGGCATATAGCCACAAGCAGTATAAGGTTGAAGAACTTGATCTAGCAGTACTAACAATTCTTCTTCACAACTAAAATTGTTGCTGCTACTATTCTTGTGGAAGTATCATGGCTACAGTCACAAGACAAGATAAAGCAGGAACCTCTCTGTAAATGAAGTGACACTACTATTTATGCCCATGCTATATAAACTATAACAACTGATATTAATAAAATATACAAGACTTGGTAAAATGATTCTTCTGAATTTATTGCTTGTTTGTAATAATCTACTTATGTTGGCAAGTGATACAAACAAATTAGTTCATTTTTTTTCTGTTCACATAAAAAAAGCAATGAGCTTAGAAAACACTATGTAGTAGCACTGAAAAGTTCTCAGCCTGACCAAGAAATCCTTCAAAATAAATCTGATGTTTGGTCAGATTTTGAGAAGAGAGAGTTGGGCCCAATAACTTTTCAGCAACCCCTCATATTTACAATGTAACAAGTTTACACCAAGATTACATGTCTAATAACAATCTGAAGCAGTAATATAACCTTTAAAGATTAGACCTTTTAAAAGTGAAAAAACTTTAAATGTATTATTAGTAATAAACAAGTTTGGCTAAGTGTTTTCTTTGTTTTTGTTTTTTTATAAATAATACAAATTACAAACTATAAAGTTCTAATAACAAAATGAGTCTAAATTACCAATTTTTATTCCGCTTTCTTTTTTCATTAGTTATTTCAAGATTTATTTTAACTATAATTAATTTGCAGAATTTACTATACTGCTTACACCAAAAATTGAATTCATTAAAAATTTAGTTGATCTTATCATTTAAAGTAAATAATTGTTTCCCAATAAGATTTTGTCTAAAATAATGTTTTTTGTAATTTATTATTAGAATTATTTAAATGTTAGAATGTTTAGTCAATAAATTACTATTACCTAAAATATATATTGTCCGAAATCACTCCGATACACTATTGTTCTGAAGGAGATTTAAAAATAAAAACTTTACTTCTTATAAATCAGGATTAGTACTTTACTCCAAAATATTTTTTAATTTATTAACTATTATATAATTTATTAAAATTCATGAGTATCATTTTCTTCATTTATAAAAATTCTTTTAAATAATAGTTTCAAAAACATTATTTCCTAAAATAGTTTTCTAATTCTAGCAGTTGTTTTCTTTTATAAAATTATCCACTTCATTCATTTCTTCTCCATATTCAATGTTTGCCTCAATATCTATTTCCATTAGAATTTAAAAAATGACTTGCTCAAGTTTATTGAAAAAAAGAAAAAAAAAAAACAAAGCAAAAAACTGTTAAATAATTTTTTAATATACACACACACACACACACACACACACACACACACACACAAATACCAATATAGTTCTATAAACTTGAATAGCTAAATCAATAGTTCTACAAACCTGAATAACTAAATGAAGGTAAAAAATACAGGCATCTAACTCCTTAATTTAATGTTTTTATAATAAAAGAAACAAAAAACATGTGAATTGCTCTTAAAGATTCTTTGTCAAAGATGAAATCCACACAATTCTAATCATGTAAAAAAAATAGAAAGATTTAATTCTGCTATGAGTATGAGTGTTTAGTTGTATACATCTGTAGGAATATAGACTTTTCAAATACACATCAAGAAAGTTATTTTTAGTGAATCAAATTAGAAACAAATTTATGAAGAAAAACTTTCATCAAATTACATTCATTATTTATAATACATATTACCACTGTAATAAAATCATTTTTATAAATACAATTAGAACAGTCAAAAGCTTTTGTTTCAAATAGTTCACATTTAAATGATTTTACTTAAAAATTTCTAAATATATTTAAATTATATCTATAATAACTTCTTTAAGAAGTATTTACTTTACTTAGCTAGTTTTGTATATCAAAACAGTAAATTTGGATTAAAAAGAGTATAAAATGAAATAAATCCAGTGGAAAAATAAATTCCAACTTTCAAATCAAGATAATGAACTTTTATTTTCAGTATTCAGTAATATGCCAATAACTCATGATAGCCATTTGGTATACATCTTTAATTCCAACTGGAAATAAAGAAAAAATGTTTACCCTTTACATGTATGGCTTTACCCTTCAGTATTTGGTTTTTATTCTTATTAAAGAATAAATGTGGATTAAAGTAACCTGATTCCTTTGCTTATTCCAAATCTATTTTATTGTCTTTACCAAAGTCAGAAATAGGTTGTTTTACACCTCCATTTGGTTAATTTGTGAGCTAGTTATCTATCTCAGAATGAATTTCCATTATATTTGGCTTGTTTTGTAAATTGTTTTGATTTTAGCCTTTTTAAAGCATTTTCTATACAAATAACTGTATAAAATTAAAAGCTCAAGCTACTAGATCACTTTTCATGAGATTTTACTTGCAAATGCATTGCAAAAGTTTTACAAATTTTCTTTGCTTTTTAGGATATTTCATTTTGTTTAAGAATGGGTCAATTTTTTTTTTTGTTTTACATATTAAACTTGCATGAAATTAAAAGAAAAAATATCAGCCAATAAAAATTAATAAGGATATAGAAAAATATTTTTCAATTTAAAGTGTTGAACATTTTGTTTAGTATCAAAGTTTATTGAATATATTGAACCAGTTAATATTGTAATCATACATACAGTTTCAAAGTCATCTGAATATGATTTAGCTTCAAATTACAATAGTAAAAATTAATTTGTGTATACATCTTCTTAGTGTGAAAATCCCCCTCCATTAATTTCCAATTTGACTTTCCTCAATTTCTCTTATTTTTTCTTATTACTAAGGGAACATAAAAGTTGTTTTCTCTTGAAAGAGTTGATAAATAATATCAAAATCAACTTTGTAATCTAAAGCTAATCTAAGAATTTTTTTCTGAGTTTTCCTTTTAGGATTGTTTTTTCTCTCAATGACATCACCCTGACAGAATAAAAATTCAAGTTCTACTGACAGATGAAGCAAATGGTGCTATCAGTGGACAAAGTGAATAAAGTACTATTCCAGGTCAGCAGAACCCACCTAAAAATAACTCTTATCTAAGGCTGTTCTACTAATCTACAGCAACTAATGGTCTGCACAACTGAATACTAGTCAGTAGAAACCAAAGTGTTCAGTCTATGACCTTAAGAATATTTTTTTTCAAGACTTCAATGATTATATTTATTGAATCCAATATTACAGTTACTCACTAATTTTCTGAAACCAACATTTGTTTTTCTGTTTTTATCATAATATTTCAAACCAGTGTTTTGTTATTTTTCTTCTCAGGTTTACAGTTTTCTTTCAAGTCATATTTTCTACAATTCAAAAGGTATGTCATGCTGAAGATATGGCTGTTAATGTTTATCAAACTGGAAATTCAAAGACTATTTGAAAATAACAGTTAATCTTGTGGTTCAATTAAATAATATATGAAATTAAACCACTCTTCAATTATATTTGAGCAATTCACAAGTGCATATGTAAAATAGCTATAAAAAAAAAATTGTCATTTTTAATGAAATCTTGGAGTACATATGTATAAGCATACTCAAATTTGTATATATTAAATAAATCTTATAAACATAATGAAAAGTAGTTTATTATAAATTATCTACATTTTCTTATGTGGCTAAGATTTTATTCCAACATACTAAATGTTGCCTAATATAAGCCCTAAACTAAAAGCAATAAACATGCTTGTTGATCTCAATCCCAAAAAATCAGAAAGGGTTTTTATGGAGCTATTAAATAAAATTTAATACAAAATGCAATACAAAAATAAAATGAAACAGCACAAAATAAGTTGAAAGTAAAAAATAATTGAAAAGAACAAGAGATATCCAAATTAACAGAGAAATAAATGAATATGTACAAATAACAAACGGTTGAAAAACTGACACCAAAATATTATAAAGCAATGAAATAAAAAAATAACCATGCATAGCAATATCTACTTATTTTGATTTGAAAATTTAAAAGAATCTACATACAGTGAACTAGAAACAATTTATTAAATCAATTACAAAGTTTTAAAATTCTTTATCTTTCATGCCAATATGAAAATCAACTTTACAAGATCACGAGTTTTTCTAATTTTTTTGTATTTCATTAATATTTTATATCCAATATACAAAAATGCAAAATCATTAATTTGAAAATAACTGATTTGTATTTGTGAAAATCATTTTAAATACATAATTAGATAAGTTTTGCCACCGGAGATTCTTTACAAAATTTTCCTTTTCTATTCTCAGAAGAATTTTTTCATAAATGCAAATTTATATTAATTAGAAATTGTAGAATAACTGAATAACTGGTTTATTAACTCAAGGCCATAAAAATGATTGACTGGCATTGTAATAGTCATTTTTGTTTCTGAAAACAAGTATCTTTTGCCAAATGAAGTTCAAGGACACACACACACCTCTCAATTACACACATACACACACACATACATACATACATACATACATATATATAAGACATACATAATATATTATTAAAATTATAATGCAATAAATGTAATAATCCCCAATAAGTTTACCAGTTTCAATAGACATATGAGCTTAACTTTAAAAAGAGAAAATTAATTTGATTGGTCTTAGCACCAAGATTTTACTTCAAAACCTGCAAAAATTGATGTTTAGTCAAGGAAATGCTTTTGAAAACCTACATCCTTTTAGCCTTAATGAAAAAAGCAAAAATGTTACTCTCTTTTTTAGTTTAAACTAATCCATCATTTTTGTACTAAATATATCTGATATAAAAAGTATTATATTATCTACTTTAATCATACATCTAAATAATGCAAAACTGAATAAAAACAAGTTATGAATTTCTTTACAAATTAAACTAATAACTGCTTTAATTTTCCCTTCAAAACATTTAAAAACAGTAATTACTTATTAATTCCTTCAAAACATAGAAAATGAAAGCAGTAATTTGCAACAGAAAAGTCAAATTTTAATCCTAAAAATTTAAGGCAATATGTGAACAAAAATGTCTGAATGGTATCCAGCTATTATGAATATCTCAAAAACCAGTTGCACAGCTTTAATGTAACTACAAAAATCAGTGTTTACCTTACTTTGTATACATGAACAAACACACTCACAATGAGATGCCACTAAGTGAGCTTGTGTGACCACCACATTCATCATTTCAGGTCACATACAGGAGTTTTTCTTTTTGCAAAATACTGCATCATCCACTATAGTCCAAATTTGGCTCCCTGCAACATCTGCCTTCTCCCAAAGCTGAAATTGCCATTCAAAAGGAGATTTCATATTGGGGATTACATTAAGAATACAAGAAGGCAGCTGATAGCAATCACAACAGAGAACTGTAGACTGTTTTGAAGAGTGGAAATGATGCTGGGATAATTTTGTGATATCTCAAGTGGAGTACTTTGAATGGAAATGAGGTAGGCTATGTCTTTAAATTAATATTAAATGGCTGGATGTTTTCCAGACACACCTAATACATTTGAATATGTCCAAAGTACTATACTTATCTTTGTCCATTCATAAAGTCTACTCCCTGATAGTAAAACTATAAACTATATTGTTGTAATCATTGTATGTGGTTTTCTTCAGACTACTCCCAAGTTCATTGCAAGATGGCTAAAGGAATCTGTCAAATAAGCACACCAAGAATCAACATTAGCTAGAAAGTATTAATCTCAATGAGCAGTGTAGAGGTGGTCATGGGAGGACAATTCCAGAAATACAAATGAGAAAACCCACTCATACAGGGAAGTAGAGTCCCAAGGAGGCTTGACAGTCGTCAAGAAGCAGAATTAAATAGAAAGGTTCAGAAGTAAGAAAGAATGTGAGAGAAGGCTTGAAGGCATTGAAGAGTATGAGAATAAAATGTGGGAAAAGAAAGTTAATTAGTTTCAAGAAATTAGATAGGTTGTGGGTGTTCTTAAAGAATCAAACTTGAAGATAACTTAATATAACAAGACCAAGCTCTGTACCTACCATCTATATTCACAAAATTAGGTAAAAATGATAAGTAATAAATTACTTCCTTGGTCAAAAACAAAAAATTTTCTTTAAAAATCCTTGCAATTAAGTTGCTTGCATAAAGATCTATCCATCAGATTTATGTGAGTGCTTTGGCAGAATAATTTTGGAGAATTGGCTTTACTAAACACTAGGTCAGTCACCCAACAAAAAAAATGTGGTTTTATTGGTTTACATAAAAACATTTACTATCGGTTTCATAAGAATAGATTTTTAGGGAAACTGAATTATATGAAATTGATCAAGTAGAGAACTGTCCATGTACTTTCCAAACAAAGACATTCAGAGAGCATAAATAGTTGATAGTTGAATTTTAGTATATTATTGGCAACAGCTGACAGGCTGAAACTCATATATACCAGTGCATTAGGTAATTCCACAAAGTTCAACCAAAACTTCCACAGAGGCTCAGAGTGTGAATATTGTAGTAACAATTGTGAATAAACATCCCAAAATATTAAACAGAAGAAATGAGCAAACAGACATAGATGAACAATGTTTTTTTTTTTTGTTTTTTTTACTTAACTAAATGTTCATCCAAAACAAAGCCCAAGAGCCATCCAAGATTGAGGATTATTTACTGAGGTGGTTGTATAAATAAGAGGAGGAAGTAAGTACAGATTAAGAGGATATGTAGGATAGCTAATGACTGACCCTAAATTTAAAGAGATTGAGATCTTAATGATCAGGGAAGCATCCTCTCAGGAGTCTATTCCACAAAATAACAGTTCTTGAGAAGTAGAACTTCCTTTTTACCAATGGAATATAAAGGGAATGAGGAGAATTTAATGTGTACATGTCATGCCATGTCCTAGCTGTAAATGCCTGAACTGGTAGGACTAATTAATGAAGCTCATCTGAACATGTGCCATGGAAACAATGATAGAGTAGTGATAGGCTTGTGATGTTTCATCCGTGGGAAAGGGGCTGTAGGGTTGAAAATTCATTGCCTACAAGGCTTGTGAATGAACAATTTGGAGTTCAGACTACTGTGTATTAGTGACAAGAATTAGAAATAGGGAAAGGAATTTGCTAGTTTGAAAAACCTGTATAACCAACAGCTGATATGAACTGCATCTTGTAAAAACATTCTAGTTTTCTTCATTGTTCCAAGACTTCAATCAATCTTGGGAATCCATCAAGCTTATTTCCCTGTGATACATGGTTGGCTCACCTGCGACATTTGAACTCTGAGTTTGGGATTTCTACAGATCTAAATCCATTGTTGAAGGATTCTCCTATTCAGGATGTTACTGGAATAGTGACCAAGGATTCTTGATTGAGATTACTATGGAAAGGCAAAATGTGTACTGCTATATTTAGTGCCCAGAATAATGACCCTGTGCTCAGCTATAGTGCTATACAGATATGCAAAAACTGAACGTGGGTGAGAAGAGAGGTGCATATTCTCCCAAAGTACAATTCAACAACATTCCAGAATATAACAGTCCCAAGAAAGGTCAGAGAGTACATAATCATAATGCTGCAAAGAAAAAAAGCTTAAAACGCAGAGGTTGATATGCCACTAAACAAAATCAACAAACCAAAATAAGTCTTTCATGACATAAATCCATATATCCTACAGTTCGTTAAAGAAATAAAACTATTCCAAAATATAACTTCAACTACAAACTAAAACACACATATCACCACCTCTAATAATTATGTCCACACAAACATGCACGTGTACAAAAGCTGAGTATCATCTACCATGTATTCAATTGTGAAAGCAGAATAACATATTTATTACTTCAAAGCACCCAAGAAAATTAAATTTCAGCATTAAATGACCCATAAGAAGTTGGTATGCTGTTAAACAAACAAATCAATCATATTTAATATGTCAACTACACACAGGGACAATAACTTCAGAAGAGTCTGATAAGTCTTCTCAACAAATATATCAAGCCTACTGTGTTAGCATTTTCTAAAATGTAACACCCAGTAACTAAAAGACAAGGACATCCAGGACAAAATTGTATACCTGCACAAGACTGGAATTGGCTACAAGATGATTGGCAAGCAGCTAGGTGAGATGGAGTCAACTGTTGGTGTGATAAGAAAATGGAAGAAACCCCAATTGACTACCACTCTCCCTTGGTCTGGAGCTCCACACAACATCTCTCAACATGGAGTGAACCTGATGAGAAATGTGAGGAAACAACCCAGAACTACATGGCAAAACCTTGTTGATGATCTCAAGGCAACTGGGACCAGTCACCAAGATGACCATTAGTAACACACTACGATGTAGTGAACTGAAATCATGTAGTGCCTGCAAGGTCTCCCTATTCAAGAAGGCACATGTACAGGCCTGTCAGAAGTTTGCAAATGAGGACCTGGATGATTCAGTAAAGGGTTGGGAGAAAGTGCTGTGGTCAGACAAGACTAAAATTGAGCTTTTTGGCATCAACTCGACTTGCCATGTTTGGAGAGAAAAAAAAAGCTAACTTGGACCCCAAGAATACCATCCCAGCCATTAAGCATGGTGGTGGAAACATTATGCTTTGGGGCTGTTTCTCTACTAAGGGGACAGGACGACTACACTGGGTCAAGGGAAAGATGGATGGGGCCAAGTACAGGGAAATCTTGTGTGAAAACCTCCTCACCTCAGCCAGGACACTGAAGATGGGTCATGGATGGGTGTTCCAACATGACAATGACCCAAAGCATATGGCTAAGGCAATAAAGGAGTGGCTCAAGAAGAAGCACATTAAGATAATGGAGTGGCCTAGTCAGTCTCTGGGCCTTAATCCTTTAGAGAATCTATGGAGGGAGCTGAAGCTTTGAGTTGCCCAACAACAACCTACAAACCTTAAGGATTTGGAGAGGATCTGCAAAGAGGAGTGGGCCAAAATTCCCCCTGGGATCTGTAAAAACTTGGTAACCAACTACAGGAAATATCTGGCTGCTGTGCTTGCCAACAAAGGTTTCTTCACCAAATACCGAGTTATGTTTGCTATGGAGTGAAATACTTATTTTTTCAATAAAATATAAACATTCAAAAATTAATAGGTGATTTTCTAGAATTTTTTTTATATTCTCTCTCTCACTTTCAAGATGAACCTACCCTGAAAATTATAGACTGTTCCTATTTTTGTAAGGTGGCAAACTCAGAAAATCAGCAGGGGATGAAATACTTATTTCTCCCACTGTAAGATATAAGGTAAAAAGAAAAAAAAATTATATATAAAAATGATTTCAATTAACCAATGACACAAGGAAAAATAATATCCATATAATTTTTGTCTCGTATGTATATGGTAAAAAACATCATACACTCAATTTAAAAAAAAAGCTGATGAATAGTGCATAAAAGATATTTGATTTACTTTTCTATAGGTTTCTGTTGATACAAAATACATGTATGTACTTGTTATTGCTTTTAATTCGATCATGTCTGCAAAATCGGTAGTAAGTCTTCAAATGAGCAAGTCTCAAATATGTACCAAGATGTTCCTTAATATTAGATCAAATACATTTCAGTCTTGAACAAAAATATTGTAAAATGTTACCTAAAATCTAACACTTATAATTTATGTTTTGCTAATTTTTAAAACTGAGAAAACTTAAAATGTTATATTTACACATGATTTTACTTAACATATAACAAAGTTTCCAAAAAAAAACTGATAATAACAATGCAGTCTCCTGGGGAAAATTTTTTTAAACAAGTACATTTTTTTTCATTTAATCTTATTAAATCTCAGTTAAAAGAAGAAAAAAGTAGTTTATCTTTAATGTTTATATTGTAAACAGTATAATCACCACAGCACCCTCATCTATATTTGGGTATCTCTCTTTACATCTTTTTCTAAAATATTTATCCAGTTGGACACAAGCCAATCAGATAGCACAATTTTGAACTGGAAGATACTCAATATATACACATTACATATATAGGCACACAAAACAAATTATAGAAAGTTGATAATAAATGTAAAATGATATAAGATTTATTGAGAGAAGGGTAAAAAATGATTAAACTTTATTAGTATAGATTTAAAATTATAGAACATTAAGAAAATGAGTATTTTATGCTTATAGAAAAAAATATCCCTTCTTTCTTGACCATTTTTACAATTTATTCAAAATTGTCAAAATAAAAAACTTAAAATTATTTCATTGTGTTTCTTTGTTTAATTCTAAGTATCTAGAAAATAAAACATTTGAAGTAGGAAAAATTACTACCTTACATATTTCTTCTTAAAAAAGGAAGACTGAATAACCCACCTGAAAAATACAAAGATGTAAAACATTAGAAACAGCTTCAAAAAAGGAAAAGAAATTAAGTACAGCCATTTATAAATGTTGTAGAAGAGTAAGTGCCGTTGCCGACACTGTGGTTTGAAACTACATCACCAATGACTAACACAGGCGATTCCATTATTAAGTAGATCACATATCATAAAGGGAGTGAATAAATAGGAAGTAGTGTGATGACTATACGATCACTGTTCACTCTTCTTGTCTATCCACTATTGCTATACGTTCACTTTTGCTACTCTACTACTATACGGATTACGATTCTCTTCTGATCATTACACTATTTGGCGATTAATACTTGAACAAGTATTACTACTGTGGATATTATTGGAAGGTGTTATTACTACTACCTGTGTCTATGAAGTCTTGAATATAATAAGCATTTTTGGAAGTGATAACGAGCTTTCGCTTGACATAGCAAAGTGACAAGCGAAGCCATTCAACATCACAAAAGTGGCAACAAGGATTCACAAAGATTCTTTGAACTTACCCAGATGGAAAAATTAATCTGCAAAAAGTTCAGCAGAAAAATGGAAGAACTAAAGGCCTTTATGGTTCAAATGCTTGATATATGTTCAGGGCTTAACATTGAATAAGGATGCAGAGATCAGAGCTAGGATACTTTCTAAACTGGAAATGGATCAAAAATTAACTCTCCAGAGAATAGCTGAAGAGTGTCAACGCATTATGAATTTGAAGCTTGATACTGCGAGGATTGAAGAAAAAGAAAATTCACAGGTTCACAGTGTCCAACCAACTAAGAGGAAAAATTACAAATGTTTTCCAACTCCTGATAAAACTATAAAGGAAGACTATAAAACCTACTCAATACCTAATATTTGCCACAGCTGTGGTGGTAAGCATTTTAAAAAGGACTGTTTCTTCAGAAACAAGAAATGCTATGAGTATGGGAAATTAGGATAAAAGAGTGCATGTTGCAGATCCAAAAAAATGGAGAAGAAATAAAATGCATGTGAACAGAATTAACACATGCAGTAATAATAAGAAACCCAAACGGTAAATTAATTACTTTGCAAAAGAGGAAATATGTTTTTGTGCAAATACATGGTGTGAAAATTAAGTTGCAATTAGACATAGGACTGGATATTACTATTATTAATGAACAGATTTGGAGGAAAATGGGTAAACCCAGGTTATTAACTTCTGAGAAAATCATTTATAGAGTCTCAGGGAAAATTCAATTGTAATGCCTCATTCGTTGGGAAGACCAGGAAAATGGCAGTATTTGAGTTGAAAAATACACCTACTCTGTTTGGTACAGATTAGAGGGCATTGTTTGATCTGTGGCACGTACCTATTAATTCATTTTGTAATAACATAAATACTGTTGCCAGTTCCAATACAGCAAATGAAAAAGTAAAAAGTGAACCGAAAAAGACCTTTTCAGAAGTTTTTTCTGAAGGTCTTGGTACATGCACAAAAGTAAAAGCCAAGTTTCGGTTGAAAGAAAATGTAACACCTATGTTTAAACCAAAAAGAAGTATACCATTTGCGGCTATAGATCAACAATGGATTGAACAGGTTGGAGAAATTAGACTATTCTGAATGGGCAGCACCAACAGTCTACGTTAAGAAGTGGAATAACAAAATATGAGTGTGTGCTGACTTTTTCGATGGGACTAAGCGAAAGTTTGACACAGCATAATTACCAGTTACCTAGTCTAGAAGAAATTTTTGCAAAACTGAATGGAGGTAAATTTTTCTCAAAGTTGGACCTCTCAGACACATACTTACAAATACTGTTCAAAATTACTATTAACACTCATAGAGGGTTATATAAATTCAACTGTCTTACTTTTGGTGTAAAGGTTGCACCAGCTATATTTCAACAAATAATGGATACCATGCTGGCTGGGTTGGATTGTGCTCAGGCATATTTGGACGACATATTGGTAAAAAGCAAAACCTGAAAAGAACATGCTGAAGATTTAAAGAAAGTCTTTGAAAGAATCAAAGATTATGTCTTAAGTGAAGAAAAGTGTGAGTTATTCATGTCCAAACTCAAATATCTAGGGCAGATTATTGATGAGACTGGTAGAAGACTGGATCTTGCAAGAGCATGCACGATAAAGGATATGTCCACACCAACTAATATTACAAAACTACGAGCATTCTTAGGTTTTGCAAACTATTATTATACATACATAACTAATATGGACGAGCTGAGAGCACCATTAAATAATCTACTGAAGAAGGATGTCAAGTGGAACTGGACAGAAAAATGTCAAAGTGCATTTGAGCAGATTAACATCAGAGCTATCACTGACTCATTTCAACCCTAACCTGAAAATTGTCATTGCATCTGATGCAAGTGATACAGTGATTGGAACAGTGGTATTACACAAGTATGACAACAGATCAACAAAGCAAATAGCATATGCTTCAAAGGCGTTAATTGTGGCTGAAAGAAGCTACAGTCAAATAGAGAAAGAAGCATTGGCTATTATATTTGCAATGAAGAAATTCCACAAGTTCTTACATGGACAGAAATCTATTCTTCAAACACACCATCAACTGTTGTTATCAATATATGGATCTAAAAAAGGTGTTCCTACACATACAGTGAATAGACTGCAGCACTGGGGAAAGATCCTATTAAATTATAATTACAAGATGGAATTTTTACTGTTTAAGAAGGTAAGTCACGTGGACGGATTGTCTCAATTAGTACCAAGAAGCTGTGAACCACTGGTAGACATGGTAATTGTGACAATTAGGGCTGAAAGCGGAATAAGCAATGTACTATATAATACCATGAGAGAGCTGCCAATTACATTACAAGAAATAAAAATTAAGGCAGAGAATGACCACTTCATAATGAAAATGAAAGATAAACTAAAATCTACACAAAAAAATACTATTGGAAATATTAGCGCATTTTCATTGTGCAATGGTGTACTGATGTATGCTGAGTGAATAGTTATACCAGCGTCATTACAAAGATGAATGTTGAAAGAGTTTCATAGAGGACATCCGGGGATTTCTAGGATGAAATCTTTAATGGCCAAATAGGGATAAAGATATAGAAAATGTGGTAAAATTATGCAGTGGTTACATTCTGGCAGCAAAGTCACTGCCTATAAAAGTTCAACCTTGGCCGACAACTGATAGACCATGGACTAGAATTCATATTGACTTTGCTGGGCCAATAAATCAAGCATACTATCTGGTAGTAGTAGATAGCTTTATGAAATGGCCAGAAGCAGGAGACCAACTACCACAGTAACTATTAATTTCTTACATGAAATTTTGCGAGATTTGGCATTCCTGACTCAATCGTGTCCGACAATGGTACGCAATTCACGTACAGTGAATTCAAGATCTTTTGCAAGTTGCTAGCAATTGAACATTACTAGTCCCCCATATCACTCTAGATCGAACAAACTAGCAGAATTTTTGTTGACACATTTAATAGTGCTTTAAGGAAATCAGAGGGAGAAGAGTCAGACGAGATTATGATTCAACGGTTTTTAAGTGTTTGCTGTATTACGCCAAGCCCAAACACCGTGTTGGGAATGTCACTAGCAGAATTGATATTTGTTAGAAAAATCTTCAATAAGCTGCTACCGGAGCACAAGATGAGAACATCATATAGTAACTACACAAACAAGCTTTCACTTGACATAGTGACAAACAAGGCTGTCCAACATCACAAAAATAAATAATAATACTATATGTTTAGTATATGAATTGATTCAAAGAAATTTATTAGAACAGTTTCAACAAGTGTTAAACAATGGTTAGTTTTAAGCTTATATCTGAGCCATTTTATGAAAATATATTTAGTTAAATTTATTTTTTTTTTCTAAATCTGATTATTATCACCAACACCAAGAAAATATTTTAAAAATCAAAGATTTAATTTCTTTACCAAATGAAATAAAGTGTGTGCATAAATCATAGCAGGAATTCTAAAAGTAGAAATGTCATGCTAAAAATTGTCTCATTTAATATCTTTTCAATAATAATATTTATAAAGTAATTGGGGGGGAAAATTATAAAACACCAAGAAGGATTTTATTTAGTTTTAACAAGCAATTTAATTTTCACTAATTGTATTCTCTTGGTAAAATGTTTGATGAATAGCATGAGCATTGCAGTCAACAGTAAATGGTCAGTATATACAAAAGGCTACATTTCTTTTCATTTCAAACACAAAAAATAAAAGATGTTACATAAAGCAAAAAAGTTCCTAAAAGCAAACCTTGTCTAATTTTACATCATATATATGCAAGGTATATTTTTCTTTCTCTCATTTTTGAACATAGATTAGGTATACACTGTTTATTAACCGAATACCTAACAAAATAAATGGTATAAAATATATATATATATATATATATATATATATATATATATATATATATATATATATATATAATTAAAAGGAAAATTTCACTTGCTATTTGGGATCAAGAAAAATACTTGGTGACATTACTGAATAAAATAAAAATCCAATTAACCAGGTTTCATAAAGCAGGTTAAAAGTACATAAATATTTACAAACTTGAAATTCTCAATTTCTTTTCTGTTAAAAGAGAATATATCCACGAAAGATGTTGCTTTCCAGTCATAAAGAATACTAAACATCAGTATACATGACACCAAAATCTCAGTAGCTGGGGTCATCTTTGTGAATATGAATATGTGTATAAAGATAAATACAGCATATTATATGGTAAATATTAGTGGTTTTTACAAGTGTGTGTGTGTGTCTGTGTGTGTGTGTGTATTATAAAGTTAAAATAACAGATTAAAATGAAAAATAAGTAGACATTTCTTTAGTGGCTAAAGCCTAAACTTTTGTTGGAAAGTGGTCAGAATGTGACAACATTTTAAAGCAGTTGGCTGTCTCAAGTATCTTTTGTGCAAAATATATAAAATTATCAATTTTATAAACTATGTGTCTTCACAAATTGGTGTACCATGCTTTTACACTTTTCATGAAAAAAGATTTTAATCTTTTATACCAACAATAGCTTTATAAATATTTATAACTATAGTAAAGACATTTATAATATATAATTTCTAGTTAAATTTCAGATATTACTGTTTTAAAGTATCAGGGTCATTTTCAGTTATTACATTAATGCAATCTTCTAGATAAATTCTCTTAAAAATCTTGGAAGATTATTAATACAAGTAACTTACAATAGCATTTGAAATATTATTAGATTGATGCAAAAGTTGATAAATGCCATTTTTGCATAACACTAGGAAACATTTAAAAACATCTAATTTTGCATTAATAATAAAGAACTGAATAATAATTTACAAGCTTTAAGACCAGTTCATAAGCTAGGAAATGGCTACTACTACATAAACTTGCAGAAACAAATATCAGTGTTTAAACAATTTCTCCTCTTCTTGCTTAAAAAAAAAAAAAAAAAGCCTTTGGTGATGAAAAATAAATATTAAAATAATCCAAACAATGAATATTGTGACTAGATCCCAAACAAGCTTTAACATCTTAATTAAACAGAATCTGAAGGAAAGTTTAATATCTTGAGGAATTCAAAAAGAATTATTACAAATTGCTGGAAATGAAAAAGAATTATTATTGCGCAATACTACAGTAAACAAGCTTATATGTATTAGAAAGATTTGTTTCTAGTCAAGGAAATCAACTGATGATTTTACAAAATGACATAACCTGTATTCATGTTCCAAATGATCATCAAATTGAGATTGGAAATTCTTCCACATGAAACATTCTCCAAACCTATAAACTTCAAACTTATCATTGGTATCACTCAGTGTAATATTCCTTGTTGGATCTGCAATTCGAACAAGTTCAAGATATTCATCAAATCAAAACTAAAAATGCTCTTCAGCATAGATCAGAAATTAGAATGAATTTCCAATATCAGAACAACTTGTGCAGTGCAATAAAAAGCAACAATAAGATGGAAGAAAAACTAGTTAAAAATTAATAATGACAATGCTTCACTTAAGAAATTCAGGCAACTAAATGAATGATTAAATAAAGAATCTGCAACTTTTCAAAATGATAGGCATATTTACTCTAAAATTAGTGTAAATTATTATACATAGATGGAGATTACAAGTACATATGATAAAGAAAACTTATTAAAAGTACATCAAAATGCAAGTAGCATAAATTGTAATCTTTTTCATAAATTATCTCATGAATTTGTTTCATACAGCAACTAGTGAATCATCTCAGATTTCCAGTTTTAAAGTGTTCCTTAGAAATAGTCAGCATTTAATTACAGCATTTAGTGGTTACCAAGTATTTCAAGCCTTGTAATTTTGCTTAACTATAATAAAAAACAATCAGTGCTATATTTAAAGACCACAAAAATCAATTTTCAAGCAGAGCCAGCAGTTGCATTTACATAAAGTAATTGTAATATTGTGAAATTTAGATTAGATCAAGTATGAATAACTTACTCTTGTTATGTTAAAATTAAGCACATGTCTTTATAAGAAGGCAGAGTGTATCATTGTTAGCAAGAAGAATGGACCAAGAGCTATGCTTTGGAGATATCAAAATCATGCAAGTATGAAAATTTAAATATCTGGGAAGTGTTTTAACAGAAGACATAAAATTTGACACTGAAATTCAAAGGCATATTGGTATGGCAAAAGATGCCTTCCAAAAGGCAAGTAAAGTATTAAGAAACAGGAAAATTTCATTACAAAGAAAAGATTGCTCAACTGCTATGGAATATCAGTCATCCTATATGAAAGTGAATATTGGACAATCTCATCATAGATGAAAAGAAGACTTGAGGCAACAGTGATTAGTTCTACAGAAGGATGCTGAGAATACCATAGACTGAACATGAGAGTAACAAGAGAGTTTTAAAGATAATGGAAATACAAAGGACACTTATACTTAAAAAGAGTAGAAATTTCTGAGATACAATATGGAAAGAGGGTTTAGAGAATAACAGGACATATTGAGGTAAACAGTGAATAGCCTACCTAATGAGCTTGAGTAAATGGATGGCAGAACAGGGAGTGAAAGAGATAGCGAAAAGACAAACCTTATAAAGAACAACAAAGGATAGAAAGGGGAGAGCCATGATCACTCACATACTGAAGGGACACAGCATATAGATGTTTTTATTTTGTAAAAGAGAAACGAGCCTCCAAAACTGCACTCAATTTATTGTAATCTTTTTTCTCAATTTAAAAAATGAAATATTTATGAACTTTTATAATCCTTTAAAAATTGTAAGAACAACTATTTCATTCATATTAGATGGTGTTAAGTATACTAATTCAACATTTTCAGTCAAGTTTTAGCAATATTTTATGATACTGATTATAGCATTATGATAGTTATCATCTAAGAAAACATTTTTGGTAATCCAAGTCTTAGTTCTTTATTACTAAAATACAGTGAATTTCATGAGTGAAGTTATTTCTTATTTTATAAATCACATTTTTTAAGGGAATTTTTCACAAGTTTTTCACATTTCCTTTAAAAAATTAGGTGAGTAAATTATACAAGTAATAAAAATGTATCCACTAAGCCATTACTCAGATCTATTGTCTCAACTAAACTAATAATGGATTGTACTGCTTATTCAAAAGTGTAAAACTAGATTCAGTTCAGTCACTCAATCTACTTGCAAGTCTGTGTGAAGGTTCACAGTTAAAAAGCAATTTCTCACCACATTTATCAGAACAAATGACCACTCACAGTTGAGGAAATAAGTTCATTTGATTTGCTACTTAAGTTTGCTCAGGAATTACTAATGAAAAAGTTTGTTTTTTTTCATTTGGGATAAATTCCTTTCTATTCTCAAGTCAAGAAAAGAAAATTAAAAACAAACAAGTTTTATACTAACCATGGTGCATTGGTACAGAATTTCAGAAGAAAAAAAGTTGAAAAACTAGATTACGTATGTTATATTCTATATTCATTATAACCCTCTTCCTCCTCTGGTATACTTAGATATTTTTTGTTTTTGGTGGTGGGGGTGGATTAAAATGCTGATTATTCATTGATTCTTTTTTAACATTCCAGTTTCAATGGAAGAACAACCAAACTTTAATTTTTTTTAAGCAATTTATCCATGTCAGACTATGCAACTAAATTCTTTCAGGTTTGTAAAATAAATTTCATTTTCTATGAGACATGTCATGCAAGGAATTTTAAAAATTCGTCTTTCCCTTTGAGAACTGCAAGAAGGAATCAAAATAAAAGAAACATTTTTCTGATAAAGATTCCCCATAGAAAGCAGAGATTTTAAGACATAATACTCAGTGTGAATTTTCTAAATATATAAATAAATTTTCTATGCATAAAATGAAATGCTTGACTAATATTTGCATAACCAATAAATGACTAATTTGTAAAATAGCCAAAGTAGATATTTATATGATCATAATATAAAAACTGTCTATGACAAACTTTGAAGTACAAGAGTATTCCCATGCATAAAGTAATCAGTAAACTATATTTCTTCTAATTGTGCAAGACAAACTTAAGCTTAGTAAGTAATTATAGTTGGCAAAATTTAACACATACTGCCCCCCCCACACACACACCAAAAAACAGTGTATTGAAAAGATGTTTTTTCACATGACATCACTATTACTGTATACTCTCTCTGCAATTTTGATTGTCCTAAAATCTATTTTAAGAGTTTCAAAATCCAAACATATGAAACTGAATTTATGAAAATTTTTTTAATTTTTTTTGCAAAAATTGACAATTTCCTTACAGTCAAAGTTATTTTAATTTAAGACACTATATTTTGGACCTCTCTTCAAACATATAGAATCTTAATATTTATAGTTTATTTTTTTGCATTTACTTTAAAATTGAACTAGTTTTCTCATACAAACAATTTCAAAATGTTTTGATTATTACCACTAAAATAAAAAATAGAGGAGTAGGTATGTAAAGACTAACAGGAAGTTGCCTCATTTTTGAAAGTGGTGCCAAAAAGTTATCCTAACCAAGAAATAATTCCAAAAGAAATTATGATGTTTGGTATTTTGGGAAATAGGTTGAACAGAGAAATTTTCAGTACCCCTTGTATAAGTTCAAGCACTTTAAACATGAATTTTAAACTAAAATAATTTGAAGAATGGCCTATATGAATATTTGCAAAGAAATTATTTGCTCATAACCAACTATACATACATTATTTATTTGATCTTCAAGTAATGAAATTATAGATCATCTTAATAAAACTTGGAAAATCAGAGAGTTTAATGTCACAAAGAATGTCTGGTTCAAATGTTCATGAAAATACAGTTACAGGGATATATTTTGAAAAATAGTAATTTTATAACATGAACAGCAATGTTACAATGAAAATAAACAATAAAATACCAAGTTTGTCAAGAACTCACAACCAAACAGCATAATAGCATCTAACAGAAGTTAGATTATAAAAAGATATTTTGAAAAAATACAAACTGAGGTAGCATACAACTATGTGAATGTAATTCAGATATTCAGTAAAAATATATTTTTATTGAATATCTAAATTACATACCTAATAGCTCAACTAAAATTTAAAGTTCACAAAAGTAAGCATTATAAATTTATAAACTACTAAAATCTATCTAAAGATAATATACAAGTAAAAATTTGGAAGGAGCTGAAAAGTGGAGAAGTTATAAAACAATTACAGGATATATATTATATATAAAATGATAAAAATATAGAATTAAGGTATGCTATATTTCTGGGTAAAAAGGGATAGAGATTATATAAAAATGGACACTTGTGGTCAACACTGAGTTGCAAGAGTATTTCATGCTCAAATGCAATCTTCATGACCTGGAGATTGCATTTAATCCTGAAACAGACTGTTGCTAGTGTCCACTTATATATATATATATATATATATATCCTGTTGGCCAAAACTTACCAATTAAATACAAACTGAAAGCTAAGATTGTTTGACATTTGATTATGTTAATAGCCTTTTAAATTAAAACATAAAAAAACGCAAGATTTGAATATAAGTTAAAATATTGACAAGAAACAAGTTTATCCAAGGTATAACTCAGAAAAAGATGTTTATCCAAGGTATAACTCAGAAAAAGATGTTTATCCAAGGTATAACTCAGAAAAAGATGTTTATCCAAGGTATAACTCAGAAAAAGATGTTTATCCAAGGTATAACTCAGAAAAAGATGTTTATCCAAGGTATAACTCAGAAAAAGATGTTTATCCAAGGTATAACTCAGAAAAAGATGTTTATCCAAGGTATAACTCAGAAAAAGATGTTTATCCAAGGTATAACTCAGAAAAAGATGTTTATCCAAGGTATAACTCAGAAAAAGATGTTTATCCAAGGTATAACTCAGAAAAAGATGTTTATCCAAGGTATAACTCAGAAAAAGATGTTTATCCAAGGTATAACTCAGAAAAAGATGTTTATCCAAGGTATAACTCAGAAAAAGATGTTTATCCAAGGTATAACTCAGAAAAAGATGTTTATCCAAGGTATAACTCAGAAAAAGATGTTTATCCAAGGTATAACTCAGAAAAAGATGTTTATCCAAGGTATAACTCAGAAAAAGATGTTTATCCAAGGTATAACTCAGAAAAAGATGTTTATCCAAGGTATAACTCAGAAAAAGATGTTTATCCAAGGTATAACTCAGAAAAAGATGTTTATCCAAGGTATAACTCAGAAAAAGATGTTTATCCAAGGTATAACTCAGAAAAAGATGTTTATCCAAGGTATAACTCAGAAAAAGATGTTTATCCAAGGTATAACTCAGAAAAAGATGTTTATCCAAGGTATAACTCAGAAAAAGATGTTTATCCAAGGTATAACTCAGAAAAAGATGTTTATCCAAGGTATAACTCAGAAAAAGATGTTTATCCAAGGTATAACTCAGAAAAAGATGTTTATCCAAGGTATAACTCAGAAAAAGATGTTTATCCAAGGTATAACTCAGAAAAAGATGTTTATCCAAGGTATAACTCAGAAAAAGATGTTTATCCAAGGTATAACTCAGAAAAAGATGTTTATCCAAGGTATAACTCAGAAAAAGATGTTTATCCAAGGTATAACTCAGAAAAAGATGTTTATCCAAGGTATAACTCAGAAAAAGATGTTTATCCAAGGTATAACTCAGAAAAAGATGTTTATCCAAGGTATAACTCAGAAAAAGATGTTTATCCAAGGTATAACTCAGAAAAAGATGTTTATCCAAGGTATAACTCAGAAAAAAAAATCAATCTAAAGAGAACAGTATTCTCTTGAGAGTAATAAAATGACCATGAGGAATAACCAAAGATGGGACTGGACAAATAAGACCCTGATAAAGATTTGTTTTGGGCAGCAAAATGATGAATCATTTTGTTGATCATTAATTTTTCCCCATCTATAGGATGGACAGGCTAAGATTCAGAATTTTATAGACAGATGGAAAAATGGATATTGGGAAAATCATAATTTATCCCGGTAATGTTAATTGGCTAAGGAAATCTCATTGATGACATTTTCAACTGATGCGCACATACGAACCTGGTGGGGAGAGAGATCTGAACAAGCCAAATTTGGAGAAGCCTCAAAAAGGATAAATTAGGGGTTTTGATAATAAATCTACACCAAGATACCTCAATATAAGTAGTTGGCTGTCTGGGAAGACACTGCAAGTTGATATCATTACCTCTTGCAAGAGACTGCTTGAGAAAAGTTAGTCAACTGAAGAAAATTTTCTCCAGATTAAGTTTTCATTTACAGACTCATGACTGCATATAAAAGTTAAAGAACAGGCTTTGAAGACCAATTTTGTCTGTAGGCCTGAGACCAAAGTTCCCTGATAGAACTGTTGAACCACTCACCAGTCACCAGGGCAGAGAATATATTGTGAATAATGCGAACAACACATACTAATCCACCAACAAGCCATAGTTAGAGAGATCACAATTCATCAGAATTAGGAAGGGTTAAACTTATAAATGTAACCCTCAACAAATCAACTATATTATTGTTTCTATAAGCAAGAATCAGTAGACTGTGCTGAAAATTGTTTTTTATTTTTCTTATAATTTGCTTCCTTCATTCCCAAGGATGTTTCAACCAAGTTTTTCCTTAAACTTTCTTCAGATAAAAAACTTTAAATGCAATATAGATAGGGAAGATAAACTGGCAGAATGAGATAACATTATAATGCAAAGGAGGTGAGTGGGATAGTATTATAATACAGAGGCACATTGTTTTGCATGACTATACACTCAATTGTTCTTGGTTAAGATTTGTAGTACCCAGAGAAATGTCTAGAGCATGAAATCATAATTCTTTGCATTTATCATGCCTACAATATTCCCCCAAAACATTACTCCCTAACCCCTTATTGTCTTCTAAATTATAGGTTGATTATTTCCATGAAGGACCCTATTTCCTTCAGAGTCATCAACAGGTACATTCAATGTAGATATACATGCATCATGAAAAATTAGTATGGAAAAATCAGTTTTTGTGTACATATTTCTCATTCATAAAGAGATTGTCCAGCATTCATTGCCATATAATAAGAGAATGGATATCACATAGCAATCCAGTACTCTTTATTTCTGACAAAATCTTTCCATTTCTGAAGAACTTGCTTAACTTTTGGAATGTTTCTTTCACTCATCCAATGAATATTTAGATCTCTGTGTTACATTTTCCCATCTTCTGTTAAAATACTTCCCAGATATTTAAACTTCTGCACTTTACATAAAAGTCATAAAATATTAGTAAATCAATTCAGCTTAACTTTTCACCTTTTGTATTACCACCTCAATCACTATATTCCTGTGTGATCATCTCACAACAATGTACTAAATAGGTGTTGTGACTTATAGGGTACTACTTTTTTTTTAGACTGGAATTACAGTCATCAAAATAATCAAGTACAAATAAATCAAAGATTTGGCTTAAGAATAAACTGGAATATTATTTGAACATTTAAATTCTAAAAATATAAATAAAAGATGAAATTACAGAGAACAAATATTTTTTTCAACCATTCAAATCATATATGAAAAATAATCTATGGTATGCAGTTCATCTTGTCTCCCATGTCTCTACCTCAAACAATCACGTCTTGATTACTTTAAACTTACAGTCACATAGTATACCTTTGTAATTTAATCAGGTTACAAAGAATACATTTTCTACTAATATACCAAGTATAAAATTCAAAGCCTAGACAATAATAGCACATTTATTAATGAAAAGCAAAATAATCACAGGGTTAATATTTTCTTATGTGATAATGACTTTATACCTGCCCAAGTACAAAAATTAAACAGATTGAAAGATCAGAAGGTGACACACAAGGTCCATCATTCCCCAACCCCCAGTGAAGGCAGTAATCAACATCAGTCAACACCAGCTGAGTAAGCTCTAAATACTAAACAAAGGTCTCAACCTCACTACAGCCATCAGGTGGATACTATACTTGGACATCATTGGCCGAATTGAGAAAATAGCCTTGTTGGAACATCCATCAGGCTCGGGTGAATGAGCTAAGATGGAAAGTAAGACAGATACTGTAGAAAGCCAAGCTGTCTAAATCAAACATCACAAAACCGGAGAGGCTAGCAATCAAAACCCTACAGAGGAATGAAAACACCATCAAACTACCAGCTGACAAAGGCAATGCAACTGTAGTGATGAACAAATTGGAATAAACTGAAAAACCTCATTAGAAATGGTAGCTACAGTAAAGAAAGATCCAACAACGAAAACAGAACAAACACTCTTGCAAATCCTAATCAAGAACAAGGACCACTTCCCACCTAAATCATATAAGCAGTTGTTGCAGTGTTACACCAAGCTACCTCATATATACAGTCTCCCCCAAATTCACAAAGACGGTATTCCACTCAGGCCAATTGTTAACTCTAAGTCACTTCCTTGTAGATATAATTGACCCATTAATAGAAACGTCACTTTCATATATTCAAAACTCTGCACACTTCATGGAAATAATCAAAGATGTTTCCATTCAATCCAACCAGATAGTGAGCCTGGATATGGTGAGTTTGTTCACCAAGACACCCACAGAGAAGACACTATCAAAAAAAAAAAATATATATATATATACATGGAATACTTTGAAGAAATGCAATTAGAATCCACATCACTAAAGCCAACCCTATGGCTGAGATACATAGATGACACCTTCATACTCTGTCACACCAAGAAGAGGTCCAGCTACTACTGGACAATGTGAGCTCAATAAGATCATCAATACAGTTCACAATGGAGAGAGGAAACAACAAACTCACCTTCCTGGATGTACTAATATCTTGAACAGACCATGGCTTCAAGACATCCATATACTGCAAGCCAACATTCACCAGACAAATAACTCAACTCCCACCACACATACAGTGTAAAGTAACAACTACTCTGGGGACATGGCAGCAGATCCAATAAACCAGGATAGAAGGGTACAAGAGGATGACAACACTCAGAAAACAACATTGGTCTGCCTACCCTATATGAAGGATTATCAGAGAAAATCCAAAAGATCTGTGGTCTATATAACATTAGGACAGCCTTCAAAAGTGATTAGACACTTAGCAGATGCCTCTTCTGAGTAAGAACCTCCCCCTATAGAGGAGAACATGACTAAGGACTGTGTGTACACCATCCCATGCAGCTGTGGTAAGAAATATAAAGGAGAAACAGGCCATCCCCTTAAGGTAAGAATGCAAGAAGCTGTAGCATGAGGGGAAATAGAAAAATCAGGCATAGCTGACCACATATGGAGGGAAAAGAGAGATCCCCCCCCATGGGATGAGGTTGAAATAATAGACAGAGAACATCACTGGAAAATACAAAAAACTTAAGGAATCAGCACATATGCTAGGTCACAAAAATCTCCTAAAGTTTTTAGAGTCATTAAGTCCCAAAAATTCATACAATGATGTCCTCAAGAACACATGGTCCAGTGTATAAAAGCATCGATTGAATCCAGTGACTTGACACAAATAGTTGGCTACTGCAGTAGTGAACAAAAACTTGGAGCGTTGAGTTAAAGAGAGATAAATGAGACATCCGGAAGAGGCATGACACATAGAACTAGAACAATCTACTCTGGTCAATGAAATAAAGGGTTCAATTCAAAATCACCTTAAGACCAGAGTGTACAACAGCCAAAACATCATGAATATGGCAACAAAGATGAGGACAATAGTCTGAACACTGTAAATAGTGTAAATAAGCAGAGTCCTATTTTAAAAATTTCTTCCTAGATTTCTTAATCAAAAAAATTAAGCATATATGTTGCATTAAATATTTATTAGAATTTATTTCATCAGTCATTTAAAAGATCTTGAACTCTAATGAAAGGTTAAATGAAATATATCTGATTCATGGAAATTAAAAAATAATACTTGAAAAGATATTTTGTACTGTCAAAAGAGTTTATTTAAAACAAGTCTCCATTATTTCTACATGATTGTTTTCCCTTTTTTTTTTTAGCATGTACTATTAGCATGAGGACTTTGAAATTATTCTGATTCAGTTAATGCAGAATAACATTGCTAATGTAGATTATAACATTAGAAGTTTGCTTTTATAATTGTGTTAGTAAACATATTGAAAGTATTTTTATTATTCATAAAACATTTCTTTTAAAAAAAAAACTCTTTATAGAAAGAGAAAAAAGTAAAACTCAGTTTTGTATTTTGAAGTACAAAGATGGAACGAAAGGGAATTGGAAGAAATTTCCTTGCAACTTAATGTCTGACAATATGATCAAGGTGACCTAAACTATCTCATTCCTTCCCATGATCAAAATGGCAAGTAAAGGAATATGGATTTACAAAATAATAATAAAATATGCCAAGAGATATTTAAATATTTTTGGTGTATTTTCATTGAATTCTATTAAAAGAATAAGATTTTTACAAGATACAAAAAATTATGAATTAAATATAATTTTGTTTATACTGCACTGTATGTAATTTTCAGCAAAGCCATGTTTCACTAATCACCAAGCAGAGTAGTATTTGGCAATGGAGGAAAGCAGTAACACAATTTCCTTCCATCATGAGGCACTGACTAAAAGATAAAACTCTCACCATAACAATGCCAAACACACCTCCTCTGTTAGTAGTTTACTGGTGATCAATACCAATATCTTGTGCCAAGTGGTCAATGGCAGTCAGGCAGAAGTAATAGAATCTCTGTATTATAAGTCACAATTTCGGCCACTTATTTACAGATTGTCTTCACATGAAGGGAAACCTATCCACCAAATAATTGCAGCTAATATATTTTACACTTAGGAATTTCCGATATTCAGGGTTGCCAATAGGTAAATATATGATACAAGACTGCATATACAAGCCAACAGACATTAAACATTAACTACAAATTACTTGGAAGTCAAACAAAGAAATTTTCCTTCCAAAAAGATATTTATTTTGCCTTTCAAGTCCTCAGAAATACTTTCATATATACTAAACACAACACGAGAAATAAAAAATATAGCTTTTTGAAAAGAAAGAATTAAATTCATACATATTCCATATGCACACACATTTTATATATATTGGTGTGTGTGTGTGTGTGTGTGTGTGTGTCATTAGTATCCAATTATATTTTGAGGGTAATACAAGCCCAAATTATTGCAGAACTTTTTTTTTTTTTTTCATTCAGAATGTAATAATTTTTAAATATTTTTTACCTTAATTCTGATGCTGCAAGTAAAAATAAAATCTGTATCAATATGTGTTAAGCAACATTACTTTTTGCTCACTATTTACAAAAAAGGCCAGCAAAGCAAAAATTCTACTTATTGTATCTGGTTGGAAAGTTACTATGCATATACATGTACTAATTTTCTTGGTAAATTCCCCAAAACATCATGTTTGTTTGTTTTTCAGTTGGAGATCCTCATGGTATTTTTGACTTTGTTGAGTATAGGTAGTCACCCAGCATTGTACTGACTTTGGTAATCATTTTTCAGTTTGTGCATACAACCTCCTTCACTATACCCATCTTCCAGTGAGCCTCATTATTTTGACCTCACTAGAAAGAAGCCTGTATTTCCCCCACTCCTTTTCTTTGGATATAGGTTTGGTCATGCCTGACTTTGTGATATCATCTTAGATTATAGCTTTTCAGTATACAAGTTGTACTTTTAAGGGTCAGCTTACATTTCCTGTTACAAGTGCTCATATTTTCTTCACAAGATCAGAAAAAAAAAACAAAAAAAAACAAGTTATTGCATTTAATTTAAATCATCTCTTCTGTATAAAAAAGGAATCATTTGTTTCCTTTTGTAGTATCGTATGCAAATTAGATAGACAAGTATAAATAGAGAAAAACTGGCAAACATAAGAGCTATGCCTAGCAAACCATTTACTAAACATAACATGGGGAATTGTACTACAACTGCTACTAGACAGATATGCAAAACATAACAATGGTGTTGCCAATAGGATCATTAAATTTGCTGCATGACCCGGAACACATAGAAATATGGATAAGAACTTTTGCTACATTTGCAAGAATGAAAAAAATTAAGAGACACAAAGACCAACAGAGAAGAGAACGAGATAACGGATTTATTTCTTGCTACCGCTGGAGCGAAGCTGTGAAGAAAATTTTGACAATGTGTTACCTGAGCAAATTAGAAGAAATGACATTTGAAGAAATTATTAAAATTATAAAGAACATAAAACCAAAGAAAAGATTGGTCATTGCTGAAAGAACCAAGTTTTTAGAGAGAAGACAAGCACTCAATGAGTCCATTATACAATACTTACATAGATTGAAAGGACTAGCCAAGTATTGTGAATTTGAAAAATTGGGAGCTTGGGAAATGACTATAGAAGATGAATTAATCCTTCTCAGAATAATTGAAGGCTTGCAAGATGAAAACTACAAAAAAAAAATACTAGAATGTCTACAGAGTAGTAGCATGAGTTTGGAAGCTAGCACTGAGTTTTTACAACAATTAGAGTTGATTAGAGAATTTAATCAACCAAAAGAAGAATTCAAGACATACTGGATGAGCATGACCAAATCCATAATTAAATGTAGATATTGTGGAAAAAATCACAAGAGAGACAAGTACAAATGTCCAGCTCTAGGAAAAATATGCTCAAATTGCACAAAAAGAGATCATTTTCAGAATGTATGCACATCTGAAAAGAAAATATGAAGAGTACAAATGGTACAAACCCCCACCAAAGAAGCAGCTGAAATATTTACAATGAATACACAAAAAAGAAATAGAGAAAAAATAAGGATAAATGGCCAAATATTTAACATGCAAGTTGATACAAGCAATGAAGTTGATACCAAAAAATTTCTGGATAAAATTAGGACAACGTAAATTAAAAAAAAGCAGCATCCAATTAAAGCAATTTGACAGAACGACTATAAAAATAATGGGTACATTTCAAGGCAATTTTGAAACCAACAAGCGTTTTGAAATAATTCCCATTATAGTTGTAGAATATGAAAAAGATCATGGATTACTAGGAATTGATGTATTATAAGTAGATACAGCAAGACTAATCAATTCCATGGAAGCAGAAGAAAATGAAATATGATTATTAAAAGGCTATAAAGCAAGCATTCGACTAAAAGAAAATTATCACCCAAAATATATAGAGTCAAGAAAAGTTCCACTTCATATCCTACCTTTGGTAGTAACCAAATTAAACAAAATGATACAAGGCATACTAGAAAGAGTAACTCAAGGTGGTAGCAATTGGGCATCACCAATAGTAGCGATAAAGAAACTTGACAGAGATTTAAGGATCTGTGGTGATTACAAGATAGGGGTAAATCACCAGATATGTTCAGACTTTTTTCCTTTGCCAAATATCAAAACTGCGAGCCACAAGTTAGAAAAAATGGAACACTTTGCAAAAAATTATTTCAAGGCAGCATACAACCGAATAGAAATTGATGAGAAATTCAAGGAAATCACCACAATAAACACCCCTACAGGCTTACTAAGATGAACTTGTCTACCGTTTGGGATAAAGACTTTGAGCCATATTTTTCAAAAAGCAATTGAAAGAGTCTTATTAGGAAAAATAAAAAATATAATAATATACCAGGACAATATATGTGTAAGAACTAAAGAAGAATTAAAATATAAAACAGAGCAAATTTTAGTGAGATTAAAAAAGGCAGGCATGACTGTAAACAAAGCCAAGTGTAATTTTGACAGTAAGAAGATATATTTAGGATATCAATTATCAAAAGAAGGCATATCATCCGACAATAAAGAAAATAACAGAAATATCTGCTCCAACAAATAAAAAAGAAATAGAATCCTTTTTGGGGCTAATAAATTTATATAGTAAATACATACCAAGATATGGCGACATAATAGAACCATTTGCAAACATAAAACAATGAATTTAACTGGACACAAAAGCAAATTATCGCTTTTGATGCACTAAAGAAAATACTGAGGAACAAACCAATAATAAAAGTTTTTGATCCACAAAAAGAAGTAACATTAACCACAGACACAAGTGAAAAGGTGATTGCTGCTATTCTATCACAAGAAGAACACCCAACCATGTACATATCAAGAAGGTTAACGCCAGCAGAAACTAACTGCACAAATATTGAAGAAGCACTAGCAATTGCATGGAGCATGGAAAGGGTACAAAACTTTTTGATAGGAAAAAATTCTTATTAAAATTGGGCCACAAACCATTAGAATTCATATTTAACCCAAGAAAAGAATTGCCAAAAGTCACTTTGTCAAGGATTTTAAGATGGGCAATAAAAATCATGGCATTTGATTTTGACACAGTATATGTAAAAGGGAACATTATGCCTCATGTTTATCTTTATCAAAAATACAGTTCAAGAATGAAACAAGAAAAACAGGAAAATGCTGAAGATAAAATAATACACTGCATAGAAATGGACATTCTTCCTCTAAATAGACTCAAAATAGAAACAAAGCAAGACCCAATATTAAGCAGAAAAATAGAGAAAATAAAAAATAATATATGGAATAATTGTTCGATGGCAGAGTGACTCTTTAAAGAAACTAACCATAGAAAATGGCATAATATGCAATAGGGATATAATAGTAGCTCCACAAATACTGAGAAGGGACATATTAAAAGGAGTACATGATGACGTGCATTGTGGCATAATAGCAACACATAAAGACTAAAGTTACAAGCCTGGTGACCAGAATATTCAAAAGATGTAGAGGAATACATTAAGAGATGCCCAAAATGTACAGAAATAAAAAAAACAAAAAACAAACTTCAAGCAAGCAAAAATTCACTCATGGCCCAAGAAAGCAGAGCCATGGATTAAGGTCCACATGCATCATGCACATATCAAGGATAGGGGATTGTTCTTAGTATTAGTGGACTCATATTCAGGATAGCCAGAGGTTGTCAGAGTAAAAGACAGAAGAGCCACCACAATAAAGCAAGTACTAAGAACTATATTCTCAAGGAATGGAGCACACCAGACAATAGTCCCTGACAATGCACCCGAATTTTGCGATGAGAACTTATGTGCATGGTTAAAACACCATATCACCCACAATCTAATGGCATTGCACAAAGAATGGTACAAACGTTAAAAATGGGATTGAAAGCATTCTCACCACTTAATGAAAGCATACAAGTGCATCTACCAAAAATGCTTCTCAGTTACAAATCTATTCCATATGCAGGAAGAAAACTGAGCCCTTCAGCATTAATGGGAAGACAAATCAGAGCCTCCATAACTTTGCAATGAAAGAAAAGGTATGGTATAGAAAGAATAAAGAGGCTGATCCAGAAGAAGCAAATTTCCTGATACAAAAAGGACACAACACGGCTATACTTGAGAAAAAGGAAGAACATATACTGACACATGCAGATCAGTGCAGAAGCAGAAATGAACTGGATGACATAGAAATGGAAGATCAAGAACAAGACACAGAAAGTTACAAAAGTGGAACAGAACAAGAAATGGAAGAAAGTGAGAATGAAAGGATGGACAAGTATGAAGAAGAAAATGAAAAGAGACTGAGATCACCATTAAAGAGAAAACAAGAAAGACAAGAGGAAGGATAACACAATACAAAAATAATCAGGAATAGTAAAAGAAAAAACAAGGGTATACAACCTCTTTAATTCAGGGAGGTGTAGTATTGTATACAAATTAGATGGACAAGTATAAATAACTGGCGAACATAAGGGCCATGCCTAGCAAACCCATTTGCTAAACATAACAGACTGTACTATGACTGCTACTATACAGAGAGATATGCAAAACATAACACCTTTGAAAGTTATAACTAGAAACTCTGGTGAATTACATACATAGTGGCCTAAAGAATAAGTATTGGACTAATAATATTAGGACCTCCTAATAGGACATCTTAAAGGTACCAACCTTAGAGTGAATCAATCTAGATAAGAGTGGTTGATAAAAAATTCAATGAATCTGGGGTAAATAAAATATCACTGTATTTTCTACAGCACTGACTGAAATGCAATGATTAAAAAACTGCAAAAATGTAAATAGCAGTCTAAACATTTTGAACAACATTTACTATATATCGGATGACATATTTTATTATAATTCATATTCTAAATGAGAATAATTATTAAAATAGAAAATTTTTACAAAGTCTAGCTTAGAAATACTACTCAACCATCGACATATCAGAAGTGATTTGCAATGCAAATATAAATGGATGTCAAGCACCAAATCAAGCTCAATGCTAAAGTATTGCTGAAATATATTCAGTATTTTATTTCATATTGCCAAGTGGCCAAACCATGTAAAAACTATCCAATGTCACTAAGTCAAATGATACAATTATAAGATTAGTTTCCATAAAGGCTAACCTAAATACACTATGTCTAGATGTTACTCATGTTTTCTAGGATAGTATTGTGTTTTACTTTTTTCTTAATATCTTGGATATCAGACACAGATGTTTGAGGTCAAACATCTAAAAATCAATAAAAGTCATTTTTTTTCATTTTCTTTAAAAAGTAATCTAAAATGCATACACAACTTTTGTAATAAATAGGAATGATAAATTCATCTCAACAAAGGTTACATATGCTTTTTACAATACACAAAATGATTGTTCATAGACAGAAAGTATTCAAGTAAACTTTTTTTAAAATCTGAAGTTCAATGAAGTGAATGTTATTTTATTATTCCATATATGAAATTGATTTTAATGAAGTATAAGTTGTTATATCAAATTTTTTTAAAAATTAAAAAAAAAAAAAAAAATCAAAATATTTTTTTCTTGATAAATAACTATTTAAATTTTTAAATAATAATAATAGAATAAAAAGAATAGTACAGACGTTTTACAGTTTAAATATCACATCCTGCTTTAAAAAATTAGGAAAGCATACAAACTGATTATTACTATTAATCTTAAGGCTGCAAAATTATTCATGCCTAACAGATCAGAACTTTACATTCATATCTGAGATGTCACTGCTGTTACAAGATGTTATCTATATACTTAGTGTCATCATTTTATTATCATTTGGCTGCCTTTTAAGCAAATAATGAGGTTGTTAAATGCGCTTAATAAAAAAAATGGAGGTAGTTAAACTTAAAAATGCTTCAATTATTCAGGAAAAAAAAATCAATACTATAAACCTTCTTTTAAGGAAATTACTATTTCTCATCTATTTTAATCAAAGCTCTCTCAATTATCAATGATCAATCTGACCAATTATTTCAACTACACTGTTTTGTAGTCTTATTCTTGTCTGTATCAGACTGCATGCATCTCAGAACAATCAGATTGATGAAAAAATTATTTCTGACCAATCACTACTAACCATAAATACAGTTTCATGCAAGTTCACATTGTCATCTTTCATTTACCATAACTATCACAACTGATATTGTAATAATTTCAGCTAGCAATTATTCTGACCATTTATGCTACAATTTGCAGTGATTCTTTTATGAACTTACTTCCAAAATTGTAATGAGTTAACCTTCTTCCACTGAATGCCACTTTGTAAAAGTGATGCCCAGATGCTACTACATTTGTGAAAGATACCCCACCACCCAGGATATTCTACTGAGTTGAATGTTAAGTTCTTTTCATCTGACTCATTGCTAAACCTCATTAATAGACTCAGTTTAGGTTTCTCCTTTTCAAAGAACAAATGAAAAGTAAAAAAATTATTCATTTAAAGGATAAATAATAAACCCGTTATTGACTCAATATATAAACTTTATAATAACAATAGGCAATGCATACATTTTTAAGCACTCAGGTATAATCTTTAGAATGTTCAGTTATTTTCAACTTGAAGTATATGTGTGTTAAAATTGATTAGTTTACTCTTTACTACAACTGATCAACCTCAGAATATTTTATTTTAATTTTCAATCACATGATAATTCACAGTATCAGAATATTATACTTGATTCTGAACAGAGGGGTTTATCAACCAAAAAGAAATAAGAATTGAGAACAAAGAATTTTTTTCAAAGACAAAATTGTCTTTGATGGAGTTCCTGAAGGAACAAAACATGTTGCAAAAATAAGTTTTCCTATTTAATCTTTTTGATTTATTGTCTTCCAATTAAAATGAATTTATATCTGATTTTTCAGATATTAGAAACCATAACTTTTGTTGTAATTTGCTTCAAAATACCTGTAAACTATCAGGCTGTTTGTTCAGTATCTTTTGAAGAACAATTGAAAGTGACAGTTGTCCTAAGAGCCAATCAGTTAAAGAGAACTTATCACACAGAATCTAATTTGCATTGGAATGTAGTCTCTCACAGAGACAACACACAAAAATGCCGCTAAAAGAAACCCAGTAGCATCCAGCCTATGGTAGATGATCTATTTCAAATCAAAAAGACCTGTTTATTTAAAATACTTAATAATTTTAAAGTTTTCATTATTTGAATGATTTGAGAAGTTCAAGTAAAATGATACTTGAAAACTAAAACAGATTTTGTTTATTTTTTCCTTTATAAAAGCTTGTTCTTTTATATAACAAACTACATATCCAACATTGTTTAGATACTAAAATTTCTTATTAAACTACATAATTTGATTAATGAGAACCACATTTGATATTAACATGGATTACCAAGAAATCTAAGACCCGCTTAAAAATATTAATCTCCAATATTTCAAATGAGGAACTAGCATATTTTTCCTCCCCTAATGTAAAATTTTATTGCTACACATCAATAAATACACTATGGTGTGCAATAAACTTATAGAACAATCATACAACCAGCCAATCTATCCAATTTATAAACTCACAGTGCATCTCTCAAAAGAATAATTCTTAAACTTGATCACTGGATTCTTTTAGTTTCATAATTTACTGCACATGCACAATTATTTATAAATGGTTCTGCAAAGAATAAGGGTTTATAATGAAAAAGATATATTTTAGTTTTCAAGTATTATTTGGTTAAGTACTTGATTAATGTATTTGCTATGGATAGGGAAGGATTTGTTAAATGAAAATTGGAAATCTGAAGAGACTAGTTCATTCATGCTGTCAAAAATGACTATATTAAGTCAATACTATTATGGGAAAGTTTTTCACATAAGAATCTTGAAATGATTTTTTCTAATTATTATTGTTGTACTCTGCAATTTCATAAATTCAGTTTTCTCACTTTCCAGCTTCATAAATTTTTTGTGAGTCTATCATAAAGATACTACCACGACTGACATACACAAGTTTTATATGATTTCATACCAAATACAAATTATTAGGCTAGTGAGAAAGTTATAGAATTTTCAGATATAGAATGTTCATAAGCCTTTTCAGTTAAAAGATATGTGGAGAGAGAAAGGGACAAAGGATAGTTCATGTTTCACTCACATCAAAGCATTCACAAATATCAAGAAAAAAAAAATTTTTCATTTCTCATGAGCAGTAAAAAATGCATCTGCTGTACAATTTAAAAATGGACTTCTGTTCAAATGTACCAAACTGACCAGACATTGAGCAAAGAAAAAACTATTAGGCATTCAGCAGTTTATGAGTGGTTCACCCTGTTCTAAACACTGAAATCTCAATATGGTCAACCATTGACCCTAGACCAGAACAAATTGCGCCTAGGTCATGGAAGCCAATTTACTAGCTAAAAAGTAATGTAGTAGTTTAAATGTATTTATCTTACTATATCCCTAGTCATTTAGTAGCAACTAGTAAATGTTCAGAAATTGGGTGCATTATTCACCGATAGATAACCATAATCACCATTTGAGCATGCAGATATCCGCTTTCTCTGAATTGCATATATGCATCACTGAATACCAAGCAATGGAAAGTGATACTTGTATATCAGCACACTACAAAACTAAATAAACAAACTTTGTTGGTAGTGTCAGACATTGTTTACTAGATTATGCTTAATATGAACAAGACTATTACTGTTAAAGTATACTGTACACAACTTTTAAAATAGGCTCACATAATAATGGATAATATCTGCCTGTTGCAAAACAATGCCAGACATTGCACAGATGATCAGTGAAAAACTGTTGCAGTTGAGAAGTTCTTTGTGCATAACCTTGCTAACTGATAATTGATTATGGATTTCTTCTCTCTATAGAACATTCTGAATGCTCAAGACTTCCAAAATGGCAACATCAAAATAGCACTGCTATCATTCTTTGATCCAAAACAGATGTCATTTTAGCAAAAAAGATGATTTGCCTACACATTGGCAGACATGAATAAATAATAATAGTCATTATGTTGTGTTATACAGTTATTTTACTTATGGTATAGCATGTTTGCAAGCTTACTTACTAACTCATTTCACAGTAGCATTAAAATAAAAGATTTTATAAAATTATGCCAACTTTTTAACTAGTCATTTGATTTTCAGTTTACTTGAAAACTTTAAGAGCTATCATAAATCATCATGTGTATTTTCTGCAGTCAGTAAAAACTTATTTGAAAATATAATACCCAACAGATATCTAGCATATATGTCTATTTCTTTAGCTAAACATCATTGACTTTATTCTAACAGTAACTATGTAAATATTGGATATATTTAATGTTACCAGAAGTCTGTATAATGAATATTAAATCAAATAGTATGTTAATTAAACTGGTTTCTCTATATTATGAGGGTCAGTTATACATGCAGTATAAGTTTTTAACAAAAATGAAATTATTCTCATATTCCTAAAGATATTAGATATTAACCATTTATTAAAGTTAAAAGAAACTGACATACAAAACAGATGTAAGTATATATTGAAATTCCACAAGAAACAATGGAATTTACAGAAATATAATAAAGTATGGTTGAAGGATGTTCATTTATTTTTTTAAATTACATATGTTATTACAGGCCAGGAATGATAACTATTGATACAATGTTGCCCAGATTTATATAAGCAAAATCACTGTTCACATCACTGTTCACTTGAAGAAAAAAAATCAAGTTTGTAAGAAAACTAAATAAATAATTGATGGAAAAAGAAAACATGAATGGAAATTTTATATACAAAATGATATTCTGAGAATATTTAGTATCCACCCAACATTTCAATCATATCAAATTTTCAGATTCACTTATCTTTCTCTCTCTTATACATAAAAATCTCAATGTCAAGTTCATATGACTTCCTACCCACAATATTACTAGCTCATATTTCTATTGATTAAAATGAATATGTAAGCTGCAACTGTTCTATTTCTAAATACCTTAAAATTTATATAATGATTAACTAAGGTTAATGATAGCATGAAAAACTCATCTTGGAAACCAATTCACTCATTTATCAAGTTCAATTCACACTTGGAAGTATATTTCTGTAACTGTTTTGACTAAGCTCAGCAAATAACTATATAAGAATTATTTATGCAATATGTTTTTCTTTATAAAGAAAGACGATAACTATTGTCCTATCACAATACTAACATATATAAATTATTCACAGGCAGGTTTAATTACTGGTTATTCATCAACAGACCAATTTATATATATATTATATATATATAGGTGTGTATGAATAAAGACAAAAGGAAAACTATTTGATATTATTTTAATATTTTTGAGTACTATATATATATATATATATATATATAAATATCTGCTGTTTCATATATATATATATATATATATATATATATATATATATATATATATATATATATATATATATATATATATATATATATATATATATATTATATTATATACAAAAACACTTTTGTTAAGTATGAAACAGGTATTTGTCTTTGTAGAACACTCAGTAGTTTTCAACTCATTACAAGAGCAGAACATTAAGGAAAATTATATAAAAGTTATCAATATATACAACAGCACAGCAATAATTCGACTACACAAAACACGATAAAAATACCAGCTTGGATATATATGTGAAATACAGAAATTTTCAAAAACAAACAAAGATTGACCAGCAGCCGTATACTTGCAACAGGTGCTGATTTTTTTTAATTTTTCTGAAAATTTTTGTACAAATATAAACTACTTCCTTTAAGAAATCTAGGTTTGAATATTAACAAGCTTCATCTTTCTAACCTCAGTAACTGACCCAAAGTCTCACTTTTAATGTTTACTTTCTAATCTACATTTTATTATTTTTACTATCTTTAATAGAGTTGAGCTTTTATACACGATACAGAAACAATAAATTTACTTGATAGTAAAAAAAAAAAGTAAAGCACTTGTTGATTAATTCATTTTCTATGGCTTAACTATTTGTAGGTTACTTAAAGCCAGAAAATTTTTTTTAGATTGTAAGAATTTTTTTTAGAGATAATAATGATTTTAGTGATACAGGTCTTACTAATTAACCCATAACTGGGAGAGAAGTGGATTCATACCTTTACCCAAGGGTATTTTGCACATAAGTGAATATAATGAACCCAACTGAAATTGGAACTTGTCTTCTAATTAACAATTTCAAGCAATTATTTATTACACCATACACATCCAAGCATACAGCACCTGGTATTCTCAAGTGGTCACCCATCTAGTTACTGACCCAGTTTGACAATGCTTAACTTCAGTGATCTTACGGAAATTGGTGTTTCAATGCTAGAAATAATTTGTAAATTTTAATTCATATTTTCAAAGCTTTATAAGACAGGATTTGTATTATTATCTATACTTTTCCAAAGAAAGAAAATAACTTAAAATAAGTACAGTTGGAGAGAAAAAAAAAGCAGGATGTCATTGTCATATAAACACAATTTTTACTTTCAGTTAGTTGAAGGTTTAAACTAGTTTACTTAACATGGTCATTTGAAGAAGCCATGAATTGTCACAATTAACACTGTAATTATTAATCAAAATTAATTGTATCAAATAGAAACATAACATTTAATCATACATTAACATTTTAATTAACAAAATCTGAGTGGAAAACAATGCTTATAACTTGGTTTCACAAATTGGTCATTGAAAAAGATGTGATGCTAATAATGCCTTAATCCTTGACATTATGACAAGAGGAATCCAGTGAAAGTGGTAAACAAAAGTTTATTTGGAAAGAAGCCATAGTAATATGAACAATAAAAGGATAGTGTTGTACAACAATGAATTAATAGTTTAAAAAATTGATTAAGCATGTGACAAAAATTATAAAGTACAAACTAAGGAATTTAGCTATTAGCATAAACAGTGCATTCACTTGTCTCTTTACTGTATAAAATCTGATAGGAAGAAAAATAATTGAATAATAGTGGTTGAAATAATGAAAGGTGACTGGGAAAGTATTCTCCGTTATATATTTTACAATAGAAACCTTGCTAGACATGTGCCATACTAAAAAAGAAAAAAGTTCATGGATATTTTTTTTTAAATGTCAAATTTTAAATGGAACACTTTTCAGATAAACTTCCTGCTCTCATGAAGCATTCTTGTAATTGCCCCCCCCCCAATATAAAACAAGTGCTGATAACTAAGAGTGACATTTTCATTCAGAAGAGCCATAAACATGAAATGGTTCATTGTAACCTAAGCAATTATCATATGTCAGATCTTATTTTACAACTTCCAATTCATTCATATTATTTACATTTAACTCCTTTATAAACTTGACTCATGTGGTTAGTAATTATCAGTCCTGTTTGCCTTAGTTTAGAATCAAAACTTACTGAAATTTGGGTAGACAGATAACTTAATCCAAGAAAAGTAAAAGATAACATTTTATCAGCCTAAGTTATCATAACTTAAGTCTTTTCTAAAAAGGAAACAAATGGAATCAGGAGAATAATGTGAAACCCTTTGCCTATAACTTTGAGAAGGTCATTAATATACCCAACATAATTCAGATTCTGAAACCACTTTGTATATTTGCTGTTTTTTTTAATCATTTCACCCCAAACAAGTTAATAAAGCCACTAGGATGCAAGATGTTAGAGAATATGAGAAAAATTACTATTAAGGAGAGAGGTCAATAAAAGAATAAGAATTACGAAAACAGAAGATAACAATTGATATTGCATTTAAATTTTTGAAGATCAAAGATGACTGGGAAGCAAGAAGCTGGAACAGAATTCCACAAGCAAGAGCAATAGAAGAAACTTATATAAGAACTTACGGTTACATCTAGCTATTTCAACTGTAAATTGATGAGACTTTGCTGCTAATCTAGTACTGCACTTAAATTCATAACGTCTAGGTACCATAGAGGAAAGTTCATCTGAACAATTACCATAAAAGTATTTATAGAAAAGGCACAGGAAAGTGACATCATAGCAGTAGGAAAGAAACTGAAGCACTGATGCCAGGTCAATAACAATAACATTGCAGATTCTTCTTTGGATTTTATCAAGAATCTCTAAATATATAGCAGGAGCACCAGACCAGGTGTGGCAGCAATATTCAAAGCAAGGATGAATGGTAGACTTATAAATATGTAAGATAGATTCTGGTGATTTACAATGTTTTCCTTGATCCAAACTTTAGAGGACTGAGTATGGATCAGCTCAAACATGTTAACAGCAAATATACAAAGATTTGAACATCTGAAAAATGTTGGATACTTATTACTTTTGAGTAAAAGTAATTATTCTCTAAGATTATAAATGATTATTAGCTTTTACAACATTTAAAAATTTTACCAATTTTATAGATCAAACTTTTCCAAATTGTCATATGCAAAATATTATATCCTTTATTTTTTTTTCACTCTAATTGGCTTCCAAATGTTTGAATAAATATTGTGAGCCAAGCTATTTAAAACCATTCTGTAAGTAATGAATATATTATTTTATTAATTCTTGTCTGAAAATTTTTTAAATTGGTGTTTCACTGTATATACTGTAGTTGAACATCATATAGAAAATCAGAAAAGAATACTGTATTATACAAAATGTATATGCTTCATTTGATACATTTATCCAATTCTAAAACAAGAAAAGATAATAGTTCATTTGAATTTGTCAAAAAGCAAGTGTTTGATGAAACCTATTATTGATTACTTCATTAAATTTTGGTAAAACTTTATAAGTATAAAAATGCAAATATTATTCATAACAGAATGCATGTGTGGAAATAATTGAGCAGATTATCATACAAACAATGCTTACTAAAAAATATATTTATAAAACAAAACAAATATATGAAAAATGAAAACAAGCAAAGCATTTGAACATCTATCACAAACTTTATAGAGTAGCATTCATTACCTTTTGCTGTTTTTTTATTTTTTTAAATGATTTGTTTCCTTAATAAACAAATAAAATAATAGCTGCAAAAAATAATTATGCTTGCTTAGTTTTAATACTAAACATCACAGAAAAATTAACTGGTTAATATTGATTGTTGAGGTATAAAAGACATCACAATAAGCTGAATCATCCACTGGAAATTATCTTATCTAGCCAAAGATTGGGTCAATATTAAGTAAAATTGATCTATATAGACAGTTGGCTAATGCAGTAACAAGTCTGTCAGATCAATGGATAGTTAGAAGGCCATTGGTGCTGACAAGAACCAGACTTGAGAGAGACAAGAGGCCAGCTGGCAGAGATGATGTAAAGATTAACCTTATTAAATGGTTTCAAAGAATAAAGCTAATTATTTGACAAAGCCATGTGGGACAGTACAGTTCATCTCGTCAGGTCATTTTCTCAAACCAGCAGCCATACTTTCTTCAGAGTTTTGGAATAAATGCTCTTTAGACCTTTAAACATTTACAATATACATTTATATCTACAACAGAGTAGTTCTTGTAAAATAATTGATACTTTAACTAATTTCCTTTGTCAAATAAGCTTTGCTTAGACTTCTTATCACAAACTGATAACTTTGATGTTAGTAGAAATTAAAAATTAATATTAACCATCATACACTTGTGACTTCTCCCTAAGTAGACAAATCAACAAATCAGAGTAAGCTAGATAATATACCTGCCTTCTATTCAAAAAGCACCTTTAGAAGCAAGTGTATATATAAAATCTGCAGTACCTAAGTAGATTTAAATATAATTAAGAGACAAATACTATAGCAAGATAAACTAAGGGTCATTTACACATCTAATAGTATTCACTGAATTTGACATAACTATAGCCAAAGGTGAAGTAACAAAATAGAAGTCAATTAGATAGAAACTAACAGAACAAGTCTACCTCCAGGAAACAGTAATTTAGGAATTTGTTGAATATAAATCTTCAATGTTCAGTGAAATTAACATACTCCTTTTAACAATATAGTGATATATAAAAAATGTTAAGTGGAAAGAAGTAGATATGATTTTATAATGCTGTTTATGGGAAGATTTTTTTTTAAACAAGACTTACTCTTAAATGAATTTTCTTTTTACTCATGTTCATCAGATGGACTTCAAAAATGAATAATTCATCAAATTCAGAGAAGCCTATATTAATTTGCAATATAACTAACAAAAAAATTAAAGCTTAAATTTCTTCATGTAATCTGTCACCTTCAAAATAGTCAACAAAATTACCCATATGACAAAACTATATTTGATAGACATCTGTCAGTCTATGCCTATTTATATACAAATGTATAATCAAAACAATTATATCATATAAAAATGGATTTTATAAATACAAAATACTGAGAGAATAAACTTTTTGTTTCTCTCAAATTATTAAAGGAGTCTGATCAGAGAAAACCTGTAGTTCCTGTTTTTAATCTGCTAAATTAATTCAAGCAAGCAAATTTGAATGCGAGAAAAAGTAGAAACAAATATATTCATTGTTATATAATTTCCACTATCTGAAAAATCAATTTTATTTTTTTTTTAATTTACAGAATTACTACACAAGTAATATACTGAATTACTACACAAGTAATATACTGAATTACTACACAAGTAATATACTGAATTACTACACAAGTAATATTTCACAAGTTAAAAAATCTCCACTTCTTCACTACCAAAATACTTAATAACCATTCCAAAGTAAAACAGATTTTGATTATGCAGATTTTATGTCAATTCTTCTATTTCCATTATAACAAGTAGTAAAATATCTCAAATTATTTTGCTATAAATTATCAATTTGGTAAATTGTCAATGAACCAGATTCTACTTTCAACTGAAATACAATGTGAATTATTCTAAACAGGGTGTTTAGATAAAAAAGACAAAACAATAATAGTAAGATGGAATAAACTTAGTATTGGGATAAAAAGCAATAGTAAAATGGCATAAAACATGAAATTAGGCAAATAAAGAGTAAAATCTTTTTTGTAATACCTCAACATATTAAAAGTTTTGTTTGGATATGAAAATTCTGTATTCTTGATGTTTTTAATGTTTTGACTGATCTATTCTTCAGCCTTTTTCAGGTACATAATCCAACAGGAAGAAACCCCTAATTCTTCATACAATAGTGACAGAAAATGTGACAAGTATATATAATAAGCACATTAACTTTCCAATTAGATTGTAAAGTTACATGTCTAAACTTAGCTAGTTGATGAAAATCTTTACATATACCAACACTGTGTATAACTTTAATCTTCAAAAGTTTTATTTAGCAAGTTTCAATAGATCACTAAGAGATTTTTGTGTAAACTACTATGGATAAACAAATGTGCAAAAGGTTAGTAAGAAGAAACACTTATAGTTGAATAAATATCTACTTCAAAAATGTTAATGATAAATCATAGCAAACAAAATAAATAGATGAAACTCGTGATATTATCTAATCAGAAAATGTCATTTTTTTTTTTTTTTTTTGATTCTACAACCTCAAGAGGTTACTGGGACAGCCTGCATATGCTACTTCTCAAACTGCAGCATCTTATAGCCTGGTACTAGACACATCTTCTGAAAACTATTTTGAGCTAAAACAGTAGAAGTTTATCAGCTTAGCTTATCAGTACTCAAACATTTTATTTACACTGGTTTTGAAATAACAGCCTAAATTAAATAAATGAATATCGCCAAGTTATTATCTATGTAAACTGAAATGCCACAAAATTACAGATAGCAGTATATTATATGGTTTCACCTAAACCACTGGTAGAAATGGATTCAACCAAATAATCTCTATATGAAATAATAAGTAGAGAGTTAGTTTAGCTGTGGCAGCCATGGAATATGGACAGGATTTGACACCATGGAATGAATTTTGGGGCCAGAAAATTAGGGTGCTATATTTAAGGAGGCAACTGCTATAGGTTTTTCATGAGTAAAAGCAGCAAAATTATAGCAAGAATATGTGAATTCCAGACAAACATCAGCAAGGTATGAAAACTATAGCCATACACAAGTTATACAAAAATAGTAGCCACTTAAAAGAAACATTAAATCATCCCAATTCAACTGCTTCTAAATCCATAAATATTTTAAAATACCTATTCATCATTATCCTATATACATCAACACAGCAAATACAATGAGCACAAATCAGCAAGAAACCAAATCAGCAAGAAACCAAGTCAAACACTAAGTTTATTTTTTAATCAAAGAATTTACACTATATTGAGAAATTTACAATTCTGTAGAACATACAAGTAAATCAAAGTACTAAATATGTTAAAAATTTTATTTTAAGACAGTGATTTAACAGCTAAAACACTCAACAAGATATAAATTAGTAAATAATTCAATCACTGCTGCTGGGTGGGTAAGGTCCTTTACCAGAAATTATTCCAGAGAATAAAGTTTCCAACTTCAAAGCATCATCACAAAATAAACAAGAATAAAATATTACAACAATGTTAAAAATAAATAAATTAGAGTGGCAAGTTCTCCATGATACAGAAAACAAGAAAAAAAAAACAAAAAAAAAAACAAAATCACAGAAAATGGGATTTTTGCTAGTAAAAAGCAAAATATTCTGATGGTAAAACATGAAATTCTTGAACTGAAACGCGACAGAATCATTATTTTGTATAAATTTGCAATACACAGCGAAGATCAGTCACTTATATGAAAGCTCTATGACCTACAGGGGTTGGACAAACTAATTGAAACAATTGTCAAATTCAAAGAAAATTTATTTAATATGGAGTTGGTCCTCCTTTAGCCTCACATACAGCTTTAATACGACTAAGAATGGAATCATACAGCTTCCTAACTTTATCCAGAGGAATTTTCAGCCATTCTTCCATTAACACTTGCTCCAACTCTTTAAGACATGACAGTGGAGGATAGCGGCTCCTAATTTGTTGCTCCAAAATGCACCACAAATGCTTCATAATATTGATATCTGGGGATTGGAAAGACCACTCCATGTGTTCTAGCTCACTTTCATGCTCTTCATACCAATTCTTAATCACTCGAGCGGTATGTATTGTAGCATTATCGTCTTGGAAGATGCAGTCACCATCAGGGGATAAAGTCTGGGCCATTTGGATGAACATGATCTCCCAAAATGTTCAGGTAATCTTTGCTGTTGATTCTACCATGCAGGGCAACTATTGGACCAAGACATTTCCATGATATGGCGGCCCAAACTATCACTGGTCCCCCTCCATGCTTCACTGTTGGAAGAAGGCAGTCAGGGTTATAAGCTTCTTTGGGCTGCCTCCACACAAACACGCCCTGAAGTTGGGAAAAAGAGAAAAATTGGACTTGTCTGAGAATATGACTTGCTTCCATTGGTCTGCAGACCAGGCATTGTGATCTCTGCAGCACTTCATCAACTTCTGAATGTTGAGAGTGGAGAGAAGAGGTTTCCTTACAGCGACTCTTCCATGATATGCAGCCTTATGGAGCTCATGACGAACAGTTTTAGTAGAAACTGGACTATTCAGATGATTATTCAACTCAGCAGTCACTTTGGCTGCAGTAGTCTGATGATTTTTTGCCACATTGCGTTTCAATGCACGTCGGTCCCTGTCAGTAAGTTTGCAAGTCCAGCCCGAATTGCTACAGTTGCTAAAGGTCTTGCCCTGTTTCTCAAATTTCGTCATAGTTCTTGATATGGTAGCTCTTGAAAAACCAAACAGTTCAGCAACCTTAGTGATTGAGCCTCCTGCCATGCGAGCTCCAACAATTTGCCTTTTTTCAAACTCAGAGAGGTCACGCATTTAGCTTGAATTTTACTAAATTCTAAAAATAAATAAGACAAAGACAGTAAATTAGATAAATAAACGTATTTACAATAGATATAACTTGCAATTACAAAGTTTTAGTTAAAGTTCTTAATATAATAGGTCTTTGAAATATAGGAGTAGAATTTGCACCTGTTCCAATTATTTTGTCCAACCCTTGTATATTGCTGCAATATGTCATTCTATAAATAATATGGGGTATTTTCACTACTGATCCTAGTACTGTGCAAGTGCCATAACCTAATTCATGATATTAACCTGGCCAAATCTGTCACCACATGGCAAATACCCAAGTGCGATATTAGCATATAAATAGCATGGCACACACCCTCAAGAAAGTTATTTGTTTAGCAATTAAATCAGATTTTTAAATGCTGGTTTCATTATCTTTCATGAAGAGTAAACGAAAAGCTAGCAAAAATTTGGTGGGTGCACACTTTTGGCAAAATACAAAGCTGAAGAGCCAGATTTCTGTGATGATTTTTATCATGATGCCAATAAATTATTTTGCAGTTTTTGTCAACACACCATAGATTGGACGCAGAGGGACACACTTGTGAAGTATCAGAAATTGCTAAAGCACAAAAAATATAAAGATGCTGATTTAAGTAGGCTATATATTTGTATATTTTACTGTTTATGCACAAGTCTCCATTTTTCATATGCTTTTACAGTTTTGAAACAAAAAATTGAAATTTACCATCATGGAAGAACATAGAATTTGAAGTTTTAGAACATGGAGAACTTGCCACCCTAAAATAAATAAATGTTCATTGAAAAAATGTGGCTGAGATTTGATCAGTAGTATATTGTAAAATTTAATATTACCAAACATACCACTGTTTTGATTGCCTCAATCTAAAGTAAAGAAGCCTAATCTGAGTTTTCATATTAAAATTATTGTTAATTTTTTTCTTAAATGCATCTACCAAGTTTGTTTGTTTGTTTGGGTTTTATGGCATATCAACCACTGTGGGTTATTTAATGCCAAATCCAGTTTATATGAATTTTAAATTCCTATTTTGTATGGAACATTTTTCGCAACCTAGAGCTTATTTGCTTGCACACTGCAAAATAATCCTAGGTATTTTGTTTAAGTCAAGAATTTCCATTTGATAAGGACAATTTATTTGAAAAAATGATAAAAGGTAGGATATGTTGTTTATACATCAGTCTATATCTTTGATAAGAGACCAATTCTTAGAAAATCCAATATATTTTTTGGTTCAGTTTTTGCAAATAATTTCTTCATGTTCTTTGCGTTATAGAATTTTCTACGGATGTGTGTGAGGTTTGTACATTCTATTAGTATATGTTTTACAGTGTATTGTTTTCCACAGGAGCATTTAGGAGGAGGTTCTTGTTTTAGTACGAATGAGTGAGTCAGTCTTGTGTGTCCAATGCGTAGTCGAGCAGTGGTGGTTTGTTCTTTCTTGTTTTAAGATTCAGTTGCCTTTCCTTTAGAATTGGTGCTATTTGATAGAGTCTATTGTTGGTATTTTTGTCCCATAGTTGTTGCCATTTTAGTGTTAAATATGCCCATTAGAACCCGTATACATGGGTTCAGGGACTGTCTACCTCCCCGGACGGCACTTTGCCCTGTGGCAAAGCCCCATCCGAGTTCCTCTCCGCCGAGGCGGAGAGTTCGACAGCAAAGAACAGTCTAAACGACTGTTCCAACACTGACTCAGTGTCTCGCATCTACTAAGATAAAATGGCAATCTAGATGCAAGATTAATGCCAAACTAGCAATTGATTTCTGCTTTAAATATTATACCACTTTTTACAGTCAGCACAATTGGAGAACATCACTTTAATTGAAAAATAGATTGTAGATATCATCAGGACCCTATTTTGCTGCTCAATAAATTACCTGTTTGGTAGCATTCAATAATATAGTAGGAGGAGTCTTTCATGAACTTTGCAAATTCAATTTTCTAATACTCAAACATTTTTTAGATTTAATTTAAAAAATTATTCTCTTCATACATAATCATGAAATTGCTATCAATCTAAAAGATAATTTCAGACTATATTCTTATCAGTAAGAGAGAGGAGTTACTTATCAAACTTAAGCTATGTGTACATGAGAGATTTATAAAAAAATTAGGCAGAATTTTTTTTAAACAGATTTAGTCAGGAATAAGCAGCTTGCAATTACTCACTTGGTAACATTTTAGATCATTAACTAATGTCACCACACTTTCTGTCCAACAACATTTTAAGAGAACAGTTAAAAACTCAAAACAAAAAAAAAATTGCCCTTCAACTTCAAAAATCTCAGTTACTCAAGCTTGATAATTATACACATTTGTTGTTAGCTTAAATGGAATAAAAAAAAAATTAAAAATTAAAAAAATAACACTGATGGGACATATATTTGGAATATTAAAAGTTTCATAACTTTTTAAAAGAGTTTAAAAGACAATTATTTTCATGCATATTTCATAAAAAATAGCAGACTGAAAGTAAAAATTGGTGAAAAAACTATTGAGATTATTTCTCTTCCTAGAGAAATAACAGACTCCACTTATCAAGTAATAGAGTGAGAAACTTCTAGTTCTTCCAGTTCAATGAGCCACCTTTAAGCTATCACTCCAGAAGTAAGTTTCAAGTGTTGTTAACAATACTCCTGAATCATCAACCAGGAAAAGGATTCAACTAAATTACAATCTATTTAAGATTGTATAAAAGAAGTATCCCAATATTGATGAAACACGAAAACAATCTTCTAAGTTCAAATTCATTCTTGTACAAAATCATTCGAAGTCAACATTAAGAATTTCAGTTTTAATATGGAAAAACAGGTGCAAGTTTGTCTAACAATTTTAATTATACAAGATTGTCAAGTCATTAACAAACAATTCAGATAAAAGATTATAATTTAATGTTTTCTGTTATTAAAAACAAAAAGATGCCAATAGGAGAAAGATCTGCAATTTTCAAATTAAAAAAAAAAATTTCTTTGGAATCTATCAAGTTTTCAATATATGAGACAGTAAATGTATGAAATTATCCACAATAGTTAATGGCCAATTTCCACAGGCCTTATCAAAAAAGTAAAATGTACATATTCTTTTAATATGAAAATTTCCAACCAAAAAGAAATGTTTCTAAGTGTTTTAGAAAATCCATCAATAGTGCAAAATACTTAGAGAATTCACAATAGGAAGTTGTAATTAATTACCTGGAATTCATATCCGATATCTATCGTAAGTGATATAACAGTTTTCCATAGATTATGAGTAAAACCAACCCACGTATGAAATACAACCAATACTTCACCAGATATTTTGGTTGAAATATCTTTGCAAATAAATCATGTGTTAATAATATTTTTTTTTAAATACAAAAAATGTTAAGACTGATAAAATCAAAGCATGCCCTTATTTGTATCATTTCTGATTAAATTTTAATTGTACCTTATATAGTTTGAGGATTTAGAAATATTTTATTTTAACTTACATTTCAACAGTAAAATTCAGCAGTCCATAAATTTCCTTGCATATATAATTATACAATTCAGTATTTTAAAAAGAAAATTATAAGTATGCCGTAAATATTGGTGGTTTGTAAGCATGATAGTATACTTTTAAAGATGATTCAAGCAGCAGTAATTTAATTTTGTCTTTTGCAAACTCTTTACTTATCCTAATTCTGAATTGTCACATCCTATTTGCAGTGCTACAATAGTCCAAGACTATTTTGGAGGTTTTTTGGAAAGCATCTTTTACTATTCCAATGCACTTTGAATTTTTGTCACATTTTGCATCATCTGTTAAAATACTTCCCAGTATTTAAACTTCTATACTCATTTGATTTTAACATCTCAAATTCATAGCTCACATCTTGGGCAGTTTCTATTGCCTACCACCAAACATTGTTTTCTTACAACTGATGGTCAGTCTCCTCTTCTTTTTCTTTACTACCTTAGCTAGGAGTTCCTGCAGTTTCCTTCCTGTGTCTTCCTATCTTATGTTGCTAAGTTTGTGTCCATTAATAATAAATTCTGCTAGGACTTCTCTTCGGATAGCATTGCTTTAAAAGTTGAATAAATCCAGTGAGAAGATACATCCTTATCATATGCGCATTACTATTTTTGGAAACTTGCTTAATTCATTTTCTTTATTTAGATGGTTCAGTATAAGTTCTGAATTATTTTAATATCCTTCCCAAATAAATCAAGCTTTCCTAACAGTTCAAATAGATGACCAGAACACAATATGTAATTATTTGTGTGTGTGTGTATATATATATATATATATATATGTATGTATGTATGTATGTGTGTGTGTGTGTGTGTGTGTGTCTATTGTTTAGTTCTTTTTAAGAAAGGTAAAAAATCTAACTCAAATACAAAGAAATTAATTTTACAATTTATGAAGATGGTACCATGAATAAATGAATATATCAAAAGTGGTTTGTAAAGTTACCTACTGGAGATTTTAATGTTGAACAATGAAATACCAAATAAAATAAACAAGTTGAAGTTAATGGCAATCAAATTATATTATCTAAGAATAATAAACATTATACAATGTGGAAGCCAACATACTCAAAATATCCTAATCTCTGACAGAAAATCATTTGCACCAGCATGGTTTAGATCTGTCACTTTGATGTGTGTGTGGCTTTCATAAAAGAAAAAAAAAATTAACTACTGGAACATATTTCCTTGTGCAATTCACTACATACATATAAAGGAAATGTTCCATTTTTTTAAAACAAATTTTAAATGGACAAAGTAAAGTAGATACGTTACAATGTGTAATATAAGAGATCATTAATCATACCCCTTGCATCTTAGTGGCATTATTGCCTTGCTTGGGGTGAAGAAGGGAATAATGTGTACATGGTGAAAATGGAAAGTACTGTGAGTTCCTTCTAAAGAATCAAATGTTTGGTTCAAACAAATATGACTCCCAATTAGACCAACTAAGCACAACAACCAACAAATAGTGTCTGGATATAGTTAGTGAAAAGGTGTAATATTCCATCAGGATAATTCTTAATTGCATGTTTTCCTTCTTTTTTGGAGGGTGACTAAAATCTTCTACAGCTTGACTGAGAAGTTTTTGACTTATCTCCCATATTCAGCAGATACTGCACACCTAAATAATCTTGCACATTTAAATTGGAACAAACGAATAGCTTACATTTTGACCTAAACAAGAAGATGTATATAGAATGTCTGTTAAACGAAAAAGTAACATTTTATATGAGCAAAAACCATTACACTCCTAAGCATCTTATGTGTGCGCATATTTTGTCTTTACAAGATTATCTGATTTAATAAGGTTTCAGTGTTAACTTCTGCTAATCTGGTTAATTATTTTTTTTAAATGGCAATGTTTACCTGTTTCTGTTTTACAAAATACCTTACTTTTGATCATGCAATAGAAAAAAAAAAGTCAAATAACTTCACAAAACATTCAAAAATTAAAAAAAAGAAAAAAGCTCAAAATAAAAAAAAAGTCTATATGCATTTCAGTGAGTTTTGTTTAGAATCTTTTCTAACGGCAAGCAGATATTAACACAGAAATTGTGTAGTAATAGTAATCAATGCAATTCCTCTAGCAGTAATAACATTTTAAAGCTTATTTTTCCTTCTACAAACATTTGGCTTTGTTTGGTTTTTATATGCTTTCAATTTTTTCATTTTAACATTAGGACTTTTACAAGTACTATAGATACAGCAGGAAAGCAATTTTCAATTTTATACTAGAATTTGTTTCAATCAGTGAAAAGAGTGTAAAAAGTACAAGATCCTCTACCATCATAGCTCTAATAAATACACCCATGTAACAAAACATTTGAAAAATGTAAGAATTTTCTTTTTGATGAAACAGCTGGCTCCATAAATATTTTTATAATAGAAAAAAATGCTGATTCTTCCTTTACTAATAGAATTGTCCTCTTGAATTAAACTACTTCAAGAATGTTAAGGTATCATGTAGTTATTGATTCTTTGAGTTTCAGCACAGAAAAACTAAGATTCCCAATGAAGCTAAGAACTGAATCAATGCTGTCAATATTTATATGTCTCATACATGCCCATCTGAGATGTTTATCACCTGCCTTCTTTTTATTATTCAGGAGTAGATTCTATTCAAGAAATTTATACAATATTGAAATACATTTACCTTTACAACATTAACAGATGAAAAAGCAATTCAAATAAAATTTTAGTGTTATAAGCCCCCCCCCCATCTTTTAACAATACTCTGGATATGAGAAACTACAATTTGAACATAAATTTCTAAGATCAAACTTTCTCAACACTGAATCTTTCAAAGAATTTATAATCATAGCAGAATTAATCATACTTTAATGGAGGTACCTCCACTGAAATTTTGATACCTAAGGTTTAAAATAAATTTTTTAAAATGAAAAAACATTCTTGAAGATTTCATTTCAGCTTTAATTGAAAGTTAAATGATTACATTTACTATTTCCAGTAAGCAAAATACTCTGATGTATTTCAAATAGAAATTATATTGAGTGGAATTTCAACATTTTGGTCGCTTTCACAAAATCAGACATTTTTGATACATTTATAAACAAAAGTTAATTCTCAGGTTTAAAAATCTTCCAAAAATAAAATATACTTTTCTGAAACTTTATTTGAGGAATATTAGCTAAATTAAAGTATAATTAATCTGATTTGAAAAAAATATTATTTACTTTAAGTTTAAAATAACAGAGAAATGGATTTTTAAAACAAATGGTAGCAGTGATTATCACCATTGCTTGTCACTTGACAAGTGATGATAGAATCTGTCAACACCTTTACTGTTCTACAGAGACTATCTGTTAAAATATAATTTAAGAAAATAATGGGTAAGTGCCTTTTTTTATATAATTTTTAAGTACTCAGTAATCTTAAAAATGTTGGAAAATATTCTCCATAATCTAATTTTAGGAATGTTGAATTTAAATTTACTATAGTCATCACTCTTATTTTCTGATTATGTCATGTATGGTTGACCATACTTTAAAAAAAAAAAAAAAAAAAAAAAAAAAAGAGGTAAGTTATGTAATATTTTATATACATAAAAAAATTTTAAATTTAAAAAAAAAATATTGGGCATAAATGACTTCAGAGTTTTTCAATTTTTGATTCGTAAATATAGTTTTCATTTAATAACAATATCACCTAACCAGATTGAAGTAATGCAGAATTTTAAACAACTTATATCATAAATTATTATAATTAAAATTAAGAAAAAAAAAAAAAAAAAAAAAAAAAAATGAAAACAATTCTTCTAAAAATTCATCATTCATTGAAAAATTTCTTTTCTTAAGACAATAGTGTTCCTAATAAATCTTATTTATAAAAGCAATTAAATGCATTTCTAATTAAATAATATCTCAGTTTTATTTCATTTCTTATTTGCAGATTTGGAGCAGATTTTCAGGAAATAATTAGTAGTTTGAAAGAAAAAGAAAAATTTATTGATGATTTACATTCTACAAGAAGTCCTGATTTTAACTAATAAAACAAATTTTGTGATTGCAATTTAATTTCTAGAAATTTCATGAAATTAAGTGGGGGGTTATTGTTGAAATGAGTAATAGTTTGGAAAAAATATTGATGATTTACATTCTCCACAGAGCCCTGCTTTTAACTAATAAAGGAAATTTTCGGATGAAAATTTAATTTCTCAAAATTTGATGAAATTAAGTGGTGGTGGTAGGGGGGTAACATGTTTAAAAAAAAAAAAAATTCAAAAATAATTTCATTCATTTGTGAATAAGTCCTGAAAGTTTCATTAAACTCTTACAATTATTTGATTTTTGCAAGAATTTCCAAAACAATGTTTTTCACTGGAAAAAAAAAAGGTGCTAAACACTAATCATAAATATTATGACGACCGCCAATAGTAAAAAAAAAAAAATTTGAAATTTTGGTTAAAAATCTTAAAAATCTAAAAAAATACTTTGTTCTTTCATCTTAATAACAAACATTTTGACAATAAAACTTTATTTTTATTAAGTTTGAGGCCTTTTTTCATCATGCTATGCTGTTTTTTAGCAAAAATGTGGTGCTACCTACTTTAATGTAACAAACAGTCAAATCTATTACAAATATTTTAACATAAAAACAAAAATGCTCACACAACTCATTAAAATGTTGGTTAAAATCTAGTTTTACTCATATAGCTTAAAATTTTTGAAAAATATATTTAGCCTAAGCAACTTTAACACAATTACATTTTTTTTTTTTGGCAGAAGGATATCTTGTCGCTATTTTGTACTTTCCTCAGTAAACTCATGAATAAATTTTAAGGTAATTTAGATATTTCTAATGCTTGAGTTTAACTTAGCTAACAGAGACAATACTGCAATAAGGGAAAAAAATGTAAAATATTAAAAAATCTTAGTTACTTAATAAATTAATAAAAAAAATGCACTGCCACAGATTATTATAACCATTGAACTCTTGTACAAAATATTATATATATATATATATGTATGTATGTATGTATGCAAAAATACTTTGAAAATATTGAATGAGATGTTTTACATTATCATTAATAGTTACCTAAAGTTTCATTATAAAGTATTAAAAATTAGCTTGTCTTTACTCAGTCAAGTTCATTAATAAATAATACAGATTTTTTTGGAGAGATTAATTTTTATAGGATTAACCTAAAGTCTGAATAATTTTTTGTATTAACAAAAACAATCATATTACTATGGTAGAGGAAATATGATGATTCAAATCTTGTGAACTTTTACTTAAAATAGTATTTATATTCTGTCTATGAAACTTACACTAAATATAATATAAATATACACCTCCCAATGTTTTGGAAGTCAGTAGACATGTGCTTGATTTACATCATACCATTTTTTGATTCTAATCAGAGATTTAATTTGGTCTTAAGCCTGCTTAGCAGATAAATCAATTTGGAATTTGTAAAACAAAAGTATTTACACCAAGACGACAGAACTTTAAAAATGCTCAATAAGAAAAGATTAGATAATTGTTAAATAGCTGTCTTGATTTAGGATACCTATATATATTTTAACAAACTAATCAATGAAACAGTGTTGAAAATTTTATTCTAATTTAGTTTCCATGTTCTAAACATTTTTGAGAAAAAGATGTCCAAAGGAACAAGATTTTATTAAATTAATTAGCATATATTTTCTACAAGTTTTGGTTAATTTTGTTCAATTAACCAACTTTCTCAAAGGCCATATCCAGGAAAGCCTTCTACAGTACTGACTAACCAATCATATACCAAGTGGCATCTGCAGTATTAGTCATCTTTACCTACTCACAAAATGTTTACTATCTGTAACTACTCATTAGTTGTGTCAAAATAGTAAATCTAGACAACTCAAAAGCAATCATCTTTTGCTAAGATCATTCATTTAAGGAATCAACCTACTTAAGACAGGTTAAGAACAGAGTCACAAATACATTCAAAGCATGATAACTCTACTATTATGGATTTGTATCAGTCGAAACTAAACTTAGCAAATATCTACGTAAAAGAGTGATAATTTTCTGAATGTCTTTCACTGCAAGTAGAAGTAGATTTATAGAAGACAAAAGAATGCAAGTATACAGAACTCAAAACTAATGAAAAGTATATATAACTAATCTTTTGAATGGAAATTGATATCACAAATTGTAAAATGTGCTCCAACTGGTAATCAAATCTACTTTTATGACAAAAATGGAAATCATAAGAACATTGCAACTCAAGCCTTGGCTTTAAAATTAAAATGAATACAAATAAATTAATATCTTTAAAATTTCTTTAACATCCATTCACTTTAATTCAAAATACATTTTTAATATAGCTAATATTTAAATCTTTCATAGGCTGGGAAAGCAAATTTATAATTTCATATTTGTGCAGAAAAGTCGTAGTACCATTCTGTACAATGACCAGTTTCTAATGGACATACAATAATGCACTCTAAAATCCAACAGGATTACATACATTTATTAACTTTGCTCAGAAAAGAAATTGAATCTCGTATTTGTTTGTAAGCAGTATAAAGTTACAAACAAGTAGCTATTTTGATAGATTCTTATATACAGCTGTAAGAAAAGACTTATGCAACAATTGAGAGCAAGGCAAGACAGTTCTTAAAGAAAATAGATAAGGAAGAAACATTTGTAGATATTTATTAGTGGACGACTACTATTCTAAACATTTAAATCATTTTAAAATTTTCTTGGTCATGATTGAAACTTGATACAGTTGTAATTGATATAATGCTAATGTTCAGTTCCCATACACTAATTATATACCTCCTCATACAATAAAGCTATAATGAAAATAGTAATAAAATAATAAGCCTGTCAAAACTCCATCTAATATATAAAGCACAGTATGTGTGCTTGAAAACCCGGAAATTAAATAACTATATAATAAAAGTTGGTTATCAGTCCATGTATACAAATGTAAGAATAACATCAAATCAATGCTATTTTATCATTTAGCAGCATGTCTCTTATATCTTAGCCAACTTAGCAGTTCTTGTTTGATGGAGATTACTGATCTACATATTCAGTTTCAAAAATAAATTGTTTTGTTATTCATTTCCAATCTGGTCTTTTGTGATCTTTGTAAACATTTTGTTGATGGATTTTATAATTAAACTGCTTAGTTATTCAAATAAAGTCATTTTCTATCCTGAAAATGGTAACCACCTTAACATTTAGATTACAAGAGTAAAAGGAAGTAAGCAATGTATATGGAGAAGTAAACAATATTGATATTTGTTAATAGTATATTTTTGAAAATCTAACATTATATTCATGCTGTTCATTAAATAAACAACTGCCAAACTGTTAGCAAAATGGTTAAATGATTAGCAAATTTTCCATGATTAAATCTGTTCGAATGAAATAGTCAATAATTAATAATAATTATTGGTATTTTATTTTTAATATATTTGTTAATTTTAATAAAAATTTCATTTAATTTCTCCTACATTATTTTTTAAGAAAACATAGAAAGTTTTTCAAGTTATTATAATTTATATTTTTATAAGATAAAACTTAACCATAATGGATTTGAAACCAAGAATATTAATGAATAAACAATAAGATTTGGTTTCCCAAAACTTTCAGTACACAAAAAACAGGAGACAAATTGGCCCAATTCAATCAATGAAATTTGAAAGCTTTGGTAAAATATCCAAAAATGTCAGGCAGAAAACATGAAAATTATGCATCTATTGAAACCATTTCAAATCATTTAAAGAGGGATTGATGAGAAAAACCTTGATAAATGGATTTTATTTAAGTGAATAAGGAATAAAACAATTAAAAAGATAAAAAAGGAATAAGACATAAGAGATTTGCATTAAGCATATGTTCACTGGTATGCTTTTGCATCGTGCCATCATTTATGATAAACAAATTTTGTAGAATAACCAGACAATAGCTAGACATGGACAGAAAAAAAATCAACAGAAATTGTGCTATAATTCCTGGGAAGTTATGGAGAACAAGTGGTTCTCTTCAAAGTGACTAATCAATGGATATAAACCACTCTTATAAATAATATATTTAGAACTCCACCTGTACCCATTTTAACTTCAACAAATTTAAAGCTTGTCATATAAGACCTCATAGTAAGAAAAAAAATGCCACATCCAAAATGTTCCGACACTTTAAAAGCTTCAAACAATGTGGTTTTACATTACTTCCCAGATTCACTTACAACTATCTTTTTTGAAATTTGTGATTTTGGTAGTAGATGGAACTTCAACAAGTGACTGTATCTCCATGCATAAGTTGCAAAAGAATGCTTATAACCAACACAGATCTTTAAAGCTAGCAGTTTTCATACTTGTATTGCATCAGTCTGAACAAGCCATTCTCACAGTTTCAGGTTCTGGCATTTGTAAGATACCATACACTGCCTTTGAGAACCTTAACCTTTGTGGGTTCATCTCTGATGTAACCTCCCTACCACTGACCCCTATCTCATCCACATACACTCTTAAATAACCAACAGCTGTTTTGAGATGCTTGTTTTCAACATGGTAAAGCTTTTCTACTACTATATCTATTTCTTGTGATTTCCTTTGACACCATTGTTGCAGGTAATAACTAGTGATGGGATGATAACAATATTTTTATGATTCCGATACATTTCCTGATACTGTTCTAAATTTCTGATTCCGATATGATTCCAATACCTACAATGATTAAAATTCATTATTTTCAGGCCCTACGGTTGGTTTAGGAAACTTAATGAACAAAGTACACTTATTAATAAAATATTTAGTAGAAAAATGAATACAAAAGCTTACAAAATAAAGTTAGATATCCTTTTTATTTAAAAAATTGGTTAAGAGTTTAAACAATAAAGAGAACAATTTCTTTACATAAATCACTTAAATTAGCTACAGTTGACATATTGCTTTATTTTGGTTATCATCAGAAATTTTAAACTTCCAAACTACACGTTTTCAATAATTGGGATCTGAAAATAATAAACATCGGTTAAAATTTAGATTTTTCAATGTTAGATAAAAAATGTTTCTCGTTTTCTAATGTGTATAATTTGTAAAGATTCAACTAATAATGTTTTGCTATTAATTGTAAAATAAAAAATGGTGTTTTTTGTGGTTCACCTTTTAAGTTTTAACAAGCAAAGGCATCCTCTAAATATTATACAATCTCCTTAAAATTTTCCATGTGGCATTTTTCAATGAATGGAACAAATTTAAGGGTGACAATTCAATTTCAGCATGCACGTCAAAAATAAGAGACACCTATTGCAACAATAATACTCCAAACAGAAATGCATCATCCTATGTATTGTGGTTTAACTCCTACATGTATTTTGATAAAGTACAAGGAGCATCTAATCCTGCAGGACAGTGAATAATAAATAAATGCAAATTTTAAATTTGATTACAGATGTTTAATAAGAATTAAATATGAATTATCACAGAAACTTAATAAATAATAAAGAGTTTCCAACCTTATCTAAAAAAATTAAGTTTTATTATCTAAAATAAATTTATCACAACTAAAAAATTTAATAATTCCTAAAAAGAATCAGAAAGTGTTTTATTTTTGTCAAAAGAAAAAGAAAAAAGAAAAAGTGAAACAACACAGTAAAAACATATCCCTTGATTTTTTTTAAGGAGATATAAGCAATTTTAGCAAACTTTACAATAAAAAAAACAAACTTTACAATAAAAACAATTTAAAAAATATTAGAAAATTGAAAGCTAAATAACACTGATATCCAACTTGATCATTTTATAAGGTATGAGATTCAACTGTTACAAAGTATTAAAATAAAAATAAGGTTAAAAATGATTAAGGATGAGAACAAATGAAAATGTATTTTTTTTTTTTTTTTTTTTACATGAGATTGTTTTTTTTCAGTTATTTATTAGATGAAATTTTACTAGTTTTATTTTTTAAAATATTAAAACAAATCATGTTAAAAGTGGAAAAAATAGTTTAATCATGCCAGATAAAAAAAATGTGATAAGAATACTTTCTTTTAACTTTCTTTTTATACACTTCTACTTATAAAACTTGTATCTGATTTGGCTCCAAGGAGGAGTAAATGAGAAAAAAAAAAGGTCAAAATATTTTAAATAACATAATAATTTAACACAGAAAAATATTAGTAAAATAAAATTAAATACAATTTTTTGATGGAAATTAAATTTTAGGTTTTTTAATACAAACTTTTGTTTGAAAAACTTTTTTTCATGAAACTTTAAATAAAATTTTACTTTTCTTAAAAGATGAAAATGTGTTTTGAAAGCTATAAAATTTTAAGAAATACATGAATTTTGTAGAAACAAATTCAAGTTTCATAAAAAGAATGTTTACTTTTTTAAGTCTTGGTTATTGAAAAGACAATTTATTTTTGTTTGTGCAGTATGCTATGTAAACATAAATAAATCGTTTTAATAACCAAGATTAAAAAATGGATTAAAACTAATATGAAAACAAATTGTTATTTAACTGCCTCACCACAGACAATTTGTGACACAAGGTCAATTTTTTATGTGAAGAAATCAAATAGGACATTGGCAGGAATTCCATATAATCATTTTTTCTTTATTATAAATTTTAAAAAAAAAAAAAAAAAAAAAAAAAAATTGTCTACAAAGAGAGCCAACAGAATAACAATGTGAATTCATTGTGTGTTTATATTACATAATCATGATTATAATTATTAAATTTATAATATTAAATAGGTGAATTAACAATGTTTAAAAAGAAATTAAAAATAAAAATTGTCCATATCCTGAAGGGACATGACATAAAAGAAAACAGATTTTAGTGAACTTTATGGAAAGTTCGAGAACTGAGTAGAAACTTGCATTTATTATTTTTTTTTTTTTTTTTAACACAAGTAAAATAAATTTACATCATACTTAACTTAGGTGTTATGATCTTTAGATTTTAGTTTTACTGATAATAAATATTTATATCATTATCATTAGTACCAGAAATGGAAAATTAAGTTTTAAACAAAAAACTCCAAAGAATAATTTTTGGAGTTGGAAATTAGGTTAAAAATTCTCAGATTCCAAAGGCCAATTCCCCATTCCGAATATCATCTGATCACTAGTAATGACCAATAGCATCTCTGCTAGTTGCCATAGCACCAATCACTTCGTTCAATCAGTGGGAGGGCTGATTTATCTACAGTCTTCATAGCACTCCATTTCCAACCTGTTATTACAGATGGTTGGGTACTTTTCACAACTGGTTCTCTGGAGCCATTTAACATTTACATGCTTTTCTATGTTCTACTCTTCAACAAGTGATTTTGATGGTAGCCTTCACTTTGATGTTGAGCTATATAATGCACCATTTGTTAAATAGGTATTTCCAACAATTTTTCAAAGGCACAGATATACAGGAAACTTAAAACGATTACTTGGTTACTTATTTTAGTGAATCATTTTACTTACAGTTATTGTCATGTGATGCAAACAATAGCCAATGCAATATTTAAACAAATTAGCTGTAAATAATCAACAGTACCTTTTTATACTGATTTGTCACTTAGATTATTGCCAACAAAGACTTTTTACATTTCTGTAACCTTTTAAGTTGAAGATAACTTTAATAAAAAAAAAACATTTCACTTTGTTCATTGGAGACAAAAATAGCAGAAAATTCTTCTTAAATGAATTATTCAATGTCATCTTCATCTTCCAGATGAACATTCACCAATAGAAAAAAAATCATGGCATTTTAATGGTCGTTATAAAAGGAAAAACATACAAAACTCATGCAGTGCTGAAATGTTGGTGCACTAATTTGAATTCATAATAAATAATAAAAAGTTTTTGGCATTTGATTTGATGTTTTCAACCCACTTTTATAAAGTTTGAAAAACTCATTTAAGTAAAACACTCATCAATTGTTTTAGGTAAATTATGAAATAAGTAGCAAAGTAATTGTTCCAAGTAACATGGCTAAACAAAAAAGTGCTGCAGAATTTGTTGCATTTTTCAAATACCTATTGACTAAATGCTCCATTCTAATTCCTAATTTCATGATGCTGCACCTTCTCAGGCTAATGTTTCCTCCTGACATGAAGCTGAACAATTATATTCAATCAATTGCTAGGTCTGCTGCTAGGAAATTTGATTGGTTTCCTCTTTGGTACCTCAACTTTATGAATTTAAACACAGTAATAGATTGGTAGCAGGTCTAATCATCTCAGTTGAAATGGCTAGTTGTAACCATAAGTTCTAAGAGTTTATTCTTTTGCATTTCCCATTTATGGAAATCTCTTCTGGCCTTTTGCTTTCCTGTCAG